>OX940737.1:9210000-10410000 GCA_954870855.1 Scutellaria minor
ACTTCGAAGAATCATAACTTTACGTAGAATGGTCCGTTTTGGGTGAATTTTTTTTTTATTTTGGGTGTCTCGAAGAGAGGAATTGACTGCAAATAGCCATAGGCGGTTTGGACCACCGAAATCGCCTAAAAACCACTTTTTACAGCCTTAATTTGATGTTTTAGAAAAAACGCTCTACGATTGGCATTTTCGGAGCCATCGATTCCTCACATTCTGAACATGACACCCGATGTTATGCATTGGACAGCATGTCTCACAACCTTAATTTTTTAGTGTATTTGGCCGATTCTGGAAACAAACATGTTGTCGGCATAAAATTAGTTCTTAAGTACTTTTTTATTTAACTTGGCTTAAAGCTTGCAAGTCCTAAATGGTATTAGCAATTTTGGAGGTCACGATTTCAAACCCCTTTGAAGTCAAATTTTTTGAAAAATTCTTATTCATTTATAAAAATTAAAATTGAAATCAGTGTAGACTAATTCCATCAATATGTTGGTGGAATAGGCCTGCTTAGTAAAGTAGTATGAGTATAAACAGTTAATGGAAAAGACGTTGGTTGATTACATCTTATTTTATAATTTAGTATTGTTTTAAATAACGCTAAAAGTTTGTATGTCCCTACTGGTTTTTTAGTTCTAATGCTGATAAACTTTTTTGTCTGTGTTTGTGCCTTCAGAAGAAGAGTGCAAATCTAAGCTGACAGAAGTAATAGCTACTGACTAGGTATTTCGTTCGGTTGCTGATATTTGGCTTTTAATAGTAGCCGTACCAGGATATTGTGCTCAATTATTTATTTTTTATTCGATGTTTATTTGACCTGAAGAAGAGAGTATCAGTTAGCTTTTGCTTACCACGTTGAATTAGTTAAATATGCCTGCATTTGTTGGGGTTACCTAGTTGGGAGACATCAGCATTGACACTTTGAAACTAAGAAATTCTCAGTTTGATGGTATCTATCTTTAGACTCATTCTATGCATTAATAATTTGATCAAAGATTCTTGTTGCGATGTATTTTTTCAACTTTGAGTAGGAACTTAATGAGTTCTCAAAGACTTAATAGTTTGATCAAAGACTCTTTAGACTCATTACTGAAATTAGATGTCAAATAATTATGCTGATTACATATGAGTAGGAACTTAATCTACTTTGTAATTGATTGATGGATCAGTTTTCTTCAACTTCACAAGGCACACCAATTTGCTGAAAGTACACAAAGAGGGGGAGAGAGAGAGAATCATTGCTGGAAAGATGATTGAATTGCAGGCTACATAAATGCTCATCATAAAAGGAAGATTGGATATTTAGTCATCTTAGTGTATAAGCTTTCTTGAAGGTATCAAACTGAATAGAGAGAAGAAGGGCTAATTAAAAGTGTAAAATTTTGGTTTTTTCACCGTTTTGGTAACTTGAGATGGACAAGGAATGGATGTTGAAGGACAGATTATCAGATGAATACAAGGCTGGGGTTGAGTCTTTTATGCAATTTGCATATCAAAATATAGATGATGTCAATGCAATGTCTTGTCCATGTTTAGATTGTGGTAATCTTAGGAAATGGAAACATGTCATTGTTAGGTTGCATTTGTTAACTAAGGGAATTGATAAAACATATCATACATGGATGTGGCATGGGGAGAGATGTAAGTCAGGAATGTCTGTAAAAGATCGTGATCAGTTTAGGGGAAATGATTATTATGGGGGAAAAGAAGAACCAATCGACATGGTACATGCTGGATATGAATACACTAAACAAAATCCAAATGAATTTGGTAAATTGCTTGATGATGCAGAGAAACCTTTATATGATGGATGTTCAAATTTCACAAAGTTGTCTGCCATTGTGAAATTGTATAACTTAAAGGCAAAATTTGGTTGGAGTGATAAAAGTTTTACTAACCTCCTTAGTTTAGTTAGACAAATGCTTCCTCCCAAAAATGAATTGCCTTCATCTTTGTATGGTGCAAAGAAAACCTTGGTTGTATTAGGGATGGATTATGAGAAGATTCATGCATGTTCAAATGACTGTGTCCTGTATCGTAAGGAGTACAAGGACCTTACTAATTGTCCTAACTGTGGTATCTCAAGATGGAAAGTGGGAAAAGATTCCAAGATTTGTGAAGGAATTCCAGCAAAGGTCCTTTGGTACTTCCCACCTATTCCAAGGTTTCGAAGGATGTTTCGAAACAATGAGATATCTAAGGACTTGACTAGGCATGCTGATAATCGAGTAGTTGATGGTTATTTGCGTCACCCAGCTGATGCACCATCTTGGAAAGTAGTGGACCATAATTGGCCTGAATTTGCCTCTGAGTCAAGAAATCTCAGATTGGCTCTATCTACAGATGGGATCAATCCTTTTAGTATGATGACTTATACGTACAGTTGTTGGCCAGTAATGCTGATAACATATAATCTTCCTCCATGGTTGTGTATGAAATGAAAATTTATGATGCTCACTATGTTAATTGGTGGTCCCAAACAGCCGGGTAACGACATTGATGTTTATTTGTCACCCTTAATTGAGGACTTAAAACTCCTATGGGAAGTAGGTATTGAAACTTATGATAGTTTTCGAGATGAAAGCTTCCTACTTAGAGCGGTCTTGTTGTGGACCATCAATGACTTTCCAGCTTATGGAAACTTATCTGGCTGTACTATAAAAGGATATCATGCGTGTCCTGTTTGTGGTGATAAAACTTACGCAAAAAGGCTTAAACATAATAGGAAAATGTTGTTTATGGGTCACAGAAGGTGGCTCCGTGCTAGTCATCCTTATCGAAGACAAAAAAAGTCATTTGATGGTAATCAAGAGTTTGACCCTGCACTAATACCATTGAGTGGTCGTGATGTTTTTAAGAGAGTAGCAGAAATCCATTGTACATGGGGCAAAAAGAGTTGTAAAAAACCATCAAAGCTCAATGAAGATAAGCCTTGTTGGAAGAAGAAATCAATTTTTTTTGAACTCGAGTATTGGCAACACTTACATGTGAGACATGTTCTGGATGTGATGCACATTAAGAAGAATGTGTGTGAAAGTCTAGTCGATACATTACTTAACACTCCAGGTAAGACGAAAGATGGAATAACAGCTAGACTAGATCTTGTGGATATGAAAGTTAGAATGGATTTGGCCCCGAAGGTGGGTGACAAAAAAACTTTCTTGCCACCAGCTTGTTACACACTAAGTAAACAAGAGAAAAGAACAATTTGTAACTCTTTGATGGGAATTAAGGTCCCTACGGGTTACTCGTCTAATGTTAGAAATTTGGTATCAATGAACGATTTGAAGCTTATTGGCCTGAAGTCTCATGATTGCCACACTTTAATGCAACAATTGCTTCCAGTGGTTATACGTGGTGTTTTGCCTGATAATGTGAGACATGCAATCACTCGGTTGTGCTTCTTTTTTAATGTGATATGCAGCAAAGTTGTAGAGGTCTCAAAGTTGAATGAAATTCAAAATGAGATTGTAACAACCTTGTGTTTACTTGAAATATTCTTCCCTCCCTCTTTCTTTGATATCATGGTTCACCTAATGGTTCATCTTGTGCGAGAGGTGAAATTGTGTGGACCAGTCTGGTACAGATGGATGTATCCATTTGAGAGGTACATGAAGGTCTTAAAAGGTTATGTGCGAAATCGTAATCGTCCTGAAGGGTGTATTGCTAAATGTTATATTGCCGAGGAGGCTGTGGAATTTTGTTCAAACTATCTTTCAAGTGTTCACACAATTGGAATCCCATCAAAAGATCGTCAAGTTATAATGACTAGGCCTTTATCTACCGCCAAAGCGATCCAAGCTAATCCGGACGATTTGAGACAAACTCATCTCTATGTTTTGACAAATGACATTGAGATTGACCCATATATAAGGTGATCTCACTAACTCATGAAACCTTATATGTTACTAATCTCAAATGTCTCTAATTAAACTCTTTTGTTAGTGAACATATGTCGAGCCTAAAGGTAACTTTTGGAAGAAAGTCAGACAAACAACTCTTGGATGAGCATAACAAGACGTTTATTAATTGGATAAATGATCGAGTAAGTATTATAACATCTAACCTGTCATTTAGGACATTGTAATTTTCATCCTTACATTCATTACAACATGTTGAATTATAGGTTGCAGCAGAAATTGATCATTCCAATGGTGTAGTATCAGAAAAGTTAAAGATGATTGCAAGAGGTCCCTCCAAAGATGTGTTGAAGTACTGTAGTTACATGATTGATGGAGTTACCTATCATACGAGGGAGCGTGATAGTATATGAGCTGTTCAAAACTCGGGGGTGAGTTTAGTTGCAAAAACCATGCAAGTGGCTAGTGCAAAGGATAAAAATCCAGTAATGACGGACATGGTGTATTATAGAGTTATTGAAGAGATATGGGAACTCCAATACCACAATTTTCGCATTCCAATGTTCAAATGTGATTGGGTTGAGCACAATAATGGAATTAAAGTAGATGATCTTGGGTGCAGAATAGTAAACCTCAAGAGAATTGGATTCAAATCCGATCGGTTTATATTGGGTAGTCAAGCTAAACAAGTGTTCTACATTGAAGACCCTCGAGATCCTGCATGACATGTTGTACTTTCAACACCTAGTAGAGAGTATTTTGATCACATCAATGGTGATGATTTAGAAGAATGTAACATCCACCATCAATGTTTTACAAATGGGATGCCCCATTTAGATGTTGATGGTATAGATGAGAACGAAGCATCATGTGTGCGTGACGATTGTGATGGGATTTGGATTGATAATTGCACTTCCTAGTTTTGTAATTACCTTTTTGGTATATATTGTGAACTTACTATGTTTCTCTTATGTTATCCTAATGATCTGCTTAAGTATTTACCAACTAACCTAATCTTCTTTTATTTTGCAGCTTCTAATCATGGTTTCTCGTACGAGGGCTTCAGCAAAAGAAGACGAGACTATTGAAAAGGGTAAGACAAAACTCGGGAAAGATCCAAAGGTAGCCAGTTTTGATGAAGCTGATGAAGATTGCATAAGTGCGGATAGTGAGTCTATGTCTAAAGGGAAGAGTACACGAACATCAAGAACGTCAAGGGGTCGTACTCATATGCATGCTCTAGCGATATAAAGAGCTCAATGTTTCAAAAAGAAAGTCATGTTCAATCGCAAAGGTCAGCCTATTGGTCCAAATGGTGCTGAAATGCAGAGCTATATTGGAGTGTTAGCTCGGGAAAATGTCAAAATCACAATTGATGATTGGAGGGAGATACCGATTGATGTCAAGGACTCGATATGGGAATCTGTTAATGTGAGTGTGCTTATTTTATTTGGTTTTTTAATTAAATGTTAGTAATATTTTGGAAATACTTGATTCTAATTATTTGTATTTCATAGTTGTTGTTTGATGTTCCGCCATCATGGAGGAAGGGTTGTTTGTCATCGGCTAACCAAAAGTGGCGTCAATACAAGACAAGACTCACAAATAATTATATTTTTAGCCAAGTACATATGCCTGCAAAGTTGAATATTGCACCCTTGAATTCTGGAATTGACGCTCTTGATTGGAGTAATTTTGTGATCTATCGCTTATCAGAAGAGTTCAAGGTACGATTCACTTAAGGATGCTTAATTGATAATTAACTTCATGGGTGTCTTATGAATGTTAATTAATCTACTGATGTAGACAAAGAGTGAGGAACAAAAGAAGCGACGACGTCAATTGCAATATCCTCATAAGCTTGCTTGTAAAGGATATGCACATTTGG
Organism: Scutellaria minor; assembly: GCA_954870855.1. Classification (NCBI taxonomy): domain Eukaryota; kingdom Viridiplantae; phylum Streptophyta; class Magnoliopsida; order Lamiales; family Lamiaceae; genus Scutellaria; species Scutellaria minor. The sequence continues at coordinate 9,215,749 of OX940737.1, forward strand.
CTGAAGAGATTGTAAGTATTTGAATTTTTATTATGTACTTATTGTATCTTCATTCTGGTAGTTAACGCTTATTTTATATAATACGCTATTTTGAATGCTGATGAATTGGGCAATGATGATGAAATCAACAGAGCGATTTTATGGATTAAAGCAAGATTGCCTAAAGAAGGGGAAATACAAGAAGAGAGTTTAAAAGAAACAATTACGAAGATTGTGAGTTTTTTTATTGATACTTACCTTCAGAGCTAACACTCTCACTCTCTCTTACTTACCCTGGTGTCATTTATTGACATTTGTTTCTAATTTACTTCGAAGGACGAGTACATACAACAAAAAAAAAGAGGATAAGTTCATCATTGCTGGAAAAAGGGATGATATCTTTGTTAAAGCTCTTAATTCACAAGAACACACTGGACGTTTGAGGGGGACTGGAGGTCATGTCACTCCCTCGACTTATTATCATGTTTGTGGAAGTGATACGTTGGATAAAGATCTGCTTCTACAAGAGCAAAAGAAGATAAATTTGGAACTCGATGCACGTGTAAAAAAACTGAAAGCAATGATCTTGAAGAATGCACCTACTGCTGAATTTGATAGATCAGAGAAGGGCAGCTGTTCCGTTAAAATCTCAAGTCCAGTTGTTAAGGAGGTGGAGACAGAGAATGATGATAATGCTGGAATTCAGAAGAACTTGTTTCAAAATGAAGACTCGGATGATGATCTCAAAGTTGAGAATGATAATTGGCCATCAAAGGTAAAAATTTTCTTTCGATTTGTTACACTCTTTTCACTTATCAATTATACTTCTAAGTTGGACTAGTTTGAGTTTCAAACATGGCAGTGGCCATTCTAGTGGGAAAAAAAGCTTGTGTTCTCGATCCATAATTTATCTTATCTGTTCAATTTGATGTTGTCTTTGGATTTGTTTTGTTATCTCCTGTTTTTCTTTCTTGCGAGTGTGTATTTGAATTATGGGAATTTATCTTTAGAATGCTGATTGGCAATGCAGTTTGCATCACTTGATTGTTAAGGAATACTTACCTTATGGTGTCTGGCTACATGATTTAATTTCCTTATTAGGGGTGTAGTAATGCAAAATGAACTTTGCACTGATCAAGTGAGAACCAGACTCATTAAATGCTATTGGTTTGAAATTCTGAATGGTTGCCTAAAGAAAGAAATTTTAAGTATTAGAAATACAACTCTTGGCTGATTTTGCATTTGAAGTTTGCTGGTGACCAAGTGAGAATGATTTTTGGAGAAAGCTTTTGATTTTAAAATCTGTACTTACCAAATAAAAGAGAAGGAAAAATCTGTATCATAAGTCCATTGGTTGGGAAACTGAGAATATGCTTTTATGTTATAAAAGTTTTTAATCTGATTTCATCAAAGATTTGCACAGTAATCAAGGTTGGATGTTATGTTTTTGTGAAATTATAGGTGTTGTCTTTTCATATTGGAAGCACTTTTTCATTTATAATGATTGCACACTGCTTGTTTTCCTCTATGTATATAACATCTGAAAGAGCAAATCAATCATGTGAACATTATTGAAATTGCAAAAGGTGGGTTTTGTCTTCTAATAACCTATTATATCAGTCTTGTTTCTTTGATTGTATAGCAGTCTCGACATTACGATGATTGGATATATATGAATTATCTATATAACCTTACCTTATATTGTAGGGTGAACCAGTCACATTAACCTTGGAATCACAAGCAAATATTGCTGCTTATGGCACAATTATCAAAGTGGCTGGAGGTAATCATTTTCTTCATGGTAAGCTTTTACCTGAAAATTGCATGAGTGTGTCCATTGATCAAGCAGTAGATCACGATGCCCCTTTACCTATTCCTGGAGAATGTAATAATATTGGTGAGGCGGTAGGATCTCATGTTGCTTGGCCATCGCATTTGATAAAACCCAAAGTGAAGGTAATACTATCATACGTCATCTTATATGAAATTAAGTTTTTGATTAGATAGGATCATAGTTAGATGTCTACTTACACATCATGCTAATACAATGTTTAGAAACCTGGAAAGAAGAAACGTGTGCCCAAAGACTTGCCTACTGTTGATCTATCCAGTGTGCCAAAGCCATTACATATGCTATATTGTTATACGAAGCTTGTTATTCAGAATAGGGGCAATGTAGAGATAGTGTTTGATCATGAAGTATTTGGCCGTGAATTCAAAATCTTTGTTAACATTGAAGATTTGGTTCCATTCTGTCAGTTAGAGCCTATCTCATACGTATGTGTGGTTGTTTATATGTGGTAAGTATTCCGGTCCGTTTATTCAAGTTATCATGACTATTATTATTATTATTATTCCTTCGATCTTTAACATTATGGTTTTTTCCATTTTAACCATGGTGGTTAGGCATCTCTACAAAAGATTACATAAAGAAAACAAGCTTCAAAATTACAGATTTGTGGATCCATATGAAATAGGACATCTGCCATCAACCAAAGCTGATCAAGATTATAAAGAGAATGAGATGGAACGAAGGGGGCGTGCTCTAGCAAAATGGTTGAGTGGTACATTACATGGACAATTAGTTTTGACACCTTGTAATGTAGGGTAAGTTTTCCTGACCTCTCTCACTAAATCTATATTATGATAACTTGACGTTTTGCTCACACAATTTTTTCTTATCTGTTAATTCCATAGATTCCATTGGATTCTAACTATCATCAACCCCCACAAGGAAATTGTTCATTTGTTGAACCTTCTTTATCATCGCTTGCATGATCAAACTTGGAAAAAAATTGTTGATTTGTAAGTTTCAATTTAATTTGTTCAGTCCACCTTGTGTTCATTTATTGTTATGTCAGTTGTTTCACTATTAATAATTGGCCATGTATTATAAAGGGCCTTGAGAATGTTTAATATTGAAATTGGAAAGAATGGAAAAAAGCAACCTACATGGGAGGTAGTCAAGGTATGTACGGTGAAGATGTGCATAATACGTTGATAATACTTATATATTTATTTTATCATCACCAAGATCAGTTGATACTTATATATTGTAATGTAGGCCCCTTTGCAACCGGATACCAAACAATGCGGTTTTTTTGTGTTGTGGTACATGAAACAACTTGTACATAAGGGGGCAACAGGGGACATGGTTTCATTGCATTCAATTGTGAGTAACTAATTTCTATTTAATGCTGTTAAGATTTTCCGTTTGCATGCTGTAAGTTTTTCCGGTTAATGGTCGCACTTTCGTTTCTCATACTTTACTGTTATGCTTATCTATCTGGAATTTGGTGATAACTTCCTGTTTTTCAGATTGTTAAAGGCCTTATTTTTGTGAATTGTAGTTTGCATTTTGTTCAACGCCCATTGAAGTTGTCTGCTGGTGATTTTAGATTTAAATTACTTAATGTTATATACTATAGGGTTGTCGTGTTGGTGGATGTAAATGATTACAGATGGTTTTAAGTCATGGAAGAAATGATTACAGATTAACATCTTGAATGCCTTTTTGTGCTTGCATAATTTTGTATAATTAGTTTTTTTCATAAGAAAGTTGACAATTCTATATATTCTTGTTTCAAAGTTTACACATCTTAAGTGTGAGAGGGATGAGATTGATGAAGTTCGTGTTGAATGGGCTGAATGCGTTCAAGAACATATCAATGGGTAGAACAAGGTGACTATTATATTTTAATTTGCAATGCTTTCTTTTGAATATGCATATACATATTTAATATTATCAGCAAAGTTATAAGAGTTATAAATGTTCTATATCCCATTTGTGCTTGCATTTGGCAGGTTGTGGATAGCATAGCTAGGGTGTGCAGCTCAAAGTTGGTCGGTGATTTGGTTTTTGTTAAGGTTGTGAAGTCCCTCAAACAAACTAATCCATTTTGTTGTTGTTGGGGTTTGAATTTATATAGATAAACTAGATACATTTGAAGTGTGATGATAAATTAGATATATATTTGACATATGTTTGGTCTGTTATGAGTTTGAACTAATATCCCATGCATATGTTTGAAGTGTTATGAGTTTGAAGGATTTATGAATCATATGTTTCACATTTTTGGATGTTTATATGTTTAGAAAAATGCAATTTCATCTTAAATTATTATTATGAATTATTATATGATTGTAGGATACCAAATATATCTAATTTGGTAAAAAATATGTAAAAAAAAAAGACAACACAAAAAAGTGTTATTAAAAAGAAATGACTACGCATAAATATAGTTGTATACAAAAAGACAACGCTTTTTAAGCGTTGCAAATACAGTTGCTAAATTGAAAAATATAACACTTTTTTGCAACGGTTTTTTGCGTTGTCGTATTTAGAAACGATAATGCTTTTTTAAGCGTTGCAAATATTGTTGCCATATTGGAAAATACAACGCTTTTCTGCAACGGTAAAAAGCATTGTCGTATCTAGAAAAGACAACACTTTTAGTGCGTTGTCTATCAGCGCCCATCTACGACAACGCTGGATACGATAATGCTTTTTTGTTTGGAAAGACAACGGACAAAAGTCCGTTGTCTTTCAGCGAATTTCTTGTTGTGGATCATTCGATCGATGACATTTTTCTCTACTGTGATTTATGGACGCCATGGCTGACTTCAATTAGTAAATTTACGCTAGGGCATGTTAGTAGATGTACTACAGCTCATGAAGTGTGGCAGACTCTTCACCTAATGTTTCAATATCAGTCGAAGGCTCATTGTTTGCTATTGCAGTTAATGTTGCAAACTTTGAAGAAGGGAGATCTTACTATTGATGAGTACTTTCTTAAGATGAAAGGAATAGCTGATGATCTTTAATCAGCTGGCACTACAATCACTGATGATGAGCTTTGTCTCTACATACTTGGTGGACTTGGATCTGAGTTTGAAGTTGTTAATTTTACAGCTGGTAATTCTTCTTTGCATTTGCTTGAGGTTCAATATGCTTTGCAGACTCATGAGTTGCGCATACAACAATCATACTCAAGCTTCAATAACTCTTTCTATGTGTGTTCAATCTGCAAATCCATCTGCACATGTGGCTTACCCGAAGCAATTTTCTGGTTCTAGAGGCAGTGGCAAATTTATGGTTGTACTTGTTTTCCATACTTGAGGTCTTACAATTCACATAAGTTTTTGTAGAGGTTAGCTAAGTGTGTTTTCTTGGTATATAGTTCTTCACATAAAGGGTACAAGTGCTTAAGCTCTATAGGGAGAATATATATAGCAGCTAATGTGGAGTTTAATGAAAGAGAGTTTCCTTACACCAGTATGTTTGGTGTGATAACTTCATCAGGAAATGCATCAGGTAACTCTATCTCTACTGCTCAATTCTGCATTCTTTATTGGATGACATCTACATCGTCTTCAGACAATAATTCTAGTGCTGCCAGTGCTTCTGGAAATCATGTTTCTTATGATAATACACATGTTCTTGCTAGTCATTCTTGCACAGCTAATCATACTTCAAGTTCTGGAATAAATCTTGTTGTGGATCTTTCTTTAACTTCTTCTCAATAAGTTGGTGTTATTCAGCCTCCAATGGACTCTTCTCAGCAAATTGATGTTATTTAGTCTCTAGTGGATTCTTATCAATAGATAGCTAGGTACTTTACCGACTTCTCAACATCTTAAACGCAAAGTATATAGTGCTTCTCTACAACATCATTCCGAACCTTTTACTGTTGACCAAGATATGTTTGATCTTAAATGGAAAAATGTTATGCAAGCAGAATATGATGTACTAATACACAAGAATATTTGGGTTTTGGTTGCATACACAATTGATATGCATGTTATTACATGCAAATGGATATTAAGAACTAAGTTCAAGCCTGATGGTAGCATAGATAAGTGCAAGATGAGGTTAGTTGTCAAGAATTTCAGTAAACTCCTGGAGTGGATTACTTTGAAACTTTTAGCCCAATTGTCAAAGTTTGTACAATCAGACTGACATTTAGTCTTGCAATTACATTTCAACGGAAAATACAACAAATTGATATTAATAATGTATTCTTGAATGGAGACTTAGTTGAAAAAGTGTTCATAACACCACCTGAAGAATTCATTGATGATAAACAGCCTACTCATGTGTGTATGTTGCAGAAATCTCTTTATGGGCTCAAACAAGCACCCAGGACAGGTGTACAAAGCTAAAACAATTTATATTATCTTTTGGCTTTAAAGTTTCAGTATCATATTCTTCATTGTCTTATATGAAGTTGTCTGGCAAGATATTATTGGTGTTAGTTTGCACATATCATTCAAGTTGTTGGTAATCAGTTTGCACTTAAAACTCTAGAGGAAGTTAACTAGTTTCTTGGATTAGAGGCTCACAGGTCATTAACTAATATCACTCTTAAGTACTCAGAGCAAGTGCCTCTTTGATCTACTACAGAAGACAAATATGCTCAACTACAACTCCGTGACTAATCCATTTTGTCCTTAGAGATTATGCTTAAATGATAATGCTAGTTTTGCTACTCCTACATTTACAGAAGCACAATTGGAGCTTTGCAGTATCTAACTCTCATCATACCAGACATTTCTTTTGCTGTCAATAAACTTAGCCAGTTCTTGCATGCTCCTATACCATAAATCCCTTGATTGCTTGCAAGCATCTCTTAAGGTATCTTAAAGGCACTTCCACTACTAGTCTGATTTTCACACCTATTAAAAGTATGCATCTAGAGAGCTGTGCTGATGCAGATTAGGCAAATTGCTTGGATGATAGAAAGTCAATAGGAGGTCATTGAATTTTCTTGGGCAAATATCTATTAATCTGGAGTTCCAAAAAGCAATGGTACTGAATCTAAATATCGATCCTTTGTTGATACCACTACGGATATTACTTAGCCTCATTATTTATTTCAGGACTTGGAGTACAGGTTGAAGGACCATCAATCACTTGGAGCGACAATAAAATTGCAGCAGCCTTGGCATCCAATCTAGTTTTTCACCAAAGGACCAAACACATTGAAATTGATATTCATTTCATCAGGGATGAAAGTACAAGCCAAACAAGTTGATTTTCGATTTTAGACAATCCGTTCAAGTTAGTTGCTGGATTATAAATTACACCTTTGTACTGAAGTCTATATATATTATCTAACTCATTGTTTATTGAATGAAACACATATTTTACTTTTCATAATCATCATTTTCTTTCTCTCTAAGAAGCAGCGGATAGAAAGGGGTACAAGAGGGTACAACTGTACCCCCAAAATAAAAATAAAAATTTATATATATTTGAGTATTTACTAAAATAACATAACTTGATATTATAATTAAAAAAGTGTCATTAAACATTAAAATGAAAAAGTCAAACATTAGTTCTCCAAATCCAAAGAGGCAAAGACAGTAGCTTACTATCTATTCTAGAGTCGAGAGAGAGAAACAGAGAAATTCGTTTCTCATTTCAATTTTCAGGTATTTTCTTTTTTAAATTTATTTACCTATATATTCATATTTTATTATTTGATTTAGATTATTATTTAGTGAATTTGATGTTGTTTATTCATAATTTAGGGTTTGTGTTCTTTCATGTTTACAAATGAAATTTATTGAAATTGTGACAAATGTGTTATTATTCTTTTTGAAATTGTTTTGGGTTGTAATTGTAATTGTTAATTTGCTATAGAATTGATTTTATTCTTATTATTTACTATCAATTCTATTAGGATGAAAAATACTCCTAAATCAAAGAAAATAAAGACAATAGAAAAACAACCCGATCCTTGACAATTTATGTTTCAGAAAACAAAATCTCAAGGAACTTCTTGTTTTTCACCAAGAGATATCGAAGTTCCTCAAAAAGATGGTGAGTCTCATTCTCAATCACTTAATTCACCCCAAATTCAAGAAAACAAAATGGAATCAAGTGGTTCAAGGGAAAGTAGAGTAGCATCGAAAGAGGAAGAATTTTTATATGATGTCGAATTTCTTCCCCACGATCCAAGAAAAAGAATAAATATAATGGATTATCCTCCAAGGCAACTAAATGCAGTGAGAAGAGCATATATTCTTAAAAAACCATGTCAACCAAAAACTCATGACTTCCCTCAAAGAGAACTTGGAGGTATACATCGATTTAGTGTTTCTTGGTTTAAAAAGTATGATTGACTTGAATATAGTATTGAGAAAGATGCAGAATTTTGTTTCGTTTGTTACTTGTTCAAGAATGAAGTATTTCTTAATGTGGGGGGAGATGCATTTGTTAATGAAGGATTTAAATCATGGAATAAGTCGGGTAGGTTTAAGAAGTATGTTGGTGGGGTTTAAAGTGCTCATAATCTTGCTTATGAAAAGTATGTGAATTTAAGAGACTCAAAAAAGAAATCTATTGTATATGCTTATGAATAACGATTGTCATTTCTCCCTTTTATGTCAATCTTCAACCTACAAAAGATCCTGATAACTATGTCAACACACTCAAAATTTGTAGAAAATAGCCTGCACAAATCCACACTAGATAACTTGAGTCTCACTGGTCTGCTAATGTGAAAAATAGAGCAAAACAAAACAGAGCAGCAGACGAAGCAGAACAATGTAATAAGCAGAAACAGAGCAGACCAACAAAAATTGAACAACAGAATTATTTGATTTTTTTTATTTTTTTTTTATTTTTTTGTTTATTTAAATAAAAAAAATAAACAAGAAAAGAAACAAGATGACACAATAAAATTCAAATCACTCCCCGATAACGGCGCCAAAATTTTACCGCACTATCGCAATGCGATAAAATTAATAAATTATCTTCCTAACCTAACTAATTAGTAGATAGGGCGAGTTAGAGTCGATCCCATGAAGAGTGATGAATAAACTATATCACCTATGTTCAATTCAATAAAATAATAAAGATAGGGGGTTTTGGATTGATTACAAACTACCACTAAGTTAACTAAATAAACTAGAAAACAAATTAAACAAGAAATCGATAGATGCACGTATTTCAGTTAACAGTTCAGTTATCCCCCAATATTAATTATCCCATAATTAATGTAACTCACCTCTCTCAGATTATCATGAAATCATCACCCTAGTCTAACAACAAACTCTGTTAACCGAATCATCTCTTAAGATTAGTTAAATCATGATAAGATCACTAATTAACCTTATTTAATTGAACAACCCAAAATAAGCTCTCTAGATTTAATTTATTAAACACATTAATCACCAAGACGATAAGATGAACTAGATCCCAAATACACAAGCTCGATTTGATAATCTAGGACTATATTACCCTAGAGATGCACGGCCTCTAGTTTACTACCAATGAAAATTAAATCATAACAATTAGGATTCATAATCTAAAATTCTAGCAAGCAATTATCAAATACTCAACCGAGGTGGTCAACCTGATACATAGAAAAATATTACCTAATACACACAAAAGTATTACATAATTTATCATGTCCAATACAACCCGACATGTCTCACGACATATGATCCCTGAGACATTCTCACATAAGACACACTCTATCATATTGTATATAAGATGTATAATTAACGGGTAAATTACAATCTTGGTACCTAAACTATACCTCTATTTCAATATTGGTACCGCGACTTATAAGGTTGATACCCAATGTCTTAAAAATTAACATATTTGATACATTCTGTTAAGTTTCTGTCCACATTTGATGGAAATGATCAAACCCTAATATTTTGTAGGGGAAAATAGGCATTTTTTCACCAACATGCCCAAATTCATCCTTCTCTCTTAATGTGAACCCTAATTTCACTTCTATTTTTTTCAAATTAAAACACTTTATTCTCAAAATTTCTTCATTTTCTCTTCAATTTAAAGTTTCACTCTCTTTAATACCACATCAATAAGGATGAGTCATTGATAGGTAGAAAATAGATGCACTTTATTGTTGGTTAATTTGAGATTTTATGTTCTTTAATGTGAGTCAATGCACTATTTTCTACCTATATTTGTTTTTGGTCTCCAAATACTTCACATATTATTTTATTAATTATTTAGGACTTTTTGGAGTATTTTTTGAACTAAAGAGTATGATCATGGGTCAAGAGATGGATTGAAACCAATAAGCATTTGAAGAGAAATGAAGATGTTGGACTTGAAAGAAAAGGAAGAGATTGGGTCATTTTTTTTTAATTAACCATACATTAAATGGAAGTGCATCTACTGGGAAAGTGTCTCATTAAAAGACGAATTCGGCTTAATAGAGCTTGCTGTTAGACTATTAATGATGATAATTTCAAGATAAACTGAGAGATGTGTGTTATATTAATTAAGGGTAGTTGATGATGAAGGATAAATGAACTATTAATTAGAATACTTTCATTTATTGATATCTTGACATTTAATTAGTTTTCTAGGTTGCTAGTTAATTTAGTGATAGTTGATCATTTTAAAACCCCTGATCTTCATTATTTCATTGAAGTGAACATGCGAGGCATAGTTTATCCATCACTTCTCGTGGGATCGATCCTGACTTATCCTATCTATTAATTGGATAGATTAAGAAAGATTTAATTAATTTTATCATATCGCAACAGTGTGGTCAATTATGATGATTCTTCAAACTCTATATATTCCATTTTCATGAATCCTCAAACAAATTGGTGTATTGTGGATGTAGGATATGTTGGAACCGACGGATCGCCGGCCCTATGCTATCGGAATTGGGATCCATAAATAGTACGCAGTGGAAAGAAATCATACCCTTGTAGACCTCTTTGATCTTCTGATGTATTCCTACAGCCTTTCTCGAACGTTGCGTGGCCAACGATCCTTCGAGAAATCTCAGTTCTGCTCTCTCTCACTATCACGTGCTTTCTGTGATCTGTGTTTTTGAGGCGCTAATGAAAAGAGCTATATATAGGCTACACCAGGGACCTAGAGGAGGAATTGGGTTGGGCCTCCTGATGGGCTTAAGTATCCTGTGTTCGGCCCGAACACAAAACTTAAGCCCATCAATAATAATTCAGTCCACTAAAGAATTATTATTGAACTACCGTCCCAATCCCATATTTAATATGGGCTCCTTCTTATTATGTGTACGTTTATCTCCCTGTGTTTAAGATATCGAATGTCCGTTAATTAAATAAGTTACTGACAACTTAATTAATTAACATCTAATTCCAAGAGTAGTACCACTCAACTTTATTATCATGTCGGATTAAATCCACCTACAGGGTTTACATGATAATCCTTATGAGCTCCTCAAGGGGACATCATCATCCTAAATAATTAGGACACAGATTCCTTCTATAATCAACAGTACACCATATAGACAATATTGTTTCCCAATTCACCGAGTTTATTGATTTAATAAATAAATCTCACTCATTGGCAAATTAAAGAAACAAATATTGTGTATACGTGGCTGTTATTATATAGGGATTAAGAGAACGCACATCCATAATAACAGAGGTCTTGTTCTATTATATAGTCAGTATAAAACGAACAACCTCAAATGGTCCTGCTCAATACACACAAAGTGTACTAGTGTAGTTTTATAGTCAAGACAGACTACTACCAAACTACACTACAACCATTCCGATGATTTGTCCAAATCCATCTTGGTTGTGAGTTACTATTTATAATTTATAAGAAACTGATAACATGATCTTCTGTGTGGCACCACACACCAAGTTATCTATAATATAAATTAATTGGACATTGCATAAACATATATAACAAATATAAAATGCAAACATATGACCAAGGTGATTCTCATTCCATCAAAGATGTTCATACAAAAGCTAGGCTTATAGTATACATCCTAACAGGATAGAGCCTCATTGATTTGTGCAGTTGCACACAAGAGATCATAAACACTAAACATCATTAGCCCATCAAAGTGGACAAGCTTCCCACCGTTTCTCTACCACTTGCTTCCACTTCACTAGCCGTTAGTGGGACCTCTTTTCTGCAAGCTTTAATTTTCTTTTCCTGTCTTCTTCTTCTCTTGCCATTTTTCTCTACCTTTATCAAACAACATAGAAAAATAAAACAAATTACCAGAAGAATTAAAAAAAATCCCCTGTTGCAATCATTATGATATCTTTAGTACTTAGTTTCTAACCCCATTTCTTTATCAAAGAATGATGAGCTTGAGATTAATTGCCTGCAAAAGTTGAATCGAATTTTCCAACAAGATATTTGAGAACCGACTCCACAGAGGTTGTTAAACGAAACATTATTGAAGGAATCAAGATTGGACAAATTACCAATAGAATCGGGGATTCCTCCATCAAGCGTAAAAGATTGAAGGTGAAACACATTTTCCGCATTACCACGTCAAGAATTGGAATAACCTAGAAATATTATTGTGCCTAAATTGATGAAATCCGGAGAAATAATGGAGAAATTTGGAGATAGATGGTGGAAATCTTTAGAGAAAGGGTGGAAATTTGGAGAAAATAGAATAGAATTGAAGTCAAATTAGGACATCTTGAAAAAGATGAATGAATTTTAGAATTTTGGCGGAAAAATCACCAATTTGCCTCCAAAATATTAGGATTATATAAAGGGGAAAGACATGAAAACACCATAAAACTTATAACATTATATAGAAAATACCATCAAATATAATCATATAACAAATATACCACTAAATATAATTATGGTACACAAAATACCATATTTTTTATAAAGGACAAACATGTGCATTTAATGCTAATAACTACTTCCTTGACTTTTATAAAAATAATATAAATAGATTTTTCCAAATTTTTTTAAATAAATCTAATCCAAGTATTTGATTAAATTCGGACCCGAAAATGGTTTTTGATCATCTTTTGGAATACGTATATAGGTTGGAATACTTTTCTCGTGCTAATACTGTTTAAAAGGGGAAACCAACCTGTCACGCCCCGTTTTCTTTCGGTAAAATTATCAGAGTTTTTCATTTTGGGCGTGAAGAAAGAAAGGGGAAGAAGACGAACATGAAATAAAATAGAAAGAGAAATGGGAGGATAAGAAGCAAAACACTTGAAACATCGAATACAACCGATAAAATAGAGTTTTAAACCTTTCGCAGCGAAAAACATCAGGATCTCACATCCGTCACACGTATCAAAATATTTTATGAAATGTGAATTTAATAAGACTTTGTTTGAAAATGTTGGTGAAACGTCAACTTAAAATATACAGTCCAAACATAGCACCTCCTCTCTCCAGCTAGGGTTCATCATGCTCGTCGGTTCCTGTAGTGTGAGTACAGAATAAGGGGGTGAGTGCGTTGAATACACTCGTGGGGATATTTTCCAAACCTTAATATTATTAAGTCGTTCGCATATTAAACATATATAAAAGTTTAGCAAGTAGTCACAACATATAATATACATAGCACACCAGCCTAATGGACACTAAGCCCAATGGATACTCCTCCGACTCACGACTAAACACGCAGCCCAAGGACACGCAGCCCACTGGACACTCTGTCGACTCACTACTCGACACGCAGCCCAAGGACACACAGCCCACTGGACACTCTGTCGACCCACTACTCGACACGTAGCCCAAGGACATGCAGCCCACTGGACACTCTGTCGACTCACTACTCGACACGCAGCCCAAGGACACACAGCCCACTGGACACTCTGTCGACCCACTACTCGACACGCAGTCCAAGGACACGCAGCCCACTGGACACTCTGTCGACCCACTACTCGATACGCAGCCCAAGGACATGCAGCCCACTGGACACTCTGTCGACCCACTACTCGACACGCAGCCCAATCCTATCACACTGTCGTAAGATAAACACCGCATATTATCACAGCACGTAGAGTTCAACAGTTCACAACTTAAATAGGAAAAAACAATAACCATATAGAGTTTAGAAGTTACCCCCACCTTGTTCGGTGGTTACCACGTGAATAGCTAGTACCAAAGATCTGATAATTCAGAGCTCGAGTAGCGAGTCTCAAAGTCTGATACACAATGCCCAATCCCACAAGTAGCCTACATAAGTTATAACGATTCTTAGATCCTTAATAATATAATTAAAGCTATAAAAGACTCCGGCGAAGAAATAATCGTTTAAACATGCGATGGATCTAAAGCTCTAAAGATCGGAGTGGAAGAAACAAGAATGGATAATCAATCCATGTAGCTGAGACGATAGAGAATGAAATTTGGGTTACGACGGAAAAAGAATGAGCTCGATCGGAGTTAAAACGAGCTCAAACGGAGCATTTTAGGTTCAGGGCATTTTGGTAATTTTTGATCGAAAGGTGAGGAAGAGGGAACGAGTAGGGTCGCTATGGAAGAAGAATGAGCTCAATTGGAGTTGGAACGAGCTCAAACGGAGCATTTTAAGATCGAGGGGCATTTTCGTAATTTTGGTCAAAGGGTTGACTTTGACCGGGCCCACGGCCCTCGGTCAACGACACCTCGTCGGTGACGACTCGATGTCGACGTACGACGGAGAAAACGGGGTTCGGATGGAAAACACGGCGTTGCGGGCGACGTGGCACACGCGTACCCGGCGCCGGGTGAAAAACCCGGCGGCACCCGGCACCTCTCGGCAGCTGCCGAGTTTTCTCGGCAGCATCGGGTGCGCGTCTCGGCAGGTAGGCGGCATTTCTCGGCAGCGTCGGGGAAGGGCTCGGCAGCTGCCGAGTTTTCTCGGCAGCGCATCTCGGCGGCTCGGCAGCTCTCGGCAGGGTCACCCGGCGCTCGGCAGGTGGCCGAGTTTTCTCGGCAGGTGGCTTCCCGGCGCGCGCAGCTCGCACCCAGCTCTCCCGTCGCCGGCCTGCTTGATTGTCCCTCTTCCCGGCGCCACCCAGCGCGGTGGCGCCGCCCTCCGCCGCCTCCACCACCCCCGACAGAAACCTCTCACCGTCGGCTACCACCTCCGGCCACCCCTCGCCGGATTCCGGCAGTGAATAGTACCAAAAACCTCGCCGCAAATCCTTCGTTACCACATTCCTAACACCGAGGCTAGGGTTAGGGTTTTTGGGTCGGTTTTTCGCCGTTTCCCGGCGAACGAGAAATCGGAATTGAATTCCGAAACCTATCCTAGACTCGTCTCGACGAGACGAACGTCGTGTGTGAAAATCGGCCGAAACCGATAACTTTTAATTTTTCCGGCCACCGCCGGCGGCGGCTCCGCCGCGACGGCGGCGGTGCTCCGGCAACCTTTCCGGCGATGTCGGTGGCGCCGGCGGCGGCGCCGGTGGTGGCTCGCCGGAGACCGGTAAACGGGAAGAAAAGAAGAGAAGAGAGAGACTTACTTGTTTTCGTCGCTTTCGGCTCGTTCGGAGAAACGATGAAAAATGAATTGCCTGAGCCCCTATTTATAGATTTTCAAAGTTACTATTTACCAAGTAAATTTTATTTACCATCCATTAAAATATTATTTTCCGTTTTACCCTTCATCTGGATTTTACCTTCTCATTTTACCTCGTCTTTGTATTTGGCTATTTTCTTCGCCATCTGAGCTACGGTTCTCCGATTGACCCCTAGTTTATTTCTATTTTTCTCTTTTTTCCGTTGCGCATCTCATGGTAATAAAATATTTTACGTTCTATACCTAAAGTTCCCATCAGTTTAAATCGTACATTAGCGTATACTTGAAACGCATATAGACAATTAAGAATTAATGCACATAAAATATTTTAATTAAGGGTTTGATTATTTAATTAACCAATTATGCTTTGTATTTGGTCCGGGGTACTACACAACCGAAGTCATACGACAAATGACCCGGGATGAAAAGCTTATTGCTATCATCAAAGGAAAATCCATCACAAATTAAAAGATGATGGATATGGAGAAAATTATTCTTGAAGATCTACATGAACTTGCTGAATCCTTCACAGGATTAGGAATTGTATATTTAAAGATGAACGCAGGAGATGGATCGACTTTGGTTATATGTGATCAACACCAAAGACCACCTCCACAACCACCAGTTGATCCCAATGTCGCAGAAAGTTCAAGTTCACACCATATGGATGAACCGATGCTACATGCTGGAGATTTTACAACAAGAGGAGATCATATTGTTTCAGAAACTCAACAACATTCCAAAAGGCCAAACCTTTACAGCACGCCTTGTGGAAGGTTACAGCTAGATCTGATACATCTGGGTGTCCTAGATTTCAAAAATCGAGAAGTCCTTATTGATGATTGGACGTCAGCGATGAGGATTGCAGCAAGAACCCTCGATCTCACAAAGGAAGAATGTATTTTACTTCTCGAATTGAGTCTTAAAGGATTTATAAAGATCGCATGGGATATAACGACACCAAAAATGAGGAATAATGTTACCGCTGGTGAGTCATTAAAAGGAATTGTCGATAATATGACAAAATTATTCAAAATCCATTTTATCGGCATAGGCTATTTTGAGGGATTGGAAGAAGAGAAAAGAAAAAGATACAAACAAGCCCTCTACTGCCTCGAGTTACATGATATTTGTCATATAAATGAATACATCAAGTTATTCACCAAGTACCGATGGAAGTCCAAGGTGGATGACAAAGAAACTTCACAACTATTCTTTCCGAAGATACCAAGTCCTTCCTAAAGGAGTGCAGATGACCTAATTATAGTGGCCAGAAGAATCTCATTCCTAAAGGCCAAGTTATCTGAATGGTGTCATCAGGCAGCACTTTTCAAGAACTACAAGAGACTTCGAGGAATCAATAAAATGGTTCCCCTATGTTGCGAAGACAATGACATCCCAACAGTGGTGGAAGGTCAACTACGGAGGCATAAAAGAAGGCAACAGAGAAGCCATCCATACCGCCATGGAAGTAGCAACAAAAGAAGTAGTCGTGGATCTTCATGGAGATCTAGAAGGTTGTGGTCAAAACAAAAAGCCCGAAGCTATAAGTCAGGGTAAAGACCAGCACCAAGCAGGAGTAGAGCTTATTATTCAGGCTCAAACCAAGGAAGTTCCAACAGAACCCTAGGAAGGAGAACTTTCAGGCGAGCTCAAACCAGGGCTAATGAAAGTTTTAAAAACTGTAATTGTTGGACATGCAGAGCAAGAAAGCATATCTCAACGGATTGCCCGGACAACCAAAAGAGGGGTATAAGACAGTTCTGTTGGAACCAACGGATCGCCGGCCCTATGCTATCGGAATCGGGATCCATAAATGATACGCATCGGAAAGAAATCATACCCTTGTAGACCTCTTGGATCTTCTGATGTATTCCTACAACCTTTCTCGAACGTTGTGTGGCCAACGATCCTTCGAGAAAACTCAATTTTGTTCTCTCTCTCACTATCACGTGTTTTCTGTGATCTGTGTGTGAGGTGCTGATGAAAAGGGCTATATATAGGCTACACCAGGGACCTAGAGGAGGAATTGGGTTGGGCCTTCTGATGGGCTTAAGTCTCCTGTGTTCGGCCCGAACACATAACTTAAACCCATCAATAATAATTCAGTCCACTAAAGAATTATTATTGAACTACCGTCCCAATCCCATATTTAATATGGGCTCCTTCTTATTATGTGCACGTTTATCTCCCTGTGTTTAAGATATCGAATGTCCGTTAATTAAATAAGTTACTGACAACTTAATTAATTAACATCTAATTCTAAGAGTAGTACCACTCAACTTTATTATCATGTCGGATTAAATCCACCTGCAGGGTTTACATGACAATCCTTATGAGCTCCTCAAGGGGACATCATCATCCTAAATAATTAGGACACAGATTCCTTCTATAATCAACAGTACACCATATAGACAATATTGTTTCCCAATTCACCGAGTTTATTGATTTAATAAATAAATCTCACTCATTGGCAAATTAAAGAAACAAATATTATGTATGCTTGGCTGTTATTATATAGGGATTAAGAGAACGCACATCCATAATAACAGAGGTCTTGTTCTATTATATAGTCAGTATAAAACGAACAACCTCAAATGGTCCTGCTCAATACACACAAAGTGTACTAGTGTAGTTTTATAGTCAAGACAGACTAATACCAAACTACACTACAACCATTCCGATGATTTGTCCAAATCCATCTTGGTTGTGAGCTACTATTTATAATTTATAAGAAACTGATAACATGATCTTCTGTGTGGCACCACACACCAAGTTATCTATAATATAAATTAATTGGACATTGCATTAAACATATATAACAAATATAAAATGCAAACATATGACCAAAATGATTCTCATTCCGTAAAAGATGTTCATACAAAAGCTAGGCTTATAGTATACATCCTAACAAGTTCAAAGCAACACAAGAATTCGAAGAAGTTGTCTATTACCAAGATCTTATACAAGTGTATCAATTTGAGGATTTACCCTCACATGAAAGCATCTATAAAGAAGAGATCTATTCTGATGATGGAAGTGAATCCACTTCAGAATCAGAGTGAAGAAGAAATTCTTCAAACGATAAAAGAAGATATATCAGGTTTCCTCTCTCACACAACTGTATCTCATAAAAATCTTAGGAGGATTATGAAAGAGGATCCAAAGCTTCAGATGTATGATGGTTTTACTATCGGAGCTATGGAGAAAGCCTTGGATAAGATTGGGTTTCGTAACTAAAAACACCAAATTATCTATAGAGTGACTACCGGAGAATTTGCCATCCTTATGGAATTCACGTAACCTGATCGAGATGCAGCTGATCCCTTATCGAGAAGTACAGGAGATCAAAAGCAAAGTCAAAAGAGAAGTTGCAAATACACTTTCATGGATTCACATCAAAGCCATAAGAGTTATTATTAAAGCAACATTCAAGGAAGGAATTGATTCGTCACTCAATCTTGCAATATTTGACAAGCGAATCTCAAATCTCAAGGATTCATGCATTGGAGCTGTCACAGGAAACTTGTATGCAGGAAAATTGGCATTTAATGTCTATCCCAGAATTGCATACAATTTTGGAGATCGAGACTTCAACAGAGTCTTAACTCTTCATCAAGATTTCAAAAGAGATGATCTGATGAAAGAGGGAAATAGACCCTACTCGATAACCTACAAGATTTTCTATGCTCTCTCGAATACACATCATTCAGATGTATTCTTAAGAAAGCAATTTATTGAAGTCCTAAGAATCTTTGAGGATTTTGCTAGGGTGGTTCTACCAGAACTTATCGAATCTCCAACTATTAAAGAGATCGATATGAAAATTCAAGATCAACCTGTCTTCAACAAGAGTCAAAACCTCAGATTGGAGATAAGGAGAATGTCTTTCCAACAAGACAGACTGATAAACAACAATCGTTGGGAAGAAAGAAGGCCTAGTACAGTTCAACGAATCCCAAGTGTGTTCAAAACATAAAGGGAACTGAAATGTCCAAAAGGCTGGAGAGAAGTTGAAATAATATTCGACATCACCCAAAAGGATAATATTTTTCCTTGTGATGTTTTATATTATCTCCAACAGCCGATAGTCGGAAGATTTCAAGAAAGCCTAAAGATGGGTGAAATTGAACTGATTATCATGGGAATTGAAGGAAGAATCCCAGAACAATTAATACTGGTATCGACTTTCTTGAGGATCATAAGTCTTGGGAAAGATTACAAGATGGAATGGAATTTACAGTGGCTGATAAAAGATACAGAATCAGATGACCACTAGTCCATTCTTCATATACATTTCTATCGGAATAATATATGGTGAGTACAAGGCTAAATATTTTACAGCCTATGTTGACTCAGGAGCCGGGATATATACTGCAAAGCAAGGAGTTTTTCCTAAAGAATTATGAGAAAATCTACCAGCTATCGCAGGATGAGATTTCTCTAGAAGGATCCTTATCCTTAATTGAGGAATCAAACAAGTAGAAATCATGATCGAAGGCGCAGGTGGTACCCCATGGTACAAAGTAAAGACACCACCAATCTATTTTCATGACACATGAGCAGATGTTTTGCTAAGAAACAATTTCCTACAAACATTCAAACGATTTACACAAGAAAATGAGACAAGAAGACTTATTTTCACAATATTATGTGATCATAAGATTATTGTCCAAAGGTTGTAGGAAGCATTTTACCGAAAAATGTCTATTAATTTTCGCAGCAAGCGTGGTGATAAAGCCAAACTTCGACATCCAAAATTGGTGGATAAAAAAAGATTTGATGATGCATTATTATCCTTTCGGCAGTTCAATTCAAAGTAGAAAGATACCAAGAGATGGGATAGTAATTTGTATTCATTCAGAATACAAGAAGAAGAACGAGTACCTCCAAGGGCTATTACAGAAATGCAAATGGGTCTGTTGGAGAATACACAGAGTGATATTACCATTAAAGAACAAATATCAATGAAGGATATCAAGAGAAAGATCCAAAGGAATTACAATGAAAATCCTTTTACATGGTGGGATAGGAACGAGTTCAAGGCGTCCTTAAAGGTTAAACCAGGAAAGGAACATGAGCTCGTGAGACTCAAACCAATCCTTATAAATCATAAAGATTGTGAGAATATGTAGAAGATACTTAAGGAACATTTAGACTTTAAGTTGATCTCACCAGGAGTTTCTCCATACAGCAGTCCGGGGTTCCTAGTAAGGAATCATGGAGAAATCAAAAGAGGAAAGTCAAGACTTGTTATTAATTACAAAGGGATTAATAACATTCTGGAGTTCGATGGATACTATATCCCGAGTAGAGAACACTTGGTTAACTTTATCAAAGGTGCCAAGATATTCTCAAAATTCGATTGCAAGTCTGGATTTTACCAGATCAAGATGGGAGAAGAAAGTAAGAAGTTTACAGCTTTCTCCACACCACAAGGACACTATGTCTGGAATGTTATGCCTATGGGATTAGTAAATACACCCCAGATATATCAGAGAATGTTGGGTCCCAAGTGGTGTCCGAGGTTCAGAGAGAGGTGAATGAACCTTGGTCGATTTTTAAAATCTTTTCAAAACAAACTGTTCTGCAAGTTACTTGAACTTGCAGCGCCAGTAGGTTACTGCTTACAGCACTAGGATGCGGTGCTGCACGCTGTAACCTAGAGTTTTATACGCAACGGAAAAATAAGGTTTTAGACACAAGGCTGGTTTTCTCAAATATGATCCTTTTCAAATAGTTTTATGCTTATGACAGAGATAGATATGAAAGATAAAGCGCAGATAGGAAAACAATAAAACACTTATGGCTTATAGTGGTTCGAAGGTCGTGTAAGCCTTCTACGTCCACTCTACTGCTACCTCGAGCAGGAACTTTGTTAAGCAAGATTGATTTACAAGACTCTCCTAACAATCTATCAACTTACAAAGCTAACGACCTACTAGAGTCCAGCGTCCACACAACAAACTACAAACTCTAAAGGCCAACCCACACAGGGTTCCACACTCCCACACAGGGAAGTTGCCTAACACCTAGACAACTATACAAACAACAAGGATTTCTCCTATCAACTGTTCGACACCTAAGACAACCTACGCACACAACAAGGTTAAAAGTATATAGCTTGGTTCTTCAACTGGTGCGATGAAGTGGGCTTCTGAATCCTTCAAAGGATCTTTTAGCTTTGAACTTGTTTCACTTCACAGAGGTTGAGTGACTGAAACTGAGAGTAGACTCGCAAAAGTATTGCTTGAATACTTGAGAGTTCTTGTGTAAATGTTTTTCAATTCACCAGTTATCAGTACTCAGCTTCAGTGTAGCTCATCCTCTATTTATACTTGTAGAGAAGATATCTGTTGAAGGAGATATCTCTCATTTTGAATTTGAGTGTACTTGATCAAAGGCATGGCTTGCATTTAATGCAACTTGACTTTTCCTTTTGGAGCATTTAATGCAGTGGTTGCGGCTCGCAGCTTTCTGCAGCGCGTCAGACCACGTGGCATCTTGCCATTGGCTCCGTGTCTGCAACTTTGATCTTCTCTAGAACGACTCTATTATTCTGGCTTGAATCTTAGTTCCTTGTACTGTATTTATCCTTCCTCGGATTGCAGGATACTTATGTTGTTTTGTCATTGGCGTTGCTGACAGTTTGAGTAGAAAGCTTCGCGCTGTATCCTAGGTCTGCTTGCAGCTGTTCGTCTTTTACCGTGCTGCTGTAACTTAGACCTTCTTGCAGTATCTGTATCTTTTTCTTGCAGCGATGCTGCATGCCGTTCTCACTTACTTTGTTGCAGTGCTGTAAGCTGCCTTCTTGCAATGTTGTTGTATCTGCTTTCTTGCAGCAGCTTTGTTCGGAAATCTTCGATGCAGCATAGTATGCATGTGTACCTCCATCTTTCAGCTTCTATAACTAGACTTAATCCTAGTTTATGTTTTCACTTAAACATTGTGAAAAATGGGGTACTCAAATTTTCTATTACATATTTGGTTTGTCTCATCAAAATTTAAACATTGAAATCCCAACAATTTCCCCTTTTTTGATGATGACAAAACCATTACATTATTTTCGTTCATGAAGAAGGTTTTTACATGCATTATATCAAAATCATCAGGATTACATATATGATAAGCTTTGAGAAATAAAGACTAATCCTGAATTTATATATATAGATTACTGCTGAAACAGGGACCTCCTTGTAGACGTTTCATCTGGTCTTCCTTCAGCAGTTCTTCCTTCTTGCTCTGCTATTTCTCTTGAGCATTTCCACCAGTCTCGAATGGACTCCTGATAGGATTCTTCAAGTATCTCCTGAATCTTTGGGATCTGAATCCATCTCAGCCAGAAGTCCTCACAGTAAGGCACTAAATAGTCTTGCTTCACACGGTCTAAGTAGTAATTCTGGATTTCAAGCTCTTCAGCCCTAGCAAGCTCTTCATATCTTCTCAGTGCAGTTTGGCAGGTTTGAAATCTACTGAATTTGCCCTTTCTGCATAGAAAATCTGAAGTTTCTGGGATACTCGGATCTCTTGTACAGTGTTATTACTTCGAAAGATTGATTCCTATCTGTAGGCAACTTGACTGCCTTGAAGATGTTTAACCTCCAGGCCATGTTCTCTCCATCGGGCCTCTGATCCATCAACACTGATACTTCAGTAGATATGTTGTCCGTGTCGAGACGTGGAATTTCTTGAGGGGGATATTGGTAGAGGTCTCTGTCAAAGATTCTCCTCTCACCAATCACTCCAAGCCTTTGCATCCAGGCATATTCTTCTTTTTCGGCTCTGGCTCTCTCCGCCCTCTGAGCAGCCATTTTCTCATTATAATGCCTTTCAGCCTCGGCTTTGCTCGCCCTCTTTCTTGAACTTTGCTGCTGGCTCTCTCTCCCTTTCTTTGTATGGTCAGAAGAGGGAGGTGCTGCATGTTTGCTTGCAGCACTGCTGTGTGCAGCGCCTACTGCTGATCTGCTTACAGCAGCACCACCAGCTCCTTCTTCATCATCTTTTCTTCTTCTTTTTGGAGAAGGAACGTCAGCAGCAGCATATGATCCAGACCTCTTTCTCCTCCTGCTTAGAAGCTGGTCATCATCATCATCTTCTTTTTCATCTTCTTTGACCCCAAAGCTCAGGTATCTATCTCGAAATCCTTCCCCCTTTTTGGCATCATAAAAAACTGGGGGTGGAGCAGGGGCATTTGGAATCCTTTCCCCCTTTCTTGCAGGTGTTGGGGCTTTCTTGAATTCATTAATCATAAGGTCCCTCAGTTCTCCTTGTTGGTCCATCATGTCTCCTACGATCAACTCCAGGTTCCTCAATCGATCGTCGACACTTCTGGTTCTTTTGGATTTATTCAGTTACATGATCCAGAAGTGTCTCTAGCACCTTGGAGTGAGTGTGCAGCCTATCCAATGCTATTGCTACATGTTGCTTGCAGATTTTAACTTCAGCTCAGGTGCTTGTAGCTTTTCTCTTCAGTTCTCCCTCCATTCTAACCACGTCCTTATACAGCCTGTTAGCGTTATCATTCAGAGATCGCTGGATCATCCCAAGCAGTGCTTCAATATCTCCCTTGAAGCTGGACATGGTTTCAGCGTGGAACTTGGCACTGGCTAGCATGTTGTTCTCCATGTTGACTTCATGATCCTGAAGAGCATGAATCATGTGTCTAACAGCTGTCACTATCCTGTTAATTGATTCATCAAGGGTCAGGCCTGTACTTCGTCTTTGAGAGGCAGCAGCCGATGCAACATAAGGAACTAAAGATCTTGGGGGCTGTGTTGCATCCTGCCTTGGAGCCTCTGGTTCCACTTCTTCATCCTCAACCTCATGATGGCTTGATACGGGACTTGAGTAGCCTGAGGTAGGATTTTCTTCAACAACTTCTTCCTCCTCGTCGGATGATATCGTGACTGCCACTTCACCAATATTTCCATATTTAGCTCTGTTGCGGTCAGCCATCCTCTGGAGGAATTCAGCATACTCAGCTTCCTTAGTAACCTCTGCTGTTGTAACCTGGATAGGTTCTTTCGAGCATGCAGCAGCAGCAACATCAACCTCCTTATGAGATGTCTCTAGCTGATCATTGGTTACATCAGCTTCTCCACGAACATCCTCTAAGGGTACTGTCTCAACAGCCGCCCCTTCAGAGGTCTTCTCTCCCTCAGAGAGTATTGTCTGAACAACAGCCTCGCCTGAGGTACCTTCGATAGACTTTGCTGTAAGAATGGGTTCTTGCAGCTCTTGTTGGTTTCTTGCAGCTTCCACTGTATCCAGCACTGAAAGCTCGACTGCTGCAAGAATCTCAGCCTCCACTCTTCCTGTTTCTTCAGCAATTTCTGATAGGGTGGCTGCTTGCTGTACTGTTGTCTCTACCAGTACAGGGAGTACCGTCTCTGCAACTTCCTCCATGTTTGCGTTATCGGCATTCTCAGCAATGTAAGAGATAACATCTCTGATGATGGCAGTTGATTCCCCCTGAGTGTCTGCATCAGTATTAGGAATGGTGTGCACCGGGGAATCACCGTAGTCCACCAGTTGAGGCTCCTCCTCCTCCAAGGAATCAAGCGCGACTATATTGGAGAAGCCTTCAACCATTTACTCATATGCGGGGGAGTTTGAGTTGTGATGACTTGAGCTTCCTTCTTCCCGCATCCTCCTAGGAGTGTATTGCATCTTTGTCTCCTTGACACTTGCTTGCAGCGCCTGTTGCAGCATGACCTCCTCAGCCTGCTCTTCTCCTAGGGTGTCGATTTACTCTTGTGCAAATGCGACGTCATCGCCCCTTCTTACAGCCTCTGCAGCTGGGGTTAGGAAGATTTGAGCATCCTCCGTTGCTGTTTTCATCGGCAGCTCTGCAGAGTGGGATTCTACAAGAGCTTTGCCCTTCCCTTTGTCCAGTGCTCCCTGAGCAGTAGTGCTTCTTGATCGATCTTACACCTCTGCTGCATACTCAGGTTGCAGGAGCACCAGAATGTCTTCTGTATTGGCCCACTCCAGGACTGCTTGCTCCACAGAGAGGAAATCCTTCCATTGCAGTAAGATTTCCCCCTTGGATAGTCTCATCTTCCTCCAGAGACTGTACTGCTGCTCCATATTTCTAGCAGTTGGGAAGGTTGGATCAAGCACAGATTGAACAACTTATTCATCTGGCTGAACCCTTTGTTGATGTGACTCATCCGCATCAGCAGCTACTGACATACTTACAGTAGAGAGTTGGGAATTAGCAGCTGCAGCAGCTTTCTTCTTGCTACGCGAGGCCCTCCTGGCCAGGGGTACGTCATCATCTGAGGACGGGGACTCATGTTCAGGTTCTGCCCTCCTTGGTATCCCCTTGATGACGGGAAGAGGATTTTCATCATCATCATTATCATCTTCACCCCCGTTGCCTGTCACTTCATCCTGCAGTGCCAGGGTTGCATTCTTTTTATCTTTGGTTTTCTTCCTTGCAACCCCAGCAGCAGATGTCTTCGGTTGGGTCTTACCCTTCTTCTTCTCCCCGAGATACTTTCCAATGAGAATGAGGATGGGAGCTGCAAGCTGAAGGCCTAGCTTGCAGAGCAGAGAGCAAATAGTGATCCCATAGCTTCTTCTCACTGTGCTCTTCTCTGCTTCTTCCCATATTCTCTTCAAGATGAACCTCGCCTAGTTCACCTTTTCTCCGGCCATGATGACAGACATGATCCAGAATCAGAGATCTATGCATTTGTCGTAACTCCCCGTTCTTCCTTCAATGGAGTACGCATAGATATCATGGAGTAATTTAAACTCCGGTTTGAAGAGTTTCTTCGGGACGCTTCTCTTGATCTCTGCCCCTGCATCTCTAACTCTAAAGAGATCCCACAGCTCTTTAGCGTTGTTTTCCCCATACGTCGCAAGCTGACTGGGGGTCAGTCCTCCAGATGAGATGCCGAAGGTAGTGGCTATGTCTCTGATGGATAGAGACCTTTCTTCTTCATCTGCATCCATCTTGAACAGGATGCAGTTCCTCTCTTCAGGAGTCCTGGCAAAGGCATAAAACCTTTGAACTGATTCTACAGAAAATCCAGTGTTGACGGTGGTTAACAACCCTAGGATTTGGGTTCGTTCAAGCGCGTAAAAAATCCTTCAGCTGACAGAGTTGTTGTATATCCCAGAAGTATAAACGTGTTCCTGGTTGATCAAGCGTCCCTCCAAGACTGTGGTTTGTCGAGCCGTCATCGATGAAGTTTTGAGAGGGATTTGAAATATTTGGGACTAGGGATTTTGCGAAGGAAGGAAACTTCTCTTTGTGATGAAGGCGAAATAATTTTGAAAAGAGAAGGTTATGGGGTTTTATGGAGAATATCAAGGGACGTGTAGTAAGATTGACGGTTGAGATTAAAGAATGGAAATGATCTTACGGTCCTTATAAAAAGACGGAGGGGTCAAATCATAAATAATCATTACTTGCGCAGATGTGGACTCTGACCGCGCCTCTCCGGCTTCTGACATAGCCGACTCACATTTAAAGGTGAGAGACATGTGATTTGCCGCCCAATTTATTCTCCTTTTAAGGTTGCAGCATCTTGGGTACAAGGTTGCAGAGTATTAAATACTCTTTGAAATAAAAGTTGTAACCAAGTGCTGCTTACTCTCCCATTTTCTTGTTGTGCTGTAAGGATAAAAGATGCAGCGCTGTTTGAACCCAGCGCTGTATGCAGACGAAGCTTACAGCATTATACTTGCAGCTTCTTGCAAGCATGCAGATATTCCCCCTAGGCTTCTGCATTCTCTTTTCCACTCATAACTTCAGAATTCCCAGCTCATTTCTAAGCATAGAATACCTCGATTCACTCAGAGGTTTAGTGAATATATCTGCAAGTTGGAGATCCGTATGAACTTTCTCAAGCACGACATCTTTCTTTTCCACGTGATCTCTAATAAAGTGATGTCGTATATCGATATGCTTTGTTCTTGAGTGAAATACGGGATTAAGGGTGATTGCAATTGTACTCGTATTATCACAGAGAATTAGAGTCTCTTTTTCTTCAATCCCATAATCTCTTAGTTGTTGTTGTATCCAAAGAATTTGCGCGCAGCAACTTCCTACTGCAACATATTCTGCTTTTGCTGTAGATGTTGCAATCGATGTTTGTTTCCTGCAGAACCATGAAACAAGTTTATTTCCCAGAAATTGACAAGTCCCACTGGTGCTCTTTCTATCAATCTTGCAGCCTGCATAATCTGAGTCAGAGTATCCTTTAAGCTTGAATCCTCATTCCTTGGGATACCATAGGCCTACTTCCTGAGTTCCTTTCAGATACTTGATAATCCTTTTGACAGCTGAAAGATGTGACTCCTTTGGTGCTGCTTGGAATCTTACACAGACTCCGACTGCAAACATAATGTTTGGCCTGCTTGCTGTAAGATACAACAAGGATCTTATGAGTCATCTGTACTTCATGATATCTATATTTTTACCATCTTTATCTTTGTCAAGGCTTATGGATGTAGACATTGGAACAGATGTTGCTGACCCATTCTCCATGCCAAACTTCTTGATAAGTTCCTTTGTGTATTTGACCTGGCTGATAAAGATTCCTGCAACCAGCTGCTTTACTTGCAACCCTAGAAAGAAACTTAATTCTCCCATCATACTCATCTCGAACTTTGATTGCATCAGATTGGAGAACTTCTCACATAACTCTTTGTTGGAGGATCCGAAGATGATGTCATCCACATATATCTGCACAAGAAGTATACTATCTCCATCCTTTATCCTGAACAGAGTTTTGTCCACTATTCCTTTCTTAAAGCCATTTTCCAGCAAATAGAGAGATAAGGTGTCATACCAAGCTCTTGGTTCTTGCTTGAGTCCATACAGGGCTTTGTGTAACCTAAACACCTTCTCTTCTGCTTGATCTTCAAAACCTGGAGGTTGCTCTACATATACTTCATCTGTAAGAATACCATTAAGGAATGCATTCTTCACATCCATTTGGTATACATTGAAATTCATGTGAGCTGCATATGCCAGAAAAATCCTTATGGCCTCCAGCCTTGCTACTGGAGCAAAAGTTTCATCAAAATCAATTCCTTCTTCCTGGTAATATCCTTTAGCAACTAATCTTGCTTTGTTCCTCACAACACATCCAGATTCATCTAGCTTGTTTTTGAAGACCCATTTTGTTCCAATAACTCTTTGATGAGTTGGCCTTGCAACTATTTGCCAAACTTGATTTTTTTCAAATCCATTTAGCTCTTCTTGCATGGCTTGTACCCAGTTGCTATCTTGAAGGGCTTTTTCAACATTTTGTGCCTCTGTTTGAGATATGAAGCATGCAAACATTGCTTCATGAGGAATGGACCTTCTTGTTCTTAGTCCTATGGATGGATCTCCAATGATAAGATCCCTAGGATGATTCTTCAGCCATGTCCTGTCAGGCTCAAAAGTATGTACAGGTCTAGATTGCTCCTCATGTTGCTGTAAGATTGGAAGTTTTGCTGCTGTAAGATTGTCTGCTGCATCCAGAGGTGCAACTTCTTCTTCTTTGTCTTCTCTTATATGCAGAATTCCTTCAACATATGGAACACCACTTTCTTTTCTTGGAGATGTATCCTCAACAGGTTCCTCTGGTTTCTTTATATCACAATGTGGTTCATCAAACACCACATGGATTGACTTTTCAACCACTAAGGTTCTCTTGTTAAAAACTCTGAAGGCTCTACTTACAGTAGAGTATCCTAAGAATACTCCTTCATCTGATTTTGCATCAAAGGTTTTTAGATGTTTCTTTCCATTGTTGAGGATACAACACCTGCATTCAAAGATATGCAGATATGAGACATTCGGTGTATAGATCCTTGTTGACTAGACATCTGTTCTGTGTATAGCATGCAGTGTTGGTTGCTTCAGCCCAAAATCTCTTGGGTATCTCTGTCTCTGCTATCATTGTCCTTGCTGTTTCCTTGAGGGTTCTATTCCTCCTTTCAGCTACACCATTTTGTTGAGGTGTTCTTGTAGTAGAGTATTCATGACGAATACCTTTGTCAGAACAGAATTTCTCAATGAATTTGTTTGTGAACTCGGTTTCTCTGTCTGATCTGATCTTCACAATGCTCAAGATCTTTTCATTTTGAATCTTCTTCATTAGGTCAGGTAGTTTGCTCTGTGTTTTTGATTTCTTAGCAAGGAATATGGTCCATGTATATCTGGAGTAGTCATTTACTACCACAAGTGAGTACTTATTCCCACTTATGCTTACTAGTTCTACTGGTCCAAAGAGGTTCATATGTAGAAGGTCTAGAACCCTGTGAGATGACTTCTGCAACTTGTCCTTGAATGAGCTTTTCACTTGTTTTCCCTTCTGACAAGCTCCACATATATTTTCCTTCTTGTATGCCACATTCGGCAATCCTCTTACAAGACCTTTTCTTGCTAACTTGTTGATTGTCTTGAAGTTCAGGTGGCTTAATCTCTTGTGCCATAGCCAGCTCAGCTTTGGTGGACTTTTCACAATGAAGCATGTTGGATGAATAGAAGAGTTCCAGTCTGCAAGATATATGTTTCCTCTTCTTGTTCCTGTAAGCTTGAATTCATTTGATGTACTGTCCTTGATTAAGCACTTGTTAAGGTTGAACTCCACTGTGTATCATTTGTTACATAATTGACTAATGCTTAGAAGATTGTATCTAAGGCCTTTCACTAGGATACATCCTTGATCTTTACGTTTCCTTTGACTAGGCATCCACTTCCTTTTGTGCTTCCTTTGGAATCATCTCCAAAGATGACCTTTGGTCCTTTGCATTCTTGGAAATCTTTCAGAGATTCTTTACTGCCTGTCATGTGCCTTGAACAGCCACTGTCTATGTACCATACATCGTTGCTGCAACCTGGCACTGAAACCTGCAACAAACTCAAGCAGATTTAGGTACCCATTTCTGCAAGGGTCCTTTGAGGTTAGTTACTTTGGGAACCCATACTTTCTTAACAATCAATGTTTTGCTGTAAGATTTGTTGGTTCTCTAAATGTATGCAGTTTTGTTTTTAAACTGCTTAAAAACTGTATGTGCATAAACTAAATATGTGTTACCAACACCCTTGTGGTGCGGTCTTCCACCATACTTCCTTTGAGTATATCCTCTTTGAGGATTAGATATATTTTACAGCCTTGAAGTTACAGGATAACTCATTCTCCATTGAAGTTTCAGCTTGAACAAATTTTACAGCCTTGGATGAACTTGTTGTATCCTGAGAGGTGTGAGTGCTGTAACCTATGCCTGATTTTTCAAAAGGGCTTCTGCTTTGACTTATGCACTCCCTTGCGTCTTTAGCTGATTTGCTAAATGTTCTGATCGTGGACTGCAAGTTCTCCTTCTCAATTTCTAGCTTAGTGACTAGCAGACTTAGCCTTGAGATCTCCTCTTGTAGCTTACTACACCTTGAGTTATCAGACTCACATGCAACGAGCTTTTCAGCAATATTGATATTTTTACTTCTGAAGATCTCATTGTCGATTCTTAGATTTTCATTCTCAACCTTCAGCTCCTCATAAGTTGAGTTAATCTGCTCGAAATCACTCATGATCCTCTTTAAAGAGTGGATCATGTTCAGCTTCTCTTTTACAGATATAGACAGCGGTTGGTAGGTTACCTCTTCTTCATCACTGTCCTCGCAGTTGTTTGCCATCAGGCATATTAGTGCTTCTTTATCAGAAGATGAGGTTTCAGTGTTGCTATCAGAGGATTCTACAGCTTTTAGCATCTCCTTTGAGACTGTTGTATCCTTGGCCTTCTCCATCTCTCCAATGAGAGCTCGAAGCTTGTGCCTATCCTCTTTTCTCTTTTCTTTTCTCTGTTCTCTCTCTCCTTCTGGATATTTGTGCATCGTTGGGTGTGGACAGCTTCTGGTAAAATGTCCAGGCTTCCTGCAGTTATAGCACAAATCAAGATCAGTCGTATTTGACTGAGGAGAGGGAGATACCTGAGGAGGTGGATGACTTCTTCTGAAGTCATTCCTCCTATTGAGGTTGGTATTGTTGTTGTTGTTGTTGCTCTTTATGAATCTTCTAAATTTCTTTAGAAGAAGAGCCATTTCCTCTTCAGCGTCTTCTGCTACAACTTCTGATTGCTTGCTGCAACTGGTGGTTGTTGTATCTTTGGGTCCTCTGGCAATTAGCGCTGTAACTTTGGAGCTCGAGTCTTCTGTCTTCTTTTTCCGTCTGTTGATGTTGTATTTGAATGCTTTGAGGTCGGAGAACAGATCAAATGTACTCATGGATTTCAAATTCATGGACACTCTCATGGCAGTGGTCTTGCTATCCCACTCCACGGGCAGGGCTCTAAGCACTTTCATATTCTTCTCATTTTGAGTGTAGTGCTTGCCCATAGCTTCTAGTTCATTCACAATGGATGTGAATCTCAAATCTAGTTCCTCAAGAGTCTCTTCATTCTTCATCTCGAAGAGCTCAAATAGTTGGGTGGCATTGGAGATCTTATTATCTTTAGTGAGCTCTGTCCCCTCACATATTTGTTCCAACTTTTCCCAAATATCCTTGGACGTTCTGCAAGTTTTGACTTTGCTGAATGTGCCTTTATCCAAGGTGATGAATAGAGCATTCTTGGCCACGTTGTCTAGGTTGGCTTTCTTCCTGTCTTCATTATTCTATTCTTGTCTTGGTATGACCAGGAAGTTGGGTTATGGCTGTGCCTTCTTCTATTTCTCTACCGAGCATGGGGTTTACCTTCATAGGGATAATCGGTCCTTCGGTGATGACCGTCCACATCTCATCATTCATCGCTGAAAGATGTGTCTGCATTCTTATCTTTCAATCGTCATATTCCTTTATGGAAAACATGGGTAACTTATGATTAGAGGAATCCATGGTATGCTGAAAAGAATGAGATTTTCAGATGCAGAGAAAAATAGCGAGACAAAGGTGGATCTGGGTAGGTGACCAGATAGGTTGGCTTTTAACCCAACCTGCTTTGATACCACTTATTGGGTCCCAAGTGGTGTCCGAAGTTCAGAGGGGGGGTGAATGAACGTGGTCGATTTTTAAAATCTTTTCAAAATAAACTGTTCTGCAAGTTACTTGAACTTGTAGCGCCAGTAGGTTACTGCTTACAGCACTAGGATGTAGTGTTGCACACTGTAACCTAGAGTTTTATACGCAGTGGAAAAATAAGGTTTTAGACACAAGGCTGGTTTTCTCAAATATGATCCTTTTTAAATCGTTTTATGCTTATGACAGAGATAGATATGAAAGATAAAGCGTAGATAGGAAAACAATAAAACACTTATGGCTTATAATGGTTCGAAGGTGGTGTAAGCCTTCTACGTCCACTCTACTGCTACCTCGAGCAAGAACTTTGTTAAGTAAGATTGATTTACAGGACTCTCCTAACAATCTATCAACTTACAAAGCTAACGACCTATTAGAGTCTAGCATCCACACAACAAACTACAAACTCTAAAGGCCAACCCACACAGGGTTCCACACTCCCACACAGGGAAGTTGTCTAACACCTAGACAACTATACAAACAACAAGGATTTCTCCTATCAACTGTTCGACACCTAAAACAACCTACGCACACAGCAACAAGGTTAAAAGTATATAGCTTGGTTCTTCAACTGGTGCGATGAAGTGAGCTTCTGAATCCTTCAAAGAATCTTTCAGCTTTGAACTTGCTTCACTTCACAGAGGTTGAGTGACTGAAACTGAGAGTAGACTCACAAAAGTATTGCTTGAATGCTTGAGAGTTCTTGTGTAAAAGTTTTTCAATTCGCCAGTTATCAGTACTCAGCTTCAGTGTAGCTCATCCTCTATTTATACTTGTAGAGAAGATATTCGTTGAAGGAGATATCTCTCATTTTGAATTTGAGTGCACTTGATAAAAGGTATGGCTCGCATTTAATGCGACTTGACTTTTTCTTTTGGAGCATTTAATGCAGTGGTTGTAGCTCGCAGCTTTCTGCAGCGCGTCAGACCACGTGGCGTCTTGCCATTGGCTCTGTGTCTGCAACTTTGATCTTCTCTGGAACGGCTCTATTATTCTGGCTTGAATCTTCATTTCTCGTACTGCATTTATCCTTCCTCGGATTGTAGGATACTTATGTTGTTTTGTCATTGGCACTGCTGACAGTTTGAGTAGAAAGCTTCGCACTGTATCCTAGGTCTGCTTGCAACTATTCATCTTTTACCGTACTGCTGTAACTTAGACCTTCTTGTAGTATCTATATCTTTTTCTTGCAGCGATGCTGCATGCCGTTCTTACTTACTTTGTTGCAGTGCTGTAAGTTGCCTTTTTGCAATGTTGTTGTATCTGCTTTCTTACAGCAGCTTCGTTCTGAAATCTTCGATGCAGCATAGTATGCATATGTACCTCCATCTTTCAGCTTCTGTAACTAGACTCAATCCTAGTCTATGTTTTCACTTAAACATTGTGAAAAATGGGGTACTCAAACTTTCTATTACATATTTGGTTTGTCTCATCAAAATCTAAACACTGAAATCCCAATAGAGAAAGATGGATAATATTTTCAAAGATTATTTAAACTTCGTGTTTGTATATATCGATTATATTCTCATCGCATCGAAGAATATGAACGAGCATCTCAAACATTTGGAAATATTTTCAGATGTTTGCCATAAAGAATGATTAATGCTTTCAGAAAAGAAAGCAGTAATTGCTACGAGGCAGATTGAATCCTTCGGAATTGAAATCGATGAATTCGGAATCATCCTACAAAGTCATTTGTGGAAAAAATACAGGGATTTCCAGATGATCTTAAAGACAAGAAGTAACTTCAAAGTTTTCTTGGAGTTGTTAATTTTGTTAGAATGTTCATTAATAATCTAGCATATCACAGGAAGGTGTTCAGCCCATTACTCAAAAAAGATGTAATATTCAAATGGGAAGATGAACATCGAGAAGGGATAAAGCAACTTAAGGAAGTTTGCAAAAGGCTTCCAAAGCTTGTTATACCTTAAGACGAGGATGAACTGGTTCTATATACAAATGTCAGTGATCATTGGTGGGCAGCAGTCCTTATAAAAGCCACACCAAATGGAGAAGTGTCATGTAGATATTGCAGCGGTCTATTTACAGAC
Organism: Scutellaria minor; assembly: GCA_954870855.1. Taxonomy (NCBI): domain Eukaryota; kingdom Viridiplantae; phylum Streptophyta; class Magnoliopsida; order Lamiales; family Lamiaceae; genus Scutellaria; species Scutellaria minor. The sequence continues at coordinate 9,250,075 of OX940737.1, forward strand.
GGAGAAGTAAATCGATAGCATATCAACGAGAAAGAATTCTTTGCAGTCAGAAAGGTTTTTAAGAAATGGCCTCTTTTCTTACTAGCTAAAAAGTTTTCTTTAAAAATTGATAATTCAAAACCAGAAAAGACTAGATTACTTAGATGGCAGGCAGAATGTCAATATTATGATTATGATATTGTCATTATAAAATCTCATGAAAATATACTTACAGATTTCTTAACACGAGATAGAAGGACGCGTTGCTGACGAGATCCTCAAAGGAGTTAGACATCTCAGGGAAAACCTGGAGAGTCTAGAACGAGAATTTGGGATGTTATGTCTCAATGTAGAAGTCACTGGACGACTTCAACAAGTTGATCAGAAATTCATTTCTGATCTAATACGAGCAAGCCAGTACGCTCAAGGACAATTGTTCTTAGCGTTACTAGGGCCTCTCCTCCAGGTTGCATCTCCTACGGTGCAAAAATGACCGATTAGAGAACGGGACTCTAACCCGGAGGTTATGGATTCAAATACCATAATCACAAGTGTTGCAGATAATGCATCCTCTAAGGATGTACAAACGTATGATGTATGGACATAGAGGTATGACTAATAGAACATAAATATATGACTAATATAATATAAAGGTATGTCTAACATAACATAAAGGTCATGACAAAAAAAAAAAAAGTGTGCAAATCCGAATCGATCCAGATCTGAACCCGACCTACGTGTACGTGTGTATCAGGTGCACATGAGTGCAACTCAAATAGTAATTTACCCATAATCAACATATACACTTTTCTGAAAAGTGTATAATCATATAATAATGCTATACAAATTAACAACGAATGGCAAACTATTTAATTTAACGTTTTCTAGAAATACAAATGCTATACGTTTTCCATAACATGAAATATTTATATCAATTATACATCTTATAAGTTTTTATTATCTTATAATTGAAAACTTTGTAATATATATAAAATTAGTTGTATTAACATAATATTTGTTAAAAATTAGTTAATCCGAAACTAGAAGAGGTGAATGTAATATAATAAATTGTTAATTTTACAATTATAAGATCGATTCTAGTACATTAACAATATATAAGATATTGTTAATTAACAATATATAAGATATTGTTAATTAACAACTATTTAATGCTTTATATATATTCAACTATTCGTATTCATTATCTTAGTGCCCTCAACTTAAAGTTGTTACAACGTATACGTTATAATAATTTAATTATCAAACTTATAATAATGCTATACAAATATAATAAACGTTGGTAAATTATTAATTTGATAATCATATTATATAATTTGATATACACTGTAAATAAGGCATTAATTTGTTCATTACTAACATCTTATAAAAGTGTATAATCATATTGAATCACAATTATCAAATTAGTGTCGCTAAGGAAAAAACAGAAGAGGAATCACCTTTGTGCTTCGTCTTCTTTCAATGTTACAAGTAGAGTAACTCATAGTTGTTCTATAGTTATACTAATGACAGATATTTTAACAAGATTAAAATGTAATCCTATACAAAAAGAATCATACAAAACATAAGCAACAACCAAGTACGAATTTGATTTTTTAACGATCTTAGTATATGTTTTTGTCGTTGTTTTAAATGTTGCATTACGAACAGCTCGAGATAAGCAGATAAGCACGACTAAAAAGCTGCAGACAAAATTGAGAATCTACGTTGACATTACAATCGAATCATCGTCTACAGATTTTGGTATATAAGTGATTTAGTTCTTCTTGTCGGGCATACACATATTACGGTGCCAAAATTAATAGGGCTAATTTCATTTTCCAACCTATACGTGTGTTTTTTAATTTTGCATTCTAATTTTTTTTCTTTCAATCATAATCTATACTATATGTTTTGTTCACTTTTGCAACTTGTGGCAACATTTTCGAGCGAGGAAGGGCCAACATGATTTTCGTGTTCAAACAAAGGGTTATTTTCATCATTAATTTGCACTTCTAAGAGATGGATAAATTTGATTTTTCAGTTATTTTCATTGATAAATTTTTTTTATTTTTGTTTGAACCTCACCATCACCACCATTCTTCATTTACTCACACAATTTGTAGAAAAAATGAACTTCCACTGTAGGTGTGGTGATGTTGCTATCAACTCATCCCCTTTTTCTTCTTTGAATTTCCTTTGAAGAACTCGCTTTCGCAGCAAGAATCTTAGGAGAAAATACTTGAAACTTTAGGTAATCTTCTGGTTTGAGGTAGGGTTTTATCTACTTCAGCGAGGGGCCTTAGCGGATTTGATTGTGAGTCTAGATGTTGCAAGATGTTGCCATATTCATTTATCAGCGAGGAAGTAGTTGTTCGATTTTGATTTTGGCAATGAGAGGAAAATTTGGGGCTAAATTCAATTTTAGAAGGAAAATTAGTGAAAGGCCTAAAATGATGAAAATAACCTCAATTGGCACGCAAAAATCATTTGAACCCTTTCTCACCGGAAAATATTGTCAGAGGTTGCAAAAGTGAACACTACGTGCATTAAAGGTTGTGATTGAGAAAAAAAATTATTTTAAAATCTAAAATTAAAAAACGTCCATAATATAGGTTGGAAAATGAAATTAACTTAAATTAATATCCTTTAATTTATCAATCTTAAGTCTGCGAAATTGCAATTATTGGACATTAACTTTTGAGAATCATCATTTTAGAAGGCAAACTTTCGGTGTTTGAAATTAGGACGATAACCTTTTGGACACTATAACATAATTTTTCACGTGGACTGCACATGACTCTATTTTCTGGGTTTTGAAAAAATTCATTTTATTCTTCCTTCAATCAAATTTGAATCGAGTTGAAATCTAATTTGGGGTTTTCTGTAACTTCAGGAGTATTTTGATGTAGGAAGAGTACATTTTAATTAAATTTAAAGCTTACTTTATCGAAAATACCAGACTAAAACCAGCAAATTAAATATTACTTAAAAGAAAATACAGCTTTATCATCTGGAAATATCTTATACATTGAATATTCACTTGTTGATTAGCATTTCAACAGAAGATTGACGATGTTTTGTTATTGATATATTGTATAATAATGGTAATGAGAGAGGTACCCTTAATTACAAGAAACTGAACCCACATTTATTTTATAATTTATAATTCTGAATAGGGAAAGTTATAATTTCTATCATTGTTCATGTTTTTAACATCAAATTTATGTGTTGATTTCAGTTTTATTTGAAATTTCAATTTTACTTATATGAATATTGGAATTGCTTATATGGGTTTCCAAATCCAATATCCACATCCGCAAAAAATTCCATTTCAAACAAATCAAAATTAAAATACGTAAATTTGATAGTAAAAAAATGAACAAGAAATAAGTCATATGACAAATTCAAATAATTGTAGGGAAATTGCAAATTTAAAATATTATCTTTAGGTCATTCACCAATGGAGGACAATAATTTTTCTAGCCATGACATGGAGACAATAACTTTTCAGTTTGTGCGATATTAGGAATAAAAAAATCAAAATCATGAATTTTGGGTCAATTTACACGAATTTTGGGTCAAATTACATGAATGTCGGGCCAAATCATTTCAGCAAAAAACTCAAATCTCATGTAATTAGACCAGCATTTCGTGATTTTGGGTTTGTTGTCCAAAATTCGTCCAATTTAAAACGTCAATATCTCAATGTCGAAGTTTGAAAAGTTAGTATCTTTCATTTATAAAATGACCTGTAGATAGATAGTGTTGTAAATTTGCAATTTTCCAATAATCGCATATAAAACTTTATTTTATTCTGATCTGTGGAAGGAGACAGGTAGACTAATTTGGCCACCATCCACCACCAAATCATTGCCCGTGACAAAAGCCGAGTCATCTGAAGCCAGAAACGCCACAGCCTCCGCCACATGCGCCGCCGTCAGCACCACCCCTTTCAAGCTAGTAAGCGGCCCTATAATATTATCGATATCATCGGCGGTGGTCATTCCCATTCCCACAGTCATTGGCGTCAACACCGCCGACGGCGAGACGCAATTAACCCTTATCCCATGCAATCCCAGTTGTAGGCTCGCCGATCGCACCAGCCCCAACACCGCATGCTTCGACATGTTGTAGTCCGTGTGGCCCATTGTGGCCTTCGACGCCGCCACACTGGCGGTGCAAACAATAGCTCCCCTCGTTCCCATCTCAATCATTTTACGCGCCGCCTGTTTCACACACACCGCCATGCTCCGAGCATTGACCCGCATAATGCGATCGAACTGCACGAAGTCGAGCTCGAGAATGGATTGCTCGGAGCTGCTTACAATTCCAGCGTTGCTGAACATTATGTCGAGTCTGCCGTAGGTTTTCACCGTCCGGTCCACAAGGGACTTGGCTTGTTCCTCATCGGTGACATCACAATGAACGTAGCTGCACCGGTGCGAGCCGATTGATTGGGCCACGGAACGGCCTTCTGCGTCTTGGATATCGGCGATGACCACCGCACGTGCGCCGTGTGCGGCGAAGTGGCGGGCGGTAGACTCGCCAATGCCACTTGCGCCGCCTGTTATTATTGCTACTTTGCCTTCTAGCTTTTTTTTGCAAGGAATATCTGCCATTTTGCTCTTTTTTCTTTTCAATATAAATCGTATGTTTCTATATCTAATCTGGGATTTACAATCATACACATGATATATATATAGTAGCGGAAGTCACTTAATTTTTTTTTTGGTGGCTGGATTATTTAATTAGGGTGTTAACTGAATTTCGAAACACAAATAAATTTCAATTAAATTAAATTATATGAGAATAGTTAAAATATAAGTTGCAAAAAATTGGATTTTAAGTATTTTCATTGTAATTTTATTGTATTAGCAGTAATAATAATATATTCTAATTCATATTAAATTAGAGTTCTAATAAAATTTTAATTAAATTAGATATAGAGTTATGTAGAGAGTTTTCTTTTATTAGGTAAAAGACACTAAATTAATTTAATTATAGGCATAATGAAAAATGAAAAAACAATGCAAGAAGAAATGAATTTAATAGATCCGGTACATTTATTTTTGGCGAAAATTTTAATTGAGATGTGTAGATGTCGAATTGGGGATGGTATACAATGATTCTGATATGAGTATAGCCATATTATTTATTGAATTAATTTTTAGAAAAATCACAACCTTTACTTGAATTACTATTTTAACTAAACTTTTTTTATTGATCAAAATAACATAATCTTATATATGTAGTATATTTGTTTGATTAAAATCAGTTTAAAAAAAGTTGTATATTTTTTAATAAGTTTGGGGCAGTAGAGAGGAAGAGAATAAGACAAAAAAATCTAAAAAACCTAAGTTAAAAGTTGTATATTAATAGACAATGAATTAGCAGCAATATCCTTAATTTGCAGCAAAAGTTAGCCGCAAGATCATTGTTTTGCTACAAAAGTCAATTAACGACGGGCTTCTGGCACCGACATCTGCAGCAAGATTTTTTTTGCCATAAAATTGTTTTTTGCAGCAAATTTAGGTTGATTAGCAGCAAAAATTTTGCTGCTATTTACCAATTTTCTTGTAGTGCAATTTTCGCTACAAAAACTTTTTTCTTATAGTTTTGCTAATTTTAATGTTTTGTTATGCTATTTGGCCAGTTTACAATTTGTCCTTGATCTTCATATTATAATAATTTAACTTTTATGTTATAATAATATAACATTTATGTAGTACTTTAAAACATAAAAAAGTTATTATATTTATATATAAATGTTATATTAATATAACATAAAGGTACAACTATACTACATGAATTTTTATGCTAAGAAAAATCTAAGTAATATCATTTAAAGTTTATTAGATTTGTACATAAAAATTATATTAATATAACCTAAATGTTACTGCATAAACTGAAAAATAAAAAATTAATTTGAGCGCGAATCCGGATCAAATCTGACCCGATCCATTCCGTGCGCTCCAAGTTCCATGGTGCAACTGGTGAACAAACAGACTACTCAAAATAATAAAGGTCATATCTGACATCGGAAAGAGGCTAATAGAGAAGTAAATACAAGCACACACCCAAAATACTCTCTCACTCTCCGGAATCCACCAAGAGATTAGAGGCAAAATACTTGCAAGTCCAAAGACTTAGAATTTGTTTTATTATATATTCTCACTTGCCAAAACACTACAAGATTATGGCTATTTATAGGAGTCAATACATGATTCTAGACCACAATAATGTATCATGACTCTACAACTTCATTATCATTAACATTGACTCTTCAACTACAAGATTCTTTAACTCTTCAAATTTTCGGATGAATCTGCCACCTTCCAGAAAAAAAAGGCATAACTCCCTCTAGAAAATTTCAAATGCTTCTCCGTTTGGGCCAATGAGAACTAGACTCGTAGGGCTTCGAATCCATGTATGCCAATCAGCCCAATAATTCCCGAGTAAAAGCAGTTTATTACCGAAACCAGACAGACTGGACTGTTTCTGCACAACTTTCATCTTCCTTCATTTGGTCATTTCCTTTGATCAAGTGAGACATCTTCTTTTTTGGATCAATATCCAGCACCTTGTGTAGCCATTAATCTCTGAATATCCGGATTTCCATTTTGAACTGATCTAGAATGATTAGATGTGAAATTTGATTTGGTTTGCTATTGGAGAATTTTTTTATTTTCGTTCATTCCGTAGAATGATATTTAGAATTCTCCTCAAAATTCTAAAAAAATATATAAATATACTATTAAATCTAGAAAAAATTATATTTAAATCTAAATGTTTACCTATAAAATTTTAAAAATATATGATTAATTCTAAATATATATATCTTAAAAATCTACAATAGTGTAGTAATTTATAATTTTCAATTTGCCTTCATGTACTCCAAGTTAACCAAAAATTGAAGCTCGAGTCAATTTTCCTTTAAATTGTGAAACTCAGCCCGGCGTCCAGAAACTCAACCCATCGTCCAGAAACTCAGCCCGACACGCGCGCCCAGCGTACGTCCCTGCCCACCCGGTACGGCCGTGCGCCATCGTCCAAAAACTCCACCTGGCGCGCGTACGCCCGCGCGCGCCCGTGCGCCCGTAGTCTCCCGTCACGCGTGCCCAGCGCGCCCAGTACCTCCCGGCGTTGGCCTGCTCGACCAGCCACCTTCCCGGTGCCACCCGCTGCGGCGGCACTGCCCATCGTCGTCGCCACCATGTCCGTCGGAAAGCTTGCACCGCCGGCTACCATCTCCGGCCATCCCTCGCCGGATTCCGACGATGAATAGTACCCGAAAATCTACCGCAAAACCCTTCGATACCCATGTATACAAAACCAAACCCCAACCAACAAAACTCCGGCCGGCGACTTCCAGTCGCTGGCGACCACCCCCTTACCACCTGAACACCTGCCGGCAACCCTTCAATTCCGGCCACCAACACAACAACAAGCATACACACTCACACGCATGCTTACACACACACACACACTCAAACTACAACCTGGCCGGCGGCCACCAGCCACCGGCCACCACCACCCGACCTCGCCGGCGCATCACCAGCGCCGGCTCACTGTTCCCACACGGCGGCGCCACCTGCGCCGCCCACAACAGATCACATCACACGCACACACTAACACACCTACAACTCACACACACATGCACGTATACATACATACACTCACTGTCCATCTCTGGCGCCGCCACCCACGGCGACGCCGGCCCTCCAGCATCACACCCTTACCTCCGGTGGACCTCCGGTCATCAGCTCCGGCGAGAAGAGAGAGAAAACAGAGGAGAGAGAAAGGTTGGTGAAAACTAGGGTTTAGGGTTTGGAGAGGGTTTTTCGCCATTTTCCGGCGAATGAGAAATCAGAATTGAAATCCGGAAGCTATCCTAGACTCATCTCGATGAGGGCTACGATCTGTGCGAAAATCGGCCAAAACCGATAACGTTGAATATTTTCGGCAACCGCCGGCGGCGGCGACTCGCCGGAGACCAAAATCGAAAAGAGAGAGAGAGGAGAGAGAAACTTACTTATTTTCATCGTTTTCGGCTCGTTCGGAGAAAAGGTGATTTTTGAACTTAAAGAGCCTCTATTTATAGAATTCCAAATTTTACTATTCACCCAAAAATATCTCGTTTTACTATTCACTGAAATATCTTTCGATCTTCCGAAACCTCGGGTTTTACCCTTTTCATCGCCGTTCGAGCTACAGGTCTCCGATTGACCTCTAATTCGTTTCTATCTTCTCGTTTTCTCGATACGTACCTAACGGTATAACGATATCCTATGTTCCACGTCTAGGAAAAATTATCCATCTATAACATGTATCTGAAACGCACGTAGTAAATTAAACAGTTTAAACATACGCACATAATTATTAAATTATGGGTTTAAATATTTAAATTAAAAAATTATGCTTCGTTTCGGTGCGGGGTGCTACAGTCATACCTTTATTTATATTAGTCATACCTTTTAATAGTGTTAGTCATGTCTTTTAGTTATGTTAGTCATACATTTCATAATGTTAATTGTACCTAAACATGTTTTTTAGATAGACATATTAACCTTTCATAAAAGTATGATATCTGAATATAAAGGTATAACTAATATAACATAAAAATATTATTAATATAATATAAAGGTATGTCTAACATAACATAAAAGTTAAGACATAAAAAAAAAAAGAAAAAAAAAAGCAAAACTCAAAACTATATATCTTAAGTCGTACATATTTTATTTTTGATATAACGAATAAAATTTTTGTTCAAGCTTTGACTAAGATATAACCCACAAATAAAGCAAAACTTTAATTATTCAATTAACGAACTGTACAATAGGCACTATAGTTTAGGGTTTAATTTTAGTTCATTACGTAGAATGATTTTTAGAATTCTCCTCAAAATTCTAAAAATATATATAAATATACTATTAAATCTAGAAAATATTGTATTTAAATCTAAAAGTTTACCAATAAAATTTAAAAAATATATGATTAATTCCAAATATATATATATATATATGTCTTAAAAATCTACAATAGTGTAGTAATTTATAATTTTCAATTTGCCTTCATGTACTCCAAGTTAACCGAAAATTGAAGCTCGTGTCACACTACAACAAAAATTAAAAATAGCGACGAAAAATAGCGATGAAAATTGGTTTCGTCGCTAAAATTTATTTTAGCGACGAAATTTTAGTATTTGTCGCTAATATTAGTGGCGAAATTAAAGATGTCGTCACTAAAATGTCTAATCTAAATTTAAATAAAATGGAAGAAATGTTAGCAACATTGTATTGTATTTTCTTTAATATGTTAGCAACGAAATGTTGTATTTTCGTCGCAAAAAGTCTCTTTCAATTTAAATAAAATTGGGGAAATGTTTAGCGACGAGCTTTTCATTATTTCGTTACTAAGTTAGCAACGAAATATGATATTTCGTCGCAAAAAATCTCTTTCAATTTAAATAAAATTGGGGAAATGTTTAGCGACAAGCTTTTCATTATTTCGTCACTAAATTAGCAACGAAATATGATGTTTCGTCGCAAAAAGTCTCTTTCAATTTAAATAAAATTGGGAAAATGTTTAGCGACGAGCTTTTCATTATTTCGTTACTAAGTTAGCAACGAAATATGATGTTTCGTCGCAAAAAGTCTCTTTCAATTTAAATAAAATTGGGGAAATGTTTAGCGACGAGCTTTTCATTATTTCGTCACTAAGTTAGCAACGAAATATGATATTTCATCACAAAAAGTCTCTTTCAATTTAAATAAAATTGGGGAAATGTTTAGCGACGAACTTTTCATTATTTCGTCACTAAGTTAGCAACGAAATATGATATTTTCGTCACTAAATATGTATATATATAATGCAGACCCACGAATTTTTTTCCCTCTGCAAAATCACCCGCGCCTCCTCTTCAGAGCTCCGTCCAATTTTCCGGCAATGGTTCCGCTAGCTGATGTTCTCGCCACCACTCCATCACCGCCGGTTCCTCCCCCATTCCGTCAATACTTTTAAGATAGGGTTTGATTGTTGCAAGCCGATTTGTGTCTCCCCCTTTTGAGCACTCATCTGGAGAAATTTCCATTGCCAGAAGAAGCTCTGACCTTCTGGATTGCTGTCAAAGCTCGTCGAAATCCAGTGAGTTCGTAACAAAACCCTTATTTCATCAATTTTGGATGATATAATGACATTGCCCCAAAATCGTTAATAAACTCTCATGAGGAAATTCAAAGCAATAGATACTCGATATATAAATCATTAATCAATTTTTAGAATGATGTATATATCGAGTATCTATTGCTTTGAATTTCCTCACATGTATCCTTGCACATGTTCTTTTCACTCTCTAATCGAGGTTTTCATTCACCCTATAACTCATAGTATTGGTTCCTTCTGTATCCTGGTAAAAGGCTTTCATTCAATGCTTTGGTTATTTATGTCATGGGGTTTCTTTGTTACTTGAGTTGCTGATGAAAATACCTGATCTATAGTTGAAGTGGTATGATTTATACACACTAGAATCAGGGGAGTGGATATTATATGTTGCTGTTTGGTTGATCTAAAAGGAGGAATCGTTTTCCACTTTGGTGTCTAAACAATTCCTCTGTTAATATATGCTTCAACAATTCTCTGCAATTGGTTCTTTGCTAGTTTTGACTTGGTAGATGACAATTCCTTTTGTGAACATGCCATTGTTGCCTTTTGTATTCTTTCATTTTTTGTGTGTAATTTGAAACCTTAAATTATAATTTAAGTTAGATAACATGGTGTCTCTTAAAAAAGTAGTACCTATATGTAGATGAAGAGATTTGAGTTCTATATGGTGGTAAGGGGATTGAGTTGTCACACTTGAGATATACATTCCATTTGTTCATAGAAATATCTGCTTGAGTGGATGTTTGCTATTTATTGCTTTTTACAGTCTCGTTTAATCCAAGCTTAGGTTGATGGTGTCCCTGTTACTTTCTATCCCTTGGATTAAGCTTTTAATTGTCACTGGTAAAATTGTATAGCTCAACACATGATCATCTGCCATTTGTTGGTATATAAGGGAATGACTGTTTGCTATTTATTGCTTTTTACAGTCTCATTTAATCTAGCTTGGGCTGATGGTTTCTTTGTTACCTTCTATCCTTTGTCATTGTAAGGAAGACTTGTTTTTTATACATACATAAATGTGTTTTCTTTGACTGTATTCAAAGGTATAAAATCCTCATCTTGGAATCTTTAAAGTAAGTATTTAAATTGAAGTACACATTTTTGCCTGGATACATGATTGGTTTGTTGATGCATCCATCTAAAGTTGTTTTAGGAAATGATATCAGTGAATCTTGTTAGTATAAATTATGTAGCTACTATCTTCAGGGACTTATAAGCATATGTTTAGGCATGTTCTGTAACTTCCGTGGTTAAAGGTTCTTGAAGAACTTAGATAAAACTCACATTTCCTCTAGCTAGTATTTTAAAGGACTAGAAGCATGTTTAGTTTTATAATTATGCTAAATCTAGAAAGACACAATCTAGTTTTAGCTTCTGCTTAACTGATTTAAGTACTCTAACGACATCCAATCAAGACAATTGATATGTTATTTGTTGAAATTAATGTATCGTACACTACAGTGGAATTGCATGAATGGATATGGAAAATGATTTTTCTCATCACCAATCAAACTGTAGTTATTGTTCTGCTTTTTTTTTTTTGTTCTCATCACTAATATATGTTATATGTTGATGTCATCAAAGTGTAGTCAGGGTGCTAGTTTATATATAAAATGCTTTTCACCATAAGAAAGACTTGCAAAATAGCAATAAACTTGCCATGGTTTTTAAGCAGTTCTATTTCTTTCTACTGGTTCTTGTTTTTCTCTAATATTTCTATTCTTCGTGCTATCCTTCACATGTTCTTAATGTCCATTCATAGGATACTAATGAAAGCTTCTTATGCCAACTCTAATAATTTGCCCTATGCACTAGTTTCTAAGCCTAGAGGAGCCAATCTTTGCTCTTTTTGTACTATTATAACTAAAATAGGTACATGTCTCAATCTGTGACTAGCCATTAAAGAACAATTCTACTCTGAGCTTTTGTCTGACAACAGTTATCAATTGATAGCATTAAATTGCTAAATTGTTGGTCTATGTCCCCTTTTCTCTACCCTGCAGACTCTTAACACTCTTCGTTTACATTTTGCCTCAAACATGACCCATATGCTAAATGGGATTTCTGAAATTGGCTACATGTGTGACTGTAAGTTTGCTTAAAAATTGGTTCTGTATTTTCCTGGCCACTGTTGTAGGTTTTTTTTTTCCATGTGTAATTGTGATTGGCATTTCCTTTTGATGCTCAATTTAATGTGGTGCTTGAATTTGATCATTTGTTTGATTGTATTGGTCCATGTGATGAGCTATATGCCTTCAAATGATAAAGACTTACTAGATATCAGTCACAACTCTCAAGCTATCATTTGACTGATTTGGTTCAACTACAGGTTTCCTTTAGTTGAACACAAATTTTCCCACATTATTCGAACTTTACTTCATGCTGACAAGTATTGATCATTTGCTTGCAGGCATTTATAATCGCTTCAACTGCAACAGAGGAGGAGATGCTTAACTGGTAGTAATCAAATGCCTATATTGTCTTTATTCTACTATTAATGCATAATCTTTATTCATTATATTTGGTGTGGCACCTATTTATTTAAAGTTCAGTATAATGGTACTAGTTCTGATAGAACACTAATTGTTCATAGTTTTCGCAAAAACAGATAATGAGGTCTTGGGTATTGTTGTTTTGTTGACAATGTCATTTATGCTGCAACAGGTACCGGGAGCATGTTGTATGGACCGATAAGACTCTCAATTTGAAACTATTGAGGAAGGGAATTTTGACGCGCATCTATGCTCCCATGGTAACCTTTACTACTAAGAAATCTGCTTGACAATGGCTGTTTAATTGATAATCCACTCAAGTCAATTTTGTCATGCTCATATTTCAGACGATCATCCAAGGTTTGAGGGAGTCTGGTGTGTTTGCATCTATCATCGCATCTGGTCAAGGTAATCTATCAAAGGACAAATTCTTAGCATCCATCGAGAGCAGTAATTCATCTAGGGGTTCTTCTGCATCTATAAAGTTGGATTCAAGAAAGATAGGGAGAGATAGAGAGTCCCGATCAACAGCTAGAAGAAGTCTAGATATAAGTTGGGATGAAATAGCAGTGCCACCGTTATCTCCACCGGTCATGGATGGTGACCATGTGATTGAAGCGTGAGCCCCCTGCATGATTGATTGCTACTTGTTTCTTTCTGTAATGTGATTGATGATTGTGAGCATGCACGAGTAGAGGGATGCAAGGAATGTGATTTTGATTATGGCCCTCCACAAGATGAACTTGAATATCTTAAGCGTGTAAGGTGTTAACTAGAGTTAGAAGTTGATGAATTGTATTTGGATTTGATATACTTATTTTGACTTGGCCTTTATAAAATTCATCGACATCTTTGATTTGATTTTGTTATTAAATATTGAATATTTATAGGTAAAAATAACCAAAAATAAAAAAAAATAAAGGTGGAATAATATTTTATTTTAGCAACGAAATGCATAAAAGTCGTCGCCAATAAATAAAATAAAATTTTCCATTAGCGACAAAATTTATACAATTCGTCGCAAATAAATAAAATAAAATTTTCCATTAGCGACGAAATTTATACAATTCGTCGCAAATGTTAGTGACGAATTTATAATATTATTGTCCCAAACCAATTTTAGCGACAAAATTACATACATTGCCACTAAATTTGTGGCGAACTAATAATATTTTGTTGATAACTTAGCAACGAAAATCATGTATGACTTTCGTCACTAATTCTAGCTTTAGTGACGAAATTTGTAAGGTTAGCGACGAATTTTTTTTGTTTATAACTTCGCGACGATGTACTAATATTTTGTCGCAAATATGGTTAGTGACGCTGCCATAGCGACGAGCCTGGCGACGAAAATAAATTGTCACTAAATCATATTAGCGACGAAAATTATGTGGTTAGCGACGAAAATTTTCGCTGCTAAATTCCAATTTTCTTGCAGTGTCAATTTGCCCTTAAATTGTGATCGTTTAAAAGATATTCTCCTAATTTTGAAGTTATAAAACATAGTATCTTTGTTTTAGAAAGATCAATGTCAATTCCTAATTTTGTAAGTTTTCCTATAAATCGTCGGATGATATTCATGGCTTGTTCTTATTTTCAATATCTAGTGAGATTTATTTCTTGATTTAGATCGTGGTTAATCCTAATATATGCCTCCTCCATTTTGGAATAAGTGTTGTTTAGAGTTTTAGTCATAAGCTAAAAAACATAAAGATCGGACTGATATACCCTCAAGGAATTTAGGATTTAAATTTGAAAAGAGAATAATTTTTTCCATAAAAGGTATCATATTTAATACCTAAATTGTAACTAAAAGATATTAATAAGGATAATTTAAGAATAAAATTGCATAATAATCTAAACTGACATTTAATTTGAAACAAACATTAGATGTCAAAAAGACACTTAAATGGTGGAAATATATATGTTCTTCTGTAGGCGAAACAATTTACATGCGCATTGTAAAAGAATGAGTTATTCACTTATTCTAGAACTAATCTAAAACTTATCACAAAAACTTTTGTGCACCTGGTACACGGATCTAGGGTCTGTGCACTCAAATCGATCAGTCCACCACGTGCCCACACGCGCCACCTAATCGCGCAAAAATTCGCCCAATTATACTCCCAGGTTGTCATATCTTTATTTATATTAGTCATATCTTTTAATAGTGATATCTTTTAGTTATGTTAGTCATACCTTTTGTAATGTTAATTGTACCTAAACATTTTTTTTGGATAGACATATTAGTCTTTCACACCTTTTAGTTATGTTAGTCATACCTTTTAGTTATGTTAGATATAAGTTTTAGTTATGTTAGTTGTACTTTTATATATTATATTAAGGGATGACTATGTTGATATAAATGTATAAGTAATATCACATAAAAGTATGAATAATATCACATAAAAGTAAACATGTACAAATTGTGGCAAAATTGGGGTTTTTTTTTGGGTAAAAAGTAATTAATAAAAATATGATATCTGAATACAAAGTTATGACTAATATAACATAAAAATATGATTAATATAATATAAAGGTACGTCTAACATAACATAAGTTAGGACAAAAAAAAGAAAAAAAGCAAAACTCAAAAACTATATATCTTAAGTCGTACATATTTTATTTATGATATAACGAATAACATTTTTGTTCAAGCTTTGACTAAGATATAACCCACAAATAAAGCAAAACTTTAATTATTCAATTAACTAACTGTACAATAGGCACTAGCAGGGACAGAACTATGCGAATGGGTGGTCCCTCCCAGCTTTTGCAAAAGAAAAATAATTATCCTTTCCATATTTTGGGATACATAATAATAAATATTTATGTCCTGTTTTGAGTAAAAACATTTCTTATTATTACGGTTCCTCAATTTATAATCCTGATTTTGTAATTGGGCAGTAGTTACATAATGTCCGAAGTCAAGAAGCTTAATTTGTATGTTAATAAGTGGCACCAAAGCTAGATTGACTTAAAGTGTATCTTCATGGCAAATTATATTAGGGAAAAAATATCTTTGTTCATTTATTTTCATCAGTCACTTATAGTTTTATTGTAATTAAGTATAAGGTTTAGTACTTCAGTTTTGTTTAAATTGTATCGTAAAAGTGTTTGAGTTCCATATAAATGAAAGTATATAGATCTAATTCAAACAAAACTGAAATAAACGACCCAAAAGACAATATTGGGAGTACCCTATGTTTACAAAAAAAAAATATATATATATATGTATATATAGTTTAAAAGAAAAAATATTAAAGTATATTAACCGAATGAGGTATATATGTGGTATGTGATTAACGGTATTTATGATGATTTGATTAGTTACGTCTTAAGAGAAGAATAGATACAGTGAAACCTCTATAAATGAATATCCTTAGGACTAGAAAAAAATATTCATTTAGCGAGGTTATTCGTTTATCGAACATTCATTTACCTCATTGGCCCAAGTCGGGACCGATGAAAATTATTCATTTGTTGAGGTTATTCATTTATCGAACATTCATTTATCAAGGTTTCACTATATATTAATACGTCTGACTATAAATAGTTTTCTTTCGTTTATCGATGGTGCAGTAGGGTGGGAACATTTAAAGTATCAATAAATGAAGAAAGAAACATTTTCTTTCGTTATAGGTGGAAAAGTAGGGAGGGAACATTTAAAGTATCAATAAATAAAGAAAGAAAATACTATTCTCAGACCGTCTTATTATTATTATATATTTTTTTAAAGGTAAAGGTGAGTTTCAAGATTCTCAGACCATCTTATTATTATTTTTTTAAAGGTAAATGTGAGTTTCATTAACTTGAGTACAATGGGTACTCAATCAGTCCAACATTACAACCCAAAAATGAAGAAGAGTTGGGATGAAATTATAATTTAGAGGCAAAACAATCAAGGGGTTATGAGATCAAATCATGAAAGGGGTAACATAATGCAAAATGATAAACTTGATTCCATCAATAATTTTGTCCAAGTTCGATACTACTTCCTTGAAGATACACTCATTTCTAGCCTTCCAAAATCTCCATAAAACACATTGCCAAATTAGCCCAAAACTCCTTTTTTGCGACTAAGCCATGGCCGAAAACAATAAACTCGACAAAGTGTTCCTTGATAGATATAGATTACAAAAAAAAGACTCTCATCCATCTGCATAAATCTGACCAGATTAGGAGTTCAACTGGACATGAAACGAAGATGTGTTGTACTGTTTCCATATGATGATTACACGTTGAACATCTCAACCATTTTTCACCCATTAGCGTCCTTCTCACAAGATTATCCTTAGTTGGTATTCTACCTTGAATTTCCTTGGTCGAAGCTGTAGTGCAAGGCAAGACCCTATTTAGAGTTGGAAAAGTCAAAATCGAACTTGGATAGGAATCCTAGTTGAAGAAGAGTCCAATTCGAGTAGAAAACCCGTGACTCGACAACTTTCAACCGGGTTGGTCCGAGTGGATACAAATCTCGACTTTCAGACGCGTTGTGGGCCTTTTATGGGCTGAATTTGCCTTTTTCTTCTTCATATAAGTTGTAGCCCTTGAAGTTGGCTATCCTATGCCCTAATTGTAGTCTGATATCAATTTCCTCCATCAAGTTATGCCCAAAATACTCGAACCCTGTCAAGATAAAAAACTGGATGATTTTGCACAACCTCCGTCTTCTTGCAATTTTTCCGCTTGTTCGGAGGTAGAATTATGAAAGTGTTGAATATAGAAGTTGTAGAATTTCTTCTTAGCTCAAGATAAGAGTCTTCAAATTCGAAGTCTAGAGTTCGAGATATCAATTTTCTCCCAAAATTTACGTTTTCATCTTTATATCTTGACTCCAATTTGGCTTTTCAATCGATTGAGCTCTCACTTTGTGCTAAAATCTATCAAATTCTTCTCAAATCAAAAAAATATGTGAATCTTAAAAATATAATAAAATATATCTAAAAAATCACGAATGCATACTTTTTAAACAAACTAATATGAAATTGAGCCCCAAAATGCATAAATTAGCACAAGTTATCAAACCCCCCAAATTTAAAATTTTTTTCGTTCCCGAACAATGAAAACAAGTAAACTCATGTGTTGTCCCAAGTGGCATCGAGGTCTAGAGGGAGGTGAATGAACCTCTATCGATTTTGCAAATTCTTTCAAACTTACTGCATTTTAACCTAAATAGCTTACAACACAGGTTATTGTTTCAACTTTCAGCGCTAGGATGCAGCACTGCTAGTAGAAACTAGAGTTCTTTGCACAATAGAAACTTAAACTTTCGATAGAGTTTCTTTTGAAAACCGTTACAAAAATATGAGTTTTAGCAAAGCTTTAATGCAGTATGATGAGCAAGATAAATACACAAGATAAAGCAACAAATATGCTAAAATAGAAATAAACACACAAGCCTTATAGTGGTTTGAAGATGGTGTAATCCTTCTACATCCACTCTACTCCTTCACTGAGGAGGAACTTCGTTAAGAAAATTCTTTTACAAGACTCAAACCTTACAACTATCAACCTAACAAGTTTATACCTACTAAGACTTAGCTTCCAAATATGTTGCTCAAGTCTTAAAAGCTGACACACACAGGATCACAAACTCAAATAGAGTTAATGCATTTTCTCCTAAGGCTAAACACTCAACAATAAACCAATCTTCCTATCAAGCAAGGACACCTAAAACAACTAAAGCACACAACACATAGATTAAAAGTATATAGAGTTTCTTCAATTGGTGCTTGATGCAGCCTTGAGAATCTTAAGCTTGATTGATCTTAGGCTTGACTACTTCCTTCGAGGTTGAGTGACTGAAAACTTTGAGCTTGAGAGAACTTGGAACTAGAGCGCTTTTTTTCTTGAGTTTGAGTGTTATGTTTTTCAGTAGTTACTTCATTCAACACTACCTCTATATATATATATATGAAGTGTTGTGCCTGTTGAAGAGAGGCACAACAAATTTGAATTTGAATCTTCTTCAAGTGTAGAGCTCGCATTAATAATCTCTAAGGATTGCATTAAATGTTTCTTATCTTGCACTCCAAGATATTAAATGTGGGTGTATTAGGTTGCAGGTTTCAGCAGTATGTCAAGCCACATGTATGCTACTTACTGGCCATTGGTACCACTTTGATCAGCTTGTCTCTACTAGCTAGTTTTGACTTGTTGAAGTGATTGAATCTCGGACTTTTGTTGATCTTCCTCGTATTGCGTCAGAGTGTGTATTTTATAACTTCGTTCTTCTTGTCTCCTTATCGTGTTTGAATGCAACATTTACTTTTTGCAACCAATCTTTTAGTTCAAGCAGTAATCCAGCTTGCTGGTCTTCTGTTGTAACTTTCTGCTTGTAGTAACTAGCCTTACTATGTCTTTAGAGTTTTACTGTTTCCAGTAACTTAATTACTGCTCTGCAGTAATTGACTTCTTACTGCTTGCAGCATTCTTCACTTAGATACTTCAGATGTTGTATCTTGAGTTCCTTCATTCTTCATCCTAATAATCTGGACTCAAACTTAATCTAGTTTCACTTAAACATTGTGAAAAATAGGATACTCTACTTTCCTATTACAATGATGTTTTGTCTCATAAAACTCTAAACAATAATTTCCTAACATCATGCATGTGGCGGAATGATGATCAATTTGCTCTCAGGCTCAAGCATTTTTCAAAAACAAGCAAATATCATACAATTTTGGAAGACATAAGAGATTAATCATGTCAATTACTTTCGAATTAATGCTTCTAATAATAAGTGAATCATCAAAAAATAAGTGTATCACTCATCTCTCAAGTGTTTAGGGAAAAATACGCTCAAGTCAAAATAAAGCATACACCCTACCATATGCTTGTACATTGTCTAGCCTCAACACCATTTTGATGTGTGTTTTAAAACAAGAATCAAATAGGACTTTATCTTTGGTTGTAATGTAAGCTCTTTAGTTAAGGTAGGAATTATTTTGGTTAAGTGACTAAGACTTGGACTAGAAAAAAATGGATCGTCACCCCTTCAATCCAATCCATTCCTCATTCGCTCAAACACCTCTTCTTCTAAACAATTGAATTCACCATTCAATCATCCTCTACCTTTTTTTTTCAATCACAAATTCACGTCTCCCAAAACATGAGTTCCAGAAAAGGCACAACTCATTAACAAAACATTTTTTTCGACACCAAGTATTGATAAACATTGTTTTTCACTTGGTCTTCTTTTTTTTTTTTTTTGAAACTCACATCACCATTTTTTTCTCATGACTATTATACACATTCTCAATTCCCTTTTTATTCTCCTTATTATTTTTCACCTTCACAACCTCTTTACTACACATTCACTTGTCAAGCAAGGTAAGACAATGTATAAGGATGTAAAATGACTATTTCATTAAGCTCAATCAAGATAGAGGCATTTAGGCTTAAAATTGGCTAATTATGAAAAATAAACATGAGACAAGTGTATATTTGGTCTATGTGGCTTAAAAAAAGGCCTAAAATCATTTTTAAGTCCAAAACACACTTATGCAGTTTCAAGAAGATATCAAAACAAGTTCTAGAAAGAAACACACATGTTTGACATACACATAGGAAATGATTAAGACTGTTTAGAGTGTATCAGTTAAATGCATCAATGTCTCCACAATTCACAATTCAAAGCATCAATTCGATTTCATTAGCTTACTTTCCTCTATTCAACGTCTCCACAAATTCATACTTAGCACAAAAAATATATTTTTAAACTCACCATCAAGCAATCATTGATTCAACAATGAATTATACAATTTACTAATCAACTACCATAGAGAAAGAAATCAAACTATCGTAAAAAGAAAAATAAACTATCCTAAAATCAAAAGAAAAATCAAAAAGCAAAGCTGGGTTGACAACCCAAGATAAACCACACTTTCTCCCTTAAAATTTGTTCTCAAAACAGGTTTTAGGAACTAGTTTGAAGATAGAAAGTGGCTGATCTTGGGTACTTATTGTTGATTACTATGACGGTGGAGGTGGTAGACAATGTCCCAAAGTGCTGAAGTCAATTTGCCACTACCTCATAGATTGCATCATCTGTATCATCTTGTACTGATTTTAGATTTAACGCTCCTCTATATTGGTGACCTAATCCTCTAATGCATCTAATCAAGTGTGACAATCCCCTCTTGAAGCTCTCGCGGTGGATGTCTTAGGTACGTCCTCATGCATTACCTCTTGAAACATCCACTCCTTTAGGGACGGTTCTCTATACAGTAAACTTGGTTGCATTCGCACTAGGCTCTCGAAAATAATGGCATGATGAGCCACAGTGTTCATAAGCTTATTAGACTTATCCTCCAATGTGTGCACTATACTCAATGGTTTGTTTAGTAATTTGAATGCCTCTTTATTTCGCTGCAATAAGTATTAGTTGTTGCTCACTTTAAGAATTATTTTCATTGCCACCAAAGTATTCAACTCAATTGTAGGATGTGCAACAGAAGTCCTTTCCCAATTGGTTTAGTCGACTTCGAAATAGTCAATAATAGGAGTCAACATGCTTTCTATGCAAATGGTCCCAAGTGTCTTCTTGGCCACTCGTAGAAGTAAGCTTCAATGTTCATGTGTGTGCTTGAGAGCATGCACTATAAAGCAAATAATTCATCCTTCTGAATACCTCTATTCTCAAACCTAGCAAATACTGAGGTGGAAAGTAGTCGAGCAATAAAATGAAACACTTGGTTTCGTAACCATGATGTCTTTGATAACTTGTGGTTGAACACCACATTATGACTATTGGATGATTGAACTAAATCATTCCAAAATTGATTCAGATCAATGTCCTATGGCTCATTGTAGATACTATCATTCGTGAGCCCATATATACTATTCAATTGGGTGATAGTTAATGTCCAAGGTTCATTATCCAATTGAAAGTTAGATTGGTTCAATGAGACGGTTAGTCTTGTTCACCTTGAGTGTGCTTGAGATCTCCAATGTCATTCGTTTGTAAGTTGGTCGTCCACCTCGAATCAACTTGTTCGATCCAATTATGTAACGCCCCGAAATCTTTCAGTTAAAATATCAGAGTTTTTCATTTTTGGGCGTTAAGAAAGAAAGGGGAAAAAGACGTACATGATATATAAAAGAAAGAAAATGAGGGGATAAGAAGCAGAACACTTGGAACATCGGATACAACCGATAAAAGGAGTTTAAAACATACGCAGCGGAAAAAATACCATCAGGATCTCATACAAAGAAGGAGAAATAGAGTTTTCTTTTACAAAAGAACATCATAACTTTAAAAGTCAAAACAGAAGATGGACACAACCGATAGGGCACCCCTCTCTCTACGCGTCAAGGTTCTCTTCTTCTCCTGTAGTGTGAGTACAGATTAAGGGGTGAGTGCGTTGAATACACTCGTGGGGAATAACATCCGCATCTTATAACAGTCAACAGTTATACATACCAGGAATATAACACTCAGCCATGTTGCCACAGTATAACATGATCAGGTAATCATAACATATGTCTCATCATTTAGGACTTCTCAATCATACTTTGAAATAGGGAAAACTGTAAACAGTTACAGAGTTAGAAATTACCCCCACCTCGTTCGGTGGTTACCACGTGAGTAGCGAGTCCAGAGATCTCGTGTCTCAAATCTCGTGTCTCAAATCCCGTATCTCGATGATCAATCCAACTGATAGCCTACATATGTTATGGTGTTCTTAGATCCTTAACATCATATAATAAAAGTTGTAAAAGTCTCCGGCGAAGAAATGATCGTTAAACGCGCGTCGGATCTAGAGCTCTAAAGATCGGAGTTGAAGAAACGAGAGTGGATATCCAATCCATATGGATGAGATGATGGAGAAAGAAATTTGGGGCACGACGGAAAAAGAATGAGCTCAATCGGAGTTCAAACGAGCTCGAACGGAGCATTTTAAGTTTAGGGGTAAAACGGTAATCTTGGTCAAAGGGTTGACTTTGACCGGACCCACGGACCCCGATCAACGACGTCTCGTCATCGACGACTCGATACGGATGAACGACGGAAAGAAAACGAGGTTCGGATCGAAAACACGGCGTCGGGTGCGCGTCGGCACCCGACGGGCGCGCACGGTGCGCGCCGGCACCCGGCCCCCGACGGCTGCCGAGTTTTCTCGGCAGCTAGGCGCGACCCAACCCGGCTGGTCGAGTTTTCTCGGCCAGCCTTGCCCAGATTTTCCCGACGGTGGCCTGCTCGAGCAGGCCACTTCCCGGCGTCTCCTGGCGCGGCAGCGCCGCCTCCAGCCACCACCACCTACCTCGACGGATACCTCGCACCGCCGGCTACCACCTCCGGCCGTCCATCGCCGGATTCCAGCATGAATAGTGCCTGGAAAATACGCCGTAAAACCCTTCGATACCCAGTTTTTCCAAAATTCCAACTCCAACCAAAACTCCGGCCGGCGACTTCCCGTCGCCGGCGACGACTCCTAACACCTACGCCGGCGACCCCTTGTCGCCGGCAACCTTTCCCGACCAGCCAAACACACACACACGGCCATATACATACATGCATATACACACACACTCATGCGTGCACTCACACACACACTGTCTCCCTTCCTTGGCCGGCGGCCACCTGCCGCCGGCGACCACCACCACCCACCGTGACCTTGGCCGGCGACCCCCAGTCGCCGGCCACCACCAGCCGTCGTCCAAAACACACACACACAATAGCTTCCATACACACACGCATACATAGACACACACTCACGCGAACACACACACATACACTGCTTTCTCCCTCTGGCCGGCAGCCACCTGCCGCCGGCGACCATCACCTTCCGCCGTGACCTTGGGCGGCGACCCCCAGTCACCGGCCACCAACAGTCGCCGCGCAACAACCACCCCTCCGCCACTACAAAACACACACACGTACATATATAAACACCCTCCACTGTCCACTCTTGGCCGGCGACTGGAAGTCGCCGGCCACCCTCCCCACGGCCTCGCCGGCGACCCCCCGTCGCCGGCCACCTGTTCCCATACGGCGGCGCCACCCGGCGCCGCCCACAACAGCCACCCTAGCAACACACACACTACCACACCTTAGCAACACACACACATGCACGATCATGCATATACACACACCGTCCTTCTCCGGCGCCGCCACCCACGGCGGCACCGGCCCTCCAGCAGGTCACCCTACCTCCGGCGTTCCTCCGGTCGTCAGCTCCGGCGAGAAGAGAGAGAAAAACAAAGGAGAGAGAGAAGGTGGCACAAGGGTTAGGGTTAGGGTGTAAGAGGCTGTTTTTCGCCGTTTTCCGGCGAACGAGAAATCGAATTTGAAATCCGAGACCTATCCTAGATTCGTCTCGTCGAGACGAACGTCGTGTGCGAAAATCGTCCGATTCCGACAACTTTGAATTTTCCGGCCACCGGCCGGCGGCGGCGCCGCCGCGCCGACGGCGGCGCCGGCGGTGGCCTGCCGGAAACAGAAACCCGGAAAGAAAGAGAGGAGAGAGAAGGACTTACTCGTTTTCGTCGCTTTCGGCTCGTTCGGAGAAACGGTGAAAAATAAATCGGAGGAGCCTCTATTTATAGAATTCGGAAAACACTATTCACCGAAAATATCTCCGTTACTATTCATCTAAAATATCTCAAACACTATTCATCTGTTGACTTTTCAACATTACTATTCACGTAAATATCTTCGTTTCATTTCATCGTAAATATCTTCCGATTTTACCCTTTCCATCGCCGTTCGAGCTACGGGTCTCCGATTGACCCCTAGTTCGTTTCTATCTTCTCGTCTTTCCAAGACGCATCTTATGGTATGAAAATATTCTATATACCATGTCCATGAAAATTATCCGTCTAAGTCACGCGTTAAACACGTATCTGAAACGCACGTAATAAATTAAACAGTCAAAGTAAACGCGCATACTTATTAAGTCATACGTTAAATATTTAATTTAATCAATTATGCTCGTTTTGATCCGGGGTGCTACAAATTATATCTATCAATTTCTACATATTGATTTCAATTTCAAGAAAAGATAAAGTCTATTCAGAATAGTAATGTGTGGCTTCAATTTCTCAACCTTTTAACGTGTTTCATCTTGCACCATATGCTTTCTCTTTGAGTAGTCACACACCCATTACTCGGACGTCTTGCCCGACTTTCTCTTCCACCACTAGTAGTATCAGATTGCGATGTCACTTGACTACTAGACATTGCATCTATAAAAGATGAGAAAGTGAACTTAGTTACTGAATTGCAATTTCTAAGCCCTAACCACATATTTATGAATATCAAAACCTCAAAGATCATACCAATTTCAATCACAAAATAACTCCCCCAAAAAAAGTTCATCAATAGAATCACAATTTAAAGGAATCACAACATGTATATTAAGTGTTTGATAAAAGATCTCAATGAAGTTCCAACAATTTCAAGCAAATTTAATCTATTAACTTCTTACCCACATACTTCAATCATCACCATTGCAACACTAATTGAAAAAAATGAAGAATTCTTACAAAATTTAAGATATTTCCACCAAGAACTCAAAAGTGTACCCTAGATGTCCAAGGTGAAGTTGAATCTCCTTTTCTTCAAATATTATGTTAATGAATAGAAGATGATGTGGATGTGTAAATAGAATTAAACATTGAGGGGTTTATGGTTCAATTTTTGAGATAGATAATTGGGGTTTTAGTGTAGGGAGGAATTGGGAAAGAAATTAGGGTGAGAAGTGGCAAAAATTAGAAAAAGATAAAAAAAAACTTACCTCGGTACGACCCGGTCAAGTATCTTGTCATCGACTCCTCGCACTTGGGTATGAGACAAGTCAAAGGTTCGACCCGATCCAGATCGCATGTAGCCTAGTCGGGTTATGTGTTTCACCATACTTACATAGATATACCGTAGGATCCGTTTGACCTAGGTGGCATGCCGCCCGACTGGATAGGGCGTCATGCGTTATCCAATGTACAACCCGCACCGAAGGTCTGACCCGACCAGAGTCACATGGCCTGACTTGGGTCATGCTATGATTTTTTTTCCTAACTGCTAGTTCTTATCCTAAAAAATGAAATAAAAGCAACAAAAATTAGGTTACCTCCCAACAAGCGTTTAATTTTACATCTTTAGCTAGACAAGTTTGGAGAAAACTTATGGATCATTGAGTTGAATACTTGACACCTCTTCTCATTGCTCCGGATGATAGCAATGCTTCATAATTTACCCATTTACTACAAAAGTGGATCCATCTTTTACAAATACTCGACTGCTCTGGATGACGTAACTCTTTTGATAAGAAAGTGTCTAGACCACCTTGAATTCAACTTTCTAGGGAATAAACAAAAACGAGAATTAAATAGAAGCACCGAATCTCCCGACACAAATTCTCTCTTGATTATAATCTTATCATGATATATCTTTATTCGTTCATTGTACAAGTGTGAATTTTTGAACGCTTTGTTTCGAAATTCTTCAAGTTGGTTGAGTTGCAACAACATCTCCTAGCAAGAACACACAAGTTAGTTGAGTTGCATTTATTGGAAATCTGATATCTTGAACACACAAGCCCTAGCAAGAACAAGCCTTGCTAAAAATCATATTCTTGAAAAGGTATTCAAAAGAAACTCTATCAAAAAGCTTATGTTCCCGCTGTATAAAAACTCTGGTATAGTAAGTTACGTTGCATTCTAGCCTAATAAACTATACTACATTCTGTGTTGTATTCTGCGATAGAATACAATGCTGCAAATTTGAAAGATCTCTGAAAATATATAAAGGTTCATTCACCCACCCTTTGAATGTATGTGCCTCTTGGAACTAACAAGTGGTATCAGAGCAAGTTGAGTTAAAAGTCTACTTGTCTAGTCACCTACCTTGATCCACCTATTTTTTTTATGAAAATTGTTTTCTTTCTTGTTTTTCAAAATCTCATATTTTTAGCATATCATGGATATGCATGATAAGATGTGGTATGTCATCACTAAAGAACCACATGTCATGACAAAGCCTAATCTAGCCCTTAGAAAATAACAAAGAAAAAGAGAAAGAGCTGAGCAGAAAGCGGTTGCTGCACGTGCAGTTGCACAATCAGGAGTAGCTCAGGCAACATCAGTTGCAGCAGATGTTGCAACAGTAGTTGGAGAAACATTAGGTATTAGAGAAATAGAGAAAGTAGGAGCAAGAGCACCTATTGTAAAAGCACCACCTGCAGCAATAACAAGAGCTGAAGTACTTGATTACAGGAGAGCACCACCACCTACTGAATATTTGATAAAGCTAAGATATGAGTATATTGCAGAAGACAGAAAAAGAGCCAACTTTGACAATGTTGCCAAGAATGTATTGTTTCTCATGTTTGATAAAGGAACATTTAGCAAAGTAAAGACATATAAAATAGCCAAAGAGATTTAGGACAAGCTTGAGCAGATTTGTGAAGGAACTGAACAGGAAAAAGATAACAGGATATCTACTGCAACTTAGTGGTTCGAGTTATTCAAAATGAAGCCTAAAGAATCCCTAGAAGAGTTGGACTTGAGATTTACATCTACTATATAAGCCAGACTACTATGCAAGAAGTTGCCCTTATCCTCGAGTGTATAAGTACCCTGAATAGGAAAAAAAGCAAAGAAAAGAAAAGAGGAGCGATGAGAAACAAAAGCTAAGAGTACTAAAAGCAGCAAGTTCATCCAAAGAAGAAGCCAAAGAATAAAGTTTTTTTGACAGTTATAATGACAGCTCTACATCTGATGAAGAAGCATTACTATATCTAATGGCCAAAGATTGTGAAGATGAAGATGATGAGGTATTCTCTCAATCCTTAGATGATTCTGGTTGAGAAAAATTGAATATGATCCAGTCCTTTAAACAGATCATGAGTGACTTTGAGCAGATAAACTCAGCTCATAAGGAGCTTAAGGAGGAAAATCTGATGCTTAAGAGGGAGCAAACTGCACTGGAAGAAAAACTCTCAAACCTTGAGTATTACCATGTAGAATGCAATAATCTCAGAGCAGAAGTCTCCAAACTCAAGCTACTAGTCACTAAGCTAAAATTGATGTATATAGTAGATCATCAAGGATGACACAAGAATGTATTATAGAGACCCAAAACGCCTATAAAAAAAATTGTCTAAGATATAGTGTTGAAACTTCTCAGATTACAACAAGCACATCCAAAGCTGAGAAATTTGTTCAAGCAAATGTTCTTTTCTTTTAGGAGTTCTATCAACCAAATGAAGTCTTGAACAAACCAAACACAACTGATAAGGGAAAAAAACCTTTGCTAGAATCTAAAAGAAGTAAGACTGCACAAACTCACAGGATAAAACAAAGTCAATCTACTGTAAACAAAGTCAGAATATAGCAACCTCACAAGTTACAACAAAAGAACCTATATCCCTCTTATACCAAGACTTACATGTTAAACCTAAAGGAGCATATACTCCAGGAGGTATAAAAGAAGACCACACTCTAGAAGTGAAGGTAACACAAGGAAAACTCCTACACATACTGTTCACAAGCAGTATTCTACAAAAACTACTTACAGAAAAAAGACCACCAAAGTTATAGCAAACCAATTGTTATCAAGCAAATATGGATTCCAAAAGAAACTAACCAAAAAAGACCCGTACTTGTATGGGTACCTAAATGTTTCTAAACTGCATATAAGAACAATTGCCAGGAAGCAGCAGTGATGTATGGTACATTGACAACGGGTGCTCAAGGCACATAATTGGCAACAAAGAAGCCTTAAATGACTTCCAACCATGTAAAGACACTAAAGTAGTATTTGAAGATAACTCAAAAGGGAGTACCAAGGGTACAAGAAGCTTAGCCAAAGATAATGCATGCATCAATGATGTGTCCTATGTAAAGGGATTGAAGTACAATCTTCTGAGCATTAGTCAGTCCTGTGACAAATGATGCTCTATGGAATTCAACCTCAACAAATGTTTGATTAGAGATAACAAGTCTAATAAGGTGAAGCTTACTGGAACCAGATGAGGAGATATCTATCTTGTAGATTGGAGTTTAATAGAGCAACCAACATGTTTTATTGCAAAGAATACACCTGAATTAAGTTGGCTTTGGCACAAAAGGATGAGTCATTTGAACTTCAAAACCAGATGTGGCCTTCAAGAAGGAAAATGTTTGTGGAGCATGTTAGAAAGAAAAACAAGTAAGAAGCTCATTCAAAGACAAAGTACAAAGATCATCTCACAGGATTCTGGATCTATTACACATGGATCTATTTGGATTGGTTAAGATTGTAAGTGTGAGTGGGAAGAAGTACTCTCTAGTAGTTGTGGATGGTTACTCTAGATTCACCTAGATAATCTTTTTAGCCAAGAAATAAGAAACTCAAAACAGACTACTAGAATTCATGAAGAAAATACATAATGAGAAAAGTTTGAGTATTGTGAAAATAAGATTTGACAAGCGAACAGAATTCACAAACAAGTTCATTGAGAAATACTTGTTCAGAGAATAGGATAAGTCATGAATACTCTGCAGCAAAAACACCCCAGCAGAATGGAGTTGCAGAAAGAAGAAATAAAACCTTAAAAGAAACAACAAGAACCATGATTGCGGAAGCTATTATTCCTAAAAGATTTTGGGCTGAAGCTACCAATACAACATGCAATACCCAAAATCGATGCTTAATCAATAAAAATCATGACAAAAATCCTTATGAAGTTTGGTATGAATATACATTAAATATTTCCTATCTATATATTTTTTGATGCAAATGTTATATTTTAAACAATGAAAAAGAGCACATGAAGACGTTTGATGCAAAATTAGATGAAGGAGTATTTATGGGATACTCATAAGTAAGCAAGGCCTTCAGAATCTTAAACAAGAGAATTCTAGTAGTTAAAGAATACATACATGTGGTGTTTGATTAACCACATTGTGATATAGCTCAGCTTGACAAGCTGAAAGAAGATATATCTCAAATGAAGATCAAAGATCATCGAGTTAAGTACATTGATGGAGTTCTTATCCCAACTAAAGTAATCGCTAAAAACAGTACTGAAGACGCTACACTAGGGAATATAGAAACACAGAATACAACACAACTACCTTACAAAATACAACAATCGAGCAGAATTCGACATGATAGATTAGAACAACAAGATATGGATCATCAATCCACATACACCTTTGAACCAGATAAGATGTGGCTCAGAAACCATCCAAGAGAACTCATCATTGGGGATCTTAATGTTGGAGTTAGCACAAGGAGATCGAGACCACATAAAGAAATTGGATCTAAACTATACAAGAAGTGTTGAATGATTTTGAAAGAATTCAAGTATGTAAGTTAGTTTCCAGACCTAATCATCAAGGTGTAATTAGAACAAAGTGGGTATTCAAGAACAAGCTGGATGAATCTGGAGTTGTTGTCAGAAACAAGACAAGATTAGTTGCTAAGAGATATTGTTAAGAAGAAAGAATTGATTTTGATGAGACTTTTGCACCTGTAGCAAGACTTGAAGCAATCAGAATCTTTCTAACTTATACTGCACACAAGAATTTCAGTAAATATCAGATATATGTTAAAAATGCAATTTTAAATGGTCTCTTATCTGAAGAAGTTTATGTAGAACAATCTCTTCGATTTGAAGATCAACCTAAAGAAAAAGTATTCAGATTGCAAAAATGTTTATATGGATTAAAGCAAGCACCAAGAGTTTGGTATGATACACTGTCTCTATATCTACTAGAGAATGGATTTCAGAAAGAAACAGCAGAGAAGACCCTCTTCAGAATACAAGATGGAGACAATATTCTTCTTGTACAAATCTATGTGGATGATATTATATTTGGATCCACAAACAAAGACCTCTGTGACAAATTCTCAACCCTCAAGTAGAAAAAGTTTGAGATGAGCATGATGGGAGAACTAAGTTTTTTTCTTGGGATGCAAGTCAAGCAACTTGACGATAGTATTTTCATCAACCAAGTAAAATATACTAAAAAACTATTCAAAATATTTGGAATGGAGAATGGATCAGCAGTATACATTCCTATGGCTACCTCAGTCAGCCTCGACAAGGATGAGAATGGAAATAAAATGGAAATTACAAAATGCAGGAGATTGATTGGTTCTCTATTGTATCTTACTACAAGTAGACCTGATATCATGTTTGCAGTGGGTGTGTGTGCAAGATTTAAGACAGCCCCTAAGGAGTTACACCTTGCGGCAGTTAAAAGAATCATCAAGTATCTGAAAGGAACTCAAGATGTTGGGTTATGATATCCTAAGGAAGGAGGATTCAGTTTGAAAGGATACTCAGATTCAGATTTTTTCGGATGTAAGATTGACAGAAAAAGTAAAAGACATACTTGTCAATTTCTTGGAGAAAGGTTAGTATCTTAGTTCTGCAAGAAGCAAACATCTATATCAACTTCAACAACAGAAGCAGAATATGTTGCTGAAGGAAGTCGTTACACTCAAATTCTGTGGTTACAACAACAACGTAAGATTTTGGGATTATAGAAAAGGAAACTCCCATTCTGTGTGACAACACAATTACAATTGCTATAGCACACAATCCAGTATTCCACTCCAGAACAAAGCACATAAATGTGAGACATCATTTTATAAGAGATCATGTTGAAAATAAAGATATTTTGCTTGAAAACGTTCATACTAATCTGTAGCTAGCAGATATTTTCGTAAAACCATTATATGAATCAAGATTTTCTATGCTTAGAAATTAACTGGGAATCATCAAGTTATAAAGTCTAGAGCAAGCTATACTTAGAAAGAGAAATGAGCATGAAGTGAGAGGGAATGATGTATCTGTACTAGGATACAACAAGGTAAAACAACATAAAAATAAAATGTATGAAGAATATGAATAGTGCAGCAAACAAAGTTATTGAATGGACATAATTCAATGTCTTCCAGAATACAATATGCCTGATATACAACATTTATTGCTACTGCATTTAAAGCTCTGCAACCTCGTATCGGGAATAGTAACCTTAAATGCTAATCATTTGAGCGGCAAAAGCGTATCTCGCATTTAATGTAAATCCACTTTTTCAGAATGGCAACAGTCGCACCTTCTATTTTAACCCTCAGAAGTCTTATATATTACATAGAAGCCCCTCCGTTATTTTATCTCAGCCGTCAGATTTTGCGTCTCTTTTATAACCTTTTAATCATGACCGTTGATCATAAACCTCCATATATTTGAATTGGAACTGTTGACCATCTTCTTCACTCTATCATTATCCAACTCAAGCAAATTTTCTCTCACCGGTCTTTGCAAACCCTAAAATCTCTTTATCAAAAACTTTTATCGTATATCCATAACTGATGCAATTGAAACCAAAGTTGTTAAAGGTCGCAAAAGGAAGTATCTTTGACAACGATGCAATTTCGAAGGTTTGGGAGTGTAAAGAGAAGAGTAACATCTCTGGTCTTCTGACCATGAAACACAAAGGCATGTTAGTGTCCATCGTCCAAAAGTTTTATGTCTTCGACAGACTAACTAATGATGATAAAAGTATCATTTTCAAAATAGATACTGAGGAAAAAGAGTATATTCTAACAAAGAAAGATATTGCATCCATTTTCAACATTTCTGCTATAGGCTTAACCCCATCAGAACTCGAGAAGTATGGGACAGAGTATACAGAAGAGATGTGGGATCTATTCAAATAGGATTCCACTACTAGCCCTGTTAGAAAAAGCTGCAAGAAGAATAAATTGAAGCCGGAATATGAGTTCCTCCATGATGTCAGTGCATACTCCATTGAAGGGAGCTGTGGAAGTTTTGATCTTCGCTTCAGAATCATGACTACCATCATGAAAAGAGTTCAAGTCAACTGGAGCAGATTTATTCTAAAGAGAATCTGGGAGGAATGTGCTAAGAAAACTTACAAAAGAAGTTTTTGCATCACTATTACTTTTGTTCTGTGCAAGCTGGACATTAACTTGAGGATGCAATTTCTATTCTTGTTGGATGGTACTTAGGAGTTAAAAAGCTTCCTTTCAAGAAAAGTGTGTTGAGAATGATGTTGGAATTCAATGAAAAAGAAGAGTTGTTGTATTTCCTGCTACATGCAAATAGAAAATAGAGTCACCAACTGCTGCAGCAAGCAACCATCACCAAAGTAGCATCCGAATACTGTACGGATGTTGAAGAAAATAAAGGGAAAGGAGTTGAGGAGCCTACTTCTTCCAATAATGATGATGATGATGATGAGGATAATGGAGCTAACAATGATGATATACCTCTCACAAAGATATTAAGAAAGAAAAGGAAGCCATACTCCAAACTATTGAACCGGAAAAATCTGTAGAAGAAGAGATGTAGCAGAATGATGAGATTCCTACTGAATAGGAAGAGATGGCCTTGGAGCCTGAAAATATTGATGACAGCATAGTCTTTGAGCCAATGCCACAGATTAGACACCTCATATGCCGAAAGAAGATGAGGAAAATGAAGAAAGAAAGATATGAACTAAAGAAGAGAGAGCGGATAGCTAAGAAGCTCAAAAAGATGAAAAAGAAGTAAACATTGTCTATAAAGGACATGTATAGCTGAATAACCTCTCACTCAGATAGAGGCTCGGGTCGATCAAGAGAAAACTATTAGCGATATTGACTCAGATATGGCACATTCTCTCCTTACTTGTTCCACTGAGTCAATATACGAGAACTTCGAGAATTTCTACTAACTATGGAGAACCATGCATCTCTCCAGAGGTGAAGATCTACTGGCATGGAAGGATTTCCTTAGAGTGGAAGTGATAGTCCTTGATTGGGCTAAAACAAATGACATTAAGTCTCTGCTTCAATTAGGGTTTGCTGAATCCTGCAGCGAACAAAAGCTGAAACAAATTACTGAAAAGCAAGAAAATTTAAGGAAGCACATAGCTGCGAAATGGAAAGATCTGTTTGATGGTGTTAAGAGTGAACAATCAATGATAGCAGGGGTAGACAACACATCGATGAATCCTACTGCTAAGATTGTAGAGAACCCGTCTGACTTAGAAATTACCGAAATACAAATGGCGCACCTTGATGTAGAGAAAGCCAATGACAGAATGCTGCAGTTGGGTCTGCAAGCAAGTAAAGTTGAAGGACCAAGACAAACACCGTGCAAGCTGCAACCCGGTGAGAAAGGAAGCAGAATGGAAGCACATGACTCTCATTCCTTCCAAAATATGGTCACTGCATTATCGCCCATTGTCAACCTCAAAGCAATGGAGATAGATGAGCAAGAATTGTTGGACTATGGTGGTTTTCCTATACATATAGAAGATGCATGTAAGGGAGAAGTATCAGCCAAGATCAAATGAGTCCTGGCCAGCCTCAATAAAGAATCGATGATAATGCAACCATGGTGGAAGTTGCTGAGGTAAGACTCCCTATACTGGCTCTGTTAGCAGTACAGAATGCAAAGCTTGAACAAAATACAATAGATGTTGATATTGCAATTCATGCTGCAATTAACGAAGAAGTTATATATGTATACAAAGCAGAATCAGAAATATTAGAAGATGATCAATTCTTGGTAGAATTCCTGCAAATTATTTAAAGCATATATATTGATGCACAAAATCTGGAGATTCTTGATGTTGCAATCAGAATTATAGAAGTGTGAGAAAATACGACAACGCAGCTAGAAGATCCGATGCAGCAGAAGAATGTTGTAAAGATTGTTGTTGAGACAACATCTACGACGAAGACCTCGGGCGAAGTTATTGTTGTGCTAGTACTCGTGGAGGATTTAGAAGGGCGTGAGATGGAAAAGGAAGATACTCTGATGGAGCAGGATACAACAAATAAAGATGTTCCTATTTCTGATACAAATGTTGTTGTATTTCCTAGAGGAAAATAAGCAATCGTCGGTGCTCCTACACAAGATCCTGAAGATGATGGAGGAGATTCTTTTGACAATGAAAATGATATTGGAGAAGACAGTCCACCACCTGGGATTGGCTCACCTTTTCGGAAGATTCAGCCAGCAGATCCCATCAAAAAGAATATGGAGCAGTACTTTCCAGAAGCTGCTCAAAAATAAACTTAGGACACCAATCAAGTTCCGATCTCATACGAATAGCCTACATGAGAGACTACCAGAAAGAGAAGCTATGATTTTATGACCCTCTCTGATGTTCAAGAGCAATCTCTCCAGGGGATTGTCGAAGTAGTACACGACCTAGTTCATGCGTTGCAGAATCATGAGGTAAATATGGCTAACAACATGAATATGAGCAACAAATGCCATACCTCCTCAATGGAGAATTTGAGAAAAAACCTTGTTGAGCTTTCTATCAAGATTCAGACGAAGCTCAATGCTGATTGGAATACACAACATTTGGAATGACAAAGAGTTGAAAGAGAATGCAAAGCTACTAGTAAAACAAAGGATAAATCAGTTGATGAAATTAAAAAGACTCTGGCTGCACAGAATCTAGTACTTATAAGAAAGCACATCAACTCGATCTCGTGAATCTCAAAGTATTAATGATAGGATAAACAATATATAGTTGTTTGTTAGAGAGATGAGAACGATACTTTATCACATATTTCGTCAGTATGTCCCTACTGAACAAGAGACAACATCTCGTAAAATTACCCCAGTTGATGATGACAAAAATGGGAATAGAAAGAAGATATCAGAAGAAAATGAGACTGATGCTGCAATAAAGGATGTGATGAAAGATTTGGAGGAAGAAGATGAAGATGAGGAGCCTCTGGCCAGTAAGAAGCGAAGAAGATTAGATACTGGACATGGTTAGAGCCCTCAATACAAAAAGAGGAGAGATGACAAAGATGAAAGAGGTGCAGGTGTTGGGAATGTTGCATCCAAAGTTGTAAGCAGCACTGTATCCAAGATGACAGAAAGAAGAGAATTTTCACCGACCTAGAGGAGAAGTAGTAGACAGCAGGAACCGCCACAAAAGAGCAAACCTTTAGGTTTTATTGCAATCAGGAGATTGGATGAGAAGAAATGAAGACAGTTGAAAGAGGTTGAGAGTAAGAGATAGAGAAGATTGGATATCAATACTTGGGGTGATAAGAGAAAAGACAGAACTTGCCAAGAAGATTGATGAAGTTTTGTATCAATACCCTTCCCAAGAGGTTCCTTGCTTTGATCTAGACAACATTTCTGTTGAAGTATCTATGATGCTGGATCAAAGGCCCTTCAAAGAAAGCCATGCTTGGGATCTGAAAATCTTTGACAAAGTGATCCTTCCAAAGCACAGAAATCCTCATTTTGAAGAAAGAACCTTCTACAAAAGATCCGAATACCTAAGGTATCTCAAGCATCTCTGCCAATTGAATTACTTCAAAAGATATGCTACGTGCTTTGTTGCATTGGAAAGATACGAGAAACTAGTAAGAGATGGGGAACTTGAGAATCAAAAGGAACTAATTAAGAAGATCAAACAAGGAACACATATATCATTTTGTGAGGATTTCTGGCTTAGATTGATTCAAATTCCTAATATCAAGAAAAAACTAGAAGAATCCTATCAAGAGTCAATCATTAACTGGTGGAAAAGAACTAAGTACGAGATAACAAAGATACCAGAATATGATACAGTAAAAAGGAAGCTTTTCAGACGTCAACAACCTTGAAGTAGATTAAAATGAAATTAGCAGGTTACTGTATTTCTCTGTAAATCATTTTGTAAGCTATATTCCTCTTTTGGAACATGTAAATTTTACTTTCTGATATAATCAAGTTACAGTTGATGGAACAGGTTCACATTGTGTGAACTTCATGCATTTTACTTTTTGACATAAAAAAAACATGCTAGAAATAAGTGCCTGAATTTATATGCTAATAGCTTATAAGATAGGATGCTGGCATAGCTAGACCAATGCATGAAGAATCTTTGTGCTATGTAATTATCTCTATACAAAATATGAAAAGCAAATGCTGCAATTCTACTTTGAATTTTCGTAATAAACCGCATAATGTAAATATTTTGTCATCATAAAAAAGGGGAAAATTATTAGGAAATTTATGTTTAGATTTTGATGAAATAAAACATTGTAATAGGGAATTAGAGTACCCCAAGTTTTCACTTTGTTTAAGTGAAGCTTAGAATAGTTTTTAGTCTAAAACTCGAAGCGGAAGAATGGAGAATTTCAAAGATTCGGTAGCCAATTACTCTAGAAGGAAGCTTCTGTTAGCAGTCGGATGCAGCAGGAAAGCCGCTACTAGATGCAATAGTGAAATATAGTATTCGCATATTGTAAGCAGTTTAATGCAACAAACATTAAGTAGAATGGATATAACAAGGTGAACAAAAAGTTGCATTACTGCAGTAGGTTGTAATAAATTGGTACAGAATCCTAAAGTCAAAAGAAGACTTGAAGTATGAATAGACATTCTCACACAACAATGCAATACGAGGAAGATCAGTGTTGTCCAAGGTTATGTCACTTCAAAACTAGCTAGTAGAGACAAAATGATCGAGCAGTACAGAGAACCAGTGATTTGCTAACATGTGGACTGACAGACTACAACAAACCTGCAACCTAGTATAGCCGCATTAAATAGCCTAGAGTGCAAGACAAGAAAAATTAATTACAAATTTTCAGAGGCAATTAATGTGAGCTCAAGGACAATTTAAGAGGATTCAAATTCAAATGAAATGTGTAGCGTCCCGGATCAAAACGAGCATAATTTATTAATTAAATATTTTAACGTACGACTTAATAATTATGTACGTATATTTTGACTGTCTAATTAATTACATGCGTTTCAGATACGTGTTAATGTGCGTTTCGGATCGATATTTTTCTTGGACATGGTATATAGAATATTTTCATACCATAAGATGCGTCTTGGAAAGACGAGAAGATAGAAATGAACTAGGGGTCAATCAGAGACCCGTAGCTCGAACGACGACCGAAAGGGGCAAAACCCGAAGATCCGGAAAACCGGAAGATATTTACGTGAATAGTAATGTTGAAAAATCAACCGATGAATAGTGATGGGATATTTTGGATGAATAGTAACGGAGATATTTTCAGTGAATAGTAATTTTCCGAATTCTATAAATAGAGGCTCCTCCGATTCATTTTTCACCGTTTCTCCGAACGAGCCGAAAGCGACGAAAACAAGTAAGTCCTTCTCTCTCCTCTCTTTCTTTCCGGGTTTCTGTTTCCAGCGGGCCACCGCCGGCGCCGCCGCCGCCGCCGGCCGGTGGCCGGAAAATTCAAAGTTGTCGGAATCAGACGATTTTCGCACATGACGTTAGTCTCAATGAGACGAATCTAGGATAGGTCTCGGATTTCAAATCCGATTTCTCGTTCGCCGGAAAACGGCGAAAAACGGTCTCCAAACCCGTTTTCTCTCTCCTCCTTTCTACCTCGTTTCTTCTCCGTTTTGGGTAAACTCAAACTGTAGATTGAAGCTCTCATCGAGCCGGTCACGAAACCGGGCTCGGATTTCTGAACGGATCTCTCCTTCTCCGGAAATCGCCGGTCAAAGATCCGGCCAACCTTTCTCTCTCCTCCCTCCCTCTTCTCTCTCCCCGTCGGCTCTCTTCCTCTCTTCTCTCGCCGGAAAACTTATGGACAGCAGCTGGGAGTGTGTGTGATGGTTGGAGGGGTGGCCGGCGACTGGAAGTTGCCGGCCGGAGTAGGAATGGGCTAGAAGGGTTAGGGTTTGCTTGGTTGGAGTGTGTGTGTTTATGTATAAGCTTGTTGTTGGTGTGTTTGGAGGTGGCGCCGCCGTGTGTGATCGGTGGGCCGGCAACGGGAGGTCGCCGGCGAGGCTCTGGTGGTGGTGGCCGGCGGCAGGTGGCCGCCGGCCAAGCTGGAAGGGTGTGTGTGTGAGTATGCGTGTGTGTGTGTTTCCTTGCATGCGTGTGTGTATATAAGCTTGCTGTGGTGATGGTGGCCGGAGTTGAAGGGTGGCCGGCGACTGGTGGTCGCCGGCCAATGTTCCGGCGAAGGCTGAGGTTGGTGGCCGGCGGCAGGTGGCCGCCGGCCAAGGTTGGTAAGTGTATGTGTGAGTGTGTTTGAGCAAGAGAGTGTGTGTATATGCGTGTGTATATATAGACCGTGTGTGTGTGTTTGGCTGGTCGGGAAAGGTTGCCGGCGACGAGGGGTCGCCGGCGTAGGTGTTGGGAGTCGTCGCCGGCGACGGGAAGTCGCCGGCCGGAGTTTTGGTTGGAGTTGGAATTTTGGAAAAACTGGGTATCGAAGGGTTTTGCGGCGTATTTTCCAGGAACTATTCATGCCGGAATCCGGCTATGGACGGCCGGAGGTGGTAGCCGGCGGTGCGAGGTATCCGGCGAGGTAGGTGGTGGTGGCTGGAGACGGCGCCACCGCGCCGGGCGACGCCGGGAAGTGGCCTGCTCGAGCAGGCCACCGTCGGAAAAATCTGGGCAAGGCTGGCCGAGAAAACTCGACCAGCCGGGTTGGGTCGCGCCTAGCTGCCGAGAAAACTCGGCAGCCGTCGGGGGCCGGGTGTCGGCGCGCACCGTGCGCGCCCGTCGGGTGCCGACGCGCACCCGACGCCGTGTTTTCGAT
This sequence comes from Scutellaria minor, assembly GCA_954870855.1. Taxonomy (NCBI): domain Eukaryota; kingdom Viridiplantae; phylum Streptophyta; class Magnoliopsida; order Lamiales; family Lamiaceae; genus Scutellaria; species Scutellaria minor. Next base: position 9,289,213 of record OX940737.1, read on the forward strand.
CCGAACCTCGTTTTCTTTCCATCGTTCATCCGTATCGAGTCGTCGATGATGAGACGTCGTTGATCGGGGTCCGTGGATCCGGTCAAAGTCAACCCTTTGACCAAAATTACCGTTTTACCCCTAAACTTAAAATGCTCCGTTTGAGCTCGTTTTAACTCCGATTTAACTCATTCTTTTTGCGTTGCAATCCTTGTTTCATTTCCTATCATCTCAGCCATTTAGATTTGACTTCCAGCCTCATCTCCAAAATTCCAATCTTTAGATCGTTCGATCCGTCGCATATTTAACGACCGATTTCCAACGGAACCTTTTACAACTTTATTTATAATTTATTTAGGATCTAAGGAACGTCATAACTTGTGTAGGCTAATTGTTGAGTTGAGCCTTGTGATATCGGATCCTTTGGTACTCGCTTGTGAAATCTGATCCGCCGATACTCGTTCACGTGGTAACCACTATACGAGGTAGGGGTACATTCTAAACCTTTATCTGGTTACAGTTTTCCCTATTCCAAGCATGATTGAGAAATACTAAATATTGTGATTATATGTCGTGTGTGGGGGTACATTCTAAACCTTTATCTGGTTACAGTTTTCCCTATTCCAAGCATGATTGAGAAATACTAAATGTTGTGATTATATGTCGTGTGTGGGGGTAACTTCTAAACTTTATGTGTTTACTGTTTTCCCTATGTGATATATGAATTGTTGAACTCTACGTGCTGTGTTTACATACTGTGTTAATTTTACGATGGTGATGCTACGAAGGGACTTCGGTCCATATCTATGCTACGAAGGGACTCCGGTCCATATGTGTGCTACGAAGGGACTCCGGTCCATATGTGTGCTACGAAGGGACTTCGGTCCATATCTATGCTACGAAGAGACTCCGGTCCATATGTGTGCTACGAAGGGACTTCGGTCCATATCTATGCTACGAAGGGACTACGGTCCATTTTTATGTCACGTGTCTTTATGTTATGTGTTTGTATTATATGTGACGTGTTTAATTGCCGAATTATTATATCTGTTTAATACGTGATCGGCTTAACAATATTAAAACTTGGAAAGTATCCCCACGAGTGTATTCAACGCACTCACCCCTATTCTGTACTCACACTACAGGAGTTGTTGAGCATGATGAACCCTAGATGGAGAGAGGCGGTGCCGCTTTTGAATCTGTAATTTTTAGGGTGTGTTGCACAAATATTTTCAAACCAATATGTTTTAAGTTTAACTCACGTTTTGTAATATTTCTGTATATATATTCTGTGAACAAGAGATCCTGATGTTATTTCCGCTGCGTATGATGTACATTATCAGTAGTGAGACTAATTGCTATCGGCAGAGGCCGATTGTTGTTGAGTGAAGGAATCATTTCGTCCCTTACCTCTTTCTTCTGTCATCTCTTGCTTATTCTTTCTGTTGTGTATGCGTCTCTTGCTATTTCCCTCTTCACGCCCAACGGTAAAACTCTGATAAAATACGAAAAGATTTCGGGGCGTGACAAAATGTGTCTCTCTTTAACAGATACATTACTTGCACCTATTGGTGGGAATCGAAACCAACAAATAATTAAACCTACTAAAATACTACTTGCGATAGTGGTAAGTAGGATCGTATCCACAGAGACCGGTAAAACAGATTAACTTAGTGCAAATTATGAAACAAAAAAGGGGAAAGATAGAATTTTGCTCTTAACTAAATCTGCAGCAGATTAAAAATGAATAGATTTGATGAAATATAATATCTAGCCAAGACAATCTTCGAAATGATTCAACTCATATGCTCACGGATGCAAGGATGACTCTTTCACTTTAACATCAAATTGGTTATAGTTGTTGGTACCACCTAACAACCTAATCTTTCCATAATTAGTCGATAATTAGGATACCATCTCTAATTATTTCCCTAGCCAAATAAACAACCCTAGATACCATCGTAGGATTTAATTTACCGACTGCATTCAACCTAGAAAGACCCAATTCTAGCCAACAAACACACATGTAGATTTATTTAGACTAGGTTGCATATCCCCTATAGCAATAATTGAAAGTGGGGTGCGATCAATTATGCTACTTGCCACAATTATTAGAAACAATTATACAATTACAGATTTAATGATCTAATTGGCACATATCATTTTCACAAATTGATTAAGTGATCAAGTTAAACAATCCGCCAAACAATATAATTGAGCACAGGGATTATACAAATGATGGAAAAATGAAAGAGTAGAAAAACTAGTTAGATCTCACATATTGCGTTGAACCATGCCTCCAATTATCCGGCTAGACAAACGATTTAGCGATCCATAATAATACGTAGATCAAAGCAAAGATAATTCTCCATGGGAGTTTTTCTTCCTTCCTTCTAAAAACTAAAACTAGCCCAACTCCAAAGATAAAAAATTCACAATCAAAATAAGCGTGTCTAAAAAAACAGTTCATGGGGATAATGGTTCCTAAAATATAGGAGGATATTAGATTTGAATGTGAGAGGTGAGATTTGGGCGCCAAAGTTAAGTTTTTCCGTCTGGATCCTTAGGCGTGCCCACGCCTTAGCAAAGGATTCACCTCTGTATCTTTTCTTCACTTCAGGATTTCTACCAACAGTTAGGTGTGACCACGCCTTATGGAGAATTCACTCTTCTGCCCATTTTCTTGAAGTTTCAAATCAACATCTTCAAATATCATTCCAAATGGTCCATTGCATCAATTAAATCCTTCTCATATCTGAACATATAAGACTTGATCAAAACAAACATTTAAGGATTAATTGACATACAAACATGGGAAAATTATGACCTTAAAGTGTGACATTTTTGCAACTTATCACCTATAAATAGAAGAAGACTTGACTGGAGCAAGTACTGGAAATCTGAGATCTTGAACACACAAGCACTAGCAAGAACAAGCCTTCAAGTTCTCAACACTCTGAGTTTTCAGTCACTCAACCTCTAAGAGAAGCAGTCAAGCCTTCAAAGCACTTGAGCTCAAGAATCATCAAGGCTGCTTCAAGCACCAGTTGAAGAAAAACCCATATATTTTTAACCTTTGTGCTGTATGCTTAGGTTGTTCTAGTGGTGCGCTCAGTTGATAGGATTTAGATTCTTGTTGAGTGTTTAACCTTAGGAGTTTAAAGCTGTAACTCTGTGTGCGTTTAGGATCTTATATGGGTCAGCCTGTTTGATTCAAGCAATCTGTGTGGAAGCTGAATCTTAGTAGGTGAAAACTTGTTAGGTTGATAGATTTATAACATCTCTATGATCTTTTTGTGCTGCATTCTACATCATTTCATTCTGATCTCAAAGTTTACTAAAAATCATATTCTTGAAAAGGTATTCAAAAGAAACTCTATCAAAAAGCTTAAGTTTCCGCTGCATAAGAACTCTGGTACAGTAAGTTACGCTGCATTCTAGCCCAGTAAACTGTACTGTATTCTATGTTGTATTTCTCGATAGAATACAACGCTACAAGTTCGAAAGATCTTTGAAAATCGATAAAGGTTCATTCACCCCCCTTTAAACCTCTGTGCCTCTTCGGACCATATGAAGTCAATCCCCTAAACATCAAACAAGTCCACCTCTATATGAGCAAGATGAATCACTATCCTCCATATTGAGAACATAGAAATCAACAAGAAAAATCAACCCATTCACTTGAACTAAAACATCTTTCAACACTCTTTCAAGATAAACATTAGATCTTTCAGCAAGTTGAATAATGACACTCGTTTTCTTTAAAGGCCCAACATTTAAAGATGTATAAATAGATAACGACATGACATTAATAGAAGCTCCTAGATCTAACATTGCTTTCTTAATTCCCATGTTACCAACTTTACAAGGGATAGTAAACATATCTGAATCCTTGTATTTAGGTGGTAATTTCTTTTGAAGAACAGCAGAAACATTTTCTCTCATGCTTACAAATTCATTACCTTTCAATTTCTTCTTGTTGGTACATAGCTCCTTAAAAAACTTGGCATATCGAGGTATTTGCTTAATTACATCAAGTAATGGAATATTTACCTTGACTTTGTGAAAAGTTTCAAGAATTTCCTTTTTTTCTTTCACTTTCTTGGATTTATAGAGTCTTGAAGGAAAAGGGACATCCGGTCGCACAATCGTGAGTGGTTCTTTTTCAATTTTCTTAGGTTGATCAGTTTGAGTTGAGGAACCTCAATTTTTTTTTCAACCTTTTTTTCTTGATCACGTCTTTTGGATTCCTTCAACTCTTTACCATTTCTCAAGATAATTGCATTAGCATCTTGTTTAGGATTGATAGTTGTTTGCGATGGCAATTTACCTTTAGACTCGAGTCTAGTCATAGATTATACCGATTGACCCACTTGATCTTCCAACTTCTTAATGCTCATTCCTGTCTCTTGTTGAAATTTTTGTGTATTAAAAGCAAGTGATTTAACAATTTCTTCAAGAGAAGAACCTGAACTTGAACATGAGGTTCAATGAAAAGTTTTGATATTGACATTGTCCTCCCCATCAAAAATTAGGATGATCCTTCCATCCAGGATTTTAGGTATTCGAATAAGGATCATACTTCTTTTGTGGTGGATCTGGAAATCCTCCTATGACATTAGCATGCTCAGAATCATCTTGAAGTGTGGGACACATATCCGTGGGATGATTCATAGCAGCACAAATTCCACAAGCTTTCACTTGTTGCATAGATCCTACAGACATGTTTTAGACAAGAGTAGCCAAATTAGAAATGCGATCTTCAAGAAAGAAATGGTTACCTCATTCACTCGTTTGTGATGTGTATATTGTTGAGAGTTAGCTGTCATAATAGTGATCAAATCTCGTGCCTCTCGAGGAGTCTTGTTCACTATAGCGCCTCCACTAGCGGCATTCATCATTCTCCTCTCTATGAAAGTAGTACTTCATAAAAATATTGTATGAGAAGTTGTTCGGAAATTTCATGTTGAGGGCAACTTGTACAAAGTTGCTAAAATCTCTCCCAATACTCGTGTAAGGTTTCAGAATCTTTTTAGCCACATATTTTTCTTTGAATTCTTTCGGCCTTTGAACTTGGGAAATATTTGTTGAGGAATAATCTCACTAATGTCGTCCATGTTGTAATAGAGGGTGGAGGTAATAATGCCCAAAAATGGGTCTTTTAATGCAAGTTAATGGCCCGTTAAAAAAAACGGTAAAAAAAACACTCACGACGTTTGCTGCATTCTGGACACGTTGCATTCTACAACATGTTATTGCATCCGCTGCAGCAAGAAGCTCACATTATTGCACCTGCTGTAGCAAACAACTCACATTACTGCACCCATTGCAGCATGCACACGTTACTGCACCCGGCGTCGCATTCAGCAACAACACCCACTGCCCAAAAAGATAATCACGGGTCAGGTAAAACCCGAGCCCCATCCGTCCAAGTCCATCCCAACATCCAATTACCGAGGACCAAGGCCCACGACTAAGGTCGGGTCGGGTTGGGTCGGGTCCGGACAGGGTCGAATGGTACTATGTCGAGCCAAACCCCGCGAGCGCATGTGTTGCACAAGCATACTACTCCAATAGTATACTAATTACTAAGCCTCTTCTCATGACTTATCTTATACTTGCATTTTCGAGGTCCATTTTCCTATGTGGGATAGTTAAGCACTTCTCCCACATTCAAGACCTTTCATTCCCATTTCTAGTGGCTAACATTAATACTTAATTTCTCACTCACCTAATATTGGTTTTGAGCAATTCAAAAGGTCTCGATTATCTACTCCAAACATAGATTAATCTTTTGGCATCCAATCCTTAAAAGGATTAACTCTTAGCCACTTAACAATTGGTCAAAGTGGTGCCACCCACCACTTTCAACAACCAATTTTCTAACAATCCCCTACATGAGTGGAAAATAATGCATGATGCAGACTCGAAGTTCAATCCTCAAGAGACTTTGTTGCATAAGGATATATGGCTTTCGACCTTGAACCTTCTATAGCTCACGTGTCGAGTGCACCGGTGGCTTAGTGGATGTTACGCCTTGAACTACTCTATCTTCGTGTACACCAAGTCAACAACGCTTGCACAATAAAGCCTCAAGCACCTTTGTTTTCATGTTTTTGTCCTTTTCAGACATGGACACATCTTTAGTTCATAAGTGTTCATTAGAAGCGGCCATCACTTCTCACTTATATAGGTGATATCCATACGAGTATCCTACCATAATCAACTTTCTCGAGGTGTTTTGGAATCATTAAAAGTTATATAACTTAACCTCACCATGTTGGTAGGCTCAACAACACTTGATTTGCTCTCTAGGGAAGGGTTTTATATTTTTCAAGTGTTTTCAACTAACTTTCTTAGATTAGTTTTCCCATTGTACAATGTTCTTGGGATCTCCGATCCATATGATTGGGTATCCACTTAGAAAGTTGATTTTAATCTCATTTCCCCTAACAACTTGTTCATTTGATCTCGATTTAATCCTTTCGTCAAAGGATCGGCCAAATTGACCTTAGACTCACGCCTATCGAGATCAACTGTCTCACGGTATTGTGTTGACGACATATATGTGTCGACTTACCATTGTACATGTTATTTATTACCCTACCTATGGTAGCTTGGCAATCACAATGTACCATCACGGTCGGACCCAGCTTACTCCAACATGAGATGTCCTCAAAAAAATTACGAAGCCACTCGGCCTCTTCTCCCGCCTTATCCAAGGCTATAAACTCAGATTTCATGGTGGAACGTGCTATGCACGTTTGTTTCGTGGACTTCCATGATAACCCTCCACCACCTATAGTGAAAACATATCCAGTCGTGGAAAATGAATCATTCGTGTCCGAAATCCAATTTGCATCACGATATCCTTAAAAAATGGTGGGGTATCTCGAATATTGCAAACCATAGTCGAAAGTATACTTCAAGCATCTCAAGACTCTCATGAGAGCTTTCCAATGCTCGTTACTTGGATTACTTATGAACCTACTCAACTTGTTCACTGAGCATACAAGGTCGGGTCTCGTACAATTTGTTATATACATTAGACTTCCTATAACTCTTGCATATTCAACTTGAGCTACAGGCTCACTTTAATATAAATAAAGTTCCTACAAAGGTATTAAGAGCAACTCCATTAAAATCGATAAAATATAGCATCACGCACCTTCTAAGCAATCATCTCACACTAAGTCCATTTTCCTGAACTCGGGGCCCCTGAGTGTGAGATGATTGCTCAGAAGGTACGTGATGTTCTATTTTGTCGAAAACACTCAAAACATCACATTTTGTTCACCTTTAGAACATACAATTTTGAGTGTCTGTTCCACATAGATCAAATAAGTTAGAGAATGAGAAACTCCAACAAATATAAGTTTGAATTTGACTATCACACTTATTGCACTCCATCCAAAATTAATTGCTCTGATTTTCCTTTTATTTGTTGATTTCAGGATAATGATCAACTTCTAAAACTATAAAATTTCAAATCTAGAGTGACAATAAGTAACCAAAATAGCAAGATCATCACTCATTATTCGAGATTTGAAGTATATCACATTTCCCCTAAAATCCACTACCAATCCAAACAAAAAATTTAACCAGCATCAGACTAGAAGGTAAAAGGTAAGAGTGCACTTAAAATTTATCCAATTTATCCTCAATTCTTGATTCCAATGCACAAATCAGAGGTTTCAGATACACAAAATTAGAAAGCAAAAAGTCAGACCTTTGGCAACGGTTTGGTCTTGACGGCGGCATGATTGTACGCACAATGTGACAAAATCGGCTGGCGAATAAAGGAAGATGAAACATGGAGAGAAGATACTCGTGGTGACAGTGAGGTTATGGCCAGGGCTGATGAGTATCGATTATGAATCAACGAGCTTTGAATATCGATTCAAAGTTTTAATCCCCAAATCTATTAAGAATTGCTTTGAATACAAAAACTGGAGGACTCGTCGGCCGCCACTCATCCGCCGACCACCACTCGTCCGCCGTCCGCCGACTCATCGACCGTCGCTCGTTGTTCAAAGCTAAATCAGAATTAGGGCTCAAATTGGGGAATTCCTACGCTCTCGTTTTTTTACCAAGTGTAAAATTAGATAGTAATAATAGAAGGGTAGTTTTTTAATTCATAATATTTTTAATTAAATATTAATTGTGTAAATAAGAATTAATGAAGGTTAAATGTTAAAATGGTTACATACCTTCCAAAAGGTTTAGAGTTCGACTGCTTGCTCTCTTTTTTCTGACCATTTAGTCATATTACATAGATTTATTCTTTTTTTCTGACCATTTAGTCATATTACATAGATTTATTTACATATACAGTAACTTCTTTTGTTCTCTTATATACTTATATATATAAATATATTTATATATGTTTGAATACCTAAAATATTGAAGTATTATAATATTAATATTTGATTATTTAATATATTTTTAAAAACTAAAATACTAATAATGGAGATATTAGTGATTAATACATTTATTAATGTTTAATTTAATTTTAATTTAAGACTATTATAAAATCTACAAATGTGCATATTTTAAATATATCCTCAAAAATATTTTTAATAATCAGTTAGTTTATACAAGATAATTATAATGCAAATAATATATAGATAACATCATAAAATATTTGAAGAAATGAAATTTCAATTTAATTATAGAATAATATTAATATTGCAAATTGAATCATTAATATATTTATTAATGTTTAATTTAATTTCAATTTAAAAATATTATAAAATTTACTAATGTGTATATTTTTAATATATCCTCAATTTTTATTAATAATGAGTTAGTTCATACAAGATAATAATAATGCAAATAATATAAGATAACATCATAAAATATTTTAACTTTTGAAATTTAAATTAAATTATAAAATAATATTAATATTGCAATTTGACAACCCCATGAAAAGTGTTGTACAAAAGGGTTGTCTATTAGCGCAAAAATGTGAACAAAGACAACACACTAAAAAGCGTTGCATAAAGGGTTGTCTATAAGCAAAAAAAATATGCTAAAAGACAATGCTCAAAAAGCGTTGCACAAAAGAGTTGTCTATTAGCGAAAAAATATGCTGAAAGACAACCCAAACAAAAAACGTTACAAAAGGGTTGTCTATTAACGTAAAAATGCGCTGAAAGACAACCCTTTGTCATAAGCATTGTCTATCTGCTCATTTACGTTGTCTTTCAGTGTAACTCAGCACAGAAAGACATCGTTTTTCATAAAAAGGGTTGTAAATTTCAGAAAGACAACACAAATTCGTGAAAAGGGTTGTCTTTGGTGGGTTATATTTCTGCATTTTTCTTGTAATGTCACCAAATATTGGTTTTGAGCGATTCAAAAGGCCTTGATTAACTACTTCAAACGTAGATTAATCTTTTAGCATTCAATCCTTAAAAGGATTAACTCTTAGTCACTTAACAATTGGTGAAAGTCGTGCCACCCACCACTTTCAACAACCAATTTTCCAACAACTTCAACTCAAAATCTGCTTCCATTTCAGGATATTGAATGCAAAGTAGTGGTTGTTGATTAAAATCCGGTGCACTCAATTCTTTCAAGGTCTTTTCTTCTTTGGCCATTGTTACCTCAGCTTCAAAATCTGAATCACTTGATGAATCGGTCAAGTCAAGAACCACATTTAATCCAGATGATGACATAGATGCTTGATTCCTCAATTTAGCTTCCTTTCTCAATGTACGAGCTGACTTTTCAATTTCAGGATCAAATTGGAGTTCACATGTATGAATAGATCGAGGCATAAAAATAAAAGAAAATATAAAAATAAATAAACAAAAAGAACAAACCTATTTTGACACCAATCCCCAGCAAACGGCGCCAAAAATTTGATGGGTGTCGAATCCAAAAAATAATAAACGTTACTCTAAAGATATAAAGTTGGGATAGCGATGAGTAAGGTCGAATTCACAGAGATTGATAAAACGATTGTTCTTTTGCACACTTGTTAAAAAAAATTAATGATTGAAGAGTTTTTGAGATTTTTCTAATTAATAAACTAAATGAGAATAATTAAAATAAACTAAGATGAATTCAATTGTCACGCCCTGTTTCCTTTCACTTAAAATATCAGAGTTTTCACACGGGCGTGAAGATAGAAATTAGAGAGGGACACATATCACAACAGAAAGAAGGAGATTAGGGACGACAGAAGAAAGGGGATAAGGAACAAACATATACCATTCACACATCAATCGGCCCCTGCCGATAATCCATCGGTTTCATTACCGATATTTACAATATGCACAGCGGAATATTTCATCAGGATCCCACAAATAACATACGTATTCAGACATCGCAGAACGTAAATTGTTAAAACATAGTTTGAAAGTGTTTGGGGAACATCAGCCTGAAATCATAAATTCCCAAGACAGCACCACCATCCTCCGACTAGGGTTCACTAGTTTCCTCATCTCCTGTAGTGTGAGTACAGATTAAGGGGTGAGTGCGTGGAATACACCCGTGGGAAATAACATCCTCATCTTATGACACTTAACAGATAATCAACAGAAAGTAACTATCTACCAGCACGTTGCCACAACACGTAAAATGCATAGCAGATATTAGAAAGGGAAATGATGGGTACGGGATCTGCCCGTCACCCAATTAAGCGGGCTCAATACCGCTGGTGTATTTCATGAGGACCACCAAACCTCGAGAGTAGTAGAAGAGAAGCGGGGAAGAATGCATGCCCAGAACAGTATAAGTATGGCACCACAAATAAATCCACAACACATAGTATTTCGCAGATCCTGCATATACTAGGAAAACAATAAACAGATTAAGATTTAGAAGTTACCCCCACCTTGTCGAGTAGCTAGTACTAGGTATCACAAACTCCCAACTGATAACCTACACAAGTTACAGTGTTCCTTAGATTCTTAATAAATATATGTAAAGGCATAATTAATTTCGAAAAAGGAACGATCGTTTAACGCGTGCCAGATCGAGGGATCTCAAAAGTTGAGGTTGAAGCAATAAAGGTGAAAGTTTAGTTTCTTAGGCTGAGGTGGTAGAGAACGAGACAAGGATTTCAACGTAAAAAGAATGAGCTCAATCGGAGTTGAAATGAGCCCGTACGGAGCATTTTAAGTTTAGGGGTATTTCGGTAATTTTGGTCAAAGGGTTGACTTTGACCGGGCCCGCGACCCTCGGTCAACGACATCTCGTCAAAAACGACTCGATGTTGACGTACGATGGGAAAAACGGGGTTTGAGTCGAAAACACGGCGTCGCGTGCGTCGGGGCACGCGAGCACCCGGCGTTGGCGCGCCCACTCGGCAGCTGTCGAGTTTTCTCGGCCAGCCGGCACCCGGCGCTCGGTAGCTGCCGAGTTTTCTCGGCCAGCCCTTCCCGTCGCCCGCGCCCGCCCGCGTCCAGCTCCCGGCTGCCGAGTTTTCTCGGCCAGCCGGCCCCCGTCACCTGCGCGCACCCGCGCGTGCTCCCGGCGCCCGGCGCCTTCGCGCCTGCCGACCCCCGGCGCCCAGCCCGCGCGCGCACCCGACCCCCGGCGCCCAACCCCCGTGCGCACCTGACCCCTCGACGCTCTCCCCGACACACACGTTCCGTCCCCAACGCACACACCGGCACCCGGCACTCGCACACCATCGCACACCCGGCACCCGGCGCACCACCACCACCAGCACCACTGCCGGCGGCGGCGGCTCCGGCGGCGATTCCGGCGACGGCGGCGGCTCCGGCAGCCACTCCGGCGACTTTTCCGGCGACTAAAAAGTAAAGAAAGAGAAAAGAAAAGGAAACTTACTTGTTTGTGTCGCTTTCGTCGTCGGCGGAAAATGAAAATTTTTGAATTGACTAAGCCCCTATTTATAGAGTTTCAAAATTACTATTTACCTAGTAAAATTAATTTACCATTCATTAAAATATTATTTTCCGTTTTACCGTTCATTAAGATTCTACCCCTTCCGTTTTACCGAACCTTCGTATCCGGCTCTTTTCCTTGTCATTTGAGCTACGGGTCTCCGATTGACCTCTAGTTTGATTCTATTTTCTCGTTTTTTCGTTGCGCATCTCATGAAACTAAAATATTTTACGTTCCATGCCTAGAATTTTCATCAGTCTAAATCATACCCTAACGTATACTTGAAACGCACATAAACAATTAAAAATTAACGCACATAAAATATTTTTATCACGGGTTTAATTATTTAATTAACCATTTATGCTTTATATTTGGTCCGGGGTACTACATCCCTTACCCCTTAAAGAAATTTCGTCCTCGAAATTAAACGCGTACCTAATATGGGTAGGTTGGGATACTTCTTTAGAATATCGTCTTCTAGTTCCCAAGTCGCCTCCTCCCTTCCATGACGGCTCCATTGAACTTTTACAATAGCCATCTCCCGATTTCTTAATCATCGGGTCTTTCTATCTAATATGGCTATTGGTACCTCTTCGTAGGTTAGATCCTTCTCAAGTCCTACGCCTTCCTGACTAATTACGTGGTTCGGATCGAATACGTATTTTCGGAGCATAGATACGTGGAAGACATTATGTATTCCGGCGAAGTCTGGCGGTAGAGCTAGACGATATGCAACCTCCCCAATTCGGTCTAAGATTTCAAATGGCCCTATGTATCTTGACTTTAACTTTCCCCTCTTCCCGAAACGATAGACTCCTTTTGTGGGTGACACTTTGAGAAAAACCTTGTCTCCCACTTCAAAAATCAATTCCCTCCGTCTCTTATCGGCATATGCTTTTTGTCGATCCTGGGCTACTCGCATTCTTTCCCGGATTTTCCTTATTACCTCAACCGTTTGATCTACCAATTCGGGCCCCAAAAGCTTCTTTTCGCCCACTTCGTCCCAACAAATGGGTGAGCGACATTTCCTTCCATAGAGGGCTTCATAGGGTGCCATTCCAATTATCGATTGGTAGCTGTTGTTGTAGGAAAATTCTATTAAGCACAAGTGGTCCTCCCAGCTTCCGGGAAAATCCAAAACGTATGCCCTTAACATATCTTCTAGGATTTGTATAGTCCTTTCGGTTTGACCGTCAGTCTGTGGGTGGAAGGCTGTACTGAAAGACAGCTTGGTTCCTAATTCTTTTTGTAGACTTTGCCAGAATCTAGAGTTGAACCGAGGATCTCTATCTAATACGATGGAAACCGGCACACCATGCAATCGAACAATCTCTTCAAGATATATTCATGCCAGCTTATCCAATCCAAAAGTCATCTTAATTGGCAAAAAGTGGGCAGACTTCGTTAGTCTATCAACTATTACCCACACAGCGTGGTTCCCTCGTCTAGTGTTCGGTAATCCAACCACGAAATCCATAGTTATATGTTCCCACTTCCACTCTGGTACCTCTAAAGGAGTTAGCATCCCAGCCGGTCGTTGATGCTCCGCTTTCACTTGCTGACAAACGAGAAACTTTTTAACAAAAAGCCCTATGTCTCTTTTCATACTTCTCCACCAAAAATTTACCCTCAAATCCCGGTACATCTTTGTACTTCCTGGGTGTGCTGCCATTGGAGTGCAATGTGCTTCTTCGAGGATTTCTTTTCTTAGGTTCTCGTCCTTTGGCACACAGATTCTCCCTCTGAAGGTAAGAGCCCCGTCCGACGCTAAAGAAAAATCTTCAGCTCGTCCATTATCCATATGAGCTTTCATCTTCATTAGAAAGCTGTCTTCCTTCTGCATTTCAATGATTCGATCGCGCAATATAGGTTTTATGGATAACGTTGCGATCCTAGCTTCGATGTTGTCTGGAGGCGTGACTATTTCTAATTTCAGCCTTGACATCTCTTCGATCAGTTGGTATTGGTTGGTGGTCATAGATGTTACCATCCCTTTCCCTTTTCGGCTAAGAGCATCTGCTACTACGTTTGCCTTTCCAGGATGGTAATGGATCGTAAGATCGTAATCCTTTACCAACTCTAACCATCTTCGCTGCCTCATATTGAGCTCCTTCTGCTCAAAGAAGTACTTCAGACTCTTGTGGTCAGTGTAGATCTCACACTTCGCGCCGTAGAGATAGTGTCTCCATATCTTAAGAGCGTGTACCACCGCTGCTAGCTCCAGATCATGCGTTGGGTAGTTCAGTTCGTGAACTTTCAATTGGCGTGATGCGTATGCCACTACTTTTTCCTGTTGCATCAAAACACATCCTAATCCTTGTTTAGATGCGTCGCTATAAACTACGAACTCCCCAGTTGTATCAGGGACTGTTAAGACTGGTGCCTCTGTTAGTCTCCTCTTTAACTCCTGGAAGCTATACTCACACTGCTCGCTCCATTGGAATTTTACGTCCTTCCTTGTCAAGCGAGTTATAGGAGCGGCGATCTTAGAGAATCCTTCTATGAATCTTCGATAGTAGCCAGCTAAACCCATAAAACTTCGTACTTCTTTGACGTTTGTTGGAGCCTCCCATTTACTGACTACTTCCACTTTCTCAGGATCTACTTCGATCCTTTGGGAAGAAACAATGTGACCAAGGAAATTTACCTTGTTCATCCAAAATTCGCATTTCTTGTATTTTGCATAAAGTTTCTCCTTACGCAGAACCTCCAATGCAATTTTGAGATGCTGTTCATGGTGCATTCTATCGCACGAATAAATGAGGATGTCGTCAATGAATACAATAATGAAGAGATCGAGGTATGGATGGAAAATGCGATTCATCAAGTCCATAAAGGCCGCTGGAGCATTACTGAGTCCAAATGGCATCACTACGAACTCGTAGTGGTCGTATCTTGTCCGAAAGGCCGTCTTAGATATATCCGTGTCCTCAACTTTCATCTGGTGATATCCAGATCTTAAGTCAACTTTAGAGAACACACTAGCACCTCTTAATTGATCGAAAAGATCTTCGATCCGAGGTAGTGGGTACTTATTCTTTATAGTTCGCTTGTTCAGCTCTCGATAATCTATGCACATCCGAAAGCTGTCATCCTTCTTCTTTACAAAAAGTACTGGGGCTCCCCAGGGTGACACACTTGGTCTAATAAAACCTTTGTCCAAAAGTTCCTGTATTTGGACCTTCAACTCCTGTAATTCTCTTGGTGTCATCCGATAAGGAGCTTTTGATACCGGTGCTGTCCCTGGAATAAGATCAATCTTAAAAGTCACTTGTCTATCTGGTGGAGGATCGGGTAAATCCTCTGGGAAGACGTCCAAGAATTCCCTTATTACTGGCACCTCCTCAATAGACATTGACTCTTGCTCAGGATTTACCATGTTGACTAACCAAGCTTCGCAATTTCCTTTGCTAAGCATCTCGGTTGCCTTTATGGCTGAAACAATCCTTGAGTCACTCCCAACTCGTGTTCCTTGAAAGCTGAACTCCGGTTCTCCTGGGGCTTGGAAGACAATTTCTCATGTGTAACACTTAATTATCGCATGATTGGATTCCAGCCAATCCATTCCTAATATTACATCAAAATCCTTCATCTCCAACACATGAAGATTGGCTAGAAAAATCTTACCCTCGAAGGCGATCTTAAGGTCACGATAAAGGTGTCTTGTTTTAACTGTCTTTCCTGAAGGAATACTTACTTCTAGGGTTCGAGCGACTATCCTATCATCCTCATGCTTCAGCAATTTACAGAAGTTGATAGATATAAAGGAATGCGTCGCTCCAGTATCGAATAGAATGAGGGCAGGTATATCACATACGGGTAACATACCTGTTATCGTCTCCGCCTCCTCTGCAGCTTCTGGACGAGTGAGGGCAAAGGCTCGTGCCCTGCCTGCCACTGGCCTCGAGTTCGGGGCTGTAGCTGGTGAGTTCCTCACCTTCGGACAGTAGGCCATTATATGCCCCGATGCCCCACATCTAAAGCAGGTCCGTGTTTCTGGCTGACACGGTCCCACATGCATTCTCTTGCATCTAGGGCACGGATTCCCTAGTCTGGGATTAGGAAGAAGAGGAGCATTATTTGCCCTTGGGAATTTGTTCGGAGCAGAATTTTGGCTTGGGCCAGGCCATGCCCTTTTTATAGGAGCGGGGAAAGTTCTCTTAGGAGGTGCATTATCCAAATGCAAACAAGAGGCGATTTCCTGTGCCCTTCTAATGACACTGGCATATGTCATCTCCTCCTGCCCAGCTAAAATAGATCCAATTTCTGGATGAAGGCCCCTTTCAAACCTTCGAGCCCTCTTGGTGTCGGTATCTACCAAGTGCATGGCGTACCGGCTGAGCTGATTGAATTTCTGCTCATACTCCCCCACCGTCGAATTTCCTTAATGGAGGTGTAAAAACTCTATCTCTTTTTTATCCCGATACGACTGAGGGATGAAATGGCGAGAAATCACATCTTTAAATTCCTTCCAAGTCATTCCATCTTTTTGGGCAGCCAAGAGGGTTCGTTCATATGAGTCCCACCAATGACTTGCTTCCTCCGCAAGTTGAAAAATTGCGCAGGAGACCTTCTGTTCCGGGATACAAGTCATATGTCCGAACAGCCGGTCAAGTGAACGTATCCACTCTTCCGCGTGTGCTGGTTCGCCCTTTCCATCAAATATTGGCGGACTAAAACGCCTAAATTGTTCATATATGAGGTTGGGATCAGCTCGTGCTGACTGGGGGTTGGCTTGGTTTACCTCAAAGTGTTGGGTTAGCCCTCTTATTGTTGCAGCTAAATCTCCCATATTTGTATTATCTACTCTATCTGGCTGGTTAGCCGCTTGTGGTTCTGGCTGATTAGCCACTTGTGGTTCTGGCTGGTTAGCCATCGGTGGTTGCACTTTCCGGGGTCGTCCTCTAGGTGGCATAACTCTGTTAACTTATCTATACACGTATATATATCATTATCATACATAATAACATGTAGATAGAGGGAAAAATAACCGTGATATGCAAGAAAGAGATATAAACGTGTATCCCAACACCAAAAGGGGATTACACGGATATCATATATATATATACATATATCTGCCAAACTAAGGGGTAGCCTTCACATCATGCCAAAAAGATTATGTACACTACTTACATGAAACAAAAGCTACCACCTACACAGGGAAAATATATCATATGTAGTACACAAACACATCTGTAAGATTTCTAGTCTAGGTGATCCTGGTGCTGCTCCTACATCATACTCATCCGGGTCCTCATCCTCCTAGGGGTCCTCATCTATATCATCATCAGACTCGGAACTACTACTACTACCGGATGGATCATAAGGACTAGGCTCATCCTGAATCGGAAGACCATGTCGTCCCCACACATCTAACATCACCCGTACCACATTCCCAAAGTTGGCAAATGGTACCAAGTCTACTGATGAGTGCACGAGCTCATCTCTATATGCTGCACGTGTCCTAGCCTCCCAATCCTTCGGCATAGTATGGATCAGATGTAAGCACCCATGTACCCCACTAATACTACCCTTGAGACCTCCCAACTCCCTCCAACAGTACAATAGTTGGGCAATATGCTCCCCTATACACCTATCCTCTGTCACCCGACTCTCATAAAAACGACGCCTAAGCCTCCCCTCACGAGATTCTACAGCTGGTGGCCGCATCCTAGCAATAAATACTCTATTCATCTGTCATATAGAAATTACATGTATTTTTATCGTCAGTCTATATCCACAATCACTCCTTCTATATCCCAATAATTTATATCATGCTAATACAGAATCACATAACAAATAAACACATTTTCACAAATATCATAATCAAGGAGGGACACCTATGGAGAGAGGATGGTGCATATCTATATTTTTTTTTTCTCAAAACCCGACTCACATTTAAAACATGTTTGAAATCAGGCGTGAGCAAAGTCCTACAAAGGGTAGAACCATGCTCTGATACCACCTGTCACGCCCCGTTTCCTTTCACTTAAAATATCAGAGTTTTCACACGGGCGTGAAGATAGAAATTAGAGAGGGACACATATCACAACAGAAAGAAGGAGATTAGGGACGACAGAAGAAAGGGGATAAGGAACAAACATATACCATTCACACATCAATCGGCCCCTGCCGATAATCCATCGGTTTCATTACCGATATTTACAATATGCACAGCGGAATATTTCATCAGGATCCCACAAATAACATACGTATTCAGACATCGCAGAACGTAAATTGTTAAAACATAGTTTGAAAGTGTTTGGGGAACATCAGCCTGAAATCATAAATTCCCAAGACAGCACCACCATCCTCCGACTAGGGTTCACTAGTTTCCTCATCTCCTGTAGTGTGAGTACAGATTAAGGGGTGAGTGCGTGGAATACACCCGTGGGAAATAACATCCTCATCTTATGACACTTAACAGATAATCAACAGAAAGTAACTATCTACCAGCACGTTGCCACAACACGTAAAATGCATAGCAGATATTAGAAAGGGAAATGATGGGTACGGGATCTGCCCGTCACCCAATTAAGCGGGCTCAATACCGCTGGTGTATTTCATGAGGACCACCAAACCTCGAGAGTAGTAGAAGAGAAGCGGGGAAGAATGCATGCCCAGAACAGTATAAGTATGGCACCACAAATAAATCCACAGCACATAGTATTTCGCAGATCCTGCATATACTAGGAAAACAATAAACAGATTAAGATTTAGAAGTTACCCCCACCTTGTCGAGTAGCTAGTACTAGGTATCACAAACTCCCAACTGATAACCTACACAAGTTACAGTGTTCCTTAGATTCTTAATAAATATATGTAAAGGCATAATTAATTTCGAAAAAGGAACGATCGTTTAACGCGTGCCAGATCGAGGGATCTCAAAAGTTGAGGTTGAAGCAATAAAGGTGAAAGTTTAGTTTCTTAGGCTGAGGTGGTAGAGAACGAGACAAGGATTTCAACGTAAAAAGAATGAGCTCAATCGGAGTTGAAATGAGCCCGTACGGAGCATTTTAAGTTTAGGGGTATTTCGGTAATTTTGGTCAAAGGGTTGACTTTGACCGGGCCCGCGACCCTCGGTCAACGACATCTCGTCAAAAACGACTCGATGTTGACGTACGATGGGAAAAACGGGGTTTGAGTCGAAAACACGGCGTCGCGTGCGTCGGGGCACGCGAGCACCCGGCGTTGGCGCGCCCACTCGGCAGCTGCCGAGTTTTCTCGGCCAGCCGGCACCCGGCGCTCGGCAGCTGCCGAGTTTTCTCGGCCAGCCGGCCCCCGTCACCTGCGCGCACCCGCGCGCGCTCCCGGCGCCCGGCGCCTTCGCGCCCGCCGACCCCCGGCGCCCAGCCCCCGTGCGCACCTGACCCCCCGACACGCACGTTCCGTCCCCGACGCACACACCGGCACCCGGCACTCGCACACCATCGCACACCCGGCACCAGGCGCACCACCACCACCAGCACCACTGCCGGCGGCGGCGGCTCCGGCACGGCGGCGACGGCGGCGGCTCCGGCAGCCGCTCCGGCGACTAAAAAGTAAAGAAAGAGAAAAGAAAAGGAAACTTACTTGTTTGTGTCGCTTTCGTCGTCGGCGGAAAATGAAATTTTTTGAATTGACTAAGCCCCTATTTATAGAGTTTCAAAATTACTATTTACCTAGTAAAATTAATTTACCATTCATTAAAATATTATTTTCCGTTTTACCGTTCATTCAGATTCTACCCCTTCCGTTTTACCGAACCTTCGTATCCGGCTTTTTTCCTTGCCATTTGAGCTACGGGTCTCCGATTGACCTCTAGTTTGATTCTATTTTCTCATTTTTCCGTTGCGCATCTCATGGAACTAAAATATTTTACGTTCCATGCCTAGAATTTTCATCAGTCTAAATTATACCCTAACGTATACTTGAAACGCACATAAACAATTAAAAATTAATGCACATAAAATATTTTTATCACGGGTTTAATTATTTAATTAACCATTTATGCTTTATATTTGGTCCGGGGTACTACATCAATGAAATAAAAATATCTAGCCAAGAGACAAATTCAAGAGTGGTTCCCATGTTGATCATAAATGCAATGATTTTATCTTTCTTTCAATATTAAATTGGTTATAGCCGTCGGTACCACCTAACGACCTAATCTTTCCTTAAAATTCGGTAATCAGAATATGATCTCTAATTACTACCCTAATTGGTAAACAATCCTAGATACCATCTTAGAATTTAATTTACCAATTGCATTAAGATTTAGAAAGACCCAATTCTAGCCAACAAACACACATGTAGGTTTATTTAGACTAGATCATATATCTTCAAAGCAAAGAATTGAAAATCTTTTTATAATCAATTATGCTAATTGTCATAAGAATCAGAACAATTAAAAAATTACGGATTTAACGTTCTAATTGGCGATATATTATTCTGACAAATTGACAAAGGATCCTATTTGAACAATTCACCAAAATAATAATAAACAACATGCACAGAAGATATACGAATAACAAGAAAGAAAGAACGATAAATTAAATTAGATCTCACAATAATAAAAGAACCAAGTCTTGATTATCTCTTGGATAGAAATAGAATCTAGCCCTCCATGTAGAATTGAGATCCCAAAATAAAAGTTGCAGAGTTTGAACATAGAATAAGAGTTAAGATGATGAGAGAAGTGAATCCCCATATATCTATATCTAATAACTACCCCTAAGATAATTCTAATGGGAAGTTAAAAAAAATAACTTTCGTAAATTTTATCCACGTATTTAAGCATGCTCACGCCTATTGTTGACACTTTTACAGTTGTTGAGAATTGGTCTTTGAGAATCAGGCTTGAATGCTTAGGCATGCCCACGCTTAAAGCTAAAATCGTCGCAGAATTTGCAAGGTTTGAGGACTCCACCAAATTTCTTCCAAATCAATCTAAAATACCTTCAATATCAATTAAATCCTTATCTTGCTTTACAAATCACAAAATTTCATCAAAATCAAGAATAAAGGACTAGTTGACATCTAAAATGAAGGGAAAACATCATAATCAAAATACACAAAATAGACTCATCAGTCCTCCGAACTTTGTCCAACTTGTGAGTGTGGTTGGGTAATCACACTCAATTGGGTCATGAGTTTAGCTATTTGAGTTTCCAACAATGAAAATGGATCACGATTAGAAATTTCAGCCATCTTGTGATAAGTGTTCCTTTCAAATGGCCACTGATATTTGTTTGTTGCCATTTCCTCAAGAATGTATATGGCATCCTTAGAACTTTTGTCCAATAAAGCTCCTCATGCGGCTGCATCAATCATAGCTCTCGAATTCTTGCTAAGTCCATTATAGAAATAACAAACTTATCGATCCTTCGAGAATCCATCTTGAGGACACCTTCTCAACATGTCTCTGAACCTTTCCTACGCTTCTCCTAAAGGCTCTCCATCGAGTTGTCTGAATTGAGTGATCTCACTCTTCAATTTAAGCATCTTACTCGGTGGAAAATACTTGAAATGAAACTTACTTCTCAATTCATCTCAAGTATTATTGAGCCTGGTGGAAGGGAATTGAACCACATCTTCACTTTGTCTAGTCGTGAGAATAAGAATAAACGAAACTTGATTGCATCATCAGAGACCCCATTCAATTTGATAGTATCATAGACCTCCAAGAATTGCGCTAAATGCACATCGGGATCATCTGAATGATTTTCACCAAACTGATTTTGTTTACCATGTTTATCAGGGCAAGTTTCAGTTCAAAATTATTTACCACAATTGGTGGTCTCACAACTCCCCTTCTATTTTGTTGAGGCTGAAAATAATCTTGAATCACCCTTTGTAGAGCAGCGATATTAGGCTAATTAATTCTTCCTCCATTTTCCCCACCAAGCGGTACTTGATTTCTTTGTTGATCGTCAGCCATTTGATTGAATAACAACTTCTTTTTCACTTTGTTGCATCTGCAAATTGACTCAATCTCAGGATCAAGTTCTATCAAATTTAATCTTTTGGAGAGTGTGTGCATGCACTACCTGAAAACAATAAAGAAAAATTGTATCAAATGTTGTCTAAATAGAGAAATAAAGAGGAATAAAACATAATTCTTTTTTTAATATATGAAAGCAAATAAAATCCCTAATTAAAATCAAGCTAAATTATTCAAGTATTAACTATCCTAAAACTCTAGTCACCGACAATAGCGCCAAAAACTTGTTCGAATTGAAGCCTATTTCTAGCTTATATCATAAGTGCACGGAGTCAACTATAGATAGGATGAGCAAGGTCAATCCCACAAAGACTAGTGAATAAGAACAATGTTAATTACATAATTAAATTACCTAACTTTATCTAGGTGACCGAACTAAGAGAATTGTATTAATTATCCTAAATCTAAATCAATTCAACAAAATCAAAGATCAAACAAACAAGTAATAAGAAATATCAATATTCAAACAAAGATCCTAAAACTTCGCTTTCATTCTATTTCAATCAAGTTTACTCATCTAGCAAAATCAAATACAAATCCAATTTATCTTATATGAGAAATCACGATTATATATTAATCTCTCTCTCGAACAACTTAATGTGTAGATTGATTATTAATGTATGTATCTGTACCTTACATTGAATAATCAACTCTCAAAAGCTCCTAAGATCATATTCTCACATCAATTATCACCAATCTCTCGATCTAGCAATTAACTGAGTCATGCATTCTCAAATTTCCAATTAGATATCTTCTCTTGATCGCAATCTAATTAATTAAAGCATACATAAATTTGGACAGAATTCATACATGGAATAAGCACAAAGAAGCATGATATCCATAGAAATTCAACAAAATATCCATAGAACTACTTTTGTGCCCTAAGATCAAGAGATCCCTAGCCAATAATCATGTTTGTAATGCAAAATAAATTACAAGACAACATGATAAAAACTAAAAATAAAATAAAATAAAAACTTAGTGAATTTGTGTTCGATTACTTCCTCGATCTTGAATATAATTTTACTCCTAAAATTGCACGTGTTCAAATTTATATCTCGACTCCAATTTGACTTTTCAATCGATTGAGCTCTGACTTTGTGCTAAAATCTATCAAATTCATCTCAAATCAAGCAAATACGTGAAATCTTAAAAAGTGTATAAATGCATAAAATATGAAATTGAGCTTTATAATGCATAAAATATGAAATTGAGCCTCAAAATGCATAAAATAACGCAAGTTATCAAGTTCGCTGCAAATTAGTTATTTATCCCCTAATTCTTTGAGTTTTATTTAGCTTATAGTGAGTGAATATTTAATTAGGATTAAGTTTACGTGTTTTTTTAACTTTGGAACCTAAACTATATTTTTTTCGATCACAATCTATACTATATGTTTGTTTCAATTTTTCAACCTCAGACAACAAATTCAACCAAAAAGCGCACACATGATTAATTTGCACATGCACAACTGGAGGTTATTTTTGTCATTTTCTCTTTTAAGACATGAGAAAGTTTTGTGTTGCAGCTAGTTTTCAATTTTAGGAATGTGGAACGATTTACGATGAATGTTATTTTAGGACATGAGTTTATTTTAGGAATGTGGAACGATTTACAATGAATGTCGATTTTGAGGTGAATCAGTTAATCAAAGAGAAAATGATAAAAATATCCTCCAACTGCGCATGTACAAATCATATGCACAATTAACTGCGAGAGATTGCAAAATTGAAAATAAAGCATGTTTATGTCGAAAGTTGTGATCCAAAAAAAAAAAAAGTCTAGACTACAATTAACGCAATTCATTAATCCATGAAATCTCAGTGACAATCTTTTCCACGAATAATTTTATTGAAAACAACATTTGAACACCCTAAAGTTAAGAATTGTCCTTTTATTAAGTTTACTGTCCATGTAACCACATAAGGGAAATATCAAATTCTGCAATAGATTTTCCTTCACAAAAATCTATATCTATATCTATATCTATATATATATATAATAACAATTACCCCCTACAAATAGAAATGTAAAATTTTTCCCGCTCATTTTCACTTACTAAATATGTAATATATTAATAATTAATAATTGATAATTATTAAATATAGAAAATATATTTTGTGTGATCTTCTACATATAGAAATTACACTTATCATTAATTATCTCATATTAACCAATCACACATTTTCCTTATTTAGTGGCCGTATATCTAAATTTAAGCATTATTTTTCTCCACTAATTTATCACCTATATATATATAAGTTGATTTAATTAATTACTACTCACCAATTGAGTAAAATAGACGTCATTTTGTGATCTCAATTTTCTAACTCTTTTACACCTACACATATATAGATATATATTGATTGAATAATAATTACAATTAAATTCAATAAAAAAACATGATTAATAATATTAAAATAGTAATTAATTGATGATTATGATATAATTTATAATACATAGATTGGTAAACTTTGACTGCATAACTACATTTCAATATGAGAGATCAAAAATTCAAGATTAATATAAAATTAGTTGAAACATGTTTGATTGATACACTAAATAACAAATTAAAAGATACATGTTTTTTATTTTCAAATGTTTTAAATAAATTTGTATATGTCATTCGCAACCAATTTTTGGAATAAAAACAACTTCTTTTTTATTTAATTTTTATCAAAAAATATTTTAAGTAATTTTTTCAGTCCATTTAATATTTTTAAATGTTACAAATAAATGAAACTATAACAGAACAAACAACTTACATATTTTGTTATTTTAATACATTAATTTTAATTTGAGATGTGTATATAAACATAAATAAATTAAACAAATAAATTTGAACAATTAATATGTTCTTTAGAAAATATCTGTATATTTGAAAAATGTAAAATAATTGAGTACACTTATGAACTTTTAAAAAAAATTAATATTTGATGGATCTAATAAAAAACACTAACTGTGAACTTTAAAAGAAATAATAATACTTAATTGAATCTAATATAAAAAATATACAAACTAAAAAAAGTCATATTAAAATTTAAGATACCCTTTTATATTTGATTTATGCAATTGTATAACTCTAATTAGACTTTTAATAACGAAATCAATAAATATATTCTAATAGGGTTAATTACATTTTCCAATCTGTACTATGCACCTTTTTTAATTTTGCATCCTAAACTTTTTTTTTCTCCGATCACATCATATACAATATATTTTTTTTACTTTTGCAACCTCCGGTCAATATTTTCCAGCGAGAAAGCTCCCACGTGATTTTCATGTGCTAATTGAAGGTTATTTTCATCATTTGCACTTCTAAGACATTAGTAAATTCGATTCATCAACTATTTTCAATGGTAAAGAGATCTAATTTTTTGTTTGAATCTCACCGTTAATCTTCATTTGCTCAAACAATTTGTAAAAAAAAAATATGTGGGAAAAATTAGGGCAAAATTCGCTTTTGGAGGGGGAATTAGTTAATGACCTAGAAAATGACGAAAATAACCCTCAATTAGCACATAAAATCATGTGGACATTTTCTCGCCGGAAAATATTGGTTGGAGGTTGCAAAAGTAAAAAAAATATATAGTATGAGTTGGAGAATGAATGTTATTTGACATTCTACTATATATAGCGATGTGATGAAATTTTTTTGGAAAAAAATATTTAAAAAAAGGTTTGTTATATTTAAAAGATATTCTAAATAATCAATGTTTGTTTTATATAGTCAACGTATCTATATAAAAAATTACAACACTTGAAATTTATATACCATGCATCATCCGGGTTACCAAATGAAATTAAAATATTATCAAGAATTTGATTTTTCCATAAACTAACATTTTCACATTAAACTCGAAATATTTAAATTTTATGGTCATACATACACAGGTATCATATTATATTGAAATTAATTTCAAATAATACATTATTTTGTATTCAACATTTTCATATTAAAACACCAAAATAATAATTTTTATATGCCCGTGCATCGCACGGGACCTATATACTAGTTAAATAAATAATGCAACATATGTAGACCATTTCAACCAAGAAAAGACAATAATGTCCATTTGAAATAAATAAGGCTTACGGAATCCGGCTCTTTGAATGGTAAAGAATAAAATGAGTTAAAAAAAAAAAAAACTTACTTACCCATCTATAATTTGAAATTAGAGTTAGATTAAATTAATTATATTTGTGTAATATGATTTTCTTTAAATCTTTTTACGTAGATTGATAGTATGATATCATAAACAGCGTCCCTAGAAAGCAACTATTTTCTACTAATAATATAATGACAATGTATAGATACCTAGAGAATTTTTGTGCTTATGATTCTTCAATTCTTCTGCACTAAAGGACAGAAAATGGTGCACTTGCAAATCAAGGCAACTTCTACATTAAGGTTGAAACAAATTTTTTGATCTTAATTTCCTGCACCAATATTTTTTGATCGATATGATGTTGTTATTTTTTTGGTTTTATGCAAATAATGCCTAGATAATCAAGAATCTCGATGGGATAAATTGGAACTCTAGCACATCTATTTATACAATTATTCATGATTGTGCGTTCAAAATCACAAAAATTAGGTGTGGCGGACAATGAATTTCAACGAGTATAAACATCTATTATTTATTAATGCATATAGTTACACACAAAACGATGTTGTTTTAGTTGGTTTCAAAAAAACACTAAAATGAGGTTTTTTAAACTATAACTCTAAACCCTATTTTTAGGGTTTACTGATGGAGAAATTATGTCGGTAAAACACCCTCAAACGATGTCGTTTTGGCAATTGTCAAACATTACTAATGGAAACTTTGGTCGGTATTTAAGAAAAACCACATCATACATTTTGCCAAAAATTTCCAAAACGCCCCAAACAACATTGTTTTATCATAATTTAGTCAGTAAATCTGTCGGTAAACCAAATTTATGATGAAAATCTTTGTGTCACTAATCCGTCACTATTTAATAAAAAAAAAAACTTGATTACCTATGGAATCCATCGCTATTTAATAAAAACTTGATTACCTGTGGAATTCTGTCACTAATTCATCAGTAAATATTTCGATAGAAAACAATTTTTTATTCGGTGTTAGCTTAAGTAAGTTAACAATTGACTAAATAATATACAATGAAAATAAATAAAGGAAAAATATGATTATCCTAATTTAGAAGATGTGCAAATGTGCCTTTTTATCCAATACATGTATGAAAAATGAAAACTGCCCACTTGTTAACAAAACATGTTTTTTACCCAATTTGGGGCTAAAAAGTCCTAAATGCCCTTATACCCTATTTAATGAATTGCACTTCATTTAATGAGAGAAGATTCAACAATTTATCAATTTATCACCAATGAGAGAAGATTCAATTCAAGGAACACTCAATTCAAGGAAAACGAGAGCTAACTTACCCGAATTCAATTCAAGGAAAACGAGCTAAGATCCTCTCTTTTCATCAATTTCATCAATTCAAGGAAATTCATCAATCTCTTTTCAATTCAAGATCCTCTCGTCATTGTTGTTTCACTGAGGTAAGATAAACATTAGTATGAAAACGAGCTAAATGTAATCTTTATTTTTTTGAATCTGTTATGTAAATTTGAGCTTCAAAACTAAAAAATGAAGGAAAAACATTTCAAGTTTGCTCGTTGAAGATCACGAAACATTGTTATTATGAAGATCACGAGACAGAATACATAGATCACGAGGGTTTTGTTTTCCATCAGATCACGAGATAAGGGTAGATCACGAGATATTTCATAGTTATTAAAGATCACGAGACATAATACATAGATCACGAGATAAGGGTAGATCACGAGATATTTCATAGTTATTAGAAGATCACGAGATAGAATGCATAGATCACGAGGGATTTGTTTTCTCCATCAGATCACGAGATAAGGGTAGATCACGAGATATTTCATAAATCACGAGATAGTTATAGATCACGAGATATTTCATAGATCACGAGATAATTATAGATCACGAGATATTTCATAGATCACGAGATAGTTATAGATCACGGGAAATTTTTTTCATCAGATCACGAGATAGATAAGATCACGAGTACTTCCTAGATCACGAGATAAAATCCCACTTGATCAACTGTTTCATTCGTGACCAGGGTTTTTTTCTATCGTAGATAGATAAGATCACGAGTACTTCATAGATCACGAGATAAAATCCCTCGTGATCAACTGTTTCATTCATGACCAGGGTTTTTTTCCATCGTGATTAACCGAAACATAATTCGTGATCTTCATTTTTGTTCAGATGAACAGAGCATGAAAGTCTACATAATTCACGAGTGTGTTTAACCTCGTGATCACCCCTCGTGATCTACACTCCTCGTGATCACGAATGTGGTTAATATCATGATCTATGGAATTAATAAGGAACTTCCTCGTGATCTATGAAATTAATAATGTGGTTAATCTCGTGATCTCGTGTTCTATCTGTCCCACCACCTCGTGATTTATGTGATATGTTTTATGTTTTATTATTGAATTGTCTAATTGAATAGAGATTATTTTTTAATTGTAGATGGCGAACTATGAAATCATTATAGTTCATCGTGGATATTGGCATAGATCGGAGTATAAAAATGGAGATGATGCTTTGATATATGCATCATTGCATACAATTTCTTATGCAAAACTGTTGGATGAAATTCATTATATTGTCCGAGCAGATCGCCGTACTTGTGAGTATGCATTGCATTGTTTAATGCCTACAAAGATTTCTGGTCAAGTGAAATTCAAAATTAGGACTGATGCTGATTTGAGAAGAGTTGTTGAGGTGTATGAATACCCAAAGATATTTGTTACCATAGAACCAAAAGAGCATGATTTTAATATTCCACTGTCCTATGCGAGTACGAGGTGTAGTTTCATTGAGCTTATGAATTCTCAACAACAGTACCTGCATTAGAATTATGTGCAAAGTATGACACCACACCAAATTCGTCTCTCCGTGAACCAAGTCCAAAATTTCAATACTTGTGCTAGCAATCCATTGGAGGATCTTAGGCCTAGCACTTCTTCCGAACGACAATCAATGGAAGTGCAAGATGTTCAGGGAAAATGCTCTCCACCGGACCACCAGCTACATGATTTCGGCAACTGTAATGATTCCAGATATGTAGATGACGAAGATGTTGAATACGATGATTGTAGTATAGTTTTAGTTGTGGCAGATGAAAATGTTCATGAAAATGATGATGATGATGATGATGTTGAAGAAGAAGAAGTTCTTGACGGGATAAGGAATGTTTGTACTGATGAGCTGTGTTGTTACGATTATTTTGATAATGATGATGATGATGATGACGACGACGATGATGATTATGATGAAGATGATGAGGATGACAATGATGGTGATGATGATTACGCTGACGTACTTCATAGTCGTTTATTTTCTGAGCAATGGGAAACCGAAGATTTTTTTGTGCCAGAGGACTTTGTTCATAATGAAGACATCGTTATTGGTCATAGTAATGTGCGTGTTCTTAGAAATAGATGCATTTCGATGAACGAAGATGGTTCAAGTGGTGAGTCGGGTCCAGAATTAGCACCTGATCACCGTGATGATTGGATTATTCCAGGGGCATCCTTTCACACTGACGAGCCTAAGCCTATTTTGGTATGTCCAGTCGATGGTGAAAGGAAGCTAGTGGTTGGGTCAATATTCAACAGCAAAGAGCAATTACTGTATGGAGTGGGAATGTACCACATGAAGAATCGATTTCAGTATGCGGTAAAACGATCAGACAAGCAACGATATACTATTGTTTGTAAACAGCAAGAATGTTAATTTTTATTGCATGCAAATAGAACAGAAAAGGGACCGTGGACAGTGAAAAATTTTATCGGTCCACATAACTGTCGACTGGCTATGACTGGTCGACCGCGTCAATTGTCATCGAAGATCATTGGTGCTTATTTTGCTCCTTCATTGCTTCGAGATGGTCGAGTACTTAAGCCAAGAGAAATTATGGATGATTTTTCCACACGCCATGGTATAGATATTCAATATGATAAGGCACTGAGAGCTCATTATCATGCCCACAGTTTAATATATGGTGATTTCGATCAATCGTGGAGTAAGTTACCTGCGTACTTGTACATGGTCAAAAGATCAAATCCTGGTACCATCACATGTTTCAAAACAGACGACGATGATAAGTTCCAGTATGTGTTCATGGCTCTTGGTGCCTCTATAAGAGGATTTCATGATTGTTGTCGACCTATCATTGTCGTTGATGGAACACATTTGAAAGGCAGATACAAGGGCCTCATGTTTGTTGTTGCTACTCAGGATGGTAATAAACAGATTTATCCGCTTGCATTTGGTGTTGGTGATAAGGAAAATGATGAATCCTGGCATTGGTTCTTGACTCAACTGAAGAAAGCCTATGGTCATCCGAATGATCTTCTAATTGTATCAGGTATAAATGATATTTTTCAGCAAGTGTCATTTTTAACAATTCAAGTTGAGATAGTAGATCACTTTTTGGTTTTTTGGTTAACAAATCGTCATGTCAGCATACAAAATGCAGTTGAGGGAGTATTTCCAGGTGCTGCCCATGGGCTATGTTCGTGGCACATGGAGTTGAACCTTCGTTCATATGGAGCCCGATTTGTGAGTTTGTATAAGAAAGCTGCATATTCTTATACACGAGAAATGCACAAAAAGTACATGGATCAAATTAAAGTACTAAATAAGAAGGGCTGAAAGAAGCTGAGAAAAGCGAAGGTTAAAAGATGGGCTCGTGCTTGCTGTCCCGTGCGACGTTATGAGATTATGACATCAAACTCTGTGGAGTCTTTGAATTCAAAACTGTTATGGGCCAGAAAGTTGCCGATCTGTTCTCTTCTTGAATTTGCTCCCAACTTACTTCAGACATGGTTTTCCAAACGGCGTGCGAAATGGGCAACCGTGGAATCCAGCCTCAGTCCAAATGTTCTTCATAGAATACAAGAAGATAGTCAACGTTGCAAGATTTCCGCGATTAGTGGATCAATTTTCAATGTGAAGGATGGTCTTCATAATCATGTTGTTGATTTGGGGCACAAATCATGCACGTGTCGTGAATTTCAATTGGATTTAATACCATGCAGTCATGCAATCAAAGCTCTCAGGTAATATTTATTTTTATATATGTCGTTTGTAATTATATTGTGATGATTTGAACTCTAATGAAGTTTATATTTGAACAGCGAGACAAATCAATCAATTGTGGCCTACGTTTCAGACTATTACAAGACAACGACGTTGCAGAAGTTGTATTTAGAGTTGATAATGCCTGTTCCGACTCCAGTAGACTGGTGTCTCCCGCAGTCAATTAATAATGTTATGATGACTATCAATCCACCAGATAATGTCAAGCAAGCTGGTCGTCCTAGACAAAAAAGACATCCATCAGGCGGAGATTCAAGTAGCAGGAGTCGTTCTTAGAAATGTTCGAGATGTTATGGTACCGACCACAATTCTGCACGGTGTTCTTCAACTGTCGTTCCTCAACTACCTGTGAGCCTAAAATTAGGCAACCGAAGAAGTGCAGCATTTGTCGTAACGTCGGACATACAAAGAGGACATGTAATGAACAAGCCCTTTTAACTAGTGATGAAGAAGAATGATGTTATTTAATTTATGTGAAGTGTATCCATTTGTCTGTCGGTATACTAAATTATTCCTTCATCAGATTCTGTCAGCTTCCATTTTGTTATATTAATCTCCATTAAATTAATCATCATCATCACTAATTGTCAAAGCTTCTGAATGTCTTCTTTCAATTTGAGATTTTTCTATAAATTGTATTTTGAAGCCCTAAACCTTAAGGTTTTTTATTATATCCAGTAATCGTATATTTATTTTCTTTTTATTGAGTAACTGATGTTTCAAATTAACGATTCATAACTTAAATTAAAACAAGAAGTAAGATATTCCTAGCTAATATTGTGTGATCAGGGTCTATCGATAAGAATTTTGCATAAATTTGGAAGGATTTCATGCAAGCTGAGACTTATAACAGAGAAAAATTTAATTTGCTAGAATTAATTCTTGCTAAATGAATCAATTTTGCAAAATAAATAAATCTTGTAAAAGAACTCATTCTTGCGAAATTAAATCAACTTTGTAAAATAATTTACTCTTGCAAAGTTGCACTTGATTTGCAAAATAGAAAAAAAATAGATTTACAAAATTGCAACTTAGTTTGCACTGAGGGAGTTTTATTCTGCCAAGCCAAGTAAATTAATTCTTGCAAGAGTTAATCAACTTTGCCAAATGATATAAGTAATGTGCAAAAATAGAAATAAACTTTAATCTTGCAAAGTAGAAAAAGAAAATCAATTTGCAGAGTGGAAACTTAGTTTGCAAATGTAAAATCTCAACTTGCAAAGTAAATTTGCAAAGCTTAAATCAGTCTGCAGAGTGTACAATAATCCTTGCTGACCTTAAAATAATTAAATTTGCAATGTAATTTTGCAAGCAATGCAAAGCAAAAGAAAATAACTCTTGCAAACGTGAAAGAAAATCCCCCTTCTATCGCCCCAAAACTGTTGTGACCAACCCTGTTTAGGGGCTGCTACCATCGACTCCGGTGACCCGCGTCGCCGGTGACCCACCCTTGATTGACCACCACACTACCATCTACCAAGACAACCCACCCAAACACCTACAACAACTCTACAACACAAGCAAACGCAGCACGAAAGACAGCTGCTGACCAGCCTCAGAACAGGCCCGTCGTGCCCCCTACTAAATTTTTGAACCAAATCAAATTATCAGAAAGGAGCAAGCCAAAATTCCCCAACTAAATTATAAGACAAATCCATCAGACAAAATTAACAAAATTATCAACAAAATATGTTTTCATACATTAATGTGCATCCATACAATTATCCTAACTAGATTCAAAAAGCTTACGAGCTATTTGTTTCCTGTATTCAACAACCATCTCTTTCGAAGTTACAGGAACAAATTTGCTAGATATAAATCTTTCTACATATAAACATGCAAAAGGACCACAACTATGTTCATCCACCTGCCTAAACTGCAAAAGGAAATCTCCTTGTATAAACTGAGATAAAAGATCACCAGCCACCAAAGACTATCCATCGAAAAAGTTCTTATACACACCATCTGCCGGTGGCTCGCAATATGGGCTATCGATCTTAAACTCCGAGCCTCCGAACTTCAGCCCTGTGATCATACAAAACTCCACCTTGGAGAATCGTAGATCACGATCACCCACACGAAACCAATGCTCGTGTGGGCTTGCTCCCGGCAAAACGATCTCACGGTCGAAGAGGTGGAGGAGTCATCGACCGCTTATGACGGCATCTTTATCGAACTTCAGAAAGTGCCCAAAGCACGACCGTCTGAAAGCATAGAGCCCACCACAGTGGCAAAGCTCCGAAGCTATGTCTCCCAAAACTTTCGTGAGACAATATGTACTGCATCGGGCTTCGAGATTTAAAAGTCCCCGCCATTTCCTCTGTGGCTGTTAAGAATTCGTACACAAATGCATATTCAGTAATATGAGATTAACATTGTACTAACAATAACAGTAAAAGCAAATGAGCACAATCAGGGTATATGTATAGATATAGAGAGTAATGATATCAGACGACGAAATCAACCTAATGAGCAGGACATTCTATCCTAAAGCTATAAGATTTTTCTGTTATTGAATTAAATATGTTATGAAGTTAACACACATTCCAACACCAACAGGCTTTAAAAGTTTCAATCTTGACTCTAGGCAGTGTCAATATATAATGCGAAATGACAATTTAGTTTAACATCCAAAACTTTTTTGCACCTACTGCATGGATATGGGATCTATCCACATTGAGGGGTCATTATTGGACCAGTCCTATACAATTGGGGAAATTTAGATCATTTTTATAGAATGACCAAATTTTTAGAAAATGTAATCTATATACATGTTCGACATCCTCCTAAACATTTCAATAAAGTTGAGACTCCTACAACATCTCTCGATCTACTGAGAGGAGAAATGATAATTAGAATATGCAACTGAATAGAACATATTGAATACAATAAATAGATCAGTTAGAGAAGGTTTTGAGCATCAACAAATTAAAGAATATCAAAAGAGAAATTGAGAATATTCATCTAAGAAAGTTGCAACTAAATCAATGACAACACATCAAAATAAAGTTATGCCTCTAGTTATTTATATAATATAATGATAGTTAACTCAAATCTAAAATAAGAAAATAAATTATAAAGTTTAAACAAAATTATTGTATTTACCTCAAACTCGTCAAATGTTAAGAATTTGAACAAAGCAGAATGTTTCATTATATTTCCGAATGATAACAACTTTGATATATTTATTTTATTGGTAAGAATTTAAACAAACACTAAATAGTTGAAAATTTTAAGAAGAAAGTGGCGAATGAAGTAATACATTTTAGCCAATGAAATAAGTGCAAATGTGCCTTTTTATCCAATACATGTACTAACAATAATAGTAAAAGCAAATAAGCACAATTCAAATCCATTCAAATCAAAATTCGAAATTTAACGATATTCATACGACAAATCCAAAACTTACTTGTTCAAGAGTGTTTCTCTCCGTCGATTTTTGCTGTTCGCCGCCACCTTCCGCCGCCATTCTCACCATCACGAGTGTTTTGATTCTGCTGTTCACGGTCGCTGTCGGATATCCCTCACGGTTGCAATGCTAGTCTCTCAAGAACTAACGATTTTGCTCTCAATTCACGAAATCACGAATTTGCAAAAGGAAAATCACGAAGAGTGGATTTGACTCTGTCAATTAGAAAATTACTGTCAATCGAGGGTTTGCAATACTGTGGGTTTTTCCCCCAATTCAATTCACATAACAATACTCAGGTTATTTTGGTCATTTTAGCTTATTTTGTCACCACAAGTAGATCCATATCTCAAGTTTTCAGCTTATCTGCTCACAAATAAAATAAAGAAAATAGCAAATTAAAAAAAAAAGTAGATCACATTATACAAAAAACTTAGCCAATACATCCTAATGCACACAAAAAAAGGCAAAGAAGAAGCCCTATACCGCTAGAAAATAAGTTGAACAAGAGAAAGAAGAGAAGCAAAAGAAAAAGTAATTTTGGAGATGGTGGAAAAAAAGAGTTAAGCATGGTCTCAATCTGAAAGCTAGATGACTTGGTGGTTGATAGCCGGAAAACCAATATCAAATCGCATTCGTTTCTTTCTTTTACATATAGGTACAAATCGAAAGATGTAAGAAAAGTTGGGTATTTTTGGGAAGTAAACTTGATGATTTACAAAATTTACACAGAGAAAATCCTAATGGGCAAATATTCGACAACACCAGATTACCCAATGTCTCGAATCTCCCATCATGCTTATTTGCAGCTCAACTGCAGTACTCCAATTTTACATTTTTCTGTCTCTCTTAAATTGGTCTGTATTTTAAAAAGTAATGAAATTCAAGTCGAATTAGTATTTGTTACATAGAAAACTTGACCTTGGAAAAATAGAACAAACGCAACTTATTGAGCTATAACTAATCAACTAATCCACAATTGAAAAAAGAAAAGAAAATTAGCTACAATGTATATGAACAGATTCCAGAACCTAAATTCTACTAATTATTGCAAGTAATCCAACATTTGAATGCTCAAAATGAAGTTTTATCACCAAATATCATCGATTCCTAAACAATCCAGTGTGCAATTTTTGTTCCCCCTCATAGCTAAGGCTACAGTGAAGAGAAGAGAAATCTAGGCTCAATCGCAATCGGGAAACTTACTTGTCCATCCTCGGCCATTCTCTGCAATCCTACTAATCGCGTCGCCACCGGCTTCTTTTCCAACCGTCGGCATCCTTTCCAATCGGGAAATATTCAAGCCACCATCGCCGCAAAGCCTCAACAGATCAACCTTCGTACCACCACTTCCAGCCGCAACTGTCAGCGAAAAGCCGCTGCCGCAATATTAAAGATGCAACAATGGCAGGAAATATTAGATGCAATGATAACAAGAAGCAAATTGTCAAATTTATAATGAATTTCCAAGTTTCTTTTGTAACTTGATACCAATTTTTTAAACCAAATGAAATACTGCACTTTCTTCGTCTTAAAAAAAGGCTGCACATTTCTAGCAGTGGTACGCAAAGTACTCCAGAACTTGCAAGATTAATTCTTTGTAAGAATTCATTTCATGTTTCTTGCAAGTTATATTAATTAGTACGAAAGATAGATGATTAATAAATTTTTTTATTGTATGATTCAGGATATACCAGTTCATTACCATGGTTAACAAGGATGGAGATTGCAGTTGGGGCAACAAAAGGCGTAACTTTTCTTTATGGATGAGAGAAACCAGTAATTTATCGCGATTTCAAGACTTTAAACATCCTACATGACTCTGTAATTTCCTCTGCAATATAGTATATATCCTCAGTTTAATGATCCAACATGCAGAAATATATTTTATTTTACTATTGTTAGTTGGACCCTCCAAGCTAAATTTATGGGTTTGTCATTGAATCTCAGTGAAGTTCAACAACATTCGTATAAGCAATCAGACATAGCTGTCATAACTCATACACAATCCTCTTACTAATAACTTGAGATGGTTCGGGTGAAAATTTGATACTTCCTACTCTCCTACTTGATGAAAAAATAGAGAGGACATGCATACGGTTTCAATTTCGTTGACATTGGATCGCTATGAGTAGAGTCAATTGTCACGCCCCGAAATCTTTTCACATTTTATCAGAGTTTTACCATTGGGCATGAAGAAGAAAATAGTAAGAGACGACAGAAGAAGGGGATTAGAGACGACAGAAGAAAGAGGTAAGGGACGAAGTGAATCTCTCACTTATAAACATACGGCCTCTGCCGTTAGCAATCGGTCTCACTACCGATATAAAACATCATACGCAGCGGAGATATCTTCAGGATCTCACATCCTTATATATATCAACATATTACAAAACATAAGCTGTTTAAAACATTGTTTGAAAAGTGTTTGCGTTACATCGTCTAATCATGTGAATACAAAAGATAGCACCATCTCTCTCTCCGTCTAGGGTTCCTCTTATTCATCATCGCCTGTAGTGTGAGTACAGATTAAGGGGTGAGTGCGTGGAATACACTCGTGGGGATAAAGTCCGCATCTTATAACAATCGGTACAAAGGCATAGCAAGTAAAATGCATAGCAGATATTAGAAATGATAAGAAGGATGGGTGCGGGAACAACCCGTCTTACCCTATGAAAACGGTCTCAATACCGCTGGTGTAATTCATGAGGACCACCAAACCTCAATAGAGTAGTAGAAGGGGGGGAGACGATTTTTTACAGTCCCGTAGGACTCTCCGAACATGCAATGTGAACCGAAGTTCTTTCACAGTATATAATATGGCACAACATATATATTTATAGCATTTAGTATTCCTCATTCATGTTTCATAATAAGGAAAGCTGTAAACAGTTACAGAGTTAGAAATTACCCCCACCTTGTTCGGTGGTTACCACGTGATCAACGAGTACCGACGGATCAGATTTCACAAGCGAGTACCAAAGGATCCGATATCACAAGACTCAACTCAACAAGTAGCCTACATAAGTTATGACGTCCCTTAGATCCTTAATAAATTATATTTAAAGCTGTAAAAGGTTCCGTTGGAAATCGGTCGTTAAATACACGACGGATCGAGCGATCTAAAGATTGGGATTTAGGAGATAAGGCTAAAAGTCAAGTCTAAAGGGCTGAGATGATAGGAAATGAAATTTGGGTCATGATGGAAAAAGAATGAGCTCGATCGGAGTTAAAACGAGCTCAAACGAAGCGTTTTAAGTTTAGGGGTAAAATGGTAATTTTGGTCAAGGGGTTGACTTTGATCGGGCCCATGGAGCCCGATCAACAACATCTCGTCATCAACGACTTGATACGGATAAACGACGGAAAGAAAACGAGGTTCGGATCGAAAACACGGCGTCGGGTGTGCGTCGGCACCCGACGGGTGCGCATGGGCGCGCACGGTGCGCGCGGCTTCCCGACACCCGACGGCTGCCGAGTTTTCTCGGCAGCTGCTGCACCCGGCGCACACCTGGTCGAGTTTTCTCGGCCAGGACCTTCCCAGCTTTCCCGACGGTGGCCTACTCGAGCAGGCCACTTCCCGGCGTCGCCCGGCGCGGCGGAGCCGCCTCTAGCCACCACCACCTACCTCGCCGGATACCACGCACCGCCGGCTACAATCTCCGGCCGTCCATCGCCGGATTCCGGCATGAATAGTGCCTGGAAACTTCGCCGCAAAACCCTTCAAAGTCACATTCTTCCAAAATTCCAACTTCAACCAAAACTCCGGCCGGTGACTTCCCGTCACCGGCGACCACTCCCAGTACCTCCACCGGCGACTCCCCGTCGCCGGCAACCCATTCCGGCCAAGCCCAACCACCAATCACAGCCTATATATACACACGCATATACACACTATCCCACGGTTAAACACACACATATCCAATAGCTTGGCCGCCGGCCACCACCACCAGCTCACTCTCTGACCACCGGTCGGCGACTCCCGGTCGCTGGCAGTCCCCTAAACCCAGCCACCAACTCCGGCAGCTTCAACACATACACACACGTACATAAACATATATATCCACCATCCTACTGCCATGCTTGGCCGGCGACCACCAGCCGCCGGCTGCTTCCTCCGACACCTCGCCGGCGACATCCCGTCGCCGGCCGTTCATTTCCTCACGGCGTCGCCCCCCGGCGCCGCCTCCAACAGCATGCACATCAACACACACCAACACACCATGAAACACACACACATGCATGCATACATATATATTCACAGTGGCGGACACACATATGGGCAAGGGGTGGTAAGTGCCACCCTTTTTTTTTTTTTGTAAATTACTTAAAATGTCCATTACATGTTTAAAATTAAAAAAAATACCTTAATCTTATACACAAATCTTCTCTTTCTTATTTTAAAATTAACTTTTTTCAACTCTCATTCACCCTTTCCACCAAATTGAGTCTTCCCTTTACATACTTATTATTGTTATGGCGGAAGCCAAACAAAACTAAAATGTATCAATGGTTATCGATGGATGGTGGTTCTCACCATAAGGTAAAAAAAAAGATGTATAATAGATCTTAAGTTAAAATTTTCAATTGTTTGACATTGGAATTTCAATTAGTTGTTAGATAACATAGATAGATTTCTCATTTGTGATGAGTATCGTGAAAACCTAACTTCACAACCGAATGAGTGATGAATGGATGAATGTCAAATATCTTCAAAATGATATATTCGAGCTTGTCACTAATAAAGCTATCATTCACAAGTTTCAAAATATGGTGAACCGGATCAAATTATAAATGAAGTATTTTCATTCCTTTTTTTTAGTTCAAACAAAATGTATAAGATGAATTTTTGAAATCATTTATAAGTTACATTTTGTATGAAAATTTAAATTTGTGTATATTATTTTTAATTGTGTCATCCCTTTAGAAAATTTCTGCGTCCGCCACTGTATATTCACCCACTGTCCATCTCCGGCGCCGGCACTCCAGCGTCTGGCCACGACCTCCGGCAACCTCCGGCAGCTTCTCCGGCGCGGTGGAGAGAGAAAGAACAGAGTAGAGAGAAAGGGTGGTGCAAGGGTTAGGTTTAGGGTTTCAAGGCTGTTTTTCACCA
The DNA here is from genome assembly GCA_954870855.1 of Scutellaria minor. Classification (NCBI taxonomy): domain Eukaryota; kingdom Viridiplantae; phylum Streptophyta; class Magnoliopsida; order Lamiales; family Lamiaceae; genus Scutellaria; species Scutellaria minor. The sequence continues at coordinate 9,328,752 of OX940737.1, forward strand.
TTTTCCGGCGAACGAGAAATCGGATTTGAAATCCGAGACCTATCCTAGATTTGTCTCGTCGAGACGAACGTCGTGTGCGAAAATCATCCGATTCCGGCAATGTTGAAATTTTCCGGCGACCGGCCGGCGGCGGCGCGCCGGAAACAGAAAGACGGAAATTAAAAGATGAGAAAGAAGGACTTACGTGTTTTCGTCGGGTTCAGCTTGATCGAAGAAATGGTGATTTTCGAATCGAAACTACCCCTATTTATAGAAATCCGAAAATTACTATTCACCAAAAATATCCGGATCACTATTCATCCAAAATATCTCCGTTACTATTCATCAGTTGACTTTTCCAAATTACTATTCACATAAATATCTTCGTTTCCATTTACCGTAAATATCTCGGTAAATATCTTGGTAAATATCTTCTGATATTTCCGAAACCTCGTGGTTTACTCTTTTTATCGTCGTTCGAGCTATGGGTCTCCGATTGACCCCTAGTTCGTTTCTATCCTCTCATTTTTCTATTACGCATTTAATGATATAATAATACACTATGTTCCACGTCTAGAAAAATTATCGATCTAATCGTGCAGTACTCACGTATCTGAAACGCACGAAATAGATTAAACAGTTAACTCATACACACATAATTATTAAATCATAGATTTGAATATTTAATTAATCAATTATGCTCATTTTGATCCGGGGCGCTATATCAACAACATTTGATGACAGTTGCTTCCAGGAACATAATGTATACTTACTTGTATTAAAGAAGCACCTTTGAGATTTTTAAGTCTTCCAAAAAAAAGTAGATGCTCTCTCGCTGTCAATGTATCCCAGAGTAGGCTGCGAATAATTAACAAAAAGATTGAGTACATATTAACATAAAAACTCATAAAATGTAGTATTCATATGATAGAAATTTTTTTTTATCATCGTGATAAAAAAAATTTATCGTTACTAAGCCTATACCATCGTGATCTATCGCATTCATCGTTACTAAGCCTACACCGTTATCAAGCAAACACCATCGTGATCTACACATCTACCCTCGTGATCTATAGCTCTACCTCGTGATCTATACCCTAATTCATGAACAAGTTCCAGTCATCGATAGCCTTATCATCGCCAATTTTTCCAACAACTGTCATTCTCCAATCTCCAACAAAACTCAAGGTATGTATAAGTGAAGAGAACACTTACTTGTTCTCTTGCAGCCATTCTCCAGCAAGCTGTCGTGCCGCCGCCACCTTCAGCCTCAATAGTGCCTGTCGCGCCTCCCACCGCCTTCCTCCTCAACAGATTCGTATACGCCCGCCACCACCGCCTTCTCTTTCGAAATCACGAACACCCGTCTTCTCCCTCCAAACCGTTGGGGATGTTGTCGCCGCCTCCCTCCAAACCTTCGTGATGCTTGATTTCTCCTCCAACCTCAATCACGAAGATACCACCACAAATCACGAAGAGCAATTTGGGAATTTGGAAGGTAATTTCGAAGAATTATTTACTAGGGTTGGTTTGAGGTAATTCTGACTCCATTTTCCCCAATTGACTTCATCCTTGTTTTGTTGAATATAAGGGCATTTAGGTAATTTTCCCTTAAAATTGGGTAGAAAACTTGTTTTTTTAAGAGGTGGGTAAAAATCATTTTTTGTTATAGATATTGGTTAGAAATGTCCCCTGCCCCTTTAGAAGATTCATTATAATCTTTCCGAATAATTCATAGTTTTAATAAGCTAATATAATCAAAGAATTTTTTTTTACTAAAATTCATAAAACTAAAATTTCTAGATAGTCAATCATTTAGATGAAAAATTATAGTAAACTACTTCAGAAATATTTTCCAATGCTACAAAGTGCTAGAAGATTCATACATAAAATTTTGATCAAATTGAGACTATATCCTTGAGAATGTTCATCTATAGTACAAAATCTAGTAGGAGATTGTTTCGGATCACATTTTATGAACCAAAACTATACGTAATTTATTTTACTTTATTCCTAAGTAAAATTAATGTCTAATGAGTCATACATTCAGATTTTTTAAACGAGTTCATCTCATCGATCAACATCCATGATATTGACCCATAATATATCGAGTCCACATTTATTCGATAATTCCAAATAGTTATAACATTGTTTTATTCTAATCTCAAGAACGTGGAGTGAAAGGCGAACCAATCTGTGCACCATCCACCACCAGATTATGGCCAGAGACAAAAGCCGACTCATCTGAAGCCAAAAACGCCACCGCCTCAGCCACATGCGTCGTCGTCAGCGCCACCCCTTTCAAGCTAGTAAAGGGCCCGAAAATATCCTCAATATCACCGGCGGTGGCCACTCCAAGATTCACAGCCAACGGCGTCAACAGCACCGATGGCGAGACGCAGTTAACCCTTATCCCATGTTCTCCCAGCTGCAGACTCGCCGATCGCACCAGCCCTAACACCGCATGCTTCGACATGGTGTAGTCTGTGACGTTCATTGCGCCACGTGCTGCCGCCACACTTGCGGTGCAAACGATAACTCCCCTCGTTCCCAACTCAATCATTTGACGCGCTGCCTGCTTCACACACACCACCATGCTCCGAACATTGACACGCATGAGGCAATCGAACAGCGACAAGTCAAGCTCCAGAATGGGTTGCTTTGAGCTGTTAAGCATTCCGGCGTTGCTGAACATTATGTCGAGCCCGCCGTAGGTTTTCGCCGTCCAGTCCACCAGAGACTTGACTTGCTCCTCCTCGGTGACGTCACAGTGGACGTAGCTGCACCGGTGCAAGCCGATTGATTCCGCCACGGAGCGGCCTTTTGCATCTTGGATATCGGCGATGACCACCGCACGTGCGCCGTGTGCGGCGAAGTGGTGGGCGGTGGCCTCGCCAATGCCACTTGCGCCGCCTGTTATTATTGCAACTTTACCTTCTAGCTTTTTCTTGCCGGTAATATCTGCCATTTTGCTCTTTGTTTTTTCTTCAATATAAATTATATGTACAAACAACACAGTACTGTTGGATATTTAGTGATAATGATGAACAAGAACAACAAGAAAATATTTGAAGTAATTTTCTTTTCTCTTTATGTGGAGAATTCTTCTTGAAAACTTGATAGAAATGATTACAAAGACTTGACCTATTTATACTAGTGTAGCCAGCAATTAGATTGATGTACTACAAATACATGTATATATATTAAATGAATACATTCAATTTGACAACCAATACATTAATTTTAAGAGATTCATGCACATACATTTATTTGCATGAGAAAATACAATAACATTGAATACATATATATATATATATACACTAACACGCGCGGAGGGAGAGGGGGGCCAAGGGGGGCTTGGGCCCTCCTCAAATTTGAAAAAACTATCATATGTACATAATATATGTGTGTGTATTATATAATTTTGTGAAATTAGCTATGTATATATATATATACATATATATATGATAGTTTTTAATATTAAGGTGTAATTAAATTACAATCATTAATGGATTGTAATTTATTTCTTTTAATTATGTATAAGTCTCATATTTTTACGTACACTTTTTTTATCTTTGATTTTTTTTAATTATTTTAAGTACCAAATTCATAATAATAGAATGGTGGTGTGAGTTTTCTAAATAATTAAAATGAGTAAATTATATTTGTGGCCACCTATATTTGTATCATTCAAGTATCCAACATTTGAGTTTTATCATTTCAGTACCAAACCATTACTATAAATTTGTTAAAAGAATATTAAAAATTCAAAATTGAATATATGTTGACTATGAAATGAAAAGGTACGTAAATACATAAATAATTTATACGTATTTTGAGTTTATACATTGTGAGTGGACCCCTACCAAAATTTGTGACTTCGTCATTGTATATATATATGTAGCTAGTTAAGATGAAATGTTAATCGTACGTTTTTGCTTTAGTGAAAAGGGAAAATAATAAAGGCCATATGTAGGACCTTAATTACACTTTAAATATATTTTCCGCAATTAAAAAATATTCTAGGTTTCATTATGGATCTAGCTACTTTAGTTTTAGAAGAAAGATTTACTTTAATACAAAGTTAAAAGAAATAATGTTTGAAAGGGTGAGTCTTATGTTAGACCATCTTACGAATCATTTTATGTGAGATTGGGTCAACCCACAACCACATTTAATAATTCATATATAAATTTGTAAAAATAAATTTAATTTATACAAAAAAAGATTTATCTCACGGAAATTATCCATGAGACCGAATCACGCAAATTTCTGTGTTTTTTAAAAACACCTTTTAGAATTAATGCATTGTCATTACATACCACCGTTTTAGCAGCACTTAGATTTGAATATTATTTCCTTTTCCAGCCAATAACCTTCCTTCGACGGTAAGCATCTTCAAAGTTAGTAGAATAAACCAAACATTGTAAAGTGCAAAAACAATATATAAAGTTTTTAACTTTTAAAATTATATATATACACCCTTATAGTTAGTTAGATTCAGTTGAGCTTCTAAATTACGTTACTTAACATTTCACAATTTTGCAAAACATGTTCTATATAATTTGTCTTCTTAGCAACATGACTAAGATTAATTTGTATATTTTCTCTTTGTCCAGAAGGATTTCTTGACAACATTTATTTTTGGCGTTGGCAGTTAAAAAATACAATCATTTCAAATCTCTAAACATACCCATTTTGAGGACTAAAATAGAATTCATATTCTCATATATCTCTGCATATACTGCACTTATAATATAATTTATAGTGTAAAGTTGCTCATCATGTTTGCTAAAGCTGCTCAAATTAATGTAAAAGAAAAAAGAAAATGAACCTGCTCACGTTTCTCAAGTAAACAAATTTATCAGAGCCCAATGTTGCTTTAGGAAGAAATGAGTCTATATGCTTTCTTTTTTCTTTATTTATAAAATGCAAAATAATGAATATACCGCCTATAAAGTTAAAGTTAGTTGATTGACATTTCATCGAACATCAATTATTGGATCTACATCAGTGTCTTTCTCCTCGAAAAAGGGAACATCAAGCATAGGAGGGCTCTAAAGGAATTGGAGACATACGAGTACATTTATTACTAATGAAGTATAAAGAACGATCATAGAAGGAAGAGCAAGATATATAGGTGTTTTGTTTCTAGAGCATGTATAGGCTAGCAAAGAATCTACCTTATGCGAAACCATACATTATGAAAACAAGAACAGATTCTGGGGTAACTTTTCGACTTTTTCATAAGTTATGACATATCATTTATGATGTGCCTATGAAATAACTAATTAATTTGTTCTCATTATTTCCTAGTTTAGGGTAGTGGTCATTAGCATTACGTTGGTAATGGATAATAGGTTCTTAGTGGGTAGTTATTTTCTTCTTAAATTTTGTGTATTAAGTGTAAGTTTATTAGTGAAAAAGAGATATGTTTTGATGAAAGATAAAATTACGTATAATTCTTAGGGAAAACATCAATTTTAGTCCCGTAACTAAGACCTTATCCAATTTTGGTACCATCGCTTTTCACTTTCCAATTTTAGTCCTTTAACTATTTAATTTGTCCAATTTACATCCAATTTTGGTCATGTCAGCAAAATCCGATGGCCACGTCAGCAAATTTGCCTACGTGGCCACCGGATTCGCTGATGTAGCCACTGGATTTGCTGACGTGGCCACCGGATTTTGCTGACATGACCAAAATTGGATGTAAATTGGACAAATTAAATAGTTAAAGGACTAAAATTAGAAAGTGAAAAGCAATGGTACCAAAATTGGATAAGGCCTTAGTTACGGGACTAAAATTGATGTTTTCCCTAATTCTTATTATATTTTGGAGTTAATCCTTACTCGAAAAGGATATTATTTGGAGCCTATCAATTTGGTGCTTTCATCCAGAGCATTATGCCTCCCAAATAAAGTCAAATTCCTATCGTCGAAGAGTTTGAAGCCTTAGAAGGATTCAGTCACTTCCTTGACTGATCTGGTGCAAGGTCTTCACGGCCGACTAGCAATCCGTTTGCAGCTCCATCTCCCACAATTCATACCAACTCTTATTTCCAAGAAGGTCCATCTTACACCTTACCGCCAATCAAACCACCCCGCTTAAATCTTCCACCTTTTGATAACATCAACCCCTTAGATTGGCTTTTTCAAGCAGACCAATATTACGAGTATTATCGTGTACTCCCAGACCAATATGTTGGCTTTTGTATACAAGGCTCAGCCTTGAATTGGTACAAATTGATGCATTCGAATAATCAAATCACTACGTGGGAAGCATATTCACGCAAGATTTAGCCATTTGTTTCGGTCCAAGTTCTTAGAATAGAATAATTTTGTAATTCATTGATAATTTTGTGTATTGTTTGTACAGGAATATATAGATTACAAAGGCATCTATCTAGGATCAATAACAATTAATTGTGATTGATCCACTGCTAATTTTCCTCCCTGAATATCAGGGTTTCCATTCCTGCATTTTATCACATGTTCTCACACTCCCCCTCAAGTTGAGTTGTCAGATCTCCAACACTCAACTTGCTCAATGCTTTATTGAAGGCTCTAACGGGAACAACTTTAGTTAGTATGTCTGCTAACTGCTCTTCGGATCGTATAAATGGAAGGCAAATGATGTCGGCTTCAAGCTTCTCTTTGATGAAGTGTCTATCAACCTCCACGTGTTTAGTACGGTCGTGTTGCATTGGATTCTCCGAGATACTAATTGCGGCTTTGTTATTACACATCAGTCTACAAGCATTCTTTAATGGAAAACCAATTTCTGTCAACAGTTTTCTCAGCCAGAGAACTTCTGCCAAACCTTGTGCAATTCCCCGAAATTTCGCTTCAGCACTGGATAAGGCAACAACCTTCTATTTCTTGCTTTTCCACGTAACCAAATTACCTCCAACTAGAGTAAAGTACCCTAAAGTAGACCCTCTGTCAGTTGGATTACCGACCCAATCTGCATCAGTGTATGCTTAAATCTCCAAGTGACCATGCTTCTGGAACAGAACTCCCCTTCCCGGCGATCCCTTCAAGTATCGCATAATTCTGAGAGCAGCTTCCATATGATCCACTTATGGTTGGTGCATGAATTGGCTTATTACTCCTACAACATAGGCAATGTCTGGCCTAGTGTGTGAAAGGTATATGAGTTTTCCGACCAACCTCTGATATTGACCTGGATCAGCTAACTCAGCTCCTTCAGTGATTCGTAGTTCATGATTGACCATCATCGGGGTATCAGCTGGCTTGCAATCTATAAGCCCTGCTTCTGTAAGAAGATCAAGTACCTACTTTCTTTGAGAAATGAATATCCCCCTCTTCGATCTCTAAACCTCGATTCCCAGAAAGTATTTGAGCCTTCCAAGATCTTTCATTTCAAACTCTTTAAAGAGCCTACATTTTAGTGTCGCTATCTCTTCTCTATCACGCCTGTAATAATCATGTCATCCACATATATGATGAGACAGGTTATAAGCTCTCCTCTCATTTTCAGGAACAAAATGTGATCAGAATTGCTTTGGCGGTACCCATACTTCTTCATGACCATGATAAATCTGCCAAACTATGCTCTCGGGGACTGCTTCAAGCCATACAAAGCCTTTCTTAGCATACATCCTTTACTAGCCTGGAATCCCTTAGAGAAACCTAGAGGAGCTTCCATGTAGACTTCTTCTTTTAGATCTCCGTGCAGGAAGGTATTCTTCACATAAAATTGATGTAAGGGTCAATCATAATTTGCTGCAACAGAAAACAACACCCGGATTGTATCTATCTTGGCAATAGGAGAGAATGTCTCAGAGTAGTCAATACCGTAAGTCTATGTGTAACCTTTGACGACTAATCTGGTTTTGTATTGCTCCACTGTTCCATCTACCCGGTGTTTTACTATGAAGACCTATCTGCATCCGACTGGCCTTTTCCCTGGTGGTAACTTACACTTCTTCCAAGTACCATTCTTCTCCAGTGCATCCATCTCGACCTGTATGGCCTGTCTCCACTCCTGATGTTTCTGGGCTTCATCCACTATTCTAGGAATCTCTACTGTGTATAAAAAGGTATCAAAGGCCGCTGCAACCTTGGACAGGCTCCCCCTTACTAGGTTTGCCACTGGATACCTTGAGTTGTGAGGTTTGTATTCTGGCTCATACCTCGTTGGTGGAACTCCTCTATTGCTTTTTGGTGGTAGAATGTATCTGTTGATAGTTAGTTCTTCTGGAACTGCAGGGTTAGAAATCTCACTTATAGAGACATCACAAGGATTTTTCGGGACAGAACTACTTACCTCAGGAGTATCGTCCGGAGAAGATAGTGAGACATGTTCTGACGTGTTGGGTTGTCCTATGTTTTCAGAAGTCGGTCCGGTGGCACAGTCTACTCCATCTTCCTTTATTAGGACAGTCTCTAGCAGAACCGAGCTGAGTCACCAACCTAGTGGGTCAACTCTAGAATTCTCCCCCTGACCGCTGGATTGGTTGTGAAAATAATAGTTAGTTTCAAGGAAGTCACAATCCATAATGGTGTACATGTGGTTTGTGACTGGGTCAAAGCATCGGTATCCTTTTGTGTGACCACCATAGCCAACGAACACACACTTAACTACACATGGGTCGAGTTTGGAGCGATGGGTTTTAGGTATATGGACATAGACTATGCAGCCAAAAACTCGAGGTTGTAGTGTCAGAGCGGATGGAATGGTGGTATGGTGGGCTAGTGTGTCAATGGGTGTTTTGAGGTTGAGTATTTTTGTGGGTAATTAGTTGATAAGAAAGGTGGCGGTGGCTACTGCTTCGGGCCAATAGTGTTTAGGGACTTTTGACTCAATCATGAGTGATCAGGTAATTTCAAGAAGTATCCAATTTCTTCTTTCGGCTACTCCATTTTGTTGTGGGGTGTGTGGACAGGTAGTTTGGTATATGAAACCCTTTTCCCAGAAGAAGTTCTACATTTTTCGGTTTATATATTCCCCCGTTGTCGGATCTAAGTATTTGAATTTGTTTATGTTACTGAGTATGGATAAGATTGTAAAAAGACACAAATTTTTCAAATACTTCAGATTTGTTTTTCAAAAAATATACCCAAGTAATTCTGGTACAGTCATCAATAAACAAGAGGAAGTACGAAAAACCTTTTTTACTGGTTTTCGGGGAAGGTCCCCAAACATTTGAATGTATTATTGAGAAAGGACTACTACTTCGAGTTTTATTGGGAGAAAAAGTTTGTCTATGACTTTTTGCAAGAATACAAGTATCACATGAAAGTTAACTAATATTTTTAAAAATTTGAGGAAATACAAGTTTAAGATAACCCAATGAAGGATGACCTAATCTTCGGTGCCACAGCCAGGCCTGTCTATCAACCGTCCCGTGAGCAAGCATTATCGTGTCGTGTTGGTCCACTTCATCAACATAGTAGAGTCCATCACGTTCAGAGCCACGCCCAATGATCCTTCCCGTTCGAATATCCTGTAAGATACAAAAAGTCGGATGCATTAGTACTTTACAATTCAACTCCTTTGTTACATGACTAATGGACAACAATTTATGTGACAAAGTTGGAACATAAAGATAGTTGGCCAATTTAAGAGATGGTGAAAAAATAATGTTGCCCGCTGATTCAACAGGTTCATATCCCCCACTAGCAGTTTGAATGTACATTCTCTGAGGTTTAGTAGGACTACGGAAATCCGAAGGGTCATATGACATAGTGTCTGTGGCCCCACAATCGAACACCCATTTGGAATTTTTTTCGGATTGTTTTTCGGCTACTAAACATGTGGCAGGGGTTCCAAGCCCTATACCTTTCTTTTCTTCTTCAGTACGCCTGACGTCCCCATTTTTTGTGGAGCACACTGATACACCAGTGAAGACCGATGCTGGGTTGCCCGTCCGGTGTCAGCGATCTCTGAGTTGCTCACCGCTGAGGTGGCAACCCCACTCTTCTCTCGCTTCTTGTTGTCCGACCACCATTCCAGATATCCGATGAGTTTGAAACAACCCTCCTTTGTATGCTTGGTTCCTCCACAGTGGGTACACTTTAGGTTTGATTTATCCATTTCTTGATGTCGGGGTGATGATTGGACCATGGATTTGGCCGAATCTGACCGACCCTGGCCTTCAGGCCACTCCTGATCCCATTTTCGGTGCCTGACAAGATCTTCTCGGATGATGGTTCTTCTCCCTTCATTATACCTCTTCTGGCCACCTCTCTTCTAATCTGTGAGTAAGCTTATTCGACAGAGGGTAAGGGATCCTATTTTAGGAGATCCCTCTTGTCCGTGTCGTAGTCTTCGTTGATGGCCTGCAATAATTGGTATAATTTGTTCTTTTGCTGTATTTGATTGTATATTACCATATCTTCTGGGCATTTCATGGGATTGGGGCTTCGTCTGTCGATCTCCTTCCAAACAGCCTGTAACTGGCTGTATATACGCTCCAAAGATTGTTGTCCCTGCTTGAGATTATTTGCACGAACTATTAGATCATAAATTTGTAAAGAATCCTTACCATTGTTGTATGTTTTCTCGATGGCTTTCTATAGTTCCCATGATGATGGAAAATTGATGTATTGTGTGACTATATCTGATTCTATATTCTTCAGTATCCACGCGATGACAGTGGAGTCATTTTGACGCCACTTCTCGTAGAATGGATCATCAGATGCAGGAGGGGGGGCAGTGATGTGCTTGAGCTTTCCCCTCCCATCAATAGCCAAACTGATCATTCGTGCCCGGACTGTATAATTCCTATCATTGAGTTTTTTCGTCACATGTAATGTTTGGCTGGCATGATTTTCGACAGGAGTTTTGTTTGGTGCCTAATTCTGAAACAATTCCAGTATTTGGGTAAGATTTAATGGCTGATTGAGTGGGTTAGACCCCTCTCCTATTTGAGAGGTGCCAAATTTTGGTGTTTTTGCCATAGCAGATAAGCTCTAATGGCAAATGATGAACAATTGTATCAATTTGGTCTTAAGGATTGAATGATGGCTTTGATACCATCTTAGAATAGAATAATTTTGTAATTCATTGATAATTCTTTGTATACTGTTTGTACAGGAATATATAGATTACTAAGGCATCTATCTAGGATCAATCACAATTAAATTGATCCACTGCTAATTTTCCTCCTTGAATATCAGGGGTTTCCATTCCTGCATTTTATCACATGTTCTCACACAAGTTCCTACGAGAACCCACAAGCCACACTCTTCAGGCTTAAACAGATTGGCACAATCTCAGAATATCAAGAAGAGTTTGAACGAATCTACAATTGTGTGGTCGGATTAAATCCCGAAGCCATCCTCAACTGCTTTACATTCGGATCGCACATTGAAATTCAACAAGAGATTTCTATCTTTTGGCCCCGGACTATCAGTGATGCCATTGGACTTTCAAAACTTCTAGAAGCTAAATCCAATGTCTGTCAGCAACATCAAACTCCTCCGGCCATCCAACCTTCGACCATGCCTCTTTTGCCAAGTCCAACATTTCCAACCCCAAACTTGTCTGTCCGCCGATTGTCTCAACCTAAGATTTTATAATGCCGAGCTAAAGGACTGTGTTTTAACTGTGAAGAGAAATGGCTCAGGTCATGTCTGTAAGATTCCGCAATTTTTCATTGTGGTAGTCAATGAATCTGTCAAATAGACTCTAGAATTGTTGAGCCTAAGAACGAGGAAGAACTGACCAATGACGACATTGGGAGCAAACCTCCCATCTACAGGACATTCTACTTCCATTCCAGTATTAGTTGATTCCAACTTCTTTTCGGGCCTTGAGGACAATGCCTATTTGACGAATGGGGTATTGATGTGCCTATGAAATAACTAATTAATTTTTTTTTTATTTCCTAGTTTAAGGTAGTGGTCATTAGCATTAGGTTGGTAGTGGATAATAGGTTCTTAGTGGGTAGTTATTTTCTTCTTAAATTTTGTGTATTTAAGTGTGAGTTTATTAATGAAAAGAGATATATGTTTTGATGAAAGATAAAATTACATATAATTCTTCTTGTATTTTGGAGTTAATCCTTACTTGAAAAGGATATTATTTGGAGCATATCAATTTACCATCGTAAAAACAGAGGTATGTAGCAAAAAAAGTAATAACTAATCAACTACAAGTGATAAAGTACTAGTTGAAATCACTTCCCAATCGAAGGTTAATTCAAATTAAGATAATTTTTTTATTATCTGCATTTTATAAATGTTTTTTATTACTAAAATATGTTTGGTGAATTATTGTTTTTTTGGTAACTTTAAATGGAATTTAAGATCATCATTAGTTTTTTATTAAAAATGAGATTTAATTAACTAAAAGTTAGCAGAAGATTCTTTCTACATTTATAATCCAAGAAGTTAATAACAAAAAACACAGTTAGCTAGAATTAAATATCAAACAAAACACGATTCATGCAAAGAATCAAAATAGGACTTAAGCTATCACCAATGTTATCAAAATATTTCTATCAAGAGTTTTACCAATACCACTCATACCTACGTATAATTGGAATGATATGTCAATCAAGGTGTCCTCGAGTGAGCTTATCCATGACACTAATGTATAATTAGTTGTATCACATAAATGCATAATATTATTATTATATTTACATTATTAAAGTATTACCTTATTTAATTAAAACATAACAACTAAAAATGGTGCAGAATTTGTACTAACGTAGTGCACAAATTGCACTCAAATTCTAGTAGACTGCAATATATTTTTACACTAAAAATGAATATTTTATTTATTATTATTAATTGATTAGTATATTTACATAAATAAATGTTATTTAATATAATTTTTTCGCTTAAATGCAAACACTACAAAAATCACACAGATTATCGACGGAAATTTCCATCGGAAAACAATTGGATTTCGTCGGTAACTATTTTGCTATTACCAGAAAATAATTGAAATTCCGTCAAGAAAAACTGTCGCTATTATCCTCGTCAGTAACATATTTCCGATGAAATTAGAATTCCATCGGTGTATTTCCGACAAAAATATCCGTTGGTACTTCTTTTACAGACGGAAAGTAATAAAGAAAATGTGGAAAACCCACAATATTTTTCCGAGATTTAACCGACAGAAGTATGAATTTCCAACGGATTTCTCCGTCGTTATGAGATTTATTCATCGATGGAATATTTCCGTCATTAATTTAATTATTTTATTTACCGATGGATTAGTTTCGTCGGTAAATTAATATAATTTAATTTAAATTTAAATTTTATTTTATTTAATTATAATAATAAATTAAAAATTAAAAAAATGTAATTATTATTGAATAATAATAAATAAAACAAAAGAAAAGAAACCAAATTAATTAAAATAAAAAATATACATGAAAGTTTTAAGAAAAAATTGTTTAATATAAAAAATGTTTATAAATGAGCGGGGTAATCATCATCATCACACCGACAATGGGGATCCACATCCTCGGTTGAGGCAGGGGGCACCGACGGTAGGGGATATTGGACGAGCTCCAGTTAGCTGTTGTAGGAGGGTCTGCTTAAACTGCAGAAGCGTCTTCATCTCCTACTATTGGTGTATCAAATCCACCTGCTGGTGTCGAGACTCCTCCTACTCGCGCTCATACGCTGCCAGCCTCTTCTCATACCGATGTCTTGTCCGGTCCTCGATTCTTACACTATTTGGTCGAGGTCCATCGTAATGGGAGACGTGGCATGAGAGATGGCGCAACTCATAAGGGATCGGCCGCGTTAGGGATCGCCTCTTGCCGGCTGATCCTAGCCTGTAGACTCATCCCTTCTACACACCGGCTATCTCGATGTACAGCCGGTCTAAATCAACGGGACGAGACTCCGATGACCCCTCCTCCAGCGTACTGAGCTGGGACATCTTCTCCTCGAAAGACTCCTAAAATGGGGATCCAAGTTAAAAAAATCTAATAACAAAGTATAAACTATTTCAATAATTAAATTAGGAAAAACAAACGGGAAAGTATTTACAACAATAGTCTTGGCCCTACCATCAGTGTACGTCCCATTCTCTTCGACAACGTACAACCTTTTAAAGAGCTCGTGTTTCAGTGTCGGGCACCGACTACACAAAATTTTATTATTTGAATAATAATTAATAAAAATTTAATTTCAATCATGTTCATGTCGAAATAATTAATGACTTACGAGGTTTTCCAAATGCTCTACAAAGGACCTCAAGCCTTTTTTATGCTTAGTGACTCCTGTACCCGTTCCTAATGGCTTGCTCAGAAGGTTTTTCGAAGCCTGCTTGAACTTCACCTTCACAGCGGGGTCAGCCCAATAGTCTAGGAACCCCTTGCAAGTGGAGTCCGGCACGCACATGGGTTGCTTCCCCTTAAAAAATCCACATCCACTTCCAATCGTTGATCATATCGTGGTAGCGGGTCGCAACCTTCTCCAGGTACAAGCGTCAGATTTCATCATCAAATGCCAAGTCCCAAGTACATCGTTTCTGTCACGCCCCATTTTTCGTTCTTAAAATAAAATATCAGAGTTTCCTTTTGGCGTGAAGAAAGAAAGGGAAAAAGATGTGCATGATATAAAACAGAAACCTTTGGAAACAGAAAACATACAATTTTACATATACAAATCCTCGGCGTCTAGCCGAAATAAAATATTTAAACATAGCAGCGGAACATCATACAGGATCCATTACAAGGAAGAAGAATAGCAGTTTATCTTTTATAAACGTGATATATTAAAAACATTGTTTCAACATTAAGTCTTGGAAAGCAAAAAGAGGAATCTTGATACAGTACCACTCTCTCTATACATCTTGATTTACGTCATTTCCTGTAATGCGATTACAGATGGGGGTGAGTGTGTTGAATACACTCGTGGGGATAAACTCCAAGTCTTATCATATGTTAAGCAGTTTAAATAAATAACACATATATGAGTTCGGCAATTAGACACAACACTTAGAATGAATTGCACATACAATACCAATAGGTGCGGGTGCAACCCGTCTTACCCTACATTCATGAAGAAGGGGGTAAGAGACAGTTGTTATAGAAGAAAGAGATAAGAGACAATTACTATAGAAGAAAGAGGTAAGAGATAGTTGCAACAGTTTTTATACCGTGGTGCATTTTATGGACCACCAAACTAAATACCATTAGTTCCTCCATGACATGAATGTGGACCATAGTCCTTTCACAGTATAATAGTATGAACATATAATTCACAGTATATAATCACGACATATAAGATTCAACAGTTCATACATCGAATAGGGAAAACAATAAACACATAGAGATTTAGAAATTATCCCCATCTTGTTCGGTGGTAACCACGTGAGTTGTCAAAGTATCAAATTTTAAGAGTATACATTCCGATTGTAAGCCTACACATATAAACGAGGGTTTCTTAGATTCTTAATACGTTAATTACATATTTATAAAGATATAAACTTTCTCGAAGAAGAAACGATAGGGAAAAATGAGATGGATCGTGAGATCTAAAGATCAAGGATGAAGAAACAAGTGTGAAAGGTTAAACAAATGATATGAAGATGAAGAGAAAAAGATTAGGGTTGCAATGGAAAAAGAACGGGCTTAATCGGAGTTGAAACGAGCTCAAACGGAGCATTTTAAGATATATGGGCGTTTTGATAATTTTGGTAAAAAGGTTGACTTTGACCGGAACCCCGACTCCCGGTCGACGACATCTCATCGCCGATGACTCGACAAAAATATACAATGGAAAAAACACAACTCGTACCGCAAACCCGGTGCCGCGCTGGGTGCTGTCTCCCGGTGCCGCGCGCCCAGCGCCCAACACACCAACAACTTCCAGCAGCCTCCCCTCCTGACTTGGCGCTGGCCACCACCACCTCCAGCGGCCGTGAACAGTACTCCCAAACAGCAACAACCAAACACACACACTCATGCATGCATACACACACACCATGCACTCACACACACACCCTTCTCTGCCTAGCTCCGGCCGGCGACTTCCAGTCACCGGCAACACCACCAGAAGCACTGACCGGCGACCTCCCATTGCCGGCAACAACCAACACCACCCAACTCAACCCCCAACAGCACCGAACACACACACAGCACACCAAACACACACACACAACAAGAAACACCCACGCACACAGCTCTGGTCGGCGACCTCCGTGTCGCCGGCCACCACCACCAACCCAGCACACACACATCCTAGCCACTATCTCGGCATCAATTCCGGCGAGGGGAGAGAGAGGGAGCAGAAGGGGAGAGAGAAGAGGGAGGGAGGAGAGAGAAAGACTTTGGCCAGAGTTTTGACCGGTGATTGCCGGATGAGGAGAAAGTCGATCGAAAATCCAAGCCCAGATTCGTGACGGGCTCGACGAGAGCTTCAATTTAGGTAGGAATCGGCCCAAAATGGAGAAGAGATGAGATGGAGAGGAAAAGAGAGAAAAAGGGTTTTTCGACGGTTAACCGGCCGTTTTCCGGCGATCGAGACGTCGGAATGGAAATCCGAGACCTGTTCTAGAATCGTCTCGGCGAATCCTACAAATGGTGTGAAAATCGGCCGAAACCGAGAAAAAGTTTCCGGCAGCGGCGGCAGCGACCAGAAAAGAGGAGAGAGAAGGGAGAGGAGAGAGAGACTTACGTTTTTTCTCGATTTTTGTCTCGTTCGAAAATAGTGATTTTACAACTCATTTTCGCGTTATATATAGACTTTCGAAAAATCTTACTATTCATCGAAATATCTCGGATTCACTATTCACCAAAATATCTTTCGTTTTCCGTTCCTTCGTTTACGTCATATTCTTCGTATTCACCATTTTCTTCGTCATTTGAGCTACGAGTCTCCGATTGATCTCAAATTCATTTCTATCTTCTTGATTTTCGAATACGCATCTTATGGTAAAATTTATAATCTATGTTTCACGATTAAATTATACTTCCATTTAAAAAATACATTTATCATATTTCTGAAACGCATATAATTAAATTTAAACAATCAAAGGTTAACGCACATAATAAAATAAATCGATTAAGGGTTTAATTATTTAATTAATCAATTATGCTTCGTTTTTGTCCTGGGCGCTACAGTTTCTGCAAAAAAAAAATCAAAATAACTAAACAACATTTATTGATTATTCAAATAAATTCAGAATAATAATCATAAAATTAAAGAAAATTAAACAATAAATTTACCGAGAACTCCTCCCAGTACACCATCTTAGTATCTAGCGAGACCAGCTTCCAACTGAAGCCCTTCGCATCGAGATAACTCTCAAATACATCATTCAGAAGGGATGAGCTATGATGCGACGACATTATGCTGCATAATTGAATTTAATTAGTTATAAATAAAATTTAGTAAATAATAACAAAAAAAATAGAAATGAAAGTGTACTCACACTCCAGACTCGACCTATATGACTGCCCGGCGAGAGGGACCAGCAGGCATCTGTGACACCCTCTGCTGTGAATAAGGCTAGTTAGAAGCAGGGACACGTGTGTCGGTAAATGTGCCCCCTACGTAGTAAATAGAACGGGCTCCACCAGTCGAACCACTGAAAGAGCCGGTCAAGGATGGAGTACGATCCGGAGTACTCTGGTCTGGCTTGACATCCTGGAGGCAACGACCTCCATGTTAATCGCCTCCAGACGCTCCTCGTCCACAGGGAACTTGACCTCTACCAGCCATCTAACTATGAAAGAGTAAGAGAGACTAAATTTCCTATTTGCAAGGGTAGTGGGGAGGGGGGGCTGGCGGTGACGGTGGTTGTGCGGTGGTGACGGTGGGTGGAGGAAGGAATGGAAGGTAGGAGAGAGAGAGAGAGACGGGTGGTTGTGATGGTGACGTCCGGTGGTGGTGGCGATGGGCGGCGGCAACGACGGGTGGTGGCAGCGGATGAGAGAGGGAGAAGAGAGAGAGAGAAGTGAGGCGGGGAAGAAGGTCTCGCGACCTAATTTAATTGCAAATTACAGACGGTTTTACCAATAGAAATTCCATCTGTAATTCTGGTCAAACGATGGCGTTTTATTTCCGTCTATATCAAAACAACGTCATTTTAACTTATCCAAAAAAATTTGGAGGAAAAAAATGACGTTGTACTGTTTGAAATTACTGATAGAACTTGTTTCCCGGCAAAGTTTCAAATATTTTTAATTATTTATTTAAATAAATATTTACCGATGGAATTTCCATCGCAATATCTGCAAAACAGTGTCGTTTTAGTACTCTAGAGATAAAATTACCAATAGAATTCCATCGTTATTTTTCTCACTCCTTGATAAATTTTTTGCGACTTTTTTTCCCCGACTTTTGTTCGAAAACCATAGTTTGAGTTCTATCAATCTTATATGAATAATTCAATTTTGCAAATGAGTTCAATTCAATCAAACACAACGAACTTGCTATATCGGTCGATGATATATGTACATGTTAAATATTCGATCAAATATTCTCAAATATGTAAAATCAATCGTTTGAATGACATAAATAATACAAGTATATAATTGTGCTATTACTAAAATAATAAGATTACAGTTGATGGATAACAATCTAATTGATAATTATAAACTGATATATATATATATATATGTATATATGTAATTAGTTCATATATATACATCATGTACGTATAATTAAAATAATACAATATTAAAATTTCTGGTATATTATAATTATTCATATATTAGATACAATAATTAAATTAAGATTATTGGAGGTAGATAAATCATAAAAAAATGTTTTTTTTAAATACCCTAAATTTAGGGTCTTACGACAGATTTACCGATGGAATTGCCACGGATTAATAATTTTCAAATTACCGACAAACATTCCGTCACTAAAATGATGTTGTTTTCGCTTATCAATATTACCGATGGAAATTCTATCGGTAATCTTGCCAAAAACAATGTCGTTTGTATCTAAAAATCAATGTCTAAAAAAAGGACAGCGTTTCACAGCAATTTTTCAACAGATATTTTCGTCGGTAAGTTTCCTACAGACATCCATCGTGAATTTCATCAGAAAAGCTTGTTTTCTGACGGATATTCTGGCATCAGTAATTCATCAAGTTTTTTAAAAGATATATTCTACTTTTGCCGATGACATTCCATAGTTCTTCCATTGATACTTACCGACGGAATTTGTTCGTCGGTAAATTCCGTTGCAATATCACCTATTTTTGTAGTGAAAAGTCAACCTAAAAAAGAGGTTTTTTTCACTTTCAAACCTTTTTTTTTTTATCTGATTGCAATCTTGAAGTTATGGAGTTTATCAAAATATAACCAAAATCACTTTTCCGACTATTTTTCAGCAAAGATCTCGCACGTGATATAATTTTTAAACTTTGCAACTTCGCAAGAAAATATCACGTGAGTTGCACATAACTTTAAATTTGGACCTTACCAGCAATCATAAATGACGTGAGCATAAAAAATCATTGAAGATGTATATTATGTGTTGATTGTTGATTTTTAATAATAATATGCTTGAAGATCTGAAACAGTAATTCGAATTACTTGTTGCAGTCCCACTGGCACTTTTCCAGGCCCTTGATTTGGAGAGTGGGCATTGGGAAACATATAAACAATGTTGCCTCTTTAGATGATCATATGAGGACCTATATTCATTGCCTAAGAACGAGTGAGCTTGTTGGCCTGGAAGAGGATAGCATAGAGCAATACCTACCCCATTGTGTGGCTATGCAATTTGGGTTGGTTCAAGATATTACATGCCACGTCCAACGAGTGAATGGGCCGGAGTAAAACACTTGCTTGGAATCACTACTCTCGACCCATTAAAGAAAGTGTGCAATTCGTAGCACCACAAGTTTGTGAGCCACTTGTCACGGCCCGTTACAAGCGATTGGTGGAAAAGACTGAATAGTGGGAAGAAGGGTGTAGTACCTTCTACAAATGTACAAATGAAGAAGAAGGAGGTGACTGATGTAAATGATTACCTTATATTACATGTTATAATTTAAATAACTTATAATAATTAAATTAATATTAAATAATTTAAATACACTTCATAAAAAATCTAAATATCAATAAATGAAGGAAAAAAAACCACTAGATCAACAAAATAAATTGGCCTCTCCACATGCAACACACGTGTTTTAAACTAGTATAGCACACGTGCATTGTACGTACGTGAGATATTATAACTGCATGAGTTATTATTAAATACCGTATTTTGTGATATAAACATTTATTATTAAATACTATTTTTTAGTTTTATTACAATATCTTTTCATTACTTAGTATTACTTAACTAAATGCATCATAAATTCAGACAATCTGAATGATGTTTTCAACAGCCAAGGAAACCATCACATCAACGTTTGGCCACTAGTGAAGAATATATGGTTGAACTGAATGCAAATTGTATGATGTAATGAAGACACAAGTGCTTGTTGATGATGATGATTATGAATTCAACAGGTTCTGAATGGAAACATATGATAGTGATAGCCTTTAATTTATATTTCATGTAATAGGAAGAAATTGCTAATTTATGACATTATTTTTAGGTCAATCATCAATGAAAGATGTTAACTTTTCGGACATTGACATTGAAACATTAATTTTGAAATTGAGTGATTTAAAAATCCGAAATCATGAAATTCGAGCCGAATTGCATGAGATTTGAACTTTTTTTTTTTTTTTATCTGAAGTGATTTGTCCCAAAATTCACATGATTTTTGCCACACCAGAACAAATTATTTGTAGGTCATTTAACTAAAAGCATCTTAAAATCTCAATTAGATTTTTATTACAATCCATAAACCTTGTTCATATTCGAAAACAGTAAACACGAAAATGAAACGAGATGCACGTTCACATTCAAATAGCAAAAATTACCAATACCAAGTCAATAGGACTTTCTGAATTTGGAGATTTGTGACTAAAGTGCAGAAATGTTAATTATCTCAGAGATGATATAATTAGCACAATACAATGAGCAGAAGTAAGATTAAAAAGGAAAATAATTAAAATAAATATTTAATATGTGCACGAAATGGGTCGAGACAAACCAGTCCATGACTATATTGCCATGTCCACCTGCTCCTTACAAGAATCGAAAACCGGCTTCTTCCAATTTATTTTAATATTTTAATATTCGAAATCGAAAACCATATTGCCATGTTGTTTAATATTTCAAATATCGTGCAGTTACTAACCTTGAAACTATTTTTATATGCCGTCTTGAAGGGGCCTAATATCATTAGTTGAATTGATTAACCTCTATATTTGTTGTTTTCTTTTTTTGTTCATTTAGTTTCTCGTCTTTCTTTCCTTTGGTTTTTTCAGTAACTTTCTACGAGAAATAAAAGGACGAAACGAAACAACAATCCACAATACAAGGATTTACGTGGAAAATTCCAAAACTGGAGAAAAACCATAACCAAGAGAGAATATCACTATGTGAAAAATTCTTACAATCACACAATATTCCATTCTTTGTTTCCCAACACTCTCTACACTCTTACAAGCCTAGAATGATTCTCACCTTTCTTAGAACACTCTTTACAAAAGAAAACAAGGAAGAAATTTGACTAGAATCAAACACTAGACTAAAGTGTATTGATTGGGACACTTGTGACAAAGACACCTAGGCCCTTAAATAGCCTTAAGGGTCATTCCCACTTTGTTCACAAATCCGATGTGGGACAAACACTTCTTTTATTTTAACACAAACCCATTAAAATGGATAATTATCATGATGAATATACAGTAACCGCCTTATTTGATGCCACTGAATTCACTCCAAATGTATTGTTTCCAAAAGCATTTAAGCATAAAATAAAGTAATGTTCATACTCATTAATCATACAAACATAAACTTATTTATTGGGTTTACATTTTATACATCAATACACATATGTTTATTTGGAAATAGTACAAAATTTAAATAGCTTTTTTTAGAGAAAAAGTATAGTTGAGTTTATTATTTGGCAATTTAGGATATTAAGTTGTCGAGCCTTACCAATTTTGCCCAATTTCAGCCCGAATCGCTCAATTGGGCCAAAATTGCATGTGAAACACACGTGATGTCCTTAATTTCAGGCTTTTCAACCCAATTTCACTTAATTTTGCTTATGTGTAATAAAATTGTATATGTGACAATTCAAGTGCCATTAAAATTTACATGTCATTGTGCCACATAGAATTGACGAAAATAAAAATTAAAAATCTTAAAATTGTAATTAACAAAAATAGATAAATAAATAAATAAAAATAAAATCAAAAATCAAAAATTGAAAATAATTGAACTTCATCTTCTTCCTCAAGCCATCGAATTCCTCCACCACCATCTTCACTTTCGACCGCCACCACCTCATCTCATCGTCGTCATCTCCTTCACACAGCAACATCGGAGAAACCCTTCACTCCGGCGAGTCCCGCCGATTTGCTAATTCTCTTCACACAACACCTCACCATGGAGAACCCCCTAACTATTTCACACAGATCTGGTGCCAAGAAGCTTTGTCGGAGAAAGTGCAGGAGCTTCGTCGGAAAAACCAGGACAACGTTGTTCTCTTATCAGTGCCGCTGAGCCTCTCCCTCGGTTTCCATTTTCCAATCGAGTCTCGCTACCGCCCTCTCTCCGATGAGATTCGCTGATCTCTCCCTCAACCAGATTGTGAGCAAATTTACGATCATCGTCGTACTACTAAGTAACAACCATTGTTTTTGCCTTTCCCATCGACAACAGGAGATGAGCAGGGTGGAGCCGTTGAGGAGGTGGCGGTGCCGATCTCAAGTGAAGAAATGAGGGAGAAGAGAGAATGGAGAAGAGAGAGATGGTGCAGACGTGTGATTTTTTTTAATTCTTTTTCCATTTATTTATTTTAATTAAAGAAAAATAAAACTAGAAATTAAAACCCAAATCAGCAATTTGGGCTGAAAAATCCGAAATTAAGGGCATCACATGCGTTTCACGTAAGATTTCGGCCCAATTGAACGATTTGGGCTGAAATTGGGCAAAATTGGCGAGGTCCGACAACTTAATGTCCTAAATTGCCAGTCCAAAAATTTTTTGTCCGAAAGTGCCAACCCCTAAGTTACAGGGCAAAAAAAGTAATAAACTATAATTTTTATTTGGCCATAAAAATGTAACGAAAGTTGAATTTAAGTTGTTGGATAAACTTGTAAAGTATGTATAATAATATATTATCTGAAAATTTGGATACTAACCCTATATTATATATCATGAAATTGTTCAATTGTGGTGAAATCATAATAAAATAAGAAAATATATTTTTGTTCATTAATAACATAAAATCCAAATTAACAATCAAATCAAAACATTACAATATGAAACCAAACAAAGCGGTCATGAAATACTTGAATTGCACACAATAAGCTGGTTTATATCCCTTTAGAATCAGACCACAAGAGTTTTAATGGATCACACATTATCAAGTACAATCTGAAGAAGAAAAACATTACAACATGAAACCAAAAATTAACAAAAACAATATTATATATATATATACACACACACAAAACAAATGACATGAGCACTCGTAGTCGTAGAGGCTCATTATGTGACTGACGCCTAGGATAAAACAATGCATAATTAGCTAATTAAAATAATTAAACTCTTAATTGTGTGATTTAATTACGTGCGTTTTAGAAAAACGATATAATGCATGATTTATTTAATCGAATGTACGATTAATTTATCGAAAGCATAATTGAATTAAAAACATATGTTATAATTTTCTCTCTCTCTCTCTCTCTCTCTCTTTGTCCCCGGCCGGCCGCCGCCACCAGAGCCGCCTCCTCCATCTCCCCTCCGGTCGAATCTTACCTTTTCTGAAAGCTCTCACCGAGCCTGTTTTAGATCCAGGCTCGGAATCTCCTTCTGACCGCCGGTTTCACCGGAACAGGGTGTCAAAGCCGCGACAAACCCTCTTTCTCTCTCCTTTCTTCTCCCTCTCTCTTCGGTCGGCTCTCTTTCTCACTCTCATCGCCGGAGCGCTCTCTCTCTCCCTTGTTCGTCGCCGCCGTGTTGGAGTGTGTGGTAGTCGGAGGCGGCGCTAGGTGGCGCTACCGTGGTCTTGTGTGTGTGTGTGTTTCTGTATTGGTGTGTGTGCATGTGCGGGTGGCGCTGGCATGCGTCGTGGTGGCCAGCGCGGGGTGCGCCGGCGTGTGTGCATGGGTTGGCAGGTGGTTGCAGGAGACGTGGTGTCGCCGGCGAGTGTGTATCGGTGGCGGAAAACTGGCAGGGGCGAAGGGGGTGGGTTTGGGAGAGACGGGGTCGATTTGCAATATTTGGATAGTTCAGGGACTTGGGTGCAAACCCTAGGTTTTAGGTGTATTTATGATTTAGTCCCTGCACTTTCTCAAAATATCATTTTAGCCCTCGAACTTTCAAAAATTATGTTTTGACCCCCAAAAGTGTTCAAGCTTTAGACTTTGACCCCCAAAACTTTCAAAAATTTTATTTTCGACCCCAAAGATTTTGAAAATACCAAAGAGACCCCAAAAATTCTCTGATTTTACAAAAATGCCCCAGGTCAAAGTCAACCCTTATCCAGAATTTATGAAACTGCCCCTGCACCTTAAAACGCTCCGTTTAAGCTCGTTTTTCCTCCGTTTAAGCTCATTTTACCTCCGTTAGAACCCTAATCGATCCCTTTACATCTTATGATCAAGTCTCAAGCCTTTGTTTCGCTTTTCCTTCCTTCAACACTTTTTTTTTCGAGAGAGTTCTTTTAAGAATACTTAATTGTTCACTAATTTCTTTTAGCTACTCCCGCAAGTGTACATTGTAGAGTGTAGAAGTGGTGAGCAGGGTCGATCCCACAGAGACTGGCTATCTAGGCACTAACTAATTACTCAAATTCAATTTTTAGCTTTATCTAGGAAAATCAAATCACACCAATTGCAGACTAATTCAATAGAAAAGTAACTACGCAGATAAATTCACTCAAGAATAACATATATTTAAGACAGGTTCTAAGACATGCTTTCATCTAATCCTCATCAAAACATCACTTTAACCAACTCAAGTTCATTAATCAATCATCCTATATGAGCAATCACATATGTCGAATTAACAGCTCTCCCGAGTCAGTTAACCGGTTGATTATTATGCCACCAGAGGTATCCCTACTCAATATGATTGAAACATAACAACTCCCAAAAGTACCTAAGATTGATTTCTCATCACATAAATTCCTTAATCTCCCGATCTAAGTCTTTTTATGTATCATGTGTTTATTTTTCCATAATTAAATCTTATCTCCCGAATTTTGATCTAATTACTAAAAGATGCTCAATTACCAGCCGAATAACCAAACAAGCAATCAACTCATAAACACACAAATAGGATAAACGATCATGAACTTTGAATTGAAATTAAAGATCCATCTAGATTCGAATCAAATTACTAACAAGCCCTAGAAACCCTAGAAAATTAGTTAGACATGATAGTAAACAAACTCATAGATAAGATTGGAAATATCATATCTACTAAGATCTAACAAAAGAAGAAAATATAAAAAAACTCTATTAGATGATCTCGCGATTCTTCGATCTCTTGAATTCTCCTTCAAATCCTCTCGCTGCTTCTCAGACTATCGTGTTTTTCTCCATGAATCTCTCTTTTCTTTCTATCCCTCTATTCTCCCTTCTTCATGTTGAATATTTATATTGTTGTGGGAATCTTCCAAGTGAAGTAACAGGTGAAGATTATCCAAGAAAATCAAATTTTTACGAGTTCCTGATCACTCGGGCACGGTCGTACTGTACAGCATGATCGACCGTGCCCTACCAAGAGGTCACTGGCTTTTGCATGAAGTTGACCGTGCCGTGGGGCACGATCGTGCCCCGTCATCCAGAACTGTCTGTACAATGGTGCACAGTCGTGCTGCATGGCACGACCAGACCGTGCGCCACCAACTCTTCCATGCAATCTTGTATTTCAACTCCTCTTCTTCCTCGTTTTTCCATGATTCCTTCCTTGATCATCAATTATACTTGAAACTTGCACTTTTTTCATCAAAATCATGAAACTAAGCACAAACCCGTCAAATGCAACTTATACAATATAATATCAGAAATCACCATAAAAACGTATCTAACATATTCACATGAATACATAAACATACGCAAAAATACGTGAAAAACGACACTTATCAGTAATCATCGTAACAAGAAACTAATAAACCTCGTTTGCATGTGTAGGCTTTCACATTTAAGAACGATCTTAGACTTAGAGCTCACATCACACGAGGAAAACACCACCGAACAAGGTGGGGGTAACTTCTAATCTCTAAATGCTTTACGTTTCTATATTTAATGTATAGTAATGATGGACGAACATGCATGTAAACTTGATGTTATTAAAATGCTATTGATCGCTATGAATAGTTGAACCTTATGTGTCCTGGGTTACGTGTTGTGTTTTATTTGTTCATGCATATGTTATGAATATGTTATACGAGGATGGAAGTCCACGATTATGTCACCGAGGGACTTATGGTCCGTAAAAAGGAAAAAAACTACGGAGGGACTGGTGGCCCGTAAAAAGTACCACCGATACTAAAAATCATTTATAGGATAAGACAGGCTGCTCCCGCACCTATCTACAACTATATGTCTTTATGTTATGTGATATGCATTCTACGTGCTGTGTTTAATTGTCGTATTTGTAAATGTTAAAACGACTTAACTGTTTAACGAACATTAAAATATGAGAATTATTCCCATGAGTGTATTCAAACACACTCACCCCTGTGTGTATTCATGCTATAGGTAATAACGAATGCGGAGAAGCGTAGAGAGAGGGGTGCTGTGTCAGCTGTGATCTTTTTCCCTTTTCATTTTCCCGATTTCCCTTTTTAAACAATGTTGATCGCTTGTAAAAGTTAAACTGTATTTCTTTTCGATATAGATCCTGTATGATTTTCGCTGCTATGTTTTAAATGTTTTCTCCCGGTGATATGCCGATGGATTTGAATATGTAAAAATTGTATGTTTAACTGATTTCAGAAGTTTCTGGTTTGTATGTCGTTTTAAACTCTTACTCGTTTATTATATCTGGAACTTTTAAAAAGTATGTTTCTTTTCCTCTTTTCCTACACGCCCACAAGTAAACTCTGATATTTTAAGTACGAAAATGGGGCGTGACACATTATTCCACACAAATTAAGTAATCAACTCAGAAGTAACGGAGTGATCATTGAGATGAAGACCAAAAAAGGACTAAACTGGAATAATTTTACTAAAAAGCTCCCCATATGCTTGAATTGAACCGTCCTTGCCTAAAACCGACGCACCAGGAACAAGACCGCCCGCCAGCTCGGCTTCAGTCTGCAAGAGGGTGCGCACAGCAAGGCATTGACATTGTTGTGTAGTGATCATGATGGCTATGATCAACACAAGAAGCAACATAATGCGTCCATACATCTTCATCACTCTAAGCTCTTCAAAGTTTAAAGGATAAAAGAATTTTATTACTTTGATTCTTTATATTTTACATATATATGCTATAATTTGGGGATATTTATAGTTACCAAAAGTTGCAGAAGACTTGTATTATTGCTTAGTTAACTAATGATCTGCTAGCTAGGTAATTAATTATTAAATAAGATCCATGCATGTGTGACAAACTTGCACGTCTATGTCTACAGTATGATTAATAATTTTTTACATGTATTAATGATTTCTATAAATCTCGAAGAGACTCACTTTTAACGTGGGTGTTGAGCTCACTTTAATTTGTTCCCATTTTACGGGAAACGTCTTCAAATAAATTTGATTAAAGTTATTCAAAAACCTGTATGTGTGTTATTAATTTGTTGTGGAAAAACATAACCGAAGTAGGGACTTAATTTGTAAAGAATATTCTAAAGATTTGATTAATTAAAATTTAGGAAATATTTTTCTAAATAGTACTGAAATTATTAATTGATTATAATTTAGAAATGTGCTCGAGATGTATTATTATAATTTAAGGGACAAACTTGCACGTCTACTCCAAAATTATTATTATTATTATTATTATTATTATTATTATTATTATTATTATTATTATTATTATATATATATATATATATATATTTTTTTTTTTGATTACATGGATATGGATCAATACAGACTTAATTAACTACAGGTGACAAAGTAATTAATTAATTTTCTGTTATTTAGTTTAGTCTCAAAATAATGATACTGCCAGCTGTTAATTAATAAATAAGCTTCCAAGAGAAAATGGATTGATGTTAACGTTTTGCACGTCTATGCCAGAGTGTTCTATTTTATGATTATTATGATTTTTTTATTTAATGACTTCCAATTTCAATATATAAATCGCGAGCTTATTACTTAAATTACCGAGTAAATTAGGGGGTCTGATATTTTAGAACTTTAAGTTTTCGGGCTGGCAATTTAGAACTTTAAAATTTTCGGTCTGGCAATTTAAGACATTGACTTTTGAAAGTTCGTGAATTTAGGCCAATTTCAGCCCGAATGGCTCCAATTAGGCCGAAATCGCATGTGTAATGCACGTGACCCTCTATTTTGGGCTTTTCGGCCCAATTTGCCGATTTGGCTTTTAAATTTTAATTTTATTTATTTTTTGATTAAAAAAATCAAAAACATCAAAAAAAATAAAAAATAAAAAAGTTAGGTTTTCTTCCGGAAACCAAAGGTTCTCGTTTGATTCTTGAAGATTTTTGTTTCTTCAGGCTTCCATGGTGGATGCGGGAAGTTGACGTCAAAGTGATTATATTTTCAAAACTTTTCGATGAAGTACCATGGATAAAAATTGGATGAAGTACCATGGATATATATATATATATATAAATAGTATGATAAGGAACCCATCATTGGGTTCCTTATGGAGCCAATATCGCTTATGTGGCGATCCACGCATTGTTTTCCTTTTTCTTTTTTTTTCTTACGTTTCAATTACCGCGTATCATTCTTTATTATTTTATTGCATTTTTAAATAAATCTTCTTTTCTTATTCATCTAAAATTCTATCTCCCCACATCTTTTTCTAACTCATCTCACTTTATTTTTTTTTTACTCTATTTAACATTAATACTAATTTTCAATTTTTTTAATTTCTCTTATTATTAATAATTCTTGGAAAAATATTTTAAGATTTTTTTAATTTATATATATGTGAAATTGTCATAGTTTCCATTAATATCAATAGTACTTGAATAAATATCTTAAGATTATTTTAAATTTTTATGGGTGTAGTACCCCGGACAAAAAACAAAGCATAATGGGTTAATTAAATAATTAAACCCATAATTAAAATATTTTATGTGCGTTAATTATTAATTGTCTATGTGCGTTTCAGAAATATGTTTAGGGCACGATTTAGATCGATAATTTTCTTAGACTTGGAACATAGAATATTTTTATACCATGAGATGCGTAACGGAAAAACGAGAAGATAGAAACAAACTAGGGGTCAATCGGAGACTCGTAGCTCAAATGATGAAGAAAAGAGCCAAATACGAAGGTTAGGTAAAACGAGAGGGTAAAATCCGGATGAACGGTAAAACGGAAAAATAATATTTTAATGAATGGTAATTAAAATTTACTTGGTAAATAGTAACTTTGAAAATCTATAAATAGGGGCTCAGTCAATTCAAAATTTTCATTCGGCCGACAAAAACGAAAGCGACGAAAACGAGTAAGTCTCTCTCTCCTCTCTTTTTCTTCCCGTTTTTCGGTCTCTGACGCGCCACCACCGGAAAACCGTCTCCAAAACCCAAAACCCTAGCCTTGGTGTTGCGAATGTGATAACGAAGGATTTTGCGGCGAAGTTTTGGGTACTATTCACCGCCGGAATCCGGCGAGGGGTGGCCGGAGGTGGTAGCCGGCGATGAGAGGTTTCCGGCGAACCTGGTAGTGGCGGCCCAGGGCGGCGCTGCCGCGGCTGGTGGTGCTGGGAAGATGGGCTGTCGAGCAGGCCGGCGCCGGAAGCGTTAGGCGCAAGGCTGCGCGCGCCGGGAGGGGGCCTGCCGAGTTTTCTCGGCCAGCTGCCGAGCTAGGGTGTCCCGCTGTCGAGTTTTCTCGGCCAGCTGCGGAGCCGGGGTGTCCCGCTGCCGAGTTTTCTCTGCCACTTGCCAAGGCCGTCGGGTTTTTTCACCCGGCGCCGGGTACGAGCGTGCCCCGTCGCACGCGATGCCGTGTTTTCGATCCGAATGCCGTTTTCTCCGCCGTACGTCAACATCGAGTCGTCGTCGACGAGATATCGTTGACCGAGGGTCGTGGGCCCGGTCAAAGTCAACCCTTTGACCAAAATTATGAAAACGCCCCTCAATCTTAAAATGCTCCGTTTGAGCTCGTTTTAACTCCGATCGAGCTCATTCTTCTTCCGTAGCAACCCTAATCTTCCCCTCTTGATCACCTTTTGACCAAAATTACCAAAATACCCCTAAACTTAAAATGCTCCGTTTGAGCTCGTTTTAACTCCGATTGAGCTCATTCTTTTTCCGTCGTGACCCAAATTTCATTCTCTATCATCTCAGCTATGTGGACTGATTATCCATCCTCGTTTCTTCAATTCCAATCTTTAGATCTCTAGATCTATCGCGTGTTTAACGATCGTTTTTCCGCCGGAAATATTTATAGCTTTAATTATACATTATTAAGGATCTAAGATACGTTATAACTTATGTAGGCTACTTGTGGGATTGAGCGTTGAATTATCGGACTTTTGGTACTTGCTACTCGAGCTCTGAGTTATCCGATCCTTGGTCCTTGCTACTCACGTGGTAACCACCGAACAAGGTGGGGGTAACTTCTAAATCTTTATCTGTTTACAGTTTTCCTAGTAAAAGCATGAACTACGGGATACTACGTGCTGTGAATTTAATTGTTGTGCCATACTTATACTGTGAACGAACTGAGGTCCACTCTGATCATGCATTCGTCCCTGTCTCCCTTCTACTATTCTATTGAGGTGTGGTGAGCCTCTTGAAATACACTAACGGTAGTGAGACCGTTATATAGGATAAGACGGGCTGATCCCGCACCTATTCGTCCCTGACCATTTCTAATATCTGTTGTGCATTTTACGTGTTGTGACAACGTGACTGTAGATTATTTTCCGGTATTTATATCTGTCGCATGTATAAGAGGCGGATTTTATCCCCACGAGTGTATTCAACGCACTCACCCCTTAATCTGTACTCACACTACAGGAACTTATGGGCTTGATGAACCCTAGAAGGAGAGAGGAGGTGCCATATCTGGACCTATTTTGTTAAGTTGGTGTCACACAACGTTTTCAAACAATGTTTTAAGAAATTCACGTTTTGTAATATTTAAATACTTGAGACGGATGTGAGATCCTGGTGAATTGTTCCGCTGCGAATGTTTAATTTTATCGGTATTGCGACCGATTGCTATCGGCAGAGGCCGA
The DNA here is from genome assembly GCA_954870855.1 of Scutellaria minor. Lineage (NCBI taxonomy): Eukaryota > Viridiplantae > Streptophyta > Magnoliopsida > Lamiales > Lamiaceae > Scutellaria > Scutellaria minor. The sequence goes on from OX940737.1 coordinate 9,360,102, forward strand.
TTGTTGATATGTGAATGATTCACATCGTCCCTTACCTCTTTCTTCTGTCATTTCCTGCTATTTCTTTCTGTTGTGAAATGTGTCTCTGGCTATTTCTTTCTTCACGCCCGTGGAAAAACTCTGATATTTTACCAAAAGAAAACGGGTCGTGACAATGGGGTAATCTCAATCATCTATAGTTTTAATTCTATATATCTTTAGAACATGTATATTTTAAGTTTAGAACTTGGTAGAAAATTTTCTAAAAGTTCTTGTTGATTTTATGTGGTAATCTCAATCATCTATTTTTTTTAATTTTATATATCTTTAGAACTTATACCTTAAATACGGCACCCCACGGCTATTGGTGGTGGCACCAGGAGGTACCGCAGAGTTCACCCCCGTTCCTTGGCCACCGCGTAGCCGAAATCACAGACCCTTAGTCTCAATTTCTTCAATGTATGTTCTTCTTCTTCAACCAGAAGAGTTTTTGTCTGCCTCTTCTTTGTCGAATTCATCATGCAGGACAACTTCTCAATCAATTTTTTTTACAAAGCCGAGCCATATATAAAGTTCAGGAACGAGATTTTCCACTAATTAAATCATTGGGCTTGCCTCTTCTTCAACACTAATTAAAATCAATGAATTTGGCTCTTCTTCAACGCATGATCAGTTAGATATTGAAGGGTTCGGAATTTTTGTTCAATTATTTGAGAAATTGAATCTCCATTGGAATATGATTTTTGAAATTGATTTCAGATTTGAAATGGGCCTTAAAAGAGGGGATTGTTTTGATATATAAGTTTATAATTAATAATACACTTTCCAATCATGTTTTTTGATTGGTGCTGAGCATTAGCGACAATAGTAACTGTAAATTTTTTTTGTTTTAATGTACTAATTTTATTTCTTTTAGTTTATCTTTATTATTGTACTTTTTTTAATATGTTTGTATTTCTTTTAATATTATTTAGTCAACATAAGTCATTTCATTCAAAAGGGATGATCACGTGTACAAGCATGCCCACATACGTGTAAAATGAATTTCTGATCAACAATTTTGGTTGAATAGTTCAAATTGGGGGATCACTTGTGTTTCAAGTGTGATTTCATTCCAATTTGGTTATTCAGTTTGAAATTGACCTAAATTTTCAAATTTTCAAAAGTTAGATAAAAATTGCCAGCCCAAAAACTTATTATCCAAAATTCCCCGACCTCCTAAATTATTGGGCAATTTGAATAATATACTCTAAAAATGTACAATTTATACATTAGATTTAATAAATAACGCATGTTTTCCCTATGTAACGTCCCGAAATCGTAAAAGGTCATTTTGGCTAACCGTTACTCACGTACAAAAATTTGTATTTTTCTTGGAAATAAAAAAGGCTAATGAAACTAATAGTAAAAAGGCTAATAAAAAAGGCTTATGTTTATGATTTTTTCCCACTTAAATGACAAGACAATGAGTTGATAATTTATATAGTAAAATAATAGAAAAATAAAGTCCACCCGTGAAAATAATAGCCACATAAGCATAAGTTCGGTGAAATATTGAAATTGGGGGCGAGTGTTGTGCACTCGCTATTGGTCGGAAAATCGAGATTCTGACGAAAATCGGACCAAAATTGGATAAATTTTGAGATAGGAGGACGAAAATTGATGATCAGAAAATAAGAGGATAAAAAATGGACAACGTCCTATGGAAGGATGAAAATAAATTTTTCCCTGGTGGATTAATTTTATTTTCATACATCTATTTGATTTTTTTTTAGAGTTAAAAAAGAATTATACCTATTTGTTATTAATGTATCTTGATATTTTTTATCATCAACTATCTAGTTAAAATAACTAATAACATATAAGAGTGCATACCAAATTTTGTAGGAAGATTTAATATTGACTTCCATTTCTTGATTTGTCTTCATAATAACTATAAAAAAAAACCCATCTCTTGATTTGTCTTTATAATAACTATAAAAAAAAACTTATATTTGTGCTGTAAAGTGAATACTATTATTTTTCCTGTTTAAATTATTTTATCAAATGCCAATGATGCAGTTGATCAATAAATAAATATGGCAAAAACTTTTGTGCAAGAGGTGCACGGATCTAAGATCCGTGCACCATAATTTGGTATCCAACCCAGCTGACCCATCATATATATAAATTCAGGCCCAAACTTATATGATGCAACCCACCACAATTTATTTTCTCTCTCTCACACACAGGCAGACAGTTTCACGCATCTTCAGCGTCTTCTTCTCTCTCCTTCTTCAGCGTCTTCTTCTCTCTCAGAAGAAAAACTCATGTTCTCAAAATTTCAGTACAAACTCATTTTCTTCAGCGTCTTCTTCTCTCTCACATTGCAAATTTCAGTAATCGTCTTCTTCTCTCCGCAAACTTAGTTCGAATTTGTAATCGTGTTCTTCTATCTGACATTCAAATTTTCATTTTCGTGATTTTTATTTTATTTTTCGTGATTTATTTTTCAATTTCGTGTTCTCTGTTTTTTTTTCTGATATTTTACAAATTTCGTGTCTCTGTTGTTGAGTGCATAAATTAATATAACAGTTCTACATAATTTATACATAACAGTACTATTAACTTATACATAACAGTACCACTCAATAAACACAACCGTATCACTAAAATAACACAACAGTATTACATAAATTAATATAACAGTTCTATATATATAATTTATACATAACAGTACTACTAACTTATACATAACAGTACCACTCAATAAACACAACCGTATCACTAAAATAACACAACAGTATTACATAAATTAATATAACAGTTCTATATAACTTATACATAACAGTACTACTAACTTATACATAACAGTACCACTCAATAAATACAACCGTATCACTAAAATAATACAACAATATTACATAAATTAATATAACAGTTCTATATAATTTATACATAACAGTACTACTAACTTATACATAACAGTACCACTCAATAAACACAACCGTATCACTAAAATAACACAACAGTATTACATAAATTAATATAACAGTTCTATATAACTTATACATAACAGTACTACTAACTTATACATAACAGTACCACTCAATAAACACAACCGTATCACTAAAATAACACAACAGTATTACATAAATTAATATAACAGTTTTATATAATTTATACATAACAGTACTACTAACTTATACATAACAGTACCACTCAATAAACACAACCGTATCACTAAAATAACACAACCGTATCACTAAAATAACACAACAGTACTACATAAATTTATATAACAGTACTATATAATTTGTACATAACACTGTATCAATGGCGGAAATTTTTCCTTCGCGATTTTGTTAATCGATGTCGCAGTTCTCCCAAATTTTTTTGAGATTCGTCCTTCAATCTTCAATTCAAACACTAAAACCTTCAATCAATGGGTATTTGAACACTGTATCAACTTTAAACCGTCATCAATCACTGTCTCATCTTCAAACCTTCATCAATAGCGGAATTTTATTTTTTCAAAAATAGTATTTATGTGTTTATGGTCGAAATATGATCAATATTGGACGTTATGTCAATGGATCGAAATTAAATTAGAGTATTAGTCTTTTTTCATGGTCAAAGAAGAGCTTGCCTTCGTGATCAATGGTTGTCGCAGTTTTTCCTCCAAGTCGTTGAGAAGATGATGAACAGTGAAACAATTTTTTTTTAATTGATGGCGTGTGTTATCACGCGCCATCTGTTTGGAGCGCGTCCTTTGTGTGAGTGGGGGCACCAGTGATTCGAATTGTTGTGCACGGATCCACTGATCCGTGCACAAGGTGCACAGCAGCACGCCTCAATAAATATTTTCTTGAAGGTGTTGGATTTGGATATTGTAATCCATTATGTGATAATTGGAATCGCTTTAGGTGTTTCAGAGAGCCCTAAAACAATAAAATCCTTGATTGTGGCTTTGACCATCCATCAATTTTTTGAAGGGATGGGCCTTGGTGGATGTATAACTCAGGTACATGGAATCATTATATGTAGTTTTTAATTGATTATATTTAATTAGTGGAAAATTGTAAATTTAGAACACTATTTTTTGTCATTCACGAATGGACTCTAACTTTTTGGGCTTCAACATTAGGACACTAAATTTCAATTTGGACAATTTTAGGACAAAATACCCGAAATCACGAATTTCGGGCCAAATCACGAGAATTTTGGGCTAAATCACATGAACTTCGGGCCAAATCGTAATAGCAAAAGTCCAAATCTCATGTGATTGCACCCGAAATTCATGATTTCGAATGTTTTGATCTAAAATCACCCAAATGGAAAAGTTAGTATCTTAATACCGGAGCTCCGAAAAGTTAATGTTCTTCATTGATAAATGACCTAAAAATAATATGGTACTTAATTTACAATTTTTCCTTAATTAGTTATTAATTGTCTTGATTTTCTAATACTGGTCCACTAATAATCATCCACAAAAAAAAGCCAATTACCCTTTTATACTTTTCACGTTCATAAGTAATTGTGAATAATTTAAGTAGCACAAAAACTCATGTGGGACGGTCTCACGGATAGTTTCCGTGAGACGGAGCCCCATCACCACAAATAACATGTTAATTGTTGGGTTTGGGTGGTGAATAATTGGGTTGTGGGTTGATCCGTCTCACGCAATGCATTAAAATTCTATGAGACGGTCTCACAGGAGACTTACTCTTTAAGTAGTAGCTTTAATTATGCTGATTATATATATATATATATATAAACTAGATATGAGTTAAATTCAATTTTAGTCCATTTAAAAAGCTACTGTCCATTTTTCATCGACCATGGAAGCATTTTTCAATTTTAGTCTAATTAAGCCAAAAATCGTCACTAGAATTTATAATTTAATAGTTATCTAAATTTTTCTTAATGTTATTAATATTTTAAAATAATTGTTAAGATTTTATTTAATAATATATAGATTTTTATTTAAAAATACAAATAATATTTTAAAAACATAAAATTTAATTAAAATCGGAATATTACTATGATTTAAATTATTATTTATGTTTAAATTGATTTAAATATTTCTTAATGTTATTTATACTTTTTATAATTTTTTTCGTTTTAACATTTTTAAATTTTAAAATAATATTTATAATTTTATTTAATTTATTGGATTTTGTAAATAAGTTCCATGGTGGACGAAAATTGGATAGTGGCTTTTTAAATGGACTAAAATTGAATTTTTCATCATTTAAAATGTGCCACATAAGCGCGAGTGGGGCGAAAATTAAAATTGGGGGCGATTGTATTACAATCGCTGGCGAGAGTGGTATTCCGACGAAAAATGGACCAAATAGTGACGATTTTTGGCTTAATTAGACTAAAATTGAAAAATACTTCCATGGTGGACGAAAAATGGACGGTAGCTTTTTAAATGGACTAAAATTGAATTTAACCCAACTAGATATAGTAGGTCCAGTACTGAATGTTTCAAACCTATCTTTATAGTTTGATTAATCTAATCATCCTTTTTACTTTCTCATTTCCCCATTTCTTCTTGGGCAAAGTTCGACTTACGAACGCTAATAATGATGACATTTCTATTTTCCATAACGACGCCAGATGACATCACCATAGGCATCGGAATAAGTAACAAATATAAGGGACGAGTCCAACAACTCTTATTATTGAAGGGGCTTTCAATTCAGCATCAGCTGACATACTCATATATATGACACTTGTTGATCTTCTTTCTACTAATTTTGTGAGTTCTAAAATGCAAAGTGAGGGTAAACTAAGATTAGGGGCAAATGTGTCACTTCTCCTTGGTGCTGGTTGTATGGCACTTTTGGCTAAGTGAGCTTGACCATTCTTGTATAAGGAAGTTTGAAGATTGGAATATCATAATTGCAAATTATTTTTCTATTTTTCTTGGATTGAGAAAATCCACTAAATGTATTTTATGTCATTTATTTATACATAAACATTAAAACGTGTATACACACATATTGGTGCATGTAATCATTATTATGTCGAACTCACTTGATGTAGTAGTATCGATGAGACTGTTTGTTGTGCAGATGATTTAATTTTAAAGAATTTTTTTTTTCGTATTTGAATCTTGTATTGCAAATTGCAATAATGATATAGTTGAAGGTATATATACTATATTCAGAGACGAAGGCACATTGGTGCCAAGGGGGCATTGGCCCCTCAAAATTTTTATCAGTATATTATATTTGAATAATTTAGAAATTATTTTTAAAAAAAATACATAAAAGAAAATTATTATTTGGTAGTAATTTATTTATTTTAATGTTAGGATGTAATTACGTAATCGTTGTAATTAATTTATAATTAAATTTTAATATTAGGATGTAATTATAATATCATTGTCATTAATATATAATTTTATATTTTCTTGAGTTAATATATAATATTTTCCTTAATTATGCATGAGTCACCTACATTTACATTTTGCAATATATGAGTGAGTTTTTTTTTAGTTTCAAATGAGGTGGCGTACTTGAACTGAAGACTTTACTTGAGTTATAAATGTATTTTCCGTCAGGCTAAATATATGAGATCTACATTTTTCAAAAGTTGAAAACTAACAAAGATCTATAGTTTAAATTTTGTGAACAAAAATTCAAAATCAAAAGTTTAACATGCATTCATCGTAAAATGAAAAGGTAGATGATTACATTTATAGTTTTGCATATTATTGAATTTTTATACTACTTTCACTTGGACCCCCTCAATATACTTCCTGGCTTTGATCACCCACTATATTTGCTTGTTTTTAATTAAGATGAATAGAATAAGATTGTATGATATGAGTCCAACACATGAGTTTAGGATAGTATGATTTATGGGTCCATTCTTCCATGGGTCGATTGTGGGCTTTCAAAGTTGAACTACCTCAACCGATATTTTTAATTGAAAGACCAAACAAAACTAATAACTAAATATTACTCCTTTCGTTCCAAAATAATAAGGAATGAACAATGAGCAAGTTTGTGTGCAATGATTTTTAGAAAGATATGAAATTTAACAAGAATGAACATAAATAAATAAATGTAGCACCCCGAACCAAAACGAGCATAATTTATTAATTAAATATTTAAACTCATAATTGAATAATTATGTGCGTATGTTTTAACTGTTTAATTAATTACGTGCGTTTCAAATACATGTTTAATGCACGAATTAAATCGATAATTTTTCTAGACGTGGAACATAGGATTTTATTATATCAATAGATGCGTAATAGAAAAACGAGAAGATAGAAACTAACTAGGTGTCGATTGGAGAACGTAGCTCAAACGGAAATGAAAGGGGCAAATCACGGAGTTTCGAAACAAAAAATCGGAAGATATTATCGATGAACAGTAACTTGGAAAAAGTCAACGATGAACAGTAAAATAGATTTTTTTCGTAATAGTAACCTCGGATTTTCTATAAATAAAGGTGATTTCGATTCAAAAATCACCGTTTCTTCGATCGAGCGAAAACCGACGAAAACACGTAAGTCCTTCTTCCTTCTCTCTCTCTTCCCGTCTTTCTGTTTTCCGACGCGCCGCCGCGCCGGTGGCCGGAAAATTTCAAAGTTGTCGGTTTTGGCCGATTTTCGCACACGACGTTCGTCTCGACGAGATGATTCTAGAATAGGTCTCGGAATTCAATTTTGATTTGTCGTTCGCCGGAAAACGGCGAAAAACAGAAATGAAACCCTAACCCCTAACCCTTGCACCACCCTTTCTCTCTCCTCTGTGTTTTCTCTCTCCACCGCGTCGGAGCTGCTGCCGGAGGACGCCGGAGGTCGGGGTCAGTCGCTGGAGGGCCGGCGCCGCCACCCATGGCGGCGCCGAAGAAGGACAGTGTATATATATGTATGAAACGTGCATGTGTGTGTGTATATATATGTGCTAGTGTGTGTTTGGTTGCATGCTGTTGTGGGCGGCGCCGGGTGGCGTCGCCGTGTGGGAAAGAACGGCTGGCGACGGGAGATCGCCGGCGAAGGTCTGGAGGAGGCGGCCGGTGGCTGGTGTCCGCCGGCCAAGCAACAACACTGAGGGTGTGTGTGTGTTTACACCCTACGCTATGTGTGTGTGTGTGCAAGCTGCTGCGTGTGTGTGTGTGCGCGGCGGTGGTGGTGGCCGGCGACTGGGGGTCGCCGGCCAAGGACACGGTGGGTGGTGGTGGTCGCCGGCGGCAGGTGGCTGCCGGCCATGAAGGAGGACAGTGTGTGTGTGTGAGTGTATGTGTGAGTGTGTGTGTATATGCATGTATGTATATGGCTGTGTGTGTGGCTTGGGTTGGCCGGGAAAGGTTGCCGGCGACGGGAAGTCGCCGGCAGGAGTTTTGAAGATTGGGGGTGGGTTCGAAAAACTGAGCATCGAAGGATTTTGCGGCGAGATTCCGAGCACTATTCACCATCGGAATCCGGCGAGGGAAGGTTGGAGGTGGTAGCCGGCGGTGCGAGGTTTCCGGCGAACCTGGTGGCGGCGGCGGAGGGCGGCGCCATCGCGTCGGGTGGCGCCGGGAAGGTGGCGCGACGAGCAGCCCTGGCGCCGGCGACCTGGGAAGGGCTGGCCGAGAAAACTTGACCAGCCTAGTCGAGCCTCGAATAGCTGCCGAGAAAACTCGGCAGCTGCCGAGTCTGCCGAGTCCGCCGAGACCAACGCGCACCGCGCGTGCCGAGGCGCACGTGACGCCGTGTTTTCGATCTGAACCCCGTTTTTTCCGCCGTTCGTCTTTTTCGAGTCGTCGCCGATGAGACGTCGTTGACCGGGGTCCGTGGGCCCGGTCAAAGTCAACCCTTTGACCAAATTTATCATTTTACCCCTAAACTTAAAATGCTCCGTTTGAGCTTGTTTTAACTCCGATCGAGCTCATTCTTTTTCCGTCGTGACCCAAATTTCATTTTCTATCATCTCAGTCCTTTGGGTTGAACTTTCAACATTGTCTCCTAAATTCCAATCTTTAGATCGTTCGATCCGTCGCGTCTTTAATGAACGTTTTTTCGCCGGAACCCTTTACAGTTTTATTTATACTGTATTTAAGATCTAAAAATCACCGTAACTATGTAGGCTACTTGTTGGATTGAGCTTTGAGTTATCAAGTTATCAGACTTTCAATTCTAGCGACTCACGTGGTAACCACTGAACGAGGTGGGGGTAATTTCTAACCTTTTATCTGTTTACTGTTTTCCCTATTAAATGCATGATTGAGAAATACTAAATGCTGTGAATATATTTGTTGTGCCATAATATTACTGTGAAAGGGTTGCGGTCCAACTCTGATCATGCATTCGTCCCCTGCTATATTCTACTACTCTGTTGAGGTTTGGTGATCCTCTTGAAATGCACCAACGGTGTGATACCGTTATATAGGATAAGACGTGGGAATCCCGCACCTATTCGTCCCTTGCCATTCCTAATATCTGCTGTGCATTTTATGTGCTGTGACAACGTGGCTGTAATTTATTTTCCGGTATTTTATATCTGTTGTATGAGGCGGATGTTATCCCCACGAGTGTATTCCACGCACTCACCCCTTAATCTGTACTCACAATATAGGAGATGAGGAGACTGATGAACCCTAGATGGAGGGAGATGGTTCTATCTGTGGGCCCTTATGTGTAGAATGATGTAACACAAACATTTTCAAACTAAGTTTCAAACAATTTGTGTTTTGTAATATTTTTGGGTACTTGTAAGGATGTGAGATTCTGATGTATAGTTTCGGCTGAGGCCGAATGTTGTTATGAGAAGGTTTCTCATCGTCCCTTACCTCTTTCTTCTGATGTCTCCTGCTTATTTCTTTCTGTGTGAGTTATGTGTCCCTTGCTTTTCTATCTTCACGCCCAGGTAAAACTCTCATATTTTATGAAAAGATTTCGAGGCGTGACAATAAAAGGGTGCGACTATCCGCACCCCATGAAATACTAAACACACCCCAATCATAGTGTTACTGTTCACATCATATGTGAACAGTAATACTATGATTGGGGTGTGTTTAGTAACATGTGGGGTGTGGATAGCCGCACCCTAAATAAAATTTATTCTTGCTATAACTCATAGATACTTAAATCAATACAACATGAAGATTGGCCATTCAGACAGCATTATCTATGACATTATCCGGATCCATCAACTCCCTAACCGCCATTTCAATTTTCTCAGCAGGCACAATCTCATCACTCTGCATCCTATAATCCATCTTGATCTCAACAGCCATCTCAAAATCCTTCACCAATTGGAACAAATTGGAACTTCAAACCAGACGCTCTCCAGGGTCGAATTCCATCCACGGTGAACTATAATGCCACACTATTTTTTTGCAGTTGAACTATAATGCCTGTTTAAGACTAGTTATCCACACTATTCTGATTAGTTATCCGCACTACTTTTCTGCAAGTTATCCACACTACTTTTCTGCAGTTGAACTATAGTGTCTGTTTAAGACTAGTTATGCACACTACTTTTCTGCATTATAACTATAATGCCTTTTTAATGAAAAACTGGCTGGCTCTGATACTCACAGTCCCTTGATCGCGTGTTTGCGTGCCTAAATGTCAAGGGTGTAATTCGATCACTTTTGGTTGCCAATCAAGCCTGTATATAACCTTCTTTCTCTTCATCTCCACCTTTTGTCATTATCTTGGCACTTTCTGTGGACACTATACTTCCAAGCCCATTTTGGTCATTTCAACTGCAACCTTTTATCCGTCACCACCCATGAACTTCCAAACTGATCTCACTTCTGATCCTGTTACCTCCACCCATCAACTTCCAAACTAATGTCACTTCTGATCCTGCTAACCTCCCGGCTCACGTTAGCCTCTTCTTCTGATTTGAGAGTTTCATCCAATGCCAGGCCTCCACGTGGATGACATGATGTTGTAGGTCGCAATCGAATTTTTATATGATATTAGGTTTCTTTTTTATTTTTCATATTTATTTTTTTATTTTTCTAGTGGGTCGATATATTTATATAACCCTAATTTTTTATTCCCAATGATATTAAGTTTCTTTTTGATTCCTAATGATATTAGGTTTCATATTTATTTCTGTATTTATCTAGTTTTTATAAAATTATCTAAATATCCTTAATTTTAAAATTTTATTAAGGATATACAAAAAATAAGTCACTTTTATAATAGTATATAAAATAGATAGATATAGATTAGATATTATATGAGATTAGATTAAGTTAGATTAGATTAGATATTAAATTAGATTAGATTAAGGGTAATTTAGAAAAACTGTGTCAATCTTCATAATTCATTCAATCAATTACTCAGTTTTTTCTATGAAAATATATTTTCAAGTTCCCAAAATAACACCAAACATAATAATTATCAAAAAGCAATATTACCAACTGTGTCAAAATAACACCAAATAATATAACTATAAAAGAAAAGCGTGAAAATAACACCAAACAAAATAACTATATATCAAAAAGCAATGTTACCATAACACCAAACAAAATAGTTATAAAAAAAAAGGTGAAAATAACACCAAACAAAACAACTATAAAAACAAAAGCGTGAAAATAACACCAAACAAAATAACTATGAAAAAGCAATGTTACCGTCTGAAAGCTTTTTCAAGTGGCCTGGAATAATATGGGAAAAAAATTTCCATTTAAGGATTCCATAAAAAGATAGAAATTCATTTCACATGTTTTTGAAGAATAATAGAGTATCTTCTTTGATTTTTGCGTGGTTTTCATCACGTGCAATGTTTGATGTTTGTTTCTAATTTAAATTTAAGGATTCTCAAAAAAGATGAAATTCATTTCATATGTTTTTGAAGAATAATTGAGTATCCTATTTGATCTTAATCGAGTCTTTGCTACTTTTTAGTGGTTTTTATATTTTGTTGGGAGGTAATCGAGTCTTGCTACTTTTGAGTGGTTTTCATCACGTGCAATGTTTGATGTTTGTTTCTAATTTACATTTAAGGATTCTAAAAAGAGATAAAATTCATTTCATATTTACATTTAAGGATTCTAAAAAGAGATAAAATTCATTTCATATGTTTTTGAAGAATAATTGAGTATCTTGTTTGATCTTTTGAGTGGGCTTCTGAGTGGTTTTCATCACGTGCACTGTTGAAGTATGTTTATATCTGTTTGAAGTATGTTTATATTTTGTTGGTATGTTTATATCTGTTTGAAGTATGTTTATATTTTGTTGGGAGGTAATCAGAGTCTTGCTACTTTCTGGTGGATGTTATTTGTTATTTTTAGTTCTTGGTTTCGTTTATAAATTAGAGTCGCGATTAATAGAAAAATCTTATTTTCAGTCGTTGGTTTGTATATAAATTAGAGTCGTTCGTTGGTTTATATATAAATTAGAGTCGTGATTAATGGAAAATGCCTAATACCTTTTTGGTTAGGACAATACAAGGTGGACCAATTAATTTTTTTCCTGAGTCGACTTTTCAAATAGACCCCGAATATATAGTACAAATTTAATGTAAAACATGCATAAAAATTTTAAACATATAAAATATTCAAGATATCCATATCATCGTAACAAAAAATTGAAAATAATTATTTAAATCCGGTTTAACTTTGAATTAATTTTCCAAACATTTATTTTCATTTTGTTTTCTAATATTAGAATTCATACCTGAGAGATATTATACAATAATACTAAAATATAAATTAAATAAGTTTGAAACTTAAGTTAACCATCAGTTGTTTTATTAATAAAAATATAAAAATAAAAACATACATAGATAGGTAAAATAAAAACATATGCAATTAAATTAAAGAATCATGAGAGATATTATACAATAATACTAAAACAATAAATTAATGTAAATTTGAAATTTATATTAACCATGCATAGTTTTATTAATATTTTTTTATAAAAAGAATCCTGAATTATTTTAAAATAGATTCACACACATAAAGAATTAAGAAAGAAAAACGCTTTTTGTAGGAATCAAAATTGTGCCCTCAACTGGTCGGAATAAACATTCACAACTTAGCTAGTAACATTTTGTATAACAAATTATATATATATATATATATATATATATATATATTAAAACAATAATAAATTAGCATTTATATGATTAATATGGGGCATACTTTCTGTAATAGGAATTCGGTTTGCTACTGAAAGATTAACATAATCTGAGTGTGATTTCCATCGCTTAAGCCGAATTCATGATCGAAGCTCTGACGAAGAGATCCAGCCTACTTCTTGAGAAAGAGGAATTATTGAAGGGTTGAGGAGGAATACCAGTGAATTCTTGGACAATGGCTCTGAAAAAAAAAAGTATATATATGTAGTGAACTCGGATCAAAGCAGGTTGAGGGCGTGTGGCACAAGAGAACTAACTACTCGTCGGAATTTTATTTGCTATCTTTCTGGAATACTAAGCCAGCTGAGACCAAGTTTTATTAACTTATCGAGAAAACTGATACTAACTTTTACCGGCAATTTGTTAGGATTTTTATACCTTATCATATCTTTGTAAATCTTCACGTGGATTACATATATTGTACACCCTATCAATATCTTCACGTGGATTAAATATATTGTACACCCTATCAATATCTTCACGTGGATTACATATATTGTATTTGTACACCCTATCAATGTAAATTATCAGTTCCCACATATATTCTCCACAATTTCATATCTTTATAAATATAAGCCCTACGTGAGTTCACATTTCACATTCATCAATTTCTGAAATATTAGGCACTTTTAGCCTTTGAGAAAAGTTAAGAAGATTCCTCTGGGATTTTTTTTCTGTATTTCTATTTAAGTGTAGAGCGATTAAACAATTGAGAAAACCATCTGATCAGGTAATAATAATAAAATGTTTTCATCAAGTAATAATAATAAAATGTTTTCTCTTTGAAGAAAATCATATTACTTATGCTTGAATAGTGTGCAGGGATTGCTCAAAAAATGATGGAAATCGAGAGGGTTGATATGGAAGAAATGGGGGATGAGGTGGAGGATGTGAAGAGAATTCCTCCATGGAAAGAGCTAACGATTCGAGGAATCGTTGCTAGTTTATTGATTGGAATAATCTATAACATCATTGTAATGAAACTCAATCTCACTACAGGACTTGTCCCTAACCTCAATGTCTCAGCAGCTCTTCTTGCATTTGTATTTATCAAAACATGGACCAAGATTCTTCACAAGGCCAATATTATGACAAGTCCATTTACTAGACAGGAGAACACAGTTATTCAAACTTGTGCTGTTGCCTGCTATAGCATAGCTGTGGGAGGTAACTGATTGTTTTCTTGAATCTTCTTAGATGATGAAATTCATAGATTCTAGTGATTAATAGTGTTTCGATTAGGTGGATTTGGGTCTTATCTTTTGGGATTGAACAAGAGGACATATGAGCTAGTGGGAGTTAATACAGAGGGGAATTCACCTGGGAGTTACAAAGATCCTAGCCTTGATTGGATGATTGGTTTTCTTTTTGTTGTTAGCTTTGTTGGATTGTTAGCTTTGGTTCCCCTTAGAAAGGTATACTATATGTGTTTTGGATTGAGTTTTATTCTTCTGTTTCTTGGCTCTAATTCATGTGTTTTGGACCAGATTATGGTTATAGATTACAAACTACCTTATCCAAGTGGAACTGCAACAGCTGTTCTTATCAATGGATTTCACACTAGTAAAGGAGACAAGATGGCAAAGTAGGCCTTTTTTCATTCTTGAGATGATGAACTAGTTAGCGGGAAAAACTTAACGATTTGATGTATTTCAGGAAACAGGTGCATGGATTCCTCAAGTTTTTCTCATTCAGTTTCCTATGGAGTTTCTTCCAGTGGTTCTACTCTGGTGGAGACCAATGTGGATTCATCAATTTCCCCACATTGGGATTGAAAGCTTGGAGACAAACGTTGGTTCAATACACTCGAGCCCTTTTCTCATTTCAATGATTTTCTGATCACAGCTCTAACACCATATATATTTAATCCTGCAGATTTTACTTTGATTTCAGCATGACTTATGTAGGAGCAGGAATGATCTGCTCTCACCTCGTGAACTTGTCGTTGCTTGTTGGGGCCGTGCTTGAATAAAACACCTAAAGATACGTATCTTGAATAATATCTTGTGTATCTCTATTACCCCTTCAAGTTGGACGTTTGGATGGGGCAACACATAGCTTAAAATGTAGCAACTGAAATTGAGGACATTCAAGACTTTTGGTGAAGATATCCCCGATTTGAAGAGAGGAGGGAACAAACTGAGTCGAGAGACGCCTTGAGGCAACTAGCCCGTTTATATATGTGCCACCAGATTCTGACTCAAGAACAGTACACTTTTGTTTCACATAATAAAATTGGCTAAGAAGACCAGGATACACACAATTCGTAATGTAAATTAAGTAGCCAAATTATATCTGTAGTTATAGCCGCCATAGCCCGATACGCGAACTCACAACTGGATCGAGCAACAATTAGTTAATGTTTCTTGGCACTCCAGGAAACGAGATTGCCGCCAAGATAAAAAAGTCATAAGTAACAAATTTTATGGTGAACACCTCCTCATCCGACAACTAGGTAAGTATGGTTGATAAGGTTAAAATCATTTTTCAATCTCATAATTATGGCGTTTTTTGAATTTGGTCCTGTAATTATCATGATTTTCAATCTCATAAATTATATTGAAAGACATTATGAAACATAAAATGATTTTAACCATTTTCGGTAGGCGAGAGTACGTACAGTGTGGTTATGGAGGATGATGAAATAAATTAACGATATTTGCATGTAATATTGGTGATGTGAGGATGGGTCCAATATCTCACAATTTTCATTCTATTTTAAACGTGTGGGTATTTATTTTTGTTCTATCCAAAACATCTGGTATCATTAATATCAATATAATACTGTGTCTATCATACCCACCCATTTTTTTTATATTTATATCAATTCATTATATGTTTTAATCTTTATTAACAATTTATAATAATTAATTATTAAAAATATAATTTAGATTAGTTCAAAAATTAATTAAACATATGCACACTAAAATAAATATATATATATATATAGACACGTGGTTTTCATAATTTAATAATGATTAATAGATCATAATATATATATATATAATTAAACAATCGATATTCTTTTTGATTGATTCAAATTCCTGTATAAATATTTGATATTATACATAAAGATTAGAATTTCAATGGGTTAAATGAGTGAGTAACTCTCCCGTGCAATTGGTGCATGGATCATAGATCCATGCATTCGGGTCGGGTTGGGCTGAATCCGATCCGGATCCGCGTATTTTCTTTTTTATTTATTTATTTTTTTTGCCCAAATTTTTATGTTATGTTAGTCATACCTTTATATTATATTAGTTATACCTTTATGTTATGTTAGACCTACCTTTATGTTTAGATTTCATACTCTTAGTGCAATACTTTAACTTTAAACAAAAAAAATTCGCTGGTCTTCATACTATGTTTGTCATACCTTTATGTTATATTAGTCATACTTTTATATACAAATATCATACCTTTTTATAATACTTTAACCCTAAACCCTAATTTCGGCACAATAAACCCTAATTTCGACACAAGTTGTAGCTATTTATATTTATGTGATATTACTCATACATTTACGTGATATTATTTATACATTTATATCAACATAAACATACATTTATGTAATATATATAAAGGTACAACTAACATAATTAAAAAGTATGACTAACATAACTAAATGGTATATCTAACATAACTAAAAGGTATAACTGCTATAACTAAAACAAATGTTAAGGTACATCTAGCCTTACAAAAGTATGACTAATATAACTAAAAGATATGACTAACACTATCAAAATGTATAGTTAACATAACATAAAGGTCTGACACCTAGCAGCATGTTTGGGCGGATTTTATCTTCAACCTAGAGGCGCGTGCAGATGTTTGGGCGGATTTTGCGTGCAATCCAGAGAAACTTCAAGATTAATACAATACTCACTCAATCTCTTATCATCTAATAAAAGCCACATTTATTTCAAGAACTTCAAATTGTTCAAATCTACTCTAGAAATTAATGAAATAACTATATCAACTATAATAAGAAAATAAAAGAAGAACTTCAAATTGTTCAAATCTACTCTAGAAATTAATGAAATAACTATATCAACTATAATAAGAAAATAATTGATCCTAAAAGATTTTTCAGCAGACTGTGAATTTTTTTGACGACAATTTCTTTATCAAATTGTTTCTTCCGATAAGTTTTATGTTTTTTAGGAAATATATGATCAATTATATGATATATTGGATCAAATAAAATAAATATGTTATGAATATATATGTCTAGTGTTGGATGGAAATTTAGGGCCCCTTGAAAAATGAGGCCTAGGCCGTCGACCTTCTAGCCTTAGTTCAGGACCGATCCTAGCCTTAGTTCAGGACCGGTCCTATCAATCGAGTCTTGCTACTTTTTAGGTGATAATGTCTGATTTAGTGATTTAGTGGATAGTTGTTATTTGTTATTTTCAGTCCTTGGTTTGTTTATGGAAAAGGCCCAAATAACCTTTTGTTTTGGTCAATATCGACTCTTCTCTCTATTCTTTCTGGAATAGGAATTATGTTTGCATCTTTCTTGAATTGAAATTTTGTTTTGGCAAACATATCACAAAAAGAACAAATTAAAGTTTGTTAATTAAGTATATAAAAGAATATTCTTTCATATAGTTCAAAATTCACATGAAAAGGCCCAAGTACCTTTTTGATTTGGCCAATATTATCTCTTGTCTCTGTTCTATCTGAAAGAGGAATTATGTTTGCTACAAGTACCTTTTTGATTTGACCAATATCGTCTCTTGTCTCTGTTCTATCTGAAAGAGGAATTTTGTTTGCTATCTTTTTGGAAGACTAAATAAGACTAACATATTGAGAATGCTAAGCACAGATTTTTGTACCTTATCATATCTTTGTAAATCTTCATATGGATTATATATATATTGTACATCATATCAATGAAAGCTGTCAGTTCCCATATATATTCTCCACAATTTCTGAAACACATTTATTTCCAAGGAAATTAATAAGGTTTTTAATTCAACTTTCATGGAGAAATATCTGTCCACCCTAGTGAGAAACTTTTTCTTGTTACTTTTGATTCTAGTTTCGACAGTAGTAGTGGGAGAATGTACCTGTGATATGGAAGAAGAAGATAGGGACAAAAGACTATCTTTCAAATATAAGATGGCGGCGATCGCCTCCATCCGGGTGCTGTCGGCATGTTCTTGCCGATGTTCAGAAAGTGGATTCCGACATTGAGCCTGGAGAGAAGCTTTTTCATCATCATAAAAGCATTTGCCACCAGCGTGATTCTGTCAACAGGGTTTATCCATGTGTTACCGGATGCCTTTGAGAGTTTGACGTCACCGTGCCTCACAGGTATTAATATTAAAAAGGTTATTGGCCAAATAACCTCTACTAAATAATACACAATGCTTCGTAAGAATGAATTTTTCCACCTTGAATACGAGCTTGAGCCATGGTTTACAAGTAATGAACCACTAACGATGTTTTTACAAGGTTTACAAGTAATGAATCACTAACTATGTTTTTACAAATGTCTTGGACATGCAACACATCCTTCAACATGAGCTCTTTGCCCGAAGTGAGCTTTGGAACTACGTTTCCTACTCCAACCACCTCGGATGAAGCTTGGTTGTCGATGTGGAGCTTTCTTACACTCACGACCTTGTAGGAGGAAAAGATTTCCCTATCCGAGCAAACATGACAAGTGGCTCCTGTGTCCACGAACAATTCTCTTGGTTTATCCACCATGTTGGCTTCAAACACCATAAAGCAAAGATCATTGTCATTCAAGTCTTTCTTTTGCTCGGCCAAGTTTGCTTGCTTGTCTTTGTTTTTCTTAGACAGCCTACACTCTTTAGCCATGTGGTTAGACTTACTAATGAAGATGAAGCCGCATTGCTTTTCTTGGACCAATTTGATCGGCTTCTAGTTGATAAAACTCAGGCTCGTATGTTTCATTAATAAAGTTGGGCTTAGTTAAATAAATTTATTTAGTGCCTAAACATTATTTTGGCAAGTATTCTGTGAGTTTAAACCTAGTATATATAGGTTTATTCTTGTTATCAAACGTGTTGGAATTTCGATGAAAGATTAGTGGGTTTAAATCCCCTTGCCGTATGATTCTTCCGTAGTATACGTAGTATCATCGGAGTTCATACATTTTTATATCGTTGTTCTTTAATTGTTACACGCTTCACTGCATCACTTACCACAATTGTAACAATTGCCATTGAATCTTTTCACCGGCTTCCTCTCCTTCTGGTTTTGATTAGGGTTAGGGCGCTTTCTTTTGTTGCCCACCAACAGGTTGACTTTAGCACTCATTGACAAATGAGGTCTAGGATTAGTCTTCCTATTTTCTTCATCAATTCAGAGCTTGACAATCAAGTCCTCGAGGGTCATCTCCTTTCGTTTGTACTTCAAGTAATTCTTGAAGTCCCTTTAACAAGGTGGGAGCTTCTCGATCACACAAGCAATGGTGAAAGGTTCGGGCAAGTTCATGCCCTCGACTTGAACCTCATGCACAATCAATTGGAAATCTTGTACTTGGTCTATCACAGGATGTGAGTCCATCATTTGGAATTCCAAGACCCGAGCCATTACGAACTTCTTCACACCGGCATCCTCGATCTTGTATTTTTTCTCAAGAGTATCCCACAGCTCTTTGGCCGTCTTGCAGCTTGCTACATGCTATACAGCGAGTCGCTCATCCCATTCAAGATGTAATTCTTGCATAGGAAATCACTATACAGTCATGCATCAAGCACAATACGCGCTTCCATGTTTGTATCACCTTCAGCCACGATCGGGGGATCTTGCTTCAGGTACATCACCACGCGAACAGTGGTCAGGTAGAACAGCTTCTTCTGTTGCCACCTCTTGAAGTTCTCGCCCGTAAACCTCTCGGGCTTCTCAGCAGTAGGTAAGACAACAGGGCGTACCATTGCACTCAAGGTTGTAGCAGCAGCAGTGGCGGAGGATGCAACAATAGTTGCCGTAGTTGTTGTAGTGGTGGTGACAGTAGGAGGAATCTGGTTTCCGTCATTGTTGTTGTTGTTGTTGTTCAACATTGTCAGAATATCTCATATTAAGATTGTTAGAAAATAGTACTCAACAATGGGCAATGAGCCTGTTGAACAAAAACAAAAATGAACAAACAAAAATACAGCAAATCAAGTCAAGGAAAGACCCTATTTCTTTAAGACGAGATACACCTAAGGTAGTGCTCACTGTTCCGTACGTATCATCTCCCAAAGATAAAACGACTTTGTCTTTAGAGAAGCAGCACCACAATCTCGAGAGTTCCGATGAACTTCTAGTGCTTGAGAATTGAACTTGATGCAATGATCACTACAAGAAAATTTGGATACAACAACCCCCAAAGACAACGCTTTTTATGAATTTGTGTAGTCTTTTCGAAATTTACAATCCTTTTTCCGAAAAGCGTTGTCTTTGTTCAAAAAATTCGCTAAAAGACAACGCTTTTTGTGGAAAAGACAACGCTTTTTTCATAGGGTTGTTAAATGACGTTTTTTTTTAAAAATAGACAACGGTTTTGTGCAACGCTTTTTCAAAGGGTTGTCTTATGGCGTCTTTTTTCAAAAAAAGACAACGCTTTTGTGCAACGCTTTTCAAAGGGTTGTCTTATGGCGTCTTTTTTTAAAAAAAGACAATGCTTTTGTGCAACGCTTTTTCAAAGGGTTGTCTTATGACGTCTTTTTTTTAAAAAAGACAACGCTTTTGTACAACGCTTTTATGCGTTGTCTTTTCATAGTACTTTTTTGCCAATAGACAACCCATTGTGCAACGCTTTTTTTTATGTGTTGTGTTAATTATAAATTAATTATTTTTTAATTAAATTAAATTTAATTAATTTATAATGTTATCTTATATTATTTGCATTAATATTATCTTATATGAACAAACTCATAATTTTAAAAAATAGTATTTTTATAAAATACTATTTTGAATTAATTAAGAAACTACACCTAAAATATTACTCTCACCCTTTTATATAATAATACCAAATTTATATATTATTTTAAAACATAATTCAAAAATTATGTTTTATAATTCATAATTCATAAATTATGAATGTTTTTCTAAAATAAAAATAAAGATAAAATGAGTTTGGTTTTAAAACTAATACAAAAAACATAAATTATTTTAAACAATTATTTTATAAAGCAAAAAAAAAAGATATATATAAATCATACCAATTATATATATATATATATATATGCATTGTTAACCTTTTAAAATATATTAAAAATACAAATAATAAAAATTAACAAAAAATATGTAATAATATTAATTAATTTTTAATTAAATTAAATTTGAAAAGTTTAATTATTTTATGATGTTATATATCTTATATTATCTTATGTTAATTAGTCATTAATCTTCCAATTATATATATATATTTAACCTTTTAAAATATATTAAAAATACAAATAATAAAAATTAACAAAAAATATTTGATAATATTAATTATTTTTTAATTAAATTAAATTTGAAAAGTTTAATTATTAATTTTATGATTTTATCTTATATTATTTGCATTAATATTATCTTATATGAACAAACTCATAATTAAAAAAAATAGTATTTTCATAAAATATATTAAAAATATGCACTAGTATATTTTATAATTGTCTTAAAATGAAATTAGATTAAAAATTACTAAACATATTAATTAGTCATTAATCTTTCAATTATATATATATATATATATTTAACCTTTTAAAATATATTAAAAATACAAATAATAGAAATTAACAAAAAATATGTGATAATATTAATTGTTTTTTAATTAAATATAATTTCAAAAGTTTAATTATTAATTTTATGATTTTATCTTATATTATTTGCATTAATATTATCTTATATGAACAAACTCAAAATTTTAAAAAATAGTATTTTCATAAAATGTATTAAAAATATGCACTAGTATATTTTATAATTGTCTTAAAATGAAATTAGATTAAACATTACTAAACATATTAATTAGTCATTAATCATCCAATTATATATATATATTTATATTTAACCTTTTAAAATATATTAAAAATACAAATAATAAAAATTAACAAAAAATATGTGATAATAGAAAATTGAAAAATATCAAAAATTGAAATAAAAGAAATGCATGTAGAATATTATTACATAAAACACTAGTGGTCTAATGGTTGGAGTACCACCATGTCACTCGGATTCGAATCCCAGACAACGCCCATTATTTATTATGATGATGACGTAAGCACTTTGAAGCACTTTGAAAAAGACAACACGATGCCATGTCAACGTCCTACGTCAACGTCCTATTTAATATTTATTTAAAAAAGACAACACTTTCATGCAACGGTTTAAAATAAATATTTAAAAAAGACAACACTTTTGTGCAACGCTTTAAAAGCGTTGATATTAACACTTTTGTGCAACGGTTTAAAATAAATATTTAAAAAAGACAACACTTTTGTGCAACGGTTTAAAAGCGTTGTCGTATCTAGATAAGACAATGTTTTTAAACCGTTGTCAAATGGTGAATTTTTTTTTGCAACGCTGGATACGACAACGCTAAAAAAATGGAAACGACAACGGGTAAAAAACGTTGTTAAATCCCAAATTTCTTGTAGTGAATGGAAAAGAATGCAAGGATTTTCAATATCATATTTCAAAATAATGCATGATTACCCCTATATATAGGTCTCCAACATGGGGGGTTACACCTGAAATTGATGAGAATTTACTACCCAAAAATGAGTTTTTTAATGCAAGTTAACGGCCTGTTAAAAAATAAGAAACTGTCAAAAAACGCTCACAGCGCTTCACCCTATGTGCTGCGGCAAGCACACGTTACTATACCCGGCGTTGTAAGCTGGGCGCGTAGCAACTCCACTATAGATACGAGATTGCATTCTTAATTAAATTGGAATTATTGAAGCAATCAATAAATAATATCCTTTGATTGATCGATCCAATATGGACATGGTGGTTGGTGAGAGTAGGTGAGAGGATCTTCTGCCATCATATTGTGTCAGGAAGGTGAGATCGGTCGTTTTGAGCTCGATGGTACTCTTTCCTTCATGCCTTGCCCGTGAGGTCGGTGCATTCGGTCTTGTTCGGTAAGTCGGCACATTTTGGATCTGCTCGGCTATACCCCGACATTTTCTCCAGGGGAACCTTTGCTGGTTGATGTAGTCGTTAATCGATGTGTCAGAGCAACCCTCAAGTATAACTAGGGTCGGTAATTTCCCATTTGCTTAGGATGGGACCCCTCGAGGCCCCGAATAAATGATAATTAATTTATAGGTCGGTAATATCGCCATTCAACAGAAGAGACAGAAGAGGTGATAGTAGATAAAGCGAAGCATTCATAGGGCTACTCTTATTTGGCATGCAATGCAATGTTGGTTCGAAAAATGCATATAATAAAATGACAAAGGAGTGTTACCCTTTGAGTAATTCAGCTTAAGATGAAGTAATTTAGGAAACAACATTACTTTTTTCCTATTTTCATGTGTTGCCCATCGTTTCAAGATTTTCTAGGTCAATTCGAAGAAGAATTTGGATACTCTCGTTTGGCTACAAACATGATATATTACTACATAGTTTATAATGTCTAAATGTCTGCAAAATGGTCTCGGTCTCTGATGGGAATCCCATTTATAGTGCTTAGATCAATCACTATCTCTATGAAGCTTTGCAACGTCAAGAAACATGATAAATCTGAATAATTCAAGGAAATTTCACTTGGGGATCATGAAATCAGATCTCCTGGTTTTGAATCTTGGCAGGAATATTAATGCTTTTCAGTATTCTTAACAATCTTGCAAAAAGCTTATTACAAAATGTCTTTGGACAAGCTTAAATAATTCGAGTGTGCTATTTTTCGCTATTCTTAGCAATCAATATCAGCTTAATTTCATTTTTTGCTTATCCTACTTAGGCTCATTTTAAGTAGTCAAGCACTAGTTAACATGTTTAGGTTGCATCATGGAAACGAAAATTTTAGTTTTAAATCAAGAGAGTATCTGTAGTAGATGCAATTAATTAATTCAGATTCAAAAATAATTCTTCGGGGACAAGCTTCTTAACCTTACTATAAAGAAGACCACCTTGACCTGCTGATCAAGTAAGAGCTTAAAAGTAGTTGCATGCAGCATGAAGCTCTGTCTCTCCATCTCGTCAAAGATTGGAAATACACCATGAGAAGCATTTCTTTTAAGTAACCCCTGGATGAAAACATTATATATAGATCACACTATTAGGTAAGCAGCCACTTTTTTCCATTTTCAAGTTTCAACAGCAATTCCTCAACCTCCTGCGTTTGACCTTCTTGACAAAGTGCACCAATGAGGATGTTAAAGGTAATAACATCAGGCTGCAAACCTTTGGATGGAAGTTTGTTGAAAAGATTCTTGGCCATGCCAAGCTTTTTTGTCATTGCACAATGCACGGAATATTAATTATTTAATTATTCAATAATAAATTTCTTCTTATAATAATGCGTTGTGACTATGGAAAAAAATCTTGAAAAGTAGAAGAGGTTATCAAATATATACATGGGCCCGGTTATCCACACCCCCAAATCTTCTAAACACACCCCAATTTTTTTATATTTGATTTAAAAAATTAAAAAAATATCAAAATGACAATTCTATCCTTATGAATTAAAAAAAAATCCAGAATTCCTTCTCTCTCATCCCCTCCCATCTGCTTCTCTTTTTTTTTTTTTTTCCTTTCATTTTTCAAACTTTTAATCTTGAATTTGTAAGGGATAACGTAAGAAAAATCATTCTATGAGTTAACAAAATATATAATAATTGTGTGAAATCATGTAAAAAGAAAGAAAAAATAACAACAATTTTAAATTAGAGTCGAACACAAAGAGGTAGAATTGTCATTTTGCTATTTTTTTAATTTTTTAAATCAAATAAAAAAAAAATGGGGTGTGTTTAGAAGATTTGGGGGTGTGGATAGCCGGGCCATATATATATATATATCCCTTAAGATCATATACATTTTGAATTTTGAATTTAGAATCAAAACATTTTTTTATGTCCATTGAAAAAACCATACAATCTTACCTAAGCAAGAAACTCGATTCTTATGAGCACTGATATGCACCGAATATCATCCCATCAGATGACACCAACAAGGACGAAGAAAGTTGCCCTCGCAACGCTATCAAACAACATTCAAGTTAAATCCACATCAAATGATTAAAACGACATAAGAAAAATTAAAAAGAGAACAAAAACAACTAAACCTTTGACAGACACTCATACATAAGACGATTAAAACCTATCAATATAGCAGAAACTAAAATCGATCTAGTTATGCCATTAAAATCGGACACCTCAACCTTTAGAATGTGAGAAGTAAAACAAACTTCAAAATTGATAAACTTTTTAAAAATTAAATTAGGATAATTATTTCATAATAAAGATGTCATTATTATCCTTCCCAAAAGCAAAGATATAAATCCGAGAATTCAAGATTGTTTTTTATCAAAACAAAATAATTTTTTATTAGAAAATTTTAACTTTATCAAACTTAAAAAATGATATTAAATGATAAATTATATTTATATTCGAACTTTTCTTCCATACAAAATGGGACATAATCTATCAATTAAAATTTCACCAAAACTTGCATGCGACCGTCCCACCGTGCGATGGGATCACGCACGTCCGTGTCACGGGAACAGTCGACCGTGCACCACAACAGTATACAAGTATGTCATTTTCTGCTCTAAGTATGTGATTTTTTTCTCGCGTTATGGGGCACGGTCTGACCATGCGCGACAATACAGCTGATGTGTAGCGCACGGTATGGGGCACGGTTGATAGTGCGCCGTACAAGTATGTGATCTTTAGCTTTAAGTATGTCTTTTAGGGTTATAAATATGTGATTTTTTGTGTTGTGGCGCACAGTCGACCGTGCCCAGGACACGACCGTGCGCGGTTCCGTTACACTGTACGACTGGTGTACAGGAGACCAACCCTTAAAAATTTATGAGTCAATTCCTTTTCTATAAATCCGTGGCAAACAACCATTTATTAACCATTGAAAATATCAGTTTTGATGGATCAATTTTTCACTCAAATTAAAATAAAATAAAAACGTACATAACAAATCTTATGCAATTTCCATGATACTTTTTTATATTTTTTTGAAAGTAACTTCCATGATACTTGATTTTTTTTAATTAAATAAAAAAAATGAACAAAGTTATTCGCTAAATTTAAGGAAAAAAGTTGCAGATTTTCGGTAATTTCCATGCGAGCACATATTGTTTCTTGATTATAGGAAAAACCAATTTTTTTTTTCCTTTTTAGTTTTAGGAAATCTCCATCACCTATATACATTTGGTAAAAAATTGAAAATGAAAAACAAAAAATGAATATGTTTACATTAATATTGAAATGTGAATCAATGCAGTCCACTCACAAATCTGTGACAGAGTTATTAATTTGAATGGAGTGCTTACAGTTATTTGAAGTTTGTTTCTATTTTGTGAAAGTCAATCGAGTTTTGTTACTTTTTAGGTGAAATATCAGATATAGTGGATAACTATTATTTTCAGTCCTTGGTTTGTTTATGTGAAGGTCAACTGTCAAAATAATCTCAAAAGTCCAGAACCGGGTTTAGGGGATCAAGAACCGGCCGAATTGTTAGCTCACGAAGGATCGTGAACAAAGCTCACGAAAGTCGAGATCAGAAGCGTAACGGATTGAGATCAAAAGCTTAGATCACGAGGGATTTGAGATCAGAAGTTTAGCTCACGAGGACTCGAGACCAAGAGCATATCAGATCAAGGTCAAGAGTTTACCTCACGAGGTTCATGATGAAGAACTGTGCAAGTCACGAGGCGTCGTGATCAAGAAAACTAGTCGTTGGAGTTAGTTAGCTAGGGTTTGTTGCGCAGAACTGAAATCCAAACTGCAATTCGCGCCCTTTCAAGAACGATTCTCTACAACTAAATGAGGGCTTCGTCTATATATATGTAGTAGATTATTCAGTTGATAACTTAAGAATTCATGTGTTTTGAGAGATAAGAGAGGTTAGGGTTCTGAGAGTTCATAGAAAATCCTAATTTTGGGTGTTATCTTGTAAACACATTCTTCAGGTTCGATTCTTAGTGGATTTTGATCGGTTTTTCAATTCTGTGGACGTAGATCACAGTGGAGTGATCGAACCACATTTACATCCTTGTGTTCTTTACGTTCAATACTTGCATGCATTGAGGTTTTAGTCATCTTCACATTTCGGAGTTTCTGATTTTATTTCTTTGTTTGATTTGTTAATTTTGAGCTTAAGTACAACAAGTGGTGCCGTCTGTGGGAAGGAGATCAACCAAAGATGGGTAGCATCAAGTTGGACATTCAAAAATTCACCGGAGTTGAGGAATTCAACCTGTGGAAAGTGCATATGGAGTCACTCTTGATTCAGCAGGGAGTTGAATATGCTCTTCTTAATGAGGGTGAGTCTTCACTTGTAGGCAATGCTGAGAAGAGAAAGGCTATTAAGAAGAAGGCTAAGAGCGTGATCCTTCTATGTCTATGTGGGAAAACACTGAGAGAAGTATGTAAGGAGGAAGCGATAAGGGACATTTGGAAGAAGCTACACACACTTTACATGACCAAATCCTTGGCTAACAGGTTATATCTCAAACAAAAACTCTTTTCTTTCAAAATTCAGGATGAAAAGAAGTTGTTAGAGAAGTTGGATGAGTTCATTAAGATTGTGGATGATCTTGAAAATATTGATGAAGAATTGAAGGATGAAGATAAGGCCTTGTTACTGATAAATGCACAGCCCAAGTCTTATCAGTCTTTCAAGGATGCACTTGTGTATGAGATAGCTATCTCACTAACATTGGAAGAAGTTCTTGTGTCAATCAAGACAAGAGCAATCTCAGGAAACTCAGAATCCAAGAGTATAAGTTTAGGTGAAGGATTGAATGTGAAATTTAAGACTTTCAAGAAATCAAACCAAGGGTCAAAGTCAAATTCATAGAAACAAAAAGCTGCATCGAACAAATCTAATAGAGAACCAGTTGATGGAAAGAAAGAAATGTTTCTCTTGTCACAAAGTATGACACTTCAAGAAGAACTGTCCAGAAAAGAAAAAGAAAGTTGCAAACAATCAACAGACATCCATAGCTCAGGAACAATATGATAGTACAGATATGCTATGTATAAGCAACTGTACAATCAAAGATGAATGGGTTCTTAATTCAGGGTGTTCATTCCATATTTGCCCTGTAAAATCATGGTTCACTGAGCTGGAAATGGAAAGAGGAAGACTAGTGCTATTGAGAGATGATCATTCATGTAGAGTCATGGGAATTGGAAGTATAAAACTGACGCTACATGATGGAAAGATCAGAACACTCACCAAGGTCAGGTACATTCCTAAACTTAAGAGAATTTTGATTTCACTTGGCTTGTTGAATGTTGCAGGTTGTGAATTCAAGATAGTGAAGGAAGAGATCCTAGTAACTAAGTCTAATTGTGTGATCATGAAAAGAAGAAAATCAAATGGTCTTTATACATTGATTGGAAGCACAATCACAGGAGCATCATCAGCTGTGATGAGCGAGGAAGAAACTGACATCTGGCACAAGAGATTGGGACACATTGGAGAGAAAGGATTACATGAATTGGCAAAGTAAAAGCTCCTAGGAGGAAGTCAAGTTGCAAAGTTGGAAATGTGTGAACAATGCATCATTGGCAAGTCCACCAAAACAAGCTTTCCAACTGGAACTCATACCACTCAAGGAATCCTGGAATATGTCCATTCTGACATATGAGGGCCTACAAGAACTGAGACTCATGGTGGGGGTAAGTACTTCATCACCTTCATAGATGATTATTCCAGGAAGGTATGGGTGTATATTCTAAAACATAAGAATGATGCTTTTACAAAATTCAAAGAATGGCTAACATTACAAGAAAATTTAACTGCAAAAAGGCTTAAACACTTGAGAACTGATAATGGCCTTGAGTATTTGTCAGAGGAGTTTCAAGAATTT
This sequence comes from Scutellaria minor, assembly GCA_954870855.1. NCBI lineage: Eukaryota > Viridiplantae > Streptophyta > Magnoliopsida > Lamiales > Lamiaceae > Scutellaria > Scutellaria minor. The sequence continues at coordinate 9,389,178 of OX940737.1, forward strand.
TGCAGGTTAAAAGGTATAACAAGGCATAGGACTGTGGTAGCTACACCTCAACAAAATTGCTTGGCTGAAAGGATGAATAAAACACTGCTTGAAAGAATGAGATGGCTACTCCTAGATGCAAGCTTACCTAAATCGTTTTGGGGTGAAGTTGCAGCCACTTCACCTTTTCTGATCAACATGAGTCCTTCCTCAACAATTGAATACAAATCTCCAAATGAGGTATGGTATGGTAAGCCATCTAACTACTCTTATTTAAAGGTTTTGTGGATGTCTTGCATATGCACACACAAGGCAAGATAAGCTAGATGCAAGGGCTACTAAGTGCATCTTCATTGGATATCCAAATTGTGTAAAAGGATACAAAATGTGGAGCCTAGAGCCTGGAACTCAGAAATGTTTTATCAATAGAGATGTTGTATTCAAAGAGCATGTGGAGATATCACAAGGAATCACTGAAGCTCAGGTGGAGCCAAGGGAATATTCAGAAGAAGAAGAAGGTCATGAAAATCAAAGAGAATCTGAAGAAGATCAGGATGATAATGATCAAACTCCTCAGGATCTGAGTAACTACAACCTAGCAAGGGATAGACAGAGAAGAACTATCCAAGCACCAACCAGGTATGGACAAGCTGACATTGCTCAATATGCTTTAAACATAGCACAAGACTTGAAATTTGAAGAACCAAAGAACTTCAAAGCTGCTATGACATCAGAAGATAAGGAACAATGGATTCATGCAATGCATGAAGAGCTACTCTCCTTAGAGAAGAATAATACCTAGGAACTGGTGGAGAAACCTGAAAAACAGAAGGTGATAGGCTGCAAATGGATTTTCAAAAGGAAAATTGAGGTTGTAGGTATTGAGCAAGTAAGGTTCAAGGCTAGGCTAGTAGCCAAAGGATACACACAAAGAGAAGGTATAGATTATAATGAGATCTTTTCTCCAGTGATTAAACATGTGTCCATCAGAATACTACTTGCATTAGTGGTTCAACAAGATATGGAATTGCATCAGTTAGATGTCAAGACAACTTTCTTGCATGGGAATCTAGAAGAAACCCTATATATGCAGCAACCAGATGGATTCATCCAACCTGGAAATGAGGAAAAGGTATGTCTGCTTAAGAGGTCTCTTTATGGATTAAAACAAAGCCCCAGATAGTGGTATAAGAGGTTTGATAGCCATATGATAAGTATTGGGCTATCTAGATGCAACTATGACAATTGTGTGTACTTTGAAAAGGAAGGAGGCTATATCCATACTTACTTGTTGCTATATATGGATGATATGCTTATTGCAAGCAAGAGTAAGCAGAGAATAGAAAGCTTGAAACATAAACTGAGGTTGCAATTGAGATGAAGCATCTAGGAGAAGCTAGAAAGATATTGAGAATGGATATCTAAAGAGATAGAAAATCAGAAAGATTGTTCCTATATGAGACTGATTATATCAACAAAGTTCTGAAAAGATTCTTTATGCACACTGCAAAGGTGGTATCAACACCTTTAGGAATTCATTTTAAACTCTTTGCAAATCAGAAACCTCAGACAAATGAAGAGAGGAAGTATATGCTTGGAGTACCTTATGCAAATGTTGTTGGAAGTATGATGTATGCTATGGTTTGTAACAGACTTGACATTGCATATGGTATGAGCATGGTAAGCAGATACATGGCTGATCCAGGAAAAGTACATTAGGAAGCTGCTAAATGGCTACTTAGATATCTAAGTGGAACTGCAAAGCAAGGTTTGTTATTTAAGAAAAACACACAATGTACTAACACTCTTGAAGGTTTTGTAGATTCTGATTTTGCAGGTAATATAGACACAAGGAAGTCAATCACAGGCTACATCTTCAAACTCTATGGAACAACAATAAGATGGAAAACAATACAACAGTCTGTTGTGGCCCTATCTACTACAGAAGCTGAGTTCATTGCTATGACTGAAGCGATTAAGGAATCAATGTTACTCAAAGGGATTCTGAAAGAATTAGGAATAAAGCAAGGAAGAGTTATAATCTATTGTGATAACCAAAGCGCTCTTCACCTAGCCAAACACCAAACATGTTATGAAAGGTGTAAACTACATTTCGTGAGGGATATGATTGATAAGGGTGAAGTTCAAGCTTGCAAGGTTGGAACTGAAGACAATCCAACTGACATGCTAACCAAAGGCATTGCCAGGTGCTAAGTTTAATCACTGCAATAAGTTGGTAAGCATAACAGATTGAATAGAAGACATCACTTGAGAATGGGAGTTTGTAGGAGAATTGAAGACGATCATTTGACAACTGAGGTGGAGAATTGTGAAGGTCAGCTAAGTTTCTGATTTTATTTGTTTGTTTGATCTGTTAATTCTGAGCTTAAGTACAACAGTTTATAAATTAGAGTCGTGATTAATGGAAAAGACACAAGTAACGTTTTGCTTTGGTCAATATTGTCACTTTTCTCTATTTTTTTTAATTAAGTTCATAAAGGGCTATGAGTGGGACTAAAGGCACCACACTCTTTTCTAAGTCCACCTCAATTTTAATTAAAAAAATTAAAAAAAAATAATATCAATTTTATCCGTAAGTTTTGTTTAATTAATCTGTTCTGTTCGGTCGGGCCAAACGTACTTCTCGATGTTCGGTCAAGGTGGCCGAATGTGCTTCTACATGATCTGTCATGGTGGCCGAACACTCTTTTATGTGTTCGATATGTTCTGACATGGTGATCAAACACTCTTCTATGTGTTCGGTCAATAGGAGCAAACGAAACTGCTCAGGTTCAATCATTTTTTTATGTTTTTTCCTACTATTTTCACATGATTTTCACACATTTAACAAATCCGTGGAATGTTTATCATTATGCTGACATTACATTCTTTAAAAAATTAAAACATTTAACATAAAAAAATGTAAAAAATCGATCAAACCCGGCCATCTCCGTTCGACGCTGGTTGGCCGAACACGCAGGAGAGCGCAGGAGAGCGTTCAGCCATGGTGGCCGAACGCTCTCCTGCGTGTTCGGCCAACCAGGGTCGAACGGAGATGGTCGGGTTTGATTGATTTTTTTGCTTTTTTTCTAGATTTGAGAGAGGCCTTCGTAAGGAGATTAGTTCGATCCTAGCTGGGCAAGGAGAGATGACCTATGCGAGTGTCATTGAGAGAGCCCAGGAGATCGCCTCCCGGATGGGTTTGGATGCTACACCCCTCGAGAAAGTTCACCCTGCTCCTGGGAAAAGGAAGTGGAACGGCCCAAGTCAGGAGTTTGCTCCATATAAATTCCCAAGGGCAAACAATGCTCCTCTCCTTTCTACTCCCCGTCCAGCGAACCCGTGCCCAAGATGCAAGAAGGTGCACGCGGGACCGTGCTAGCCTGAAGCACGGAACTGTTTCACTTGTGGGGCGCCAGGACATTTAGCTGCCAACTGTTCGAGGTCTCGAAACTCGAGACCGATGTCAGGTAGAGCACGGGCTTACGCCCTTAACCACCTAAAAGCGGCAGAGGGAGCAGGGATGATGCCAGGTACGCTACCAGTATCTGATATATTTGTTTACATCCTGTTTGATGCTGGAGCAAAACACTCCTTCATATCTGTTGAGTATTTGTTGCTGATGTATGAGGACGGTAGGATAGTCGCTCCAACCTTAGGAGTTAGCTTTCCTTCAGAAGAGACGGTAAGGACAAGACACATGTACCGTCACCTTAGAATTGCTTTTAAGGATAAGATCCCTCTCGTTGGACTCCACGCATTGGAGGAGAAGGATTTTGATATAATCGGGAAATGGACGGGCTAGAGTTCAACCACACGGTCGAGCAGAGAAGATCGTCTTTCAAGGTTCGCCCAGTACTTGAATTCACATTCCACGATTTGGAGTTCACATTCCACGAAGCACAAGTTAAAGCCGACACAAGGATTGTCTCGGCCGTGGAAACAACCGAGATGCTTAACAAAAGAAATTGCGAAGCTTGGTTGGACAACATGGAGAACCCCGGGAGTGAGCCAACTACTATCAAGAAGGAGCATACTACTAGAAGAGTTATTTGATTCTCAGCTGGAATTGACAAGTGATATTCGAGATTTATCTCGTCTGAAGATCAACACCGTTGTCAAGAATTTCTTACCAGATGACACCGAGAGAATTGCAATAGCTGGAGGCCAGTTACAAGGACCTTCGGACATAAGCTTCATTGGACCAAGCGTATTGTTTTTTATGCTCCAATGCTTCGTGTGAGGAAGAAGGATGGAAGCGTTCGGATGTGTATGGATTATCGAGAACGGAACAAGCGGACCCTTGAGAACGAGTATCCACTGCTTCAAAATGAAAGATCTTTAATCAATTAAGAGGTACCAGTGTGTTCTCGAAGATTGACTAAAGGTCTGGATCTCACCAGATAAAAGTCAAAGTTGCGGATTCATCTAAGACAGCATTCAGAACAGGGAATGGCCACTACGAGTTGAAGAAGAAGGGGAACGAGAAACAAAAGTGTGATTCGGATAGGAAAGTTCGAGGAAGAATTGGAGAAGCTCAGGATTGGTGAAAGTTCTGAACATTGAGCTTAGCCAAATCATCAAGGAACTTGCAAGCCGAGTTAGTTCCTTGACGAGAAATGGAAAGAAAGAAGCAACAAGGAAATAGGAGGACGAGAGTTTTGACGAAGTACCTAGTTACGACGTTCTTAGTACGCGTTCAATTTCGAGGACGAAATTATTTTAAGGGGTAAGGGATGTAGCGCCCCAGACCAAAACGAAACATAATTTATTAATTAAATATTTTAACGCATGACTTAATAACTATGTGCGTATGTTTGGACTGTTTAATTAATTATGTGCGTTTCAGATAAGTGTTTAATGTATGTTTTAGATCGATAATTTTATTAGACGTGGAACATAGGATTTTTATATACCATTAGATGCGTATCGAGAAAATGAGAAGTTAGAAACGAACTAGAGGTCAATCGGAGACCTGTAGCTCGAACGACGACGAAAAGGACAAAACTCGAAGTTTCGATCGGAAACCCGGAAGATATTTCCGGTGAATAGTAACTTGGAAAAGTCAACCGATGAATAGTGACCAAGATATTTTGAGTGAATAGTAACTTCTCAACTTCTATAAATAGGGGCTCCTCCGATTCATTTTTCACCATTTTTCCGAACAAGCCGAACGTGCCGAAAACTCGTAAGTTTCTCTCTCCTCCCTTCTCTCTCCCGTTTTTAGTTTTCTGGTCGGCGCCGCCGCCGGCATGTGGCTGGAAAATTTCAAAGTTGTCGGTTTCGGCCGATTTTTGTACACGACGTTCGTCTCGACGAGACGATTCTAGAATAGGTCTCGGAATTCAATTTCGATTTGTTGTTCTTCGGAAAACGGCAAAAAACAACCTTGAAACCCTAACCCTAACCCTTGCACCACCCTTTCTCTCTCCTCTGCGTTTTCTCTCTCCACCGCGCCGGAGCTGCTGCCGGAGGTCGAGGTCAGTTGCTGGAGGACCGGCGCCGCCGTGGGTGGTGGCGCAGGAGATGGACAGTATATATATATATGTGTATGCATGCATGTGTGTGTTGTGTGGTGTGCTTGTGTGTGTGTGTCGTGCATTCTGTTGGGGGCGGCGCCGGGTGGCGCCGCCGTGTGGGAAAGAACGGCCGGCGACGGGAGGTCGCCGGCGAAGTACCGGAGGAGGCGGCCAGCGGCTGGTGGCCGCCGACTAAGCATAACAGTGGGTGTGTGTGTGTGTTTATACCCTACGCTATGTGTGTGTGCAAGTTGTGTGCGTGTGTGTGTGTGTGCACGGCAGTTGTGGTGGCCGGCGACGGGAGGTCGCCGGCCAAGGTCATAGAGGGCGGTGGTGGTCGCCGGCGGCAGGTGGCCGCAGGCCAAGTCAGTGAAGTGTGTGTGTGTTTGAGCGTGTGTGTATGTGTCTCATGCGTGTGTATATATGGCCGTGTGTGTGTCTCGGGTTGGCCGAGAAAGGTTGCCGGCGACGAGGGGTCGCCGATGGAGGTGTTGGGAGTGGTCGCGGGCGACGGGAAGTCGCCGGTCGGAGTTTTGAAGTTTGGGGATGAGTTCGAAAAACTGAGCATCGAAGGATTTTGCGGCAAGATTCTGGGCACTATGCGCCGCCGGAATCCAGCGAGGGATGGCCGGAGGTGGTAGCCGGCGATGCGAGGTTTCCGGCGAACCTGGCGGCGGTGGCGGAGGGCGGCGCCACCGCGCCTGGTGGTGCCGGGAAGGTGGCGCGTCGAGCAGCCTTGGCGCCGGCGACCTGGGAAGGGGCTGGCCGAGAAAACTCGACCAGCCTAGTCAAGCCATGCATGGCTGCCGAGTCCGCCGAGGTCCGCTGCCGAGACTGCCGAGCCGAGCTGCCGAGAACCCGCTACCGAGCTGTCGAGTCTGCCGAGCCACGCTGCCGAGATGTCGAGAAAACTCGGCAGTTGCTGAGCCGCCGAGTGCCGGGCGCGCCCGTTGCGAGCTGACGCGCACGAGACGCCGTGTTTTCGATCCGAACCCCTTTTTTTCCACTGTTCATCTTTTTCGAGTCGTCGCCGACGAGATGTCGTTGACCGGGGTCCGTGGGCCCGGTCAAAGTCAACCCTTTGACCAAAATTACCATTTTACCCCTAAACTTAAAATGCTCCATTTGAGCTCGTTTTAACTCCGATCGAGCTCATTCTTTTTCCGTCGTGACCCAAATTTCATTTCCTATCATCTCAGCCCTTTGGGTTGAACTTTCAGCCTTGGCTCCAAAATTCCAATCTTTAGATCGTTCGATCCGTCGTGTCGTTAACGAACGTTTTTACGTCGGAACCCTTTACATCTTTATTTATACTGTATTTGAGATCTAAGAAACACCGTAACTGTGTAGGCTACTTGTGTTGGAACCGACGGATCGCCGGCCCTATGCTATCGGAATCGGGATCCAAAGATAAATAGCAGCGGAAAGAAATCATACCCTTGTAGACCTCTTGATCTTCTGATGTATTCCTCTGAGCCCTTCTCGAACGTTGCGTGGCCAACGATCCTTCGAGAAAAATCAGTTCCGCTCTCTCTCACTTATCACGTGTTTTCTGTGATCTGTGTTCTGTGTTCTGAGAGGCGCTGATGAAAAGAGCTATATATAGGCTACACCAGGGACCTAGAGGAGGAATTGGGTTGGGCCTCCTGATGGGCTTTAGTATCCTGCGTTCGGCCCGAACACATAACTGAAGCCCATCAATAATAATTCAGTCCACTAGAGAATTATTATTGAACTACCATCCCAATCCCATATTTAATATGGGCTCCTTATTATGTGTACATTTATTTCCCCGTGTTTAAGATATCGAATGTCCGTAAATTAAATAAGTTACTGACAACTTAAATAATTTACATCTAATTCCAAGAGTAGTACCACTCATCCTTATTATCATGTCGGATTAAATCCACCTGCAGGGTTTACATGATAATCCTTATGAGCTCCTCAAGGAGACATTATCATCCTAAATAATTAGGACACGGATTCCTTCTATAATCAACAGAACACCATATAAACAATGCTATCTCCCAACTCACCGAGTTTATTGATTTATGAATAAATCTCACCCATTGGCAAATTAAAGAAATAAACATTGAGCATACGTGCCCGTTATTATATAGGGATTAAGAGAACGCACATCCATAATAACAGAGGTCTTGTTCTATTATATAGTCAGTATAAAACGAACAACCTCAAATGGTCCTGCTCAATACACACAAAGTGTACTAGTGTAGTTTTATAGTCAAGACAGACTAATACCAAACTACACTACAACCATTCCGATGATTTGTCCAAATCCATCTTGGTTGTGAGCTACTATTTATAATTTATAAGAAACTGATAACATGATCTTCTGTGTGGCACCACACACCAAGTTATCTATAATATAAATTAATTGGACATTGCATAAACATATATAACAAATATAAAATGCAAACATATGACCAATGTGATTCTCATTCCATAAACGATGTTCATACAAAAAACTAGGCTTATAGTATACATCCTAACAACTTGTTGGACTGAGCTTTGAGATTTTGGGTTATCGGACTTTCTGTTCTAGCTACTCACGTGGTAACCACCGAACAAGGTGGGGGTAATTTCTAACTCTTAATGTGTTTACAGTTTTCCCTATTACGAAGCATGAATGAGGAATACTAAATGCTGTGAATATACGTGTTGTGCTATACTATATATTGTGAAAGAACTTCGGTTCACATTGCATGTTCGGAGAGTCCAATGGACTGTAAAAAACCGTCTCCCCTATTTCTACTACTCTGTTGAGGTTTGGTGGTCCTATTGAAATGCACCAGCGGTATATGAGACCATTTTATAGGGTAAGACGCGGGAATCCCACACCAATTCGTCCCTTGCCATTTCTAATATCTGCTATGCATTTTACTTGCTATGATTTTGTGCGAATTATTACATATTACTGAACTACATAATCTATTGAATGATATAAGATGCAGACTTTATCCTCACGAGTGTATTCCACGCACTCACCCCCTAATTCTGTACTCACACTACAGGAGCTGGTGAGCATGTCAAACCCTAGATAGAGAGGGACGGTGTTGTTTTTGAACCTGTGTTTTTAGGTTATTGTCGCACAAACAATTTCAAAACAATGTTTACTTTTTATTCACACGTTTTGTAATAAGTTTGATACATGTGATAGTCGAGAGATCCTGATGGTTTGATTTCCGCTACTTTAATATGTTGTGTATATTTCGGTATTGAGACCGGATATTATCGGTATTGAGACCGATCGTTATCGGCCGAGGCCGCTGTTGATAAGTGAAAGATTCACTCCGTCCCTTACCTCTTTCTTCTGGCGTCTCTTGCTAATTCTTTCTGTATGTGTTATGTGTCCCTTACTTTTCTTTCTTCACGCCCGTGTGAAAACTCTGATAAAATACGAAAAGATTTCGGGGCGTGACACTATATGCTATAGAAGAATACTATATACTATATACTATATATTATATGCTATATAAGAATACTATATACTATATATTATATAAAATAAAAGGTGAATATCTAATTTCAAAGGTAAATATATCATAAATTTCATTAAAAATGATAACATTTTATATAATAGGAATAATGACAAAGAAAATTATACAAATTATAAAACAAGTATTTTAAATATCGAAGGATTCGAACAAAACATTATCATAAATCATAATATAGATTCAAATATTCATTTGATTTGAGCTTCCTAAAAGAAAAATAACTTAATAAATATGAATTAATAAGTATAATTACTTACAAAATGATAATAGTTTATAATATAGTTTTATAGTTTTATTTTATACTATATACTATATATTATATACTATATACTATTCATATAAATTTTATAATTTTATTTTATACTATATACTATATACTATATACTATATACTATATCAAATTTTTAATGTTTTTTTTTTAAATTTCAGAATTTCAAAAATTCCGAAAATTTCCGAATTCCCGAATTTTTTAATTTCCGAAATTTCCGAAAAAAATTCCGAAAATTCCGAAATTTCCGAAATCGGATTGGATTTTACAATTCCGAAAATTTTTGGATGGAAATCGGAATTGGTTTTTCATTTTCGAAAATTTTTGGAATTTTTCCGAAACACCCTATTTCCGATCCGATCCGTCCGATTTCCAGCCCTAGTGTGGATGGTATTTTAGTTTTTTAATATTTATTTAATTTATATTTAATTTATAGTTTTCTAATATATCTCTTCTTTCTATCCTATCTGGAAGAGGAATTATGTTTGCTATCCATCTGAAAGACTAAATAAGACTAAGATATTACTTTGTTAGGATATTTGTATCTTATCATATCTTTGTAAATCTTCATGTGGTTATATATATGGTACACCATATCAATGAAAACTCTCAGTTCCCACATATATTCTCCACAATTTCTGAAACACACATTTATTTATTTCCAAGGAAATTAATAAGCTTTTTAATTCAATGGAGAAATCTCTGTCCACTCCAATAAGAAACCTTTTTCTTGAATAAGCTTTTTAATTCAATGGAGAAATCTTATCCACTCCAATGAGAAACCTTTTCTTGTTACTTTTGATTCTGGTTCCGACAATAGTAGTGGGAGAATGTACTTGTGATATGGAGAAAGAAGACAGGTACAAAAGTTCATCTTTCAAGTATAAGATGGTGGCGATCGTCTCCATCCTGGTGGCGGGCACCGTCGGCGTGTTCTTGTCGGTGCTCGGAAAATGGATTCCAGTGTTGAGCCCGGAGAGAAGCTTCTTCTTCATCATAAAGGCAAAGAAAAGCATTTGCCGCGGGCATTTGCCACGGGCGTGATTTTGTCCATGTGTTGTCGGATGCCTTTGAGAGCCTAACGTCACTGTGCCTGAAAGAGCATCCCCCACATGGGCAACGACGACAGTGAGAGTGAAGAGTGGTGGTGATGGTCAAGATGGAAGGAGGGTTCATATTCATGCTACAGATGGACATGCACATGCTTCGTTGTCACTTGATCTTGAGACTCAACTTCATCGTCATCGTGTAACCTCACAGGTATTAATATTACTCAAAATGGGTACTGATTGTGATATACAGATTAGAAATAATTATTGTAACTAGGCTGATGCTTCATTCTTTTTTGATTCATTCTCTTCTTTCGTTTTATTATTTTGTCATTATTTCATTTTTCCACTCATTAAGAGTTTTCTTATGAATCATCTATTTATGTGAGGATTTTATTGATGAAGTGGAAAAATAATATATATTTCATGTATGCTGGTTATCCATTTTTATATCTTGATATTGATATTAATGTGTATTGATATTTTTTGTCAAGAACTATCTAGTTAAAATAGCTAATAACATATGTGAGTGTATAACAAAATTTGTAGTAAAATTGAACATATTGACTTCCATAAGATGAGTTGTTTTTAAAATAACTATAAACCTGTAATACCCCAAATTTCTAATTAAATCTCTTTTATGGATAATAGATTTTATTTTATTTTTTTATTATAGTCTCATAATAATTTATAGTGAAGTAAGTAATGTGATGATATATATAAGGATATCTAATGTGTTTAGGACTCTAATAACTAATAGATTGGAAGTAAATTGCTGGAAATTAAATTAATCAAAACTAAGATAAAGAAGAGAAATAAGGTTGTTGAGGAAAATAAGGAGTCCACGTTTCCTAAGAGAGAGAGAAAAAGAAACCAAAAGTGATCTCACGTAAGGGTTACTGATTATCTCAACCGTAAAAGAAAAACACCAGGAGAGAAACGAGAATAAAGAAAATGGAGAAGTGAGATTGAAGCCTTGTGTGAAGTAGAGTAAATTCATTGGAAGCATCAGGTAAGTACATCTCTCACCTGTGGTATGAGTAGTTCAAAGTCATTGTTTAGTGTGGATACGAGATTTACTTGAGTGTTTGTTTATGTGTATGTGAGTATACCTAAATGATTCGTTGAGTTAAATGTTTCAAAAGTTCAATTAGCGTATTCTTCGAACGTACAGAGATGAATTGTTATGTGGAAGAATCCCCCCAGTTGTGATTTGATACATGATGCAAGGGTTGGGTTAATGAAAGATGAGGAAAAGGGTTTTTTTTGGAGAACAAGGACAGAGCTGACCTCCGGGGCACGGTCGTGCTGTACAGCACGGTCGACCGTGCCCTGACTCAATGTGTGCTGCTGGAGCGTGAGCAAACTGCGCTATGGGGCACGGTCGTGCCCCAACGTTCGGTAGCCACTGTATAGTGGCGCACGGTCGTGACCGACCGCACGCCACCGACCCCTCATTGTATGATGGCGCACAGTCGTGCTTTGTAGCATGACCAGACCGTGCGCCATCCACCCTCATGAAATCTCAGATTTTAATCTCTATCTCTCCTCGTGCTATGTGGTTCGTTTTCTTGGTTATAGATTACGCATATCGGATGTTTCATGTTTTTCTGTGGATGTGAAGTGGCATTCTGTTGTATGACTTGTTTTACTTTACAGAGTATTAAATGTTGGATGATCTTGTTATGAAGAGTGCAAAGATATATATATATATGTTGAGATATATATACTTATTTAAGTATACGCGAGACTTTTTTTTTAATTTTAAGAGACTGGTACCGGGTCCCGAGGTTGCCCACGAGATGAGTTAAAGGCCCCGAGACAGCCCTATGAGTTTTGAGTTGCTCCGTTTGGATTCGGTGGCTAGCTACCCCGGATTCTTCGAAGTTGCGCGCATTGATACCATGTCCGGGCCCATAGTATATTATTTTCAAGTATAAGAGTATTTTATTGTTTTAAGTGAGTGATGTGCTTGAGTTTCAAAAGATGCAAAGGAAAATGTTTTGTGAGATAGATGATGTACTTGCTAAGCAATTTTGCTTATAGTCTTACCTCATACTGCAGATAAAGGCAAGAGTAAGATGTGATGCAAAGAGGCAGCAACACTAAAGCGTGATTGGTGGTGACGACCCCAGAATTGGTTAAGTTTCTTAAAGGTTTTTCTAAATTGAACGCGAAGTAAATTTTATTTTGAGATTTTGAGGAAGTAAAGTTTTGAGCAAATGTTTTAATTCTCACTGGGGTTTTGGATCGTTTAACTCGATGATTTATTTATTAGTAAAACTTATTCCGCTATGTTAATAACAAAAGATATTTCTATAAGTTTTTATGATCTTTTATAAACTGAAGAGTGTTTTAGTAAAAGTAACTACCCTATGAGAAGGGGGTGTTACAAAACCTATTTTGCCCTACAAATTGAATATTATTATTTTTCATGTTTATGTTATTTTATCAAATGTTAATATTGATGCAGTTGATTAATTTTTTTGTTTTTTGAAAGTGTTGGAATTGGGTATCGTAATCCATTCTGTAATAATTGGAATCGCTTTAGGTGCTTTAGAGAGCCCTAAGACTATAAAACCCTTGATTGCAGCTTTGACCTTCCATCAATTTTTCGAAGGGATGGGTCTTGGTGGATGTATAACTCAGGTATATAGAATCATTAATATAACTAGTAGTACTCCCGAGCGATGCGCTGTTTATTATGTATTATGACAATATATACGATTTGCAATAATATAATTAAGTTGTTATATTAAAAGGTTATTTATGACATCTTATTATTTCAAAATTTGTAAAAATACGTACTATTTTTATTGATAACATCAATATTCAACAACTAGACATGAAAATAAAATTGAATATAATATAATAATAGTTTTGTGTTTGTGAGATTTAATTTCTGAATAATTAAGAAGTGATTAATTATACTTACTAATATGTTTTGTCCATATTTTTGTTCATTTATATCTTATAATTATTTTTAGAATTTATAAATAATTTGCTGCATTGTTTTTAGATGGATTTGTTCAAAAAACATTATATTTATTCCAAAAAATTTAGTTTATATTTATAAATTTAGGTTTCAAATTAATTTTAAATTTTAAAACAATATTTCTTAGATTTTTTGAAACCATTTTTCAAATTATTTTGGAACATATTATAGTTTTTTAAAACAATTTTTAGATTAATTATATCTATTTATTTGAAATAATTTTGAACAAATTTTATCAATTTTTTTTATTATTTTTATTTAAAAAATTTTATTCAATTTATTGATTTTTATATCTTACACAATTAATATTACATATATATTTGAATTAATTTTTAAATTTTATTTCTTGATTTAAGATTGTTAGACTTAATCTCACAACTTTATTATTATTATTATTATTATTATTATTAATTTCAAATTTTATTATTATTTTAATATTTTTATAATATTTTCAATCTTTTAAACATTTTACAACATTTTACAACCCTTCATATAATGAAATTTAGATTTTAAAATTATTTTCCATATTTATATATTAAAATTATAAACTAATTTTCAAAATTTTTAATTTTTGACAATGTTCAAATTTCATTATTTTCAAAATTTAATTATATCATTAAAATAAAATCATATCATTTAAGATGGTTTCTTTTGTTTCATCTCTACTCCTATATATAAATTATAAGATAGTTTATTGTGTAAGATATATGTGAAACTTATTATATAAGATACTTAAAAGTTATTTAGTTTTTTTTTCTTTTTTTTTTCTATTGGTTGATAGTTTGGGAGGTAAAATGGCAAATCTGTAAAATTTACCAACTTCTTTCATTTTTTATATAGTATAGATTTTTTATTAGTTATTAATTGTCTTGATTTTCTGACAGTGGTCCACTAGTGATTAGCCACGAAAAGGGCAGCACCTTTTTCACGTTCATAACCAATTCCGAATAATTTAAATAGTTTTTATGCTAATCTTTATAGTTTGATTTATCTAATTGTCTTTTTTTTATTTCTCTTTTTAGGCAAAGTTCAACTTACGAACAATAATAATGATGACATTTTTATTCTCGATAACGGTGCCAAGTGGCATCGCCATAGGCATTGGAATAAGTAGCAACTATAAGGAGACAAGTCCAACAACTCTTATTGTTGAAGGGATTTTCAATTCAGCAACAGCTGGCATACTCATATATATGACACTTGTCACGCCCCAAAATCTTTTGGTAAAATATCAGAGTTTTGCTTTGGGCGTGAAGAAGAAATAGTAAGAGACGACAGAAGAAGGGGATTAAAGACGACAGAAGAAAGAGGTGAGGGACAATGTGAATCATTCACATATCAACAAATGGCCTCGGCCGATAACGATCGGTCTCAATACCGATATATTACAACATAATAAAACAGCGGAATAAACCATCAGGATCTCACGTCCGTCACATGTATCAAAACTTATTACAAAACGTGATTAAATAAAAACACTGTTTGAAAAAGTTAGTGTAACCTCAACCTAAATATAAAAGTCCAGAGATGGCACCACCTCTCTCCATCTAGGGTTCAACATGATCACCAGCTCCTGTAGTGTGAGTACAGATTAAGGGGGTGAGTGTGTGGAATACACTCGTGGGGATAAAGTCTGCATCTTATATCATTTGACAGATTTATATAGATCAACATTATGTAACAATCGTCACGAAATCATAGCAAGTAAAATGCATAGCAGATATTAGAAATGGTAAGAAGGATAGGTGCGAGAATAACCCGTCTTACCCTATAAAACGATCTCAATACCGCTGGTGCATTTCAAGAGGACCACCAAACCTCAACAGAGTAGTAGAAGGGAGGGAGACGATTTTTTTGCAATCCCGTAGGACTCTCCGAACATGTAATGTGAACCAAAGTTCTTTCACAGTATATAGTATAGCACAACACGTATATTCACAACATTTAGAAACTACCCCCACCTTGTTCGGTGGTTACCACGTGAGTAGCAAGGTCCGAAGATCTGATAACTCTGAGCTCGAGTAGCGAGTACCAAAGATTAGATAACTCAACGCTCAATCCAATAAGTAGCCTAAATAAGTTACGACGTTTCTTAGATCCTTAATAACGCATAATTAAAGCTATAAACGTTCCTAGCGAAAGTACGATCACTAAATACACGATGGATCGAGAGATCTAAAGATCGGAGTCCAAGAAACGAGAGGGGCAGATCAGTCTAAGTGGCTGAAAAGATAGGAAATGAAATTTGGGTCACGAAAGAAAAAGAATGAGCTCGATCGGAGTTAAAACGAGCTCAAACAGAGCATTTTAGGTTTAGGGGTAAAATGGTAATTTTGGTCAAAGGGTTGACTTTGACCGGGCCCACGACCCTCGGTCAACGACATCTCATCGGCGACGACTCAATGTTGATGTACGTCGGAGAAAACGAGGTTCGGATCGAAAACACGGCGTTGCGTGCGCGTCGGCACGCGCGGACTCGACACCGGGTGAAAAACCTAGCGGCGTGGCACATTTTCTCGGCAGCTGTCGAGTTTTCTCGGTAGCGGGCTACCCGGCGTACGCAGCTGGTCGAGTTTTCTCAACAGCAGGGGCGTGGCTCGACAGATGGTTGAGTTTTCTTGACGGGTCGTCACCCGGTGCTCCCGGCGCCAGGCTGCTCAACAGCCCCTCTTCCCGGCTCCACCCGGCGCGGTGGCCCCGCTCTCTGCCGCCGCCACCTTGTTCGCCGGATACCTCGCACCACCGGCTACCACCTCCGGCCATCCCTCGCCGGATTCCGGCTGTGAATAGTGCCCGAAACTTCACCGCAAAACCCTTCATTGTCACGTATACAAAAACCAACACCAACCAACCAAACTCCGGCCGGCGACTTCCAGTAGTCGGAGACCACCCTCTCACATCCAGATCGTCGGCTGGTGACTTTCAGTCGTCGGCAACCCTCCGATTCCGGCCACCACACGTACACAACCACATATACACACACTCTCATGCTTTACACAACTCACACTCAAACCCTTGCCAACTCAGCCTTTGGCCGGCGGCCACCTGCCGCCGGCGACTCTCCTCCACCGCCTAGGACACCGGCCGGCGACTTCCAATCGCCGGCAACCTCCCTACCAAGCCCCTCCACTCACAACAATGAAGCAAACACACACACACGCATATGAAATACACACACACACACCAACTGTTGCGACTTGGCCGGCGGCCACCTGCCGCCGGCCACCACCTCCAAGCCTCGCCGAAACACTGGCCGTCGACTGGAGGTCGCCAGCCACCACCTCCTAGCTGCACAACACACACAACAGCCACCTACACACTCACACACACTATCACACACTTAACACACACACACTTGCCCGATCACACACATGCACAGCCCACTGCTGCTCAGGTGCCGCCGCCCACGGCGGCGCCACCACCCTGGCATCACCTCCACACCACCAGCAGCTTCTCCGACGGCTGCTCCGGCGAGAGGAAGAGGAGAGAGAGAGAGAACAGAGGAGAGAGAAAGGGTGGTGAGGGTTAGGGTTTGGGCTATTTTTCGCCAATTTCCGACGAACGAGAAATCAGAATTGAATTCCGAGACCTACCCTAGATTCGTCTCGTCGAGACGAACATCGTGTGCGAAAATCGGTCGAATCCGACAACGTTGGATTTTCTGGCCACCGGCCGGCGGCGGCGCCGGTGGTGGCCCGCTGGAGACAGAAACCCGGAAAGAGAGAGAAAGGAGAGAGAGACTTACTCGTTTTCGTCGTTTTCGGCTAGTTCGGCTCATTCGGAAAAATGGTGAAAAAAATGAATCGGAGGAGCCCCTATTTATAGATTTCGGCAAACACTATTCATCCAAAATATCTCGTTACTATTCATCGGTTGAATTTTCCAAGTTACTATTCACCAGAAATATCTTCCGGTTTTCCGACCGAAACTTCGGATTTTGCCCTTTTTGTCGTCGTTCGAGCTACAGGTCTCCAATTGACCTTTAGTTCGTTTCTAACTTCTCATTTTCTCGATAAGCATCTAATGGTTTATAAATATCCTATGTTCCACGTCTAATAAAATTATCGATCTAAAACATGCATTAAACACTTATCTGAAACGCACGTAATTAATTAAACAGTCAAAACATACGCACATAATTATTAAATTATAGGTTTAAATATTTAATTAATCATTTATTCTTCATTTTTGGTCCGGGGCGCTACATCCCTTACCCCTTAAAATAATTTCGTCCTCAAAATTGAACGCGTACTAAGAACGACTCGGAACTAAACGTGTACTAAGAGCTGCAAAACTAGATACTTTGCTAGAACTCTCGTCTTCTTATTTCTGTGTTGCTGCTTTCTTTCCTTTTCTCATCAAGGAACTTGCAAGCCTTGCTTATTTGGCTAAGCTCGATGTTCTGATCTTTTAGTCGGTTCAGAGCTTTTCCAATTCTTCCTCGAACCTTCCTAACCAAACCGCACTTCTGCTTCTCATTCTCCTCCTTTTTTAACTCGTAGTACTGGTTGTCGTGATAATCATCTTATGTACTTCTCGTTTTCACCATTTTTCTTGCGAAGTGAAGTGATGAGTAGTTGGCGTCGGAGAGTCGTATCCTCTGAGTCGAAGAAGCAGGTACGTTTACGATAAAGAGGAAGAAGAGCGAGAAAGAGAATGAGAGAGAGAAAGAGAGGGTTGAAGAGACGGGGGAAAAGTAGTCGTATCCAATAGGAGGAAATAACTGCATGCGTAACTCCTTTCGTTGATTCTCCAATGCATTCTTGAAATATGTTTCGAGGTGCGTTCTATTGCTCGATGACGAAAAGAACGAGCTATGGATGGAAGACGCGATTCATCAAGTCCACAAAGACAGCTGGAGCATTACTCAGTCCAAATGGCATACTCAGTCCAAATGGCATTACTACAAACTCGTAGTGGTCATTTCTTATCCTGAATGCTGTCTTAGATGAATCCGCAACTTTGACTTTCATCTGGTGAGATCCAGACCTTAAGGGGATGTTTGGACTGGACTTAAGGTGGATTGAGCAAATCTGGATTTTGGCTTGAGAAGGATTTTGTCAGTTTGAATTTTGAGTAGAATTATAGTTAAGATGTCATTTTCACATAGGGAATTGTAGAAAAAGTAGATGTTTTTTGTTGGGAGTTGTAGAAAAAGTAGATGTTTTTATTGAGAATTGTAAAAAGTTGATGTTTTTATTGGGAGTTGTAGAAAAAGTAGGATTTTGCAATCCTTGTCCAAACAAGGACTGGACTGAGTCCACCCAAAATCCGGATGTACCAAGTCCAGTCCAAACACCCCCTAAGTCAATCTTCGAGAACACACTGGTACCTCTTATTTGATCAAAAGATCTTCCATTTGAGGCAGTGGATACTTGTTCTCTAGGGTCCGCTTATTCCGCTCTCGGTAATCCATACACATCCGAACGCTTCCATCCTTCTTCATCACCGGAGCACTGAAACTCCTCAGGGCGACATTGTTCGATCTAATGAGGCCTTCATCCAAAAAGGTTTTCGTAACTGAGCCTTCCGTTCTCACAATTCCTTCGGTGTCATCCTATAAGGAACTCTTGACACCAGTGTTGATCCTCGGATGAGATCAATCTAGGATGTTACTTTTTGATCCAGCAAAGGACCAAGTAACTCCTCTAGAACCATGTCCATGCATTTCCTGATCACCGGCTTCTTGTTGATAGTAGTCGGTTCTCTTTCGGGGTCCACCATGTTGACCAACCAAGCTTCGCAATTTCTTTTGCTAAGCATCTGAGTTGCTTTCAGGCCGTGATAATCCTTGTGTCAACTTTACTCGGGTCCCATGAAAAGTGAACTCCGGTCCTCCAGGTATTTGAAAGATGATTTCCTTCCTACGGCACTTGATTATCGCGTGATTTTGCCTTAAGCCAATCCATTTCCACAATCACACCAACGTCCTTCATTTCTAACGCATACAGATCGGCTAAAAGAATTCCATTCCCAAGCGCAATCCTTAAACCTTGACAAAGGTATTTCGTTCGTATCGTTCTATAGATGACATATGAAACTAATCCTTATAATATACCCCACGTAACCCTTATAATATACCCCGCGTAGCCTAACAAAACTAATAACCAATATTATGGTACCAATAAACGCTATTCCATAAATCATATAATAATCTTAATAGGTCTTCTGTTATCCGTTTATTATGTATGTTAGCATATACACAACTCGCACAATCAAACCAGAGAAAAAGTATCATACGCAAAACATTATAATTTAGATTACTGTCATCCTCAAAGAGTTTTTACAGCCCTCAATTATCAAAACCGATCTTACGCATTACAACCACGGACTGGGAAAACTCACTCATTAGTACACCCTGTTATAAACAAGGGTCCATTGTAGTTTCAACTTTTTGTCACACGATATCAACTCCTGCAAACGGCCATACTCGCACACTAGCTCACACTGCTGCAGTCAGCAGCTTTGTGGTAGTGGCTCAGAGCAGTGTGTCGATTATAGTGACTTCAAGAGGTTTTCACAAAATCTTTTCATCGTGATTGTAGTAACGTCAAGAGGGTTTTAACAGATTGTTTCATCATGAAACGGTATTCTTAACACTCCAGCAGTTTTAAACAGTTTATATCATATCAACAAAGTAACACATATTAGGTAAACACTTATTCCGCAAGTCTTACAATCAGGGGGTCACCTATGGAGAGAGGATAGTGCCTATTTATATCTTTTCAAAAACCCGACCACATTTTAAAATCACACCTTTGAAATCACGTTTTTCCCAATTAAAACCAGTTTGAGCAAGTTCAAAATTAATAGAACTTTGCTCTGATACCATCTGTCACGCCCCAAAATCTTTTGGTAAAATATCAGAGTTTTGCTTTGGGCGTGAAGAAGAAATAGTAAGAGACGACAGAAGAAGGGGATTAAAGACGACAGAAGAAAGAGGTGAGGGACGATGTGAATCATTCACATATCAACAAACGGCCTCGGCCGATAACGATCGATCTCAATACCGATAATATTCAGTCTCAATACCGATATATTACAACATAATAAAACAATGAAATAAACCATCAGGATCTCACGTCCGTTACATGTATCAAAACTTATTACAAAACGTGATTAAATAAAAACACTGTTTGAAAAAGTTGGTGTAACCTCTTCCTAAAGTTGGTGTAACCTCTTCCCAAGATCCGAATTAGTGGATCAAACAGTCGAAGTAATAAAGAAGATTCGGGATAGGATACGAGTAGCCCAAGATCGACAGAAAGCATATACGGATAAGAGACAGAGGGAACTGGAATTTGAAGTAGGAGATGAAGTTTTATTCAAGGTATCTCCTACTAAAGGGGTCCATCATTTCAGAAAGAGGGGGAAATTGAAGCCAAGGTACGTCGGGCCATTTGAAATTCTAGACCGTGTTGGGGAAGTCGCGTACCGTCTAGCTTTACCACCGAACTTCGCTGGAGTACACAATGTATTCCACGTTTCTATGCTACGGAAGTACATATTCGATCAACAACATATAATCGAACAAGAAGGCATAGAACTGGAAAAGGATCTGACGTATGAAGAAGTCCCGATAGCCATCTTGGATAGGAAGAAACGACAACTAAGAAATAGAGAGATGGCTATAGTGAAGGTCCAGTGGAGCCGCCACGGAAGGGAAGAAGCAACCTAGGAATTGGAGGACGAAATCATGAGGAAATACCCCGACTTACCTTTCATAGGTACACGTTTATCTTTCTTCTTGGGTTAGAATTTAATTTCGAGGACGAAATTCTTTTAAGGGGTAAGGGATGTAGCACCCCGGACCAAAACGAAACATAATTTATTAATTAAATATTTAAAATCAGGATTTAATATATATGTGCGTATGTTTTAACTGTTTAAATGTGTGTTTCAGATAAGTCTTTAATGCATGTATGAGATGGATAATTTACCTAGACGTGGAACATAGGATATTTTTATATCACTAGATGCGTGTTGGAAAAATAAGAAGATAGAAATGAACTAAGAGTCAATCGGAGACCCGTAGTTCGAACGGCATTAAAAAGGGCAAACCACGAGGTTTCAGAAATATCAGAAGATATTTATGGTGAATAGTAAACAAGATATTTATCGGTGAATAGTAACTTCTGAAATCTATAAATAGAGGCTCTTTTAGTTCATTTTTCACCCTTTCTTCGAATGAGCCAAAAGCGACAAAAAACACGTAAGTCTTTCTTCCCTCTCTCGTTTCTGTTTCGGCCTCCGGTGCGCCACCGCCGGAGTTCGCCGAAAAATTTCAAAGTTGTCGGTTTCGATCGATTTTTGCACACAACGTAGGTTTTGACAAGACGAATCTAGAACAGGTCTCGGATTTTAATTCTGATTTATCATTCGCCGGAAAACGGTGAAAAACCATTTCAAAACCCTAAACCTTCCTAGCCAACTTTTCTCTCTCCTCGGTTTTCTCTCTTTTCCTCCGTCCTTTTAGCCGGAGCTGTTGTCGGAGGTTCTTCCGGAGGTGATGGTGAGTTGTTGGAGGGACAGCGTCACCATGTGTGGTGGTGTCGGAGCTATATCGGGTTGGGTATGTTATATGCATGTACGTGTGTGTGTTTGTGTATATGCGTGTGTGATCTCTGTTGGGGGCGGCACAGATGGTGCCGCCATGAGGAAAGTGATGACCGGCGCTGGTGATGCGCCGGCGGGTTGTGACGATGGGTTTCGGTGATGCACCAAGTGTTTTGGTGATGTGTGTGTTTGCATATATATATATATATATGTTTGTATGTGTGAGATGGGGTTGGGGAAGAGTGGTTTCGTATCGAAGATGTCGTAGTTTGGAACGAGTATATTGGAACGAAGTAGCCGGAGGCGCCGGGCAGCAACGAGGCAGTCGGGGAAGTTGCTGGGCGCGCTGGCGCGCGATCGTGCCGGAGGGCACGGTCGTGCACCAACCGGCAGAAGTTGCTGGAGGTCGGCACACGGTCGTGCACGAGCCAGCAGAATCCACTGGAAGCTGGCGCACGGTCGTGCTTGGGGAGCACGATCGTGCGCGTGCTGGCAGGAGTTGCTGGGTGTTGGCGCACGGTCGTGCGCCAGGGGGCACGGTCGTGCGCTGAGTGGGCGCACCGGGAGTGGGCGCCAGGTGTGGGACGCGTGTCGGGTGACGCCGTGTTTTCAATCCTTTTTTCGTTCCTATCCCTTTGCACTATTATCATCGAGACTTAGTCGACGAGATGTCGTTGACCGAGGGTCGAGGGCCCGGTCAAAGTCAACCCTTTGATACCAATATACCTTCAAACTTTATATACGTCGTTGAGCTCGTATCAACTTTGAACGAACTCGTTTCTTATCCAATCTTTAGATCCCTCGACTCGTCGCGTACTTAACAGTCGTCTTTCTTCCGGAAGAAACGTTTATCACTTTGATTATAATTAATAAGGATCTAAGAACACCGTAACTTGTGTAGGATATATATCGGATTGAGCTTGAGTTACTGTTGGATTGAGATTGTGTTTTCTGACTTTTGATACTAGCGACTCACGCGGAAAACCACCGAACAAGGTGGGGGTAATTTCTAACTCTTTATCCGTTTACCGTTTTCCCTAGTAAATGCATGATTGGGAAATACTAAGTGTTGTGATTATATTTGTTGTGCCATATATAATTGTGAAAGGACCGAGGTCCACTCTGTTCGTCCCTTGCTATCTTTTGCTACTCTGTTGAGGTTTGGTGGTCCTCTTGAAATGCACCAACGGTATATGAGACCGTTTTATTGGATAAGACGGGGGAATCCCGCACCTATTCGTCCCTTGCCATTTCTAATATCTACTTTGCATTTTATGTGTTGTGACAACGTGACTGTAGTTTATTTTTCGGTATTTATTTTCTGTCATGAGTCATAAGAGGTGGATTTTATCCCCACGAGTGTATTCCACGCACTCACCCCCTTAATCTGTACTCACACTACAGGAGATGAAGAGACTGTTGAACCCTAGTTGGAGAGAGGTGGTGCTGTATTGTGGAATTATGATTCCCGGATGATGTAACCCAAACAATGTTTTAAATAATTTATGTTTTGTAATATTTTGATGCATGTAAGGATGTGAGATCCTGATGAATATTTCCGATGTGTATAATGTACTATATCGGTAGTGAGACCGATTGTTATCGGCAGAGGCCGTTTGTTGATAAGTGAAAGATTCACTTCGTCCCTTACCTCTTTCTTCTATCGTCCCTTACTACTTCTTTCTGCTTGTGTTATCTGTCCCTTGCTTTTTCTCTCTTCACGCCCATGTGAAACTCTGATAAAATGTGAAAAAGATTTTGGGACGTGACAGGTTTTACAGAACAATCTTGTTTTCATTTCCATGAATCATCTATTTATGTGAGGATTTTATTGATGAAGTGGAAAAATAATAAATATTTCATGTATGCTGGTTATACATTTTTATATCTTGATATTAATGTATCTTGAAATTTTTTTCAAGAACTATCTAGTTAAAATAGCTAATAACATATGTGAGTGTATAACAAAATATGTAGCAAAATTGAACATATTGACTTCCATTTCTTGATTTGTTTTTAAAATAACTATTCACCTATATTGCCCTACAAAGTGAATATTATTATTTTTCATGTTTATGTTATTTTATCAAATGTCAATATTGATGCAGTTGATTAATATATAATTTTTTTTTTGAAGGTGTTGGAATTGAGTATCTTAATCCATTCTGTGATAATTGGAATTACTTTAGGTGCTTCAGAGAGCCCTAAGACTATAAAACCCTTGATTGCAGCTTTGACCTTCCATCAATTTTTCGTAGGGATGGGTCTTGGTGAATGTATAACTCAGGTACATAGAATCATTATATATAATTTTTAATTAGTTATTAATTGTCTTGATTTTCTGACAGTGGTCCACTAATGATTATCCACGAAAAGTGCGGCACCCTTTTCACGTTCATAACCATTTCCGAATAATTTTAGAGCTTTTATGCTAATTTTTATAGTTTGATTTATTTAATTGTCTTTTTTTTTCTTTATTTTTTCTTTTTTTTAAGGCAAAGTTCAACTTACTATCTTTATAGGGTTCTTATCTAGTTTTGCCCTGTAACTTAGACCCACTTAGGGGTCTGGCACTTTCGAATAGAAATTTTTTTGGTTGTCAATTTAGGACATTAAGTTGTCGAGCCTCGTCAATTTTGCCCAATTGCAGCCCGAATCACTCAATTTAGCCGAAATTGCACGTGAATCGCACGTGAACTCGTCAATTCAGGCTTTTTGGGCCAATTTTGCTGACGTGGCTTTTAAATTTTAAATTTATTTATTTTTCGAATAAAAAAAATCAAGAATTAAAATATTAAAAAAATCCCCTTCTCTCTCTGCAGAATCACTGGCGCTCTCTCTCCATCTTCTTCCCTGATCACCCCTCAGTCCGCCGACGACTTCCAAAGCCACCGCCCATACCCATCTCCTCACAAATTCAGCAAAACCAGTCTCCATCAACCTTCTAAATCACTTTTCCCAATTCAGCATCCTTCAAAATCCCCACAACTTCTTCATTCATTTCCTCCTCCCCAAATCCCTTTCCACTCTTTCAAATTCAATGAATTTTTAAAATTACGGTTTAGAAAAATGAAAAAAAAAATTGATTTGGAGAAGTGGGAGAAACGGATCATTCTTCGAGAAAATCAAGGCACCGAGACTGGAAGACGCCGACCTGGAAGACTGCACGCTGCCGCTGGAATCCATCGGGAAGACCTTTCTGAAAGCTGCATATGCTAACGAGAGCCCTGCTGCCGATGTGCTCTGCATATACCGACGAGAGCCCTGTTCCACTCCTTCTCCTCCGCCGATGTGCTTCCCCTCTCTATGAGGAAGTCCTTCTCCGCCAACAAGGATATCATGCAATGCCTTGCCATTTGCCCGATCCGAGGACCCACTATCGGATTCAACCACGGATCGTCGTCATGGTCGTTGCTCGTAGGGCACAGGATTTTGTACAACTTGTCCTAGCTACTTGTCATCGAAAAATGGATGCACTAAGAACAACTCCAAAGAGTTTGTCGACCAATTCCAAAACCTCGCCGGAAAACTCATACTCAATTTGGAGCGGGATTGGAAGCGGGAGTGTTAGAATCGGCAGCAGGAGAATGAAGAGGACGATGTGCAGTATTTTTTTTCTTTTATTGTAATATTTAATATATCTTATAATTTTATTTTAATAATTTTTTATCCACGTCAACTATTTCATATCAAAATGGTCGTCCAAGTGTGTAATTAAATGCTATGAGTTCTAAATTAACGACACGCCAGCAAAATTAGCCCGAAAAGTCTGATTTGACGACCTCACGTGCGATTCACATGCAATTTCGGTCCAATTGAGTGATTCAGGCTGAAATTGGGTAAAATTGACGAGGCTCGACAACTTAATGTCCTAAATTGCCAGCCCAAAATTTTTTTGTCCGAAAGTGCCACTCCTTAAATTACATGGCAAAAAAAGTAATAAACTCTATTCTTAATTTCTTAATATTTTTTTACTGATATTTGAAGGAGTATTGTATTTTCGAGTTTCCTGACAAATTTTGGCAGAAGATATGTCAAAAATTGACTTTGGAGTAGCAACTAAATTTTTTGAAAAGAATGACTATAATCCAAAAACTTTGACTTTAGGCACCTACTAAAAATAAAATACAATAATTCATATAGTAAATTGATATTAAGTACTCTTATTTTTGTTTGTTTCTTCTATATATGATTAACTTCTAATTATTTATTATTATGGAACGATGTAATGTTTAATTATTAGTTTTGTTTGGTTTTTCAATTTGAAAATGTTAGTTCGGTAGTTCAACTTCGAAACCGCACAATCAACCTATGAAATTGGCCCATGAATAATAATATCCTAAACTCATGTGTTGGACTCATATCACACAATCCCATTCTATTCATCTTAATTCAAAACGTACAAATATGGTATATCATTATTGTAATACAAGTTCAAGTACCGACAAAAAAAAATCTTTGAAATTAAATCATGTGCACAACAAACAGTCTTCTCGATACTATATCAAGTGAGTTCGACATCATATTGCATATCATGTTTTAATGTTTATGTATAAATAAATGACATACAATACATTTAATGGATATTCTCGATAGTAAGTAACATTCATAAAAATTAGAAAAATAATTTGCATTTATAAATTCCAATTCTCACTTGTTACTATCATTCATAAAAATTAGAAAAATAATTTGCATTTATAAATTCCAATTCTCACTTCCTCTTACAAGTGACGCAACAAGAATATAATGCTCAAGCCCACTTAGCCAAAAGACACATACATCCAGCACCAAGGAGAAGGGAAACATTTGCCCCTAATCTTAATTTACCATTACTTTGCATTTTAGGACTCATAAAATCAGCAGAAAGAAGATCAACAAGTGCCATATATATGAGTATGCCAGCTGATACTAAATTGAAAATCCTTTTAACAATAAGAGTGGTTGGACTTGTCTCCTTATAGTTGCTACTTATTCCAATGCCTATGGCGATGCCACTTAGCGTCGTTATCGAGAATAGAAATGTCATCATTTCTAATGTGATCCCATTTTTTATTTATAGATAACATCGTATATATAAAGATCAATTTCCTACAATAATCTTTTTTTATTTATAGAAAACATCATATATATATATATAGATCAATTTCCTACAATAATCTTTTTTTATTTATAGAAAACATCATATATATATATATAGATCAATTTCCTACAATAATCTTCATAGTGAATTTTGTGTAACATTAGAAATGATGACATTTCTATTCTCGATAACGGCACCAAGTGGCATCGCCATAGGCATTGGAATAAGTAGCAACTATAAGGAGACAAGTCCAACGACTCTTATTGTTGAAGGGATTTTCAATTCAGCATCAGCTGGCATACTCATATATATGACACTTGTTGATCTTCTTTCTGCTGATTTTATGAGTCCTAAAATGCAAAGTAATGGTAAATTAAGATTAGGGGCAAATGTGTCCCTTCTCCTTGGTGCTGGATGTATGTCTCTTTTGGCTAAGTGGGCTTGAGCATTATATTATTGTTGAGTGGGAATTGGAATTTATAAATGCAAATTATTTTTCTAATTTTGGTGAATGTTACTAACTTACTATGGAGAATATCCACTAAATGTATTTTATGTCATTTATTTATACATAAACATTAAAACATGATATGTACTTAATGGTGCATGTTTAATTATTATATTATGTCGAACTCACTTGATGTAGTATCGAGGAGACTGTTTGTTGTGCACATGATTTGATTTTAAAGATTTTTTTTTTGGTACTTGAACCTTGTATTACAATAATGATATACAATATTTGTACGTTTTGAATTAAGATGAATAGAATGGGATTGTGTGATATGAGTCCAACACATGAGTTTAGGACATTATTATTCATGGGCCAATTTCATGGGTTGATTGTGCGATTTCGAAGTTGAACTACCGAACTGACATTTTCAAATTGAAAAACCAAACAAAACTAATAATTAAACATTACTTCGTTCCATAATAATAAATAATTAGAAGTTAATCATATATAGAAGAAACAAACAAAAATAAGGGTACTTAATATCAATTTACTATATAAATTATTGTATTTTATTTTTAGTAGGTGACTAAACTCAAAGTTTTTGGATTACTAGTCATTCTCTTCAAAAATTCCAGTTGCTACTCTGAAGTCAATTTTTGACATATCTTCTGCCAAAATTTGTCGGGAAGCACGAAATTCTGTGCCCTATGAGCAACAACCGCTATGACGATCTGTGGTTGAATCCGACGGTGAATCCTCGGATCGGGCAAATGGCAAGGCATCGCGTGATATCCTTGTTGGTGGAGAAGGACTTCGTGATAGAGACAGGAAGCACATCGGCGACGGAGGAGAAGTGGAGCAAGGCTCTCGTCGGCATATGCAGCTTTCAGAAAAGCCTTCCTGATGGATTCCGGCGGTAGTGTGCAGTCTTCTAGGCTGGCATCTTCCAGTCTCGGCGCCTTGATTTTCTTGAAGAATGATCCCGCTTCTTTAAATTAATTTTTTTTTCATTTTTCTAAACCGTAATTTTAAAAATTCATTGAATCTGAAAGAGAGGAAAGGGATTTGGGGAGGAGGAAATGAATGAAGAAGTGGTGGGGATTTTGAATGATGCTGAATTGGGGAAAGTGATTCAGAAGGTTGATGCAGACTTGTTTTGCTGAATTTGTGAGAAGATGGGTATGGGCGGGGTCAGAGCATCGGTCGGTTCGATACCCGAACCGAACCGAAAAAGCCGAAAACCGAATTATAATTTTTTTTAAAAACCGTACCGAACCAAATAGCCCATCACAACCGAATTTCAACCGAACCGAAATATTCAGTTCAGTTCGATTTTAATCGAAATAACCGAAATTTTTTGTCAATTATTATTATTATTATTATTATTATTATTTTATAACCTGCTTGTTAAAATTTAAAACTAACATGCTTTGTTTCAATTGCAACCTTAAATGAAACATAGTCCATATTGTCTACAAATTATAAAAATTCACGTAGCAACAAAAACTAATTAAAACATAGTCCACAATATTATCATTAATACACAATATTATCATTAATACAAATATTATCTTAATAAAAATATGGCTCACAATATTATCATTAATACAAGTATGAAATATAAAATTAAATTTTTTTCTTTTTTAATTCAGTCGGTTCGGTTATTTCGGTTTTTTTCCCCTCAAAACCGAACCGAACTGAAATAACCGAAATTTATGGAATTCAAAACCGAAAATCGAATCGAATTTTTATAACCGAACCGAATTGTATTTTTCGGTTCGGTTCGGTTTGATTTTAACCGAAAAATGCTCACCCCTAGGCGGCGGTTTTGGAAGTTGCCGACAGACTGAGGGGTGATCAGGGAAGGAGTTGGAGAGAGAGAAGGGGATTTTTTTGTGATTTTTTTTTGAATTTTTTTAAATATTTTAATTCTTGATTTTTTTATTCGAAAATAAATAAATTTAAAATTTAAAAGCCATGTCAGCAAAATTGGCTCGAAAAGCCCGTATTTACGAGCTCACGTGCGATTCACGTACAATTTCGGCCCAATTAAGTGATTCGAGCTGAAATTAGGCAAAATTGACGAGGCCCGACAACTTAATGTCCTAAATTACCAGTTCGAAAATTTTCTTTCCGAAAGTGCCAGATCCCTTAAGTTACAAGACAAAAAAATTGATAAACTCTAGTTTAAATTTTACACACCATGATTATGCTTTAAAAAATAAAAGTTATTACCTACATTAGCCCCACTTAAAATTTAAAATAATAAATAAAGAGTTGAAAAGTTTTGAGGATCCCATCGTTGATCCCACTTAAAATAAATACTGAGTTTAAAAGTGGAATACAACCACTTACATATAAAATAGAGTTTAAAAAATCTAAACTTCGAAATCATTGTAGTAAAAGGAAGTGAGTTACCGACTTATTGTAGTGAATACTCATTTTTTATGACTTTCTTGTCATTTAAAATTGTATGATATTATTTTTTGGACTAAATGCAAAAATCAATCTAAAATATTGATCATTTTTCAATTTCCAAACTAATTTTTTTTTTTATTTGATTGCAACCTGAAGTTTAAGAGTTTTTTAGAAACTTTTCCAGTGAAATGCACATCACGTGACTTTTGTGTGATTTTTAAAAGGATAAAAATAACCTAAAGTATGATATTTTTTTTAATTTGAAATCTACACTTTTTTGAAATGACAAATTTATTCTTTTAAAAATAAATGTTATGAACTTCGCCAAAAAAGTTGTCGGAAAAAAATAATTTAGGTTGCTTTTTGACAAACTTCCAAACTCTGGGTTGCAATTAAAAAATAATGTTTAGATTGCAAATTGAAAAATAATCATATTTTAGGTTGATTTTTACATTTAATTCTATTTTTTAGTGTTTCCTGTAATTTTACACAATTTATTTATAATTTTTGAATCCACACTAAACTGGAGATTCAGGCTGAATTCAATAACGAACAATCCGATTGAATCGATGATTGATAGAGATGTAAACGAACCAAGTCATTCGTGTGTACTATTCGAAACTCGATTCAATAAAAGTTTGTTCGAATTCGTATATTGGGATTCGTTAAGGTAAACAAACAAACTCAAACTTGATGTTATTCGACTTGGTAGTTCGGGAACAAGTTCGTTAAAAGACTCGTGAGTTAGTTCGTAAGATATAATACTAATATTTGGCATTTTGATATATATATATATATATATATATATTTTATACGTTTACTTATGATAAATATATAAATATCTAATTATAGATATTTTTTACAATAACATTATAAATTTTAGATAATATATTATATTTTTTACGAATATATAACTTATTTTGTTAATAAGTTTATGAATAATATAATTTATTATTAATATTTAAGTTCGTTAATGCTTAATTAAGCTTGAGTAAGCTCGTGAATCATGAATGTATTTGTTAAATTAGATTTAAATTCATTTAATAACTAAACAAATCAAACTCAATCATCTAATAACTCGTTGGTTTCGATTACGTCTTAATGACTGAGAGTGAGTCAAGCTGACTAGCCAAAATGGACCATACCATTAAATGCAATTCCTTTTCTCGAATGCTTAATGTAATTCATATATCCACACACAATGAGACATCCTTCTCTCTCTATCAACAGGAAATATATGACACTCACTTCACAGTATCTTAGTATATGAGTTTGGCCAAGGGCCCGCCCGGCCCGAAAGACTTTTCATTCCACGCTATAATCTTAGTTAATTTGGTGGCTCTACTTTCTTCTATAATTGATCACAATTATTTTTGTCCTCCAAATGAAGATATTTTCTAGGAAAACCTATAAAAGAAAAGAAAAATGAAGGCATTAATTTGTAACTTGCCTTACATAAAGCATACTTAGATTGCCAAATAATTAAAATGATTATGAACATAAATCTCTATACTTATAGTATAAGCAGTGACGGAGCCAAACGAGAGCCAAGGGGGCAGTGGGCCCCTCAATTTTTTTAAAATTATCCTATATATATTATGTTATTGTAAAATTAGTTATAAATACACACATATATATATATATATATTAGTGATAATTTTTAATCCAAATCTCATATCTTCACACTTTGCAATAAGTTGTTATTCAACCTTTGATTTTTTTTTCTACTTATTTTAGGTACCAAATTCACGATAATAATAGAATATTGGTGGTGTGAGTTTTCTAGATAATTGAAATGAATAAATTATATTTTTGGTCACCTTTATTTATATTATTCAAGTATCTAACATATGAGTTTTATCATTTTAATTCAAACAATTAATACAAATTTGTTAAAAGAATAGTAATAATCCAAAGTTTAACATATGATCACTGAGTAATGAAAAAAATATCTAAACACATGTATAGTTTATACGTATTTTTTGAATTTTTACACACTGTAAGTTGAATTCCTGAACAAAATTTCTGACTTCATCACTCCTTATAAGCATGTTCGTGCATAATAATCCATCCATAATTGATGGCTAAAATATTAGTTTTTTTTTATTTTTTTATTTTACTTAAATTGATAATTGGCGACACATTTGAGGTCATCGGGTTTTTGTTGAGTAATATGAAGCTTGGACATACTTATATTAAGAATATATTTAAAATTTGATTTATGTGATTAAAAATAATAAAATATATTCCAAAATATATATGAAGTTTAATTTGATTCAAAGATAGTAGGTAGTAGCGCGTGGTTCCTTAAATTCGATTTGTAAAATGACAAATAATAAGTAAATAAAGTGACATATGGTCCTGTGGACTCCATTATTAATATATTCATTACCATTATACAGGATTTTTTTTTTTTTTTCAATTATAAAAGTATTATTTTACAATATTTCCTCAATTCTTTTGCGACATCTATGTACAATTTTTTTGAATTATAGACTTATTATCAACACTATTATATATTCATGAGGGTGCAAATCACAAAACTCCAAATGTAATAATTTGTTAGTCAATAAAATCAGCAAACAAGTGCACCCACTGAATTAATGTTGGACTTTTCAAATTGTTTTGTCACATATACTGAAATTGTCTGTTCAGTGACCACATGGAATCCAATCACATCTCTATAATTCAATATCGATATTTTGGTTTCACGTTCAAAATTTGCTTTCGATTATTTTCCTAGAAATAAAGAAAATTTGGTAAACGTATTTTGGAATATTGCTATTTTATTCTCCAAATTAAATACTAACAAAATGGATGCAAGAATAAATTATTTATAAGATATAGATATTTGTTTAATCTTCTGACATGATAATATATGTTTCAATAATTTCATTAGTGTAGCTATCAAAAAAATCTAACGTGGCAATACTGGTCGTCTCACAAACCTGTAGGAAACTTTCCAACGGTAAATATTTTTTCATAATAAAATTTGCTAATAATCGATAATTGACAATACCGATAAATTCTAGATTGTCTTAGGCATAACATAAATATTAAAAAAATTATTGTTTCTTATTAACAAATTCAAAGACACATCATTTTTATTTTTTATTTTTGGTTAAATGGTCATCGTGCATCATTAATTATAAGAAAACACAATTTTTTTTTATTCTATACCATATTTCATCTCCCATTTTAAAATAATCATCGCATATTACGTGTATCAAATAATATCACTAATTAGGCAAAAACTCACGTGCAACCGTCACACCGTGCGACGGTTGCACTTATAACACAAAAAGAAATACATATAGTCGTTAAAGGCATACTTGAAAGAAAATTATTATTTGGTAGTAATTTATTTATTTTAATATTAGGATGTAATTAAGTAATCATTGTAATTAATTTATAATTAAATTTTAATGTTAGGATGTAATTATATTATTATTGTCATTAATTTCTAATTTTATATTTTCTTGAGATATTTAATATTTTCCTTAATTATGCATGAGGCACCTACATTTACATTTTGCCATATATGATATTCAACCTTTTATTTTTTTAATACATGTATTAAAATTCAATATAAAAAATATATGTATGAGCGAGTTTTTTTTAGTTTCAAATGAGGTGGGGAACTTGAACTGAAGACTTTACTTGAGTTATAAATGTATTTAAATATATGAGATCTACATTTTTCAAACGTTGAAAACTAACAAAGATCTATATTTTAAATTTTGTGAAAAAAAATTCAAAATCAAAAGTTAAACATGCAGTCATTGTAAAATGAAAACGTAAATGATTACATTTATAAGTTTTGCATATTATTGAATTTTTATACTACTTTCACTTGGACCCCTCAATAAACTTTCTGGCTTCGGTCACCCACTATATTTGCATGTTTTTAATTAAGATGAATAGAATAAGATTGTATGATATGAGTCCAACACATGAGTTTAGGACATTATGATTTATGAACCAATTCTTCCATGGGTCGATTGTGGGCTTTCAAAGTTGAACTACCTCAACTGATATTTTTTATTGAAAGACCAAACAAAACTAATAACTAAACATTACTCCCTTCAATTCAAAATAATAAGGAAAGAACAATAAGTTTGTGTGCAACGATTTTGAAAAAGATATGAAATTTAACAAGAATGAACATAAATAAAATTTATTCTTGCTATAACTCATAGGTACTTAAATCAATACAACATAAACATTGGCCATTCAGACATCATTATCTATGACATTATCCGGATCCATCAACTCCCTAACCGCCATTTCAATTTTCTCAGCAGGCACAATCTCATCACTCTGCATCCTATAATCCATCTTGATCTCAACAGCCATCTCAAAATCCTTCACTAGTTGGAACGAATTGGAACTCCAAACCAGACTCTCTCCAAGGCGAATTCCATCCACAGTGCGAAACGAATCCTCCCACCACAGAGTGGAGTGAGATCTTCTATTACATTTGGTGTTATATCTTCTATTCCAAATCAATCACCACACGCCACGTGTATTCAATGACATCACTAATTAATACGTGACATGTATTAAATGTTGTGTAACACCAAATGTAATAGAAGATTCAAACTCCCACAGAGTGGGCCAGCACCGCTATCTGCGGGGCCCACTCGATTCATTATAGTGTTTGAATGTGAATATTTTGATTCTCATTAATGGAACTACAATAGGATTGTACAATATATACACAAGAGATTGAAAAACTTCCTAAATTATACAAGAAAAGTCAACTATGCAATCCCTAAATTATAGGAAACAAATATGTGACTAAGTTATGCTATTATAGTGAATGGAATGAACACAAGACCAAATCGGTTTTGTTTCTACATTTTTTAGAATTATATTCCCTATTCACACGTCATCAGGGGGCCACTTCTTGTGCTAGGCTGCTTTTCCCTCATCCTCAAACATAATTAGATTTTTACAAAAGTTTAGGAGATGTGTTATAATCTATCCTGTAGTGGCATTTCCCCTCTATGTTTGGACAGATATTGGGGTTGTGATAATGAATAGTTTAGAATTAGTCAGCATGTTTATGGATGCAGTTAGTTACTACGATTTAGCGAATGTATGTCGTGCTGTAAGGAGACTAAGGACTGTATGCTTCTCCATGAAGATTATTTGAGTGTTCCCACCTCTCTAAACAAGTATATCAGTTTTTTTGAAGTTCAATTTACTTTTTCAATTCAATTATGGGGGAAAATGTATATATATTGCAATCTTAGTTGTATTATATGGGGATTTGTTGTTGGTTGAGTTGAAATTTGAAGTAGAATATATGTAAGGATTGTCAGGACTTCTGTTGACATTTTCATCAATTAGTGAATAAATAATATGATTTGAATTGGATCAAATAAAAAGTGTGATGATGTGGGTCGTTCGCGAGATGATTTTTTAAATGCACACAATTTGCAAGTCTAAGTGGCATACCAGAAGAAAGTATGTGAGTTATCTACCGCAGCTTTTTTGGGATTCATTTGATACCAGAAGAAAGTATGTGAGTTATCTACCACAACTTCTTTAAGATTCATTTGATACTATATATATATATTGTACACCAATGAAAACTATCAGTTCCTACATATATTCTCCAAAATTTCTGAAACACACGTTTTATTTCCAAGGAAATTAAGCTTTTTAATTCAATGGAGAAATCTCAGTCCACTCCAATGAGAAACCTTTTCTTGTTGCTTTTGATTCTGCTTCCGACAATAGTAGTGGGAGAATGTACCTGTGATATGGATGAAGAAGACAGGGACGAAAGGCTGTCTTTCAAGTATAAGATGGTGGCGATCGCCTCCATCCTGGTGGCGGGCGCTGTTGGCGTGTTCTTGCCGGTGCTCGGAAAATGGATTCCAGCGTTGAGCTCGGAGAGAAGCTTTTTCTTCATAATAAAAGCATTTGCCGCGGGCGTGATTTTGTCAACGGGGTTTATCCATGTGTTGCCGGATGCCTTTGAGAGCCTAACGTCACCGTGCCTGAAAGAGCACCCGTGGGGGGGATTTTCCGTTTGCCGGATTTGTTGCGATGATGGCGGCGATGATGATTCTGATGGTGGAGACTTGGGCGACAGTGAGAGTGAAGAGTGGTGGTGATGGTGAAGATCGAAGGAGTGTTCATGCTACAGATGGACATGCACATGCCTCGTTGTCACTTGATCCTGAGACTCAACTTCATCGTCATCGTGTAACCTCACAGGTATTAATATTACTCAAAATGGGTACTAATTGTAATATACAGATTAGAAATAATTATTGTAGCTAGGCTGCTGCTTTATTCTTTTTTGATTCATTCTCTTCTTTCGCTTTTATTCTTTTGTCATTATTTCATTTTTCCACTCATTTAGAGTTTTCTTATTTTAAGAAATAAGATCTCGCAAGGGGTTTTACAGAACAATCTTGTTTTCATTTCCATGAATCATCTATTTATGTGAGGATTTTATTGATGAAGTGGAAAAATAATATATATTTCATGTATGCTGGTTATCCATTTTTATATCTTGATATTAATGTATCTTGATATTTTTTGTCAAGAACTGTCTAGTTAAAATTGCTAATAACATATGGGAGTGTATAACAAAATTTGTACCAAAATTGAACATATTGACTTCCATTTCTTGATTTTTTTAAAAATAACTATTAACCTATTTTGCCCTACAAAGTGAATATTATTATTTTTCATGTTAATGTTATTTTATCAAATGTCAATATTGATGCAGTTGATTAATATATAATTTTTTTTTGAAGGTGTTGGAATTGGGTATCTTAATCCATTATGTGATAGTTGGAATTGTTTTAGGTGCTTCAGAGAGCCCTAAGACTATAAAACCCTTGATTGCAGCTTTGACCTTCCATCAATTTTTCAAAGGAATGTGTTTTGGTGGATGTATAACTCAGGTACATAGAATCATTAATATAATTTTTAATTAGTTATTGATTGTCTTGATTTTCTAACAGTGGTATTATCCACGAAAAGGGCTGCAACTTTTTCACGTTCATAACCAATTCCGAAAAATTTAAGTAGTAGCTTTTATGCTAATTTTTATAGTTTGATTTATCTAATTGTCTTTTTTCTTTTTTCCTTTTTTAGGCAAAGTTCAACTTAAAAACAATAATAATGATGACATTTCTATTCTCGATAACGGCGCCAAGTGGCATCGCCATAGGCATTGGAATAAGTAGCAACTATAAGGAGACAAGTCCAACGGCTCTTATAGTTGAAGGGATTTTCAATTCAGCATCAGCTGGCATACTCATATATATGGCACTTGTTGATCTTTTTTCTGCTGATTTTATGAGTCCTAAAATGCAAAGTAATGGTAAATTAAGATTAGGAGCAAATGTGTCCCTTCTCCTTGGTGCTGGTTGTATGTCTCTTTTGGCTAAGTGGGCCTGAGCATTATATTCTTGTTGTGTCACTTGTAAAAGAAAGTGAGAATTGGAATTTATAAATGCTAATTATTTTTCTAATTTTCGTGAATGTTACTAACTTACTATCGAGAATATCCACTAAATGTATTTTATGTCATTTATTTATACATAAACATTAAAACATGATATGCACTTAATGATGCATGTTTAATTATTATATTATGTCGAACTCACTTGATGTAGTATCGAGAAAACTATTTGTTGTGCACATGATTTAATTTTAAAGATTTTTTTTTTATCCGTACTTGAACCTTGTATTATAATAATGATATGCCATAGTTGTACATTTTGAATTAAGATGAATGGAATGAGATTGTGTGATATGAGTCCAACACATGCCTTGTATTACAATAATGTTATACCATATTTGTACGTTTTGAATTAAGATGAGTAGAATGGGATTGTGTGATATGAGTCCAACACATGCCTTGTATTACAATAATGTTATACCATATTTGTACGTTTTGAATTAAGATGAATAGAGTGGGATTGTGTAATATGAGTCCAACACATGAGTTTAGGACATTATTATTCATGGGTCAATTCCATGGGTTGATTGTGAGGTTTCGAAGTTGGACTACCGAACTGACATTTTCAAATTGAAAAACCAAACAAAACTAATAATTAAACATTACTTCGCTCCATAATAATAAATAATTAGAAGTTAATCATATATAGAAGAAACAAACAAAAATAAGGGTACTTAATACAATTTAATATATGAATTATTGTATTTTATTTTTAGTAGGTGCCTAAACTCAAAGTTTTCGGATTACTAGTCATTTTCTTAAAATATTTTAGTTGCTACTCAGAAGTCAATTTTTGACATATCTTCTGCCAAAATTGTTCAGGAAACTCGAAAATACAATTCTCCATCAGTAAAAAATATTAAGAAATTAAGAATATGTTCATAGTTTTTAAAAGAAAATTTATATATTATGAGACTGTCCATTTGGTTCGAGTGTTGGGTTTGTTTAGGTTGGTTTAATATTGTGGGCTTTTATTGTTCATTGAAGACAAAATAGAGCATTTTGGGTGTTTGGTATGTAGGTTTTGTGGTAGGTTTGATTTAAATTTTATGTTTGGTTTGAATGATTATGGGTTTGCAAATGTGAGTTTAATTTACATTTTGTATTTGCTTTGTTGGTTAAGACTGATAAAAAAGATGAAAAGATCAAAATACCCTTAATTTAAAAAAACATAAAATAATGAATTCAATTAATATAATAAAATACAAATATGAAAAGCTGGTTCTTATTTATTTTATTTTATACTATGATATAGTATGTAAGTTTAAATAATTATCAAAACTATATAATTTTTTAACTCCGTGATACACAAATAGAACATGAAATTGTTGGAGAAGAATATATTATATACATTTAATATCATATATTTTATTTTGCTTTTAAAAATGAAAATCGAAATATTATTTAAAGGGTTGCAAAGGAAGCCTTCTCTTGAAAAATTCATGTTTTTCAAACTAAATTTTTGGATTATATAAAGAATGAAGTAAAAGAACATTTACGTAAATACAAATTTCTAAGTTTATGCAATGAAACACTTTAATGTTCTTTTGTTACCTCTAGATAATCGGCTACTAACATTCACCACTCACCTACCATGCAAAGAACCTATTATCTAAAAACAATTAAAATATGGAGGGGTGAGTGTTTGAAATACACTTAGTGGGGGATCCTTGGATATAATCAATTAAAACATCTAATTGATAAAACTTAGCGAACCAACTCATAGATTACGGATCTTAACCATCGTAGCAAAGCTTACAGATCTCAACCGTCATAGTGTAGTTTACGAATCTTAACCATTATAGAATAGTACTTTCATGTAGCATAGCAAACCAAACAAACACACACCTATGACAAGGTATCAAACATAGCATAGCAAACCATACAAACACACATATAGCAAAAAATCAAACATAGCATAGCAAACCATACAAACACACATATAGCAAAGAATCAAACATAGCATTTAACACATGGAAACATTACTTTTGCATAGTTACGGAATTCAACCTGTCTTAACATAGTTGTGGTTCTAAGTCATTGTAGCTTGCATGCGTACACATATACGCAACATACTTAATTATATCATTCACGTAAAGATCATTCATTTCATACCATTCGTAAGATAAATCTTAAGTCATTAATACATTGTATGAAGTCACATTAGCAATCAAATAGGTGTAATAACCTCATGTAGCTTTAACATTCATATAGAGCACGAAAATTAAGAGTTTCGGTTAGAAATTACCCCCATCTTATTCGGTGGTGCCTAGCGTGTATTTGTAAGTTGCCAAGCAAATTCTAGATAAATCATCTTTGCTCGTTTCCTACATCGATCATAAAATAAGTCTTAACACCTCATCTAATTATAAGCTCGTAAGTTAAAGCTAAAAATAATTAAAGTGTGACCTTTAATGTTGTTCTTGGACGTCCGATCAATTGAAGAGACTTTCGTTAACGTCGCGGATAAATAAAAGGAAAGAAACAATTTTAAGATAACACATAGATTTTTAAGAAATACTTATTTTTGTTTTAATTGGATTTTGGAAGACTTCAAAATAATTATAGAAGAGCTAAATACGAAATTAGAGCTTGAGTTAGGTCTCAAAAAACTTAAAATAAAATACAAAAAAGTGCTAATCATAAAGTCAATGTTTTAAATAAAATATTTTGAGACTTGAAAATGCTTTTGGAAGGCTAAAAAGGAACTAACAGTTTAATTGGATATATCAAACATAGGATTTAATTTGAGAAATTGAACTCAATTGAATGAAATTGAGAGTTAATTTAGGCAAAAGAACTAAATTGCAAAGTTTTGAAAAATGGCTTGTTGTGAGAAAAATGGAAGTTTCAAGATATCTTTAAATCATGAAAACGA
Source organism: Scutellaria minor (assembly GCA_954870855.1). Taxonomy (NCBI): domain Eukaryota; kingdom Viridiplantae; phylum Streptophyta; class Magnoliopsida; order Lamiales; family Lamiaceae; genus Scutellaria; species Scutellaria minor. Next base: position 9,429,378 of record OX940737.1, read on the forward strand.
CTTCAACGGGTTAAACTTTGAAATTAGGGTTTAGAAGGTTCATTTGGGGCTTGAAATTAGGTAATTGGGTTCAAAAAAGAGTTTATAAGAGCAAAAAGACCAAACCGCAAATTCTAAAAGAGTTGACTTTGACCAAAGGGGTAAGAATATAATTTTCAGGAGTTCATAAAAACCCTAGGGGTCAAATTGAAAAGTTATAATTTATTTTGTGGCCCTTTTGCCATTTTAAAGAGTCTTGGGACCAAAACATAAATTTCGAAAGATTGTGGCATATAACTTAATTATTCACAAATTCTAGGGTTTACATTTTGGCCTCTCAACTTCATTAAATTTACAATGAGGGTTAATGTGCAATTTTCAGAAACTTAAATATTTGCATAAAGGTCCTAAACTATTTCAAATTCTCGTTCTCCACCTCAACACCTTCAAAACCCTAAAACTAGCTACCTATCACCCCTCTTGCCGCCTTGGCCGATGGCAACCTATCACCGGCCACCTTACTGGCGACCACTACCACCCAGCCACCTTTTCCCGCAAACACGCAACGAACCAACGCTCAATGTCAAGCCCCGTTTTCTTTCAAAAAATTATCAGAGTTTTACTTGAGGGCGTGCAAGAAGAAATGGTAAGAGACATTTTCATAAACAGAAGAAGGAGGTAGGAGACGACAGAAGAATGAGGTAGGAGATGATGTGAATCATTCACATATCAACAATCGGTTTCAACCGATTAACATAACATAACAGCGGAAAAAAATATCATCAGGATTTATCATCCGAAGCATATACGAGATTATTTGTTACAAAACGTGAATTATAAAAATCATTGTTTAACTATTGTGAGATATCAAACTTAAATACACAAGTTCGGATAGAGCACCACATCTCTCTCTCTAAGGTTCACCATGCTCGTCATCTCCTGTAACGTGAATTATAGAATAGGGGGTGAGTGCGTGGAATACACTCGTGGGGATAAAATCCGCATCTTATAACAGTCGACAAATATATATTACAGGAAAATATAACATTCAGTCACGTTGTCACTGTTAGGATGTATACTATAAGTCTAGTTTTTTGTATGAACATCTTTTTGATATGAGAATCATTTTGGTCAAATGTTTTGCATTTTATATTTGCTATATATGTTAATGCAATTGTCCAGATTAATCTATATTGTAGATAACATGGTGTGTGGTGCCACACAGAAGATCATGCTACCAGTTCCTTATGATTATAATAGTAGCTCACAACCAAGATGGATTTGGACAAACCATTAGGAACGGTTGTAGTGTAATTTGGTATAAGTCTGTCTTGACTATAAAGTTACACTAGTACATTTTGTATGTATTGAGCATGACCATTTGAGGTTGTTCGATTTGTACTGACTATATAAAAGAACAAGACCTCTGTTATTATGGATATACGTCTTCTTAATCCCTATATAATAAGAAGGAGCCCATATTGTAATATGGGATTGGGGCGGTAGTTCAATTATAACTCCTTAGTGGACCGAGTTATAATTGATGGACTTAAGCTGGGTGTTCGGACCGAACCCAGGATGCCTAAGCCCATCAGGAGGCCCAACCCTAATTCCTCCTTTAGGTCCCCATTGTAGCCTATATATACCCTAAAATCAGCGCCTCCCTTAAGAGATACACTCTCAATCTCACGCATACGTTAAGATACAAAACCGTGAGAAAGAAAAGAGGGACGAGAACGCTGAGTCTTTGGAGGATCGTCGCCCACACGACGTCCAAAGGAAGGGTTAATTAGGAATACAACAGAAGATCGAGAGGTCTTATCTTCGATCTGTTCGTCTTCAAAATGTATGATTTCTTTCTGCTGCGCATATCCTTTTGGATCCCGATTCTGTAACGCCCAATTCTCTAATCACATGCATCTTACATTGAAATGCATTCATGAGCATTCAATCTATATTTCTAAGCATCTTATTATGAAATGCGCTGAATTCTCAAGTATATGCCTATTTTATGATCTAATTAGTCATGATTACTTTACCTATGCATGATATTATTATGGCGTTCCAACTCTATAGCCTAATATACTCTGTTTAGTGCTTCTTCTTTTACAGTGGAAAGGTTTGGCTTGGGAAGAGAAGATAGATGTGCTGAAAACGGTTATAGATTAACTTGATTACACTTCTAATTTATGAATTTCATTTCATTTATTTATAATTCTAAAGTAAGTAAAATGCTGCAATTTGATTGGTTAGTTGACTAGGGTGCACCAAAAGCACTTTTAATGTGTTGCACTAGATTATTTTGATCTTTCCTCCAACACTAACCTTTTCCTAAGGCAAAAAACGTGGCACATGACACATTTAACACCTATACTAGTTCAGCCAATTAGGACAAAACAAGTGTTTGCCTTTAGCATGGTCAAATATGGTAGGAAATATCATTTTATGCTTTCTTTTGTTCACATGAGACTCAAAAACGACCAGCCTCTTCTCCTCTTCCTTTCTTCAACCTTAGAACCCCAAATACCACACAAAAATTGAAATATATCATGGAGGTTGCATATGAGATGAATTGAAGCTAGTTGGTGACTCTTTTGGTGAAAACATTGCATCCTTAAGCTTAATTGTTAGGTCTGATCCTGTCTCTATGTTTTATGCTTAAAATTATGTTTATATGATGATTACATGATCTGATTTTATATGTAGTATTATGAGGATGAATTGAAGATAACTAAGTTAGTTGAAGTAGTTTAATTAAACTTGTGAATCTGATAAGTTGTGGCTGATTCTATTGATGCTTGGTATTGTTATAATGATTGGAAGTATGCTTGAAGAGTTAGAGGATAGGTAGCTCAAGTGGTTATTTAGGTTAAGTTGTGCAAGAACATAATTAGTTCGGTTCATGTGAGTTTTTATTATTGCAAATTAGGGGCTGCCCTATTAGTGTTCTTAATTTATTGAATTAAGGAATGATATTAAGATGAATTATAAGTTTTGATGTGTTTAATTGAATCATAGTGTCTCTTCATTGAATGAGCATTTAAAGGTATGTATATGCATGCTTGATCCTTTTAGGTTTATAAGCACATCGTATCTTCCCCAAGGGCTAAACACTTCCACTTCAATTACTTGCTTTGGATTCGAGGTAAGTTGAAGCTTTTATTTGCTGCATTACAAGAACTAATTGATATTCATGTAATTTGAATGATATGTGAATGATTGTTCTATGTCTACGATTGAATGGTATGTGAGATTAATGTGATACATGATGCATATAAAAGATGTTTTGAAAGAGGAAGTATGGTACTTGATTGATTGAGAGTGGGCAACATGACTATACGGTCTACAGATGATAATTGAGCTATCAGAGAGTAGACACAATGTGTACGGTCTGCTGATGTTGGTTGAGTACTAATGATAGTGCTTAACTAACAGAGAGTAGATATCATGATGATGATTGGCCAATCTTAATGAAACGCTTATACGGCCTACTGATATTGATTGAGTACCAGCCTTCCGGGTACCCTACAAAGAATGTTTTCAGAATAAATGAGTATGGAAAAACATATTGCATGATATGATTCATTATACGTGGTTGTGTGCATAAGTTTCAACTTACTGAGCTTATTGCTCATTAATAAGTTTTTGTAATGCAGGTAATGATGTGCAGTGATAATTGGTCTCCTAAATGGCCAGTCAGTTTATTCATATGCTATGCTCGAGATGAGCTTTTGAAGCTTACGTTCAGTTACTTATCTTTTGGACAATTAAACCGTTGAGGGTCTTTTGTTGTAAATAGATATTTTGGATTCCAGGTATAAACGATGGTATATTTCTATCGACAAAGTTCCTTTCAAGTATAATGAAGTTCTCTTGCAAAAATTTAATGTTGGGGACCTTCTTTAATGGCTGGCTGCGTTTTCATGTTAAGTCAAGAATCTAACATTCTCATACATGTGTTTCTTAAAAGCATTTTGAATTAGTAAAGCTTGGGAGTGTTACAGATTCCGATAGCATAAGGTCGGCGATCTGTCGGTTCCAACAGTCACAACACGTAAAATGCAAGACACGTATCTCGTAATTCATCCATTAGGTGCGGGAATTTCCCGACTAACCCTACCAAATGGTCTTTAATACCGCTAGCGCATTTACAGGACCACCAGATCTTTCAGGTAGTAGAGGGGGTAAGAGACAGATGTTTTTTACGGTCCATAAGACCCTCTGAACATGCAATGTGGACCGAAGCCCTTTCACAGTATATCATGAACATATATACATAGCATATAATCACTGCATTTAGTATTTCTCAATGCAACTGGTAGCCTACATAAGTTACGGTGTTTCTTAGATCCTTAATAAGTATAATTAAAGATATAAAAGATTCCCGAAAAAGAACGATCGTTAAAGACGCGACGGATCGAGTGATCTAAAGATTGAGGTTGAAGAAACAAGAGTGGATGTTCAGTTTATAAGGCTGAGATGAAAGAGGATGAAATTTGGGTCACAACGGAAAAAGAATGAGCTCAATCGGAGTTAAAACGAGCTCGAACGGAGCATTTTAAGTTTGGGGGTATTTTGGTAATTTTGGTCAAAGGGTTGACTTTGACCAGGACCCACGACCCCCGGTCAACGACATCTCATCGGCGACGACTCGATGATAACGTATGATGGAAAAATGGGATTCGGATCGAAAACACGGCGTCGCGCGCGCACCCGTCACACAGCGTGCGAGCACCTGACGCGTCTCGGCAGCACTCGGCAGCATACGCGCGCGGCACCCGGTGCTCCTTGGCATCCTCAACAGCGGGCTCGCGTGAGCACCCGGCACGTCTCGGCAGCTCTCGGCAGCACTCTACAGCATGCGCGCGAGGCACCTGGCATTCTCGACCAGGCTCGGCAGGTGCGCACCCGGCTCCCTCGGCCAAGCTTGCGCGCCCAGCGCGCGCGTGCGCCCTCTTGGCGTCGCGCCCAGCATCTGCTGCTCCTCCTGGCTGCCACCAACTGCGGCGGCGCCGACGCCGCCGCCATCTTGTCTGCTAGCGACCCAGCTCTGACGACCACCATCTCCGGCCACCCCTCGCCGGCTCCGGCCATGAATAGTGCCGTAAAACAGCCACCAAACATACCCTAACCCTCAAGCTCTTTATCTCTCTCTTCCTCCCTTCCCAGCTCCGGCCGGCGACTTCCATTCGCCGGCGACACCCCCAAGACCGCCGGAACACTAGCCGGCGACTTCCAGTCGCCGGCAATCCACCCTACCAGCCTCGCACACACACAACAACCTATACACACACATGCATACATATACAAACTCACACACACTTGTAACAGCCTTGGTCGGCAACTTCTAGTCGCCGACGACCCACCACCAACCTCGTCGGCGCATCACCAACGCCAGCCCACTATTTCCCCATGGCGGCTCTAATGCACACACTCAACACACACTATCACACACAACACCACGCGATACACACACACGTTGCCTGTAACGGCTCCGACGCCGCCACCCACAGTGGCGCCGCCCCTCCAGTGACTCACCCTCACCACCAGGAGGTCCTCCGGCAGCAGCTCGGGCGAGAAGGAGGGAGTAAACAGATGAGAGAGAAAAGTTGGCAAGAATTAGGGTTTAGGGTTTGGAGGTGGTTTTTCACCGTTTTTCGGCGAACGAGATATCGGAATTGAAATCCGAGACCTATCCTAGACTCGTCTCGACGAGACCTACCTTCTATGTGAAAATCAGCCGAAATCGATAACTTTGAAATTTTCCGGTCATCGGTGGCGGCGCGCCGGAGGCCAGAAACAATAAAGAGAGAGAGAGGAGAGAGAGACTTACGAGTTTTCGTCGGTTTTGGCTCGTTCGGAAAAACGGTGATTTTTGAATCGAAAACGCCCCTATTTATAGATTTCCTGGAAATCACTATTCACGTAAAAATCCTAAAATTACTGTTCATGGGTAAAAATCTTTGTCACTATTCATGTAAAAATCTTTGTTACTATTCACCATAAATATCTTTCGATTTTCCGAAACTTCGTGTTTTGCCCTTTTCATCGCCATTTAAGCTACGGGTCTCCGATTGACCCCTAGTTCATTTCTATCTTCTCATTTTTCCATTACGCATCTAATGGTATAATAATATTCTATGTTTCATATCTAGAAAATATATCCATCTAAAACCGGCGTTAAACACGTATTTGAAACACACGTAATTAAATTATACAGTCAAAATTAATGCACATAATAATCTAATTATTGGTTTAATATTTAATTCATCAATTATGCTTCGTGTTTGGTCTGGGGTGCTACATCCCTTACCCCCTAAAATAATTTCATCCTCGAAATTAAACGTGTACCTAGGAAGAAATTAAACGTGTACCTAGGAAAGGTAAGTCGAGATACTTCTTCAGGATTTCGTCTTCTAATTCCCACGTCGCTTCCTTCCTTCCCATGACAGCTCCATTGAACCTTCACTATAGCCATCTTTCAATTTCTTAGTTGCCGGTTTTTTCTATCCAAGATGGCTACCGAGACTTCTTCATAAGTCAGATCTTTCTCAAGTTTTATGCCTTCTTGTTCGATTATATGGTACGGATCGAAAATATACTTCCGTAGCATAAACACGTGAAAAACATTGTGTACTCCAGCGAAGTTCGGTGGTAGAGCTAGACGGTACGCGACCTCCCCGACTCGATCTAAAATCTCGAATGGTCCCACATACCTCGGCTTCAGCTTTCCTCTCTTCCCAAAATGATGGACCCCTTTAGTAGGCGACACTTTGAGGAAACCTTTGTCTCCTACTTCAAATTTCAGCTCCCTCCGTCTTTTATCTGCGTACGCTTTTTGTCGATCCTGGGCCACTTGTATTCTTTCCCGAATCTTCTTTATCACCTCAACCGTTTGATCTACTAATTCGGGTCCCAAAATCTTCTTTTTGCCCACTTCATCCCAACAGATAGGTGAGCGGCATTTTCTTTCGTAGAGAACTTCATAGGGCGTCATACCAATTATCGATTGGTAGCTGTTGTTGTAGGCAAACTCCACTAAGCATAGGTGGTCTTCCCAACTTTCGGGAAAATCCAAAACGCATGCTCGCAACATGTCCTCCAAGATTTGTATGGTCCTTTCCGATTGTCCGTTTGTTTATGGGTGAAAAGTTATACTAAAAGACAGCTTGGTTCCTAACTCCTTTTGTAGACTTTGCCAGAATCTAGAGGTGAACTGAGGATCTCTATCCGATACGATAGAAACCGGTACGCTGTGCAATCGGACAATCTCCTCGAGATATATTCGCGCTAACTTATCCAGTCCAAAAGTCATCTTGATTGGTAAGAAATAGGTAGACTTCGTTAGTCTATCAACGATTACCCATACGGCGTGGTTTCCTCGTTTGGTTCTCGGCAAACCAACCACGAAATCCATGACGATGTGTTCCCACTTCCATTCGGGTATCTCCAAAGGAGTTAGCATTCAAGCTGGCCGTTGATGCTCCGCTTTCACTTGTTGACAAATGAGACACTTCTTAACGAACAACCCTATGCTTCTTTTCATATTTCTCCACTAAAAATTTCCCTTAAATCCCGGTATATTTTTGTACCTCCAGGGTGTGCAGACATCGGTGTGCAATGTGCCTCTTCGAGAATTTCTTCTCTCAATTTCTCATTCTTGGGCACGCATATTCTTCCTCTGAAGATCAGAGCTCCATCTGTAGCCAAAGAGAAACCTTCGGCTCTTTCTTTATCCATATGAGCTTTCATCATCGTTAGGAAGTTATCCCTCTTCTAGGCTTCAACAATTCGATCCCGTAGTGTGGGTTTCACGAATAGTGCTGTCATCCTAGCTTCGATGCTCTTCGGAGACGTGACTATCTCCAGATTTAGCTTTGACATCTCCTCGATCAGTTGGTGCTGATTGGTGATCATAAACGTCATCACTCTCTTTCCTTTTCTGCTAAGGGCATCACCTACCACGTTTGCTTTTCCAAGATGGTAGTGTATCGTAATATCGTAATCTTTCACCAACTCTAGCCATCTTCTTTGTCTCATGTTGAGCTCCTTTTATCCAAAGAAGTATTTCAGGCTCTTATGGTCGGTGTAGATCTCACACTTCATGCCATAGAGATAGTGTCTCCATATCTTGAGAGCGTGTACCACAGCTGCTAGCTCCAGATCGTGCGTTGGGTAGTTCTGTTCATGAATCTTCAATTGGCATGATTCATACGCCACTACTTTTCCTTGTTGCATCAAAACACACCCCAAACCCTATTTGGATGCGTTACTGTAGATCACGAACTCCTTGGTTACGTCTGGAACTATTAAGACTGGCGCTTCTGTCAGTCTCTTCTTTAGTTCCTGGAAACTACGCTCACATTGCTCACTCCATTGAAACTTCATGTCCTTTCTTATCAAGTGAGTCATTGGAATGACAATCTTCGAAAATCCTTTTATGAATCTTCGGTAGTATGCAGCCAGGCCGATGAAACTCCGAACTTCTTTAACGTTCGTTGGAGTTTCCCACTTACTGACAGCTTCCACCTTTTCAGGGTCTACTTCGATCCCTTGTGAAGAGACAATATAGCCCAGGAAGCCCACTTTGTCCATCCAGAATTCGCACTTCTTGAATTTTGCGTAAAGCTTCTCATTTCTTAAAACCTCAAGTGCGATTCTGAGATGTTGTTCATGGTGCGCTCTATCGCACGAATAGATGAGAATATCATCAATGAACACAATGATGAAAAGATCAAGATAAGGATGGAAGACGCGATTCATCAAGTCCATAAAGACAGCTGGAGCATTACTCAATCCAAATGGCATTGCTACAAACTCGTAGTGACCATATCTCATCCTGAATGCTGTCTTTGATATATCTGCGTCTTTGACTTTCATTTGGTGATATCCAGACCTTAAGTCAATCTTCGAGAACACACTGGCACCTCTTAATTGATCAAAAAAGATCTTTAATTCGAGGCAGTGGATACTTGTTCTTTATTGTCCTCTTGTTTAGCTCTCGGTAATCAATACACATCCGAAAGCTGTCATCCTTCTTCTTTACAAAAAGCACTGGAGCTCCCCAGGGCGACACGCTTGGTCTGATGAAACCTTTGTCCAAAAGTTCTTATAATTAGACCTTCAGTTCCTGTAGTTCTTTTGGTGCCATCCGATAAGGAGCTTTTGACACCGGTACTGATCCTGGAACGAGATCTATCTCGAAGGTCACTTGTCGATCCGGTGGAGGACCAGGTAAATCCTCTGGAAATACATTCATAAATTCCTTTATCACCGGCACCTTCTCGATAGAAGTCGATTCTTGCTCGGGGTTCACTATGTTGACCAACCAAGCTTCGTAATTTCTTTTGTTAAGCATCTGGGTTGCCTTCATGGCCGAGATAATTCTTGAATCAACTTTAACTCGTGTTCCATGAAATGTGAACTCCGGCTCTCCCGGTGCTTAGAAGACGATTTCTGTCGCACGACACCTGATTACTGCATGATTGGACTCTAGCCAGTCTATACCTAGGATTATGTCAAAATCCTTCATCTCTAAAGCATGAAGATCAGCTAGAAGAATCTTATCTTCAAAAGCGATCTTTAGGTGATGGTATAGGTGTTTTGTCCTTACCGTCTTTCCTGAAGGAATACTAACTTCTAGGGTTTGAGCGACTATCCTACCATCTTCATGCTTCAGCAAGTTACAGAAGTTGATAGATATAAAGGAGTGTGTCGCTCTAGTAACAAAAAGGATTAGCGTAGGTATATCAGATACTGATAACATACCTGTCAGCATCTCAACTCCCTCAACGGCTTCTAGGCAGGTAAGAGTGAAAGCTCGCGCTCTGTCTGCCATTGGCCTCGAGTTTAAGGCCGTAGCTGGCGAGTTCCTATTCCTCCAGCAGTTGGCTGTTATATGCCCCGATGCCCCACATGTGAAGCAGTTCCGTGTTTCTGGTTGACACGGTCCCACATGTACCTTTCTGCACCTAGGACACTGGTTCCCAGGTCTGGGAGTGGGAATGAGTGGAGCGTTGCTTGCCCTTGGAAATTTGTTCTGGACAAAACTCTGGCTCAGGCCAGTCCACTTCCTTTTTACAGGAGCCGGGAAGACTTTCTTAGGAGGTATAACATCCAAACGCAAACGAGAGGCGATCTCCTGAGCTCTCTAGATAACACTTGCGTATGTCATCACCTCCTGCCTAGCCAGTATGGATCTAATCTCTGGACGAAGGCCCTTTTTAAATCTTCGGGCCTTCTTGATGTCAGTATCCACCAAGTGTGTGGCGTACCGGCTTAGATGATTGAATCACCACTCATATTCTCCCACCGTCGAGCTTCCCTATCGGAGATGTAGAAACTTCATTTTCTTCTTGTCCCGGTAGGATTAAGGGATGAAGTGATGAGAAACCACTTTCTTAAACTCTTCCCACGCCATCCCCTCTATTTGAGCGGGTAGTAGAGTCCGCTCATACGAGTCCCACCAGTGACTCACCTCATCGGTAAGCTGGAAGATCGCACAGCTGACCTTTTGTTCTTTAGAACACGTTAGGTGCCCAAATAATCGGTTGAGTGACCTTAGCCACTCTTTCGCGTCTATTGGTTCCCCCTTCTCATCGAACGTCGGCGGGTTAAATCGCCAAAACTGGTTGTATATGAGATTAGGGTCGGTTCTTGTTGGTTGTGGGGTGGCTTGAGTTACCTCGAAATATTGTGCTAACCCCCTTAGCACCGTAACTAAGTCTCCCACATTAGCGTTTTCCTCTCGCTCCGGCTGATTAGCCGGTTGTGGTTGTTCTCTTCGTGGTCTTCCTCTTGACATGGTTCTGTTACGATATATAGATATATATATATATAAGTCATCGAGATTCTACAATAATAATATAGGTGAAGAAATAAATGTGATATACGTGAAGAGGCATAAACATATATTCCATAGGATAAACGAGGAATTATACGTTCATAATATACATAGAAGCATAATAGGGGTAGCCCTACACCACTTCAAAAGGTGTATATACACTATCTATGAAATATAAGCTACCCTATACATATAGAATGTTTTATCGTTTGTGACATAATATATACATATCATATAAAGTTCTCTCATGACGTCTACACTACTGCAACGGGAGGCGACGGAGGCCCTGGTAGTCCTGGCGCCCCGTCCCTAGGGTCGCCCATCTCCGAGTCATCCTCCTCAGGATCCTCTTCAGGATCGTCGTCCTCCGACTCAGAACTACTGCTAGACGGATCGTAGGGTCCCGACTTAGGAGCAGTCGGAAGGCCATGTCGACCCCACAGCTCCAGCATATGCCTCGCCACATTTCCGAAGTCGGCGATGGTATGTGATCTATCGATGAGAATACTAACTCATCCCGATAGACTAAACGGGCCCTAATCTCCTACTCGCGTGGCAAAGTATGGATCATATGCAGATACGCCTTGACGCCACTGATCCAACCTCCAACACCCCCTATCTCCCTCCAGCAGTGTAAAAGCCTAGCAACGTGCTCACCTACCGATATATCACCCGTCACTCTACTCTCATAATAACAGCATCAGAGTCTCTCCTCACACACCTCTATAACCGGTATCCTCCCCCTAGCGGTAACATAAATCCTATTCATCTGTCAAGTATAAATTACACGAGTTTTTTTATCATCAATCTATATCCGTAATATCTCTTTTTAAACCTTAACGGTCTATATCATGTTATCAAGGTATCACATAACAGGTAAGCTCTCATTTTCGCAAGTCTTATAATCAGAGAGAGACTCCTATAGAGAGAGGATGATGTCTATCTATTTCTTTTCAAAAACATTTTTACGTTTTAAAAACATGTTTATAAAGCAAGTTTGAGCAAGTTTGAAAATGATAGAACATTGCTCTGATACCAAACTGTCACGCCCCGTTTTCTTTAATAAAATTATTAGAGTTTTACTTGCGGGCGTGCAAGAAAAAATGGTAAGAGACATTTTCATAAACAGAAGAATGAGGTAGGAGATGACAGAAGAATGAGGTAGGAGACGATGTGAATCATTCACATATCAACAATCGATTTCAACTGATTAACATAACATAGCAGCGGAAAAAAATATCATTAGGATCTATCATTCGAAACATATACGAGATTATTTGTTATAAAACGTGAATTATAAAAATCATTGTTTAAATGTTGTGAGACATCAAACCTAAATACAGAAGTCCGGATAGAGCACCACCCCTCTCTCTCTAAGGTTCACCATGCTCGTCATCTCCTGTAACGTGAATTACAGAATGGGGGGTGAGTGCGTGGAATACACTCGTGTGGATAAAATCTGCATCTTATAACAATCGACAGATATATATTACAGGAAAATGTAACATTCAATCACGTTGTCACAACACGTAAAATGCAAGACACGTATCTCGCAACTCATCCATTAGGTGCGGGAACTTCCCAACTTACCCTACCAAACGGTCTTAAATACCGCTAGCGCATTTACAGGACCGCCAGACCTTTCAGGTAGTAGAGGGGGTAAGAGACAGATGTTTTTTACCGTCCATAAGACCCTCTGAATATGCAATGTGGACCGAAGCCATTTCACAGTGTATCATGAACACATATACATAGCATATAATCACTGCATTTAGTATTCTTCAATCCAACTGGTAGCCTACATAAGTTACGGTGTTTCTTAGATCCTTAATAAGTATAATTAAAGATATAAAAGATTCGGGAGAAAGAACGATCGTTAAAGACACGACGGATCAAGAGATCTAAAGATTGAGGTTTAAAAAATGAGAGTGGATGTTCAATTTATAAGGCTGAGATGAAAGAGGATGAAATTTGGGTCACAACGGAAAAAGAATGAGCTCAATCGGAGTTGAAACGAGCTCGACCGGAGCATTTTAAGTTTGGGGGTATTTTGGAAATTTTGGTCAAAGGGTTGACTTTGACCGGGATCCACGACCCCCGATCAATGACATCTCATCGGCGACGACTCGATGATAACGTATAATGGGAAAAACGAGATTCAGATCGAAAACACGACATCACACGTCACACGGCGTGGCGCGCGCGTACCCGATGTCGGGTAAAATCCTCGGCAGACTCGGCAGCCTCTGCAGCGGGCGCGCGCGAGCACCCAGCTCATCTCGGCAGCTCTCGGTAGCGCTCGACAGCATGCGCGCGCGGCACCCGGCTCTCCTCGGCATCACTCGGCAGCATGCGCGCGCGACACCCGAAATTCTCGGCCAGTCTCGGCAGGTGCGCCCCGGTACCCGGTGCCCTCGGCACCCGGTGCCCTCAGCCAGTCTCGGCAGCAGCTCCGATGAGAAGGAGGGAGAAAACAGAGGAGAGAGAAAAGTTGGCAAGAATTAGGGTTTAGGGTTTGGAGGTGGTTTTTCATCGTTTTCCGGCGAATGAGATATCGAAATTGAAATCCGAGACCTATCCTAAACTCGTCTCGACGAGATCTACGTTCTGTGTGAAAATCAGCCGAAACCGATAACTTTGAAATTTTTCGGTCATCGGCGGCGGCACCGGCACCGGCGCGCCGGAGTCCAGAAACAGTAAAGAGAGAGAGAGGAGAGAGAGACTTACGAGTTTTCGTCGGTTTTGGCTCATTTGGAAAAACGGTGATTTTTGAATCAAAAACGCCCCTATTTATAGATTTCCCGGAAATCACTATTCACGTAAAAATCCTAAAATTACTGTTCATGGGTAAAAATCTTGGTCACTATTCATGTAAATATCTTCGTCACTATTCATGTAAATATCTTCGTTACTATTCACCGTAAATATCTTTCGGTTTTTTGAAACTTTGTGTTTTGCCCTTTACGTCGCCGTTTGAGCTACGGGTCTCCGATTGACCCCTAGTTCATTTCTATCTTCTCGTTTTTCCATTATGCATCTAATGGTATAATAATATTCTATGTTCCATATCTAGAAAATATATCCATCTAAAATCGACATTAAACACGTATCTGAAACGCACGTAATTAAATTAAACAATCAAAATTAACGCACATAATAATTTAATTATGGGTTTAGTATTTAATTAATCAATTATACTTCGTTTTTGGTCCGGGGTGCTACACTCAAAGCCATGCCCACAGCCCACCATCTCGAACCACACACCATCTCCTCGTGCTCACCATGGCGTCGACTACAAGTCACCGGTAACACCACACACCCAACCCAAACTGCACCATAACGAGCACACATTTCACCATTGCCGGTGACCTAGCATCGTCAGCGACCTTGACCCACACATCACCCAAACTGCACACCCACGCCAAGCACGCACCCACTTATAAGCACGACACCAAATGCTCACACACACACAGCCACTCGCAGCGGAGGCCGCTCGCGACTCTCGCTTGGCTCAACTCAGATAAACAACACAACAACAAAAAATGACAGAGAAAGGAAAGAAATAGGGAGAGAGTGGAGAGATAGGAGGGAGGGAAATGACACGCCTTTTGTAGGCCTTATGCGGTGAAGGTAGTGACAGATGATAGAGACAAGCCTAGATCTGGAATGGGCTCGTCAAGACCTTCGATTTGATAAAAGAATTGACTGCGCTGTCGTGATGCGATAAAATTAATAAATTTCCTTCATAACCTAACTAACTAGTAGATAGGGCAAGTTGGAGTCGATCCCACAAAGAGTGATGAATTAACTATGTCACCTATGTTCAATTCAAAGAAATAAGAAAAAAAAATGGGTTTTTGGATTGATTAGCTAACACTAAATTAACTAATAACCCAGAAAGTAAATTAAATAATAAGATATCAATAGATAAAGGTATTCCAATTATCAGTTCAGTAATCCCTGGTATCAATTATCACTCAATTAATGTAATATCTCTCTCAGATTGTCGTTGAATTATCACCCTCAGTCTAACAACAAGCTCTGTTAAACTGAATCATCTCTTAAGATTAGTTAAATTAGGATAAAATCACTAATTAACCCTATTTAATTGAATAACCTAGATTAAGCTCTCCAGATTTAATTCATTAAACACATTAATCACCAAGACTGATAGGATGAACTAGACTCCGAATACACAAGCGCGATTCGATAATCTAGGATTATGCTACCCTAAAGATGCACGACCTCTAGTTTACTACTAATGAAAATTAACTCACAATAATTAGGATTCATGATCTAAAATTCTAGCAATCAATTATCAAATACTTAACCTAGGTGGCCAATCCAAATCAAACAATAATAATTGAAATCATGTCAATCAGATAGCATAAACAATTCCAATCAAAACACCAAGAGAGAATTACAGAATTAATTAAAGCATAAATAAATACACGGGTTCAAACATCCATTCTAACCGGAATATGGAGTCTAGCCTTGCATCCTTGAAATCCCAACAATGAAAATCCAAGAAGAATTCATGAGAAAAACTAATCTAGAGGTGTTTCTTGCTCTCCAAGTCTTCAATCTCTCTCTAGAATGTAACTTGGGAAGAAAGAAAGTAAGAAAGGTTATTGTGGCTTGGGGAGCACTCCAATATTATGTTATGCTCTCATCCTAGGCATGTGGGCGAGTTTTAAACCCTAAAAGGATGGGCTTTCTTCATTTTTAGGTCCAAAATCTCGCTCAGAATTTCACTTGGCCACGATGGGCTTCACACTGATGGACCGGGTCGACATTGGGCTACCTAGTGTACTGGGCTTTTGGGCCCAAACTGACCCAACTTCGTTTCGGCTTCATTTCTCGGCCCATGAACACGTCTCTTGGCCCAAAAATACTTCAAAATTCCTGAAATACTTGTGAAAATAATATATGAAGTATTTTGACACTAAAAATACATATAGGTACGAAAAAAGTGCATGCAATCACATCAAAGTGCATAAAAACCAAAGTTTATCAATTATAAAATGCATCTATTTTCTACCTATCAAGAATCGATCGGGGAAGGGGGGCTGAGGCAGTGCCAGTGAAGACAACGACAACATCGGCTAACCGGAATACAAAAGAGAGAGAGAGTTCCATCTCTAAATGGGGATCCCTTTTTTTTCCTACCATGTGTATTTTCAACCTATATATACTCCCCACTTTTATATCCTATACCTAATGGGCCTTGATCCAAACAAACTGATGGATCCAAAATTAGAGTTCTAAAGTTACATTATTACTTAGGCCCGTTTCAACCATAAAATGTCTCGTTATATTTTTCTTAATTGTGGGGCGTTAGCGTTATACCCTAAATTGTTGAAAGTCAACCTATGCGTTTTAGACACGCTGTTGATGCGAAAATTGAAGTTCTTTAAACCTTTTTCACCATTTTTAATGCATTGAATTATATTTTTGTCCTTTTCCACACTTTTTGTACATTCATAATAAATTATTCTTTATATACGTAATCCATTATTACCTTAATTTAAAATTGAATTTATGGTCCAAATGTATATTTCATAATTTAATTTTTCTTTAAATAAATATATATATATACATATAATTATTTATCAATAAATATAAAAAATAATAAAATGGATTTTGAAAATTATAAGATAAAAATTGAGAATTTAAATATTTAATTAACATTCAAAGATTGTTGGATTCATCAAAAAAATCAAAGTAAATCTAACAAATGTGCTCACATTAATATCTTAAGTTTACAGAAAAAATATGAAAACATTGCGAGATATATATAAAAAATAATTTTTTTTCATGAAATTAGAATATTTTTAATAAATTAGGAAATTCAAAATTAAACTGAAATAAGAAGATTGTTAGAATATTCAAAAAAAAATGTCAAGATAATAAACTAAATACAAAAATACAAGAAATGTATAAAAAAATAAATAAAATTAAGGAAATTTAAGAATAATTTAAATGATTCTGACAAACTGCAAATAAAGATTATTAGAATAATAAAAAAAATGCAACTGAAATCTTGAAATTAAAAAATATCTATAGGTTAAAAAATAAATAAATAATTACGAGACATAGAGAGAGAGAATGTGAGGGCCGCATGTTTTAGGGCCAATTTCTAGTCCAAATACATAATTAATGAATTCACTAATAATTAAGTTTTTTGATAGCCGTAAGCAGGGATTTAATAAAGGAAAAGAGGTTGATTTGGGTGCAAATTAAATCAATCAAAGAAATGTTTGACACACAAACCCTAGGTTGAAAATTATAAATACATCACCCCTTTCTATCATTCATTCTTTTACACTTTCAAGATCAAGATATTTTAAGGTAAGGTGGAACCTATTTTTCTTCTTCTCTTGTTAAACTATCGCCGCCACCGGAACCCTAACTGTCGCCGCTGCTGCCATTATTTTTCCGGCGAGCATTCCATCCTTAGTTCTTAGATAGATTGTGAAAAGAAAAAGTGTAAAGACTACTCTCAATTTGGATATATATCATTGCTAAGTAACTTGAAAGTCTGAATTACAGGGGAATCTCAACAAACATGTAAAAAATAAGTAGGAAATAGCACGCCGGAATCACGTCAGATGATAATTGTGCCTCACTCTCACACCCTATAAAATGACAGACCCCTTCACGAATTGATACTCTGATTCTAACAGTCTCCCTCAGCTGATCTTGGACACGTGTTATGATTTCCCCCATTGATTGAATGATAATTTACTGATAGAAAAAAATAAAGACTTTTGCAAAATTGCTGAATAACAAATGCGACTTTAAAAGACTGTAAATGAATTCTTCTTAAAAAACTTAAGGAAGGTCGGCCATAACACTGTCCTCCTCTCAAATCAGCCTTGTCCTCAAGGCTGGGAAAATTCAGGATATTGTTTGGAGAATGAATTCCATCCTTCCCAAGTAGCAGCTTTAGGTGGTAAGTTACTCTATTGGATTAAGACCTCAATCTCTGGCAAGTTACGTTTCTCGATCAGTCTATGGTTAAGGATTTTGACAGGATAAACATGAGGTTCTCCTTCTCCATCAGTGTTTGGTAATGTAGGTTGATCACTGTACTTCCCTTTAATACTTTTCTTGAGAAGAGAAACATGAAAAACATCAAGCATTTTCGTTCCTGCTGGTAGTTTAAGGCGGTAAGCCACTGGTCCGATTTTTTTGAGAACTACAAATGGACCAAAAAACTTAACTGAAAGTTTCGTGTGATGCCTGAGTTCAGCCTGTGAGGATTTAAAAGGTTGAATTTTAAGAAAAACCATATCGCCTACTTCAAAACTTCGTTCTGTCATTTTTTTTATCTACAAATTGCTTCGTCCTATTTTGGGCAACTAGGAGGTTCTTGCGGAGGATTTGTAACATTTGTTGCCTACTTTGCACAAATACATTTACAGTTTCTTGAGTGCTCTGCAAGAATGGCCCTAAGGAGAGCTGCATGGGTTGATAACCATATAGAGCAGTAAAATGAATAGTCTTCAATGATTGATGGTAATTTGTGTTGTACCACCATTCTGCCAAAGCTAACCATTTCGCCCAACTTTTAGGCTTGATGTGAGTCATACATCTCAGATAGGTTTCTAGACACCTATTAAGCCTTTCAGTTTGGCCATCCGACTGTGGATGGTGAGCAGTGCTAAAACTCAGTTTGGTGCCTTGCAATTTGAAGAGTTCTTTTGCCACTCCCCGTTTTCTTTCATAAAATTTTCAGAGTTTTCCTTGCGGGCGTACAAGAAGAAATGGTAAGAGACATTTACATAAACAGAAGAAGGAGGCAGGAGACAGTTATTAGAAGAATGATGTAGGAGACGAACAGAATCATATACATATCAACAATCGGTTTCAACCGATTAACCAAACATTCGCAGCGGAAATAACACATCAGGATCCGTCATCCAGAACATAAACGAGATTATACTTTACAAAACGTGAATTATAAAAATCATTGTTTAAATGTTGTGAGACATCAAACTTAAATACACAAGTCCGGATAGAGCACCACCCCTCTCTCTCTAAGGTTCATCATGCTCGTCAACTCCTGTAACGTGAATTACAGAATAGGGGGTGAGTGCGTGGAATACACTCGTGGGGATAAAATCCGCATCTTATAACAATTGACAAATATATAAATCAGGAATATGTAACATTCAACACGTAATCACAACACGTAAAATGCATAGCACGTAACTCGTAAATCATCCTTTAGGTACGGAAATTTCCCGTCTTACCTTATAAAACGGTCTTAAATACCGCTGGCGCATTTACAGGACCGTCAAACCTTCCAAGTAGTAGAGGGGGTAAGAGACAGTTTTTTTATGGACCATAAGTCCCTTCGAACATGCAATGTGGACCGTAGTCCTTTCACAGTATATCATGAACACATAATCATAGCATATAATCACTGCATTTAGTATTCCTCAATCATACTTCAAAATAGGGAAAACTGTAAACAAGTAAAGAGTTAGAAATTATCCGCACCTTGTTCGGTGGTTACCACGTGAGTAGCAAGTATCAAAGATCAATTATCGCAAAGCTCAATCCAACTGATAGCCTATACAAGTTATGGTGTTTCTTAGATTCTTAATAAGTATAATTAAAGATATAATTGATTTCGGAGAAGATACGATCGTTAAATACGAGACGGATCGGAAGACCTAAAGATTGAGATTAAAGAAACGAGGGTGAAAGTTCAGTTTACAAGGCTGAGATGAAAGAGGATGAAATTTGGGTCGCAACGGAAAAAAATTAGCTCAATCGGAGTTGAAACGAGCTCAAACGGAGCGTTTTAAGATTGAGGGTATTTTGGTAATTTTGGTCAAAGGGTTGACTTTAACCGGGACCCACGACCCCCGGTCAATGACATCTCGTCGGTGACGACTTGATGATAATGTACGATGGAAAAAATAGGATTCAAATCGAAAACATGTCGTCGCACGTGCACCCGTCACACGGCATGGCGCGCGCGCGCTAGCGCACCCGGTGTCGGGTAAAATTATCGGCAGATTCGGCGGCCTCGGCAGCATGCGCGTGCGAGCACCCAACACCTCTCGGCCACATTCGGCATCTCTTGGCAGCCTCACGCACCAGCACCCGGCACTCCTCGGCAGGCTCGGCAGCTGCGCGCCCGGCACCCGGCGTCCTCGGCCAAACTCGGCAGCTCTCGGCCAGGCTCGCTCCTAGCGCCACCTGGAAGCTTACAGCGGCCACCTGCTGCGGCAGCGCCGCCCGGCGCTGTCCCCACCTGGTCCGCCGGTGACACATCTCTGACAACCACCATTTTCGGCCACCCCCCACCGGACTCCGGCGTGAATAGTGCCCCAAAACAGCCACCAAAACCCTCAAGCACTCTCTCACTTTCTCTACCTCCTCCTTGTTCCGACCGGCGACTTCTAGTCGCCGGCGACACCCCTCAGACCACCAGGAACACTAGCCGGTGACATCCAGTCGCCGGCAACCACATTCCCAGTCACGCACACACACACACAGCAACCTATACACACACACGCATATACATACAAACTTACACACACCTTTCACAGCCTTGGCCGGCGACCTCCTGCCGCCGGCCACCCACCACTAACCTCGCCGGCGCATCACCAGCGCCGGCCTACTGTTTCCCCATGGCGGCGCTGCACAGCGCCGCCCCACAACATGCATAAACACAACACACACCAACACACACACACGCGATATCACACACACACATGCTGTTGTTCAGCAACTCACCCTCACCTCTAGGCAACTCACCTTCACCTCTAGGCGACGCTTTGGCAGCAGCTCCGGCGAGAAGGAGGAAGAAATCAGTAGAGAGAGAAAAGGTGGCAAGGGTTAGGGTTTAAGGTTTGGAGGCGGTTTTTCGCTGTTTTCCGGCGAACGAGATATCGGAACTAAAAACCGAGACCTATCCTAGACTCATCTCGACGAGACCTATGTTTTGTGCGAAAATCAGTCAAAACCGATAACGTTGAAATTTTTCGGCCACCGACGGCGGCGCGCTAGAGGTCAGAAACAGTAAAGAGAGAGAGATGAGAGAGGAGAGAGAAACTTACAAGTTTTCGTCGATTTTGGCTCGTTCGGAAAAACGATGATTTTTGAATCAAAAACGCCCCTATTTATAGATTTCCCGAAAATCACTAGTTAGGTAAAAATCTTCGTTACTATTCACGGTAAAAATCTTGGTCACTATTCATGTAAAAATCTTGGGTTACTATTCACCATAAATATCTTTCGGTTTTTCGAATCTTCGTGTTTTGCCCTTTTTGTCGCCATTTGAGCTACGGATCTCCGATTGACCTCTAGTTCATTTATATCTTCTCGTTTTTCCATTACGCATCCAATGGTGAATTAATAATCTATGTCCCACGACTAAAAAATATATCCATCTAAAACATGCATTAAACACATATCTGAAACGCACGTAATTAAATTAAACGGTCAAGATTAATGCACATAATAATTCAATTAAGATTTTAATATTTAATTAATCAATTATGCTTCATTTTTGGTCCAGGGCGCTACATCTTTCCAAAATGAGCTTTGAAAGACAACATCTCTGTCGCTGACTATGTTGTCCGGCATTCCGTGGAGCTTATGGATATTATTCATAAATAGTAGGAGAGAGGAATAAAATATGCATATTTAGTTAGGCGATCGATAATAACCTAAATGACCTTCTTTCCTTCAGAGCTTGGTAATCCTTCAATGAAATCCATGGATATGCTACTCCAAGGTTGAGTAGGAATCTCAAGTGGGTGAAGCAACCCAGGGTAGGCCACATGTTCATCTTTGCAAGCTTTACAAATATCACAACATGAGATGTACTCTTGTATATCCTTCTTCATACCTCTCCAATAGAATAGTGTCCGAGCACGCTGATAGCAAGAGTGGATTCCAGAGTGCCCACCAATGGAGGAAGAGTGAAGCACTTCCATAATTTTCCTTCTAATGAGATTGTTGTTACCAACAACAATCTTACCCTTGCATTTGAGTAGTCCATCTTGATAAGAATAATCAGGCATTTCTGTAGGATTAAAAATAAACAGAAATAAGATCTACAACATCTTTATCCCCATCATAGCTAGAAGTAATTTCTTCAACCCATTTTGGTTGCACCGCTGAAATTAAGTTGCAGGAGCCATGAGTCTGTGGCTCATCCTCTGTTTCCATCCCTCCATCAAAGGTTCTAGACAATGCATCAACCACTACATTGTCTCTTCCCTTCTTGTAGTCAATGTGGAAGTCAAAACCCATAAGCTTATACAACCATTTTTGCTGTAATGCATTGGTGATTTTCTGATCTCTCAGAAATTTGAGACTGATGTGATCAGTCCTGACAATGAATTTGCTACCTGTAAGATACCCCCTCCATTTCTCAACTACTATCATAATAGCCAACAACTCTTTCTCGTAAGTGGAAAGTGTTTGGTTCTTGCTGCTCAAACCTTTACTGAAATAAGCTATTGGTCGGTTATGCTGCATTAAGACTGCTCCAATTCCAATTTGGCAAGCATCTGTTTCCAAAATGAAACTCTCTTTAAAATTGGGTAGAATCAACACAGGGGCTTGTGTCATAAGTTGCTTCAATTGATTAAAAGCATATTCTGCATTAGAATCCCAAACAAAACCTCCTTTTTTCAGCAAGTTGGTCAAAGGCTTTGCCACTACTCCATATCCCTTGACAAATCTTCTATAGTAACCTGTAAGTCCCAAGAAGCCTCTCAATGCCTTAGGATTCTTAGGGATAGGCCACTCCACCATGGCTTCTATCTTAGCAGGATCTGTTGCTACACCTTGAGATGAAATAATGTAACCCAAATATTCAATGTGTCTGGTAGCGAATGTGCATTTACTCCTCTTTGCATATAGTTTGTGAGCCCTGAGTACTTCTAAAACTGTCCTTAGATGACCACAATGCTCCACAACATTCTTACTAAAAATCAATATGTCATCAAAAAAAACCAAAACATATTTTCTGAGGTAGGGGGCAAAGAGTTCATTCATAATCTTTTGAAAAGTTGCAGGGGCATTACCTAAAATTCATATAGACCATGGTGTGTGATGAAAACTGATTTGTGTTGGTCCTTCTTCCTTAGTCGGATCTGAAAATAGCCTTGTCTTAAGTCAATTTTTTGAATAAATGGTGGATCCATTGAGTTCAGATATCAATTCTTCAATTAGTGGCATTGGAAATTTATCTTTCACAGTGAGATCATTGAGTCTTCTATAGTCCACACAAAATCTCCTTGAATTGTCTTTCTTCTTAACCAGCAATACAGGAGAAGCAAAAGAGCTGGAAGAAGTGTGTATGACTTCCTGGGACATGTCATCTACCATTTTTAAAAAGCTGCATAGGTGTACGAATCTCATCTTTCAATCCTTTTAGGAAACACGATAATAAAAACTCCTCAGTCAAGTCTGGGTACTTGCATCGAGCCAACGATTTGAGTTCTTCGAAACATTCAATATAATATGCCACATCTCCAGTTTGAATTAGCTGAGTAAACTCAATAACTATATCATCCTTACCTGGAGATAAGAATCGCTCCAGAAGCTTGCTTGAGAAATATTCCCAATTGAGATTGGGGTGTCATTCCATATATTCCATAAACCACAGTTTTGTCTGTTCAGTCAAGAAACAGGACGCATGTGCCACATTCATTGTTTCTTCCATCGGTATGTTCTGGAAAAATCTATTAGCTTGATGGAGCCATCCACGTGGGTTGGTGCCATCGAACGTTGGAAATTCAAGGCGCACTTGAGGAGATGGGTTGATGATATGAGTGGTAGCATGTGTAGGTGTCATATTTTGAGAATGAAATTGTGGCACTGGGGTGTTGATGATCTGTTGTTGGGTTCTGTCAGGATCCTAACATCTCCGTTCTAAGTACATGAATAATTTTGTGGTTTTGTGATTTTTTTGTATTTTTGAAATCAATTGGAAATCAAAAACAAAACAGAAAGTAACACTGTAAAATGAAGTAAGCAAAAGAGACGATGATGAGAAGAGAGAGAGAGAAAAAAAAAAGAGGAGAAAAACTGGAGCAATTTTCTGATGATCTCATTACTGCAAAAACCAGTACAAAAAGATGAATTCTGTTAGAATATTCAGAATTCACAACCAACTACAAAAAGACACATGTCCAGGAATAAAACAAAAAGCCAAAATAAAACTTAAAAAGGAAAACAACGCCACTTCCTCCTTAAGAAAACCCCGCAAGAAACAACACCGTACAATGCATTATTCCTTTTTCCAAACGACAACGTTTCTTCCGCAATTGAAGACATCAATCGATCCCAAATTCGCAACACTCATCAAGATCGCATTTTTAGATGTAATCTTCCTCCTTCTTCCTTTCGCACCCCAATCCTCAATCACCGCCATTTCTTTCCACCTAGCTGCTTTCGAACCCACCCTTCGAGCTCTTTTCATGTACATCTTTCTGTAAATATCCTCCTTCAATGGTAATGATTCCCAAACCATGACATTACCCCCCTATGAAGATGATCCTTGTCCCCAAGGATCAAAACTAGGGTACCTTTCCATCAAATCCTCTAATGATTCCCAAGTAGCCATTTTGGGGCTGGTGTGTTTCCAGTGGACTAACACTTGTTGCAGAATGGAGTTGGACAACGGCAGTTCCCTCTTTGCAAGAAGTTGGAAAGGAGATGGGTGAGGTTCATCGCAACTTTCAGTGATGGGTATAACTTGATTAGGTGAGTAAGAATTTTGGATTCTGCGTTTGAGGAGAGAAACATGAAATACATTGTGAATTTTTGATTCTGTAGGGAGTTGTAATATGTATGCTGCGCTGCCAATCTTCTCAGTAATAGTATAGGGCCCGTAGTATTTATTGGCTAATTTGTGATTGGGCCTGTGAGCCACTGAGCTTTGTCTGTGGGGTTGAAGTTTGAGATACACTTCTTCACCAACATCAAATGATCTGTCTACTCTCTTCTTATCCGCATAAAACTTCATTCGCTGTTGTGCTTGTATCAAATTATGTTTAAACCGCTCCATAATGTCTGTTCTCTGCTTTATCAAGTGTGCAACATCGCTGTCCAAACTGTCAAGGTAGGGGCTAACAGTTAAGTGAGTGGGTAGATAGCCATAGAGAGCCTGAAAATGTGTCATCTTGAGACTGATATGATAGTTTGTTTTGTACCAGTACTCTGCAAGTGGTAACCACTTGATCCATCTGTGGGGATGTTGGCTTGTACAACATCTGAGGTAACTCTCCAGGCATTGATTGACCCTCTCTGTTTGTCCATCAGATTGTGGGTGATAAGATGAACTCATATGTTGTTTAGTGCCCAATGCCTTAAATAGCCCTTTCCAAAATTGGCTGACAAACACCTTATCTCTATCTGTAACCAAACTCACTGGTTGGCCATGGAGTTTTACAATATTGTCTAGGAACAATTTAGCCACTGTAAATGCAGAATATGGGTGAGACAAGGGTAGAAAATGTGCATACTTAGTGAGCCTGTCCACCACCACTAATATGACATTCTTTCTTTCAGATTTTGGTAAACCTTCTATAAAATCCATATATATGTGTGTCCAAGCTCCTTTAGGGATCTCCAAAGGTTCTAACAACCCTTGATAGGGATTATTTTCATATTTAGCTCTTCTGCAAACATCACAACTCATCACTAGCTTTTTAACTTCACCTTTCATTCCTGGCCAGAAGAATAAGGCTTTTAATCTTTGATAAGTACCATGAATCCCAGAGTGGCCCCCCACCACTGAACTATGAAAATACTGTAAGAGCTTCAATCTCAACTCTGTTTGATTCCCCATTACTATCCTGCCTTTGTATCTAACTATCCCATGTACCACTGTATGATTTGGAAAAGATGTCTCCTCTATTGCTTTAGTAGATATTATCTTGTTGATTTCCAAGTCATCTTTGTAACTGTCCAAAACTTCCAACATCCATCTTGGTTGTACTGTAGAAATAGCATTGAGGGTGGGACTGATTTCCTTTCTGGAGAGAGCATCAGCCACCCTATTTTCAGCTCCCTTTTTGTATTGAATTTCATAATCCAACCCAATTAACTTAGAGATCCACCTCTATTGGAGAGCAATAGTATATTTTTGTTCCATGATGTACTTGATACTCTGCTGGTCAGTCTTAAGAATGAAGTGGTGCCCCTGCAAGTAATGTTTCCACGTTTGTATAGCTAGCAAAACAGCCATGAATTCTCTCTCATAAATAGATAGAGCTTGGCACTTTGGACTTAGAGACTTGCTTATAAAAGCAATGGGTCTCCCTTCTTGCATTAGAACAGCTCCCAACCCTGTAGAACTTGCATCAGTTTCTCTATGAAAGGCTTAGTGAAATCAGGTAGAGCCAGGACAGGCGAGGAAACCATAGCCTCCTTTAACTTCTGAAAAGCTGACTCTGAATTTGCTGACCATATAAACCCCCCTTTCTTCAACATATCAGTAAGTGGTTTACTGATTATCCCATAACCTTTTATGAATTCCCTGTAGTACCCAGTTAATCCCAGAAATCCCCTCAACCCTTTTACTGTGGAGGGTTTAGGCCAATCCATCATGCTCTGAATTTTAGCTGGATCAGTAGATACCCCAGTTGCACTGATGATATGCCCCAAATACTCTATGCTTGGTTGTCCAAATTGACACTTAGACTCCTTAGCATACAACTGGTGTTTTCTCAATATATTCAGTGTAGTGTTGAGGTGTAATATGTGATCCTCAAAATTTGAACTGTAAATCAAGATATCATCAAAACACACCAAAATAAACTTCCTTAATTGTTCAGGAAATACATGATTCATCAAAGATTGAAAGGTAGCTGGGGCATTGCAAAGCCCAAAAGGCATCACCAAAAATTCAAAATGCCCATGGTGGGTCTTGAATGCTGTTTTATAGACATCCTCACTTCTCATTCTGATCTGAAAGTATCCTGATCTCAGATCCATCTTTGGAAACCACTTAGCACCATAGAGCTCATCCAATAGTTCATCTATAACAGGTATTGGGTAGTCATGCTTAATTGTCAATGTATTCAAATACCTATAATCCTCACACATTCTCCATGAGTTATCCTTCTTTTTCACCAATAAAACTGGAGAGACAAAAGGGCTCTTGCTGTGTCTTATGATCCCAGTGCTCAACAACTCAGTAACAATCTTCTCTATCTCATTCTTAGATGAATGAGAATACCTGTAAGGAAACATATGCTTTAGGATTGCATCAGGTTTCAAAATGATTTGATGTTCAACTCCTCTTAATGGAGGTAATCCTTGTGGTTCTTCAAAAATGTCAGCAAAATTGGATAGCAACTGTTGGATTTCAATTGAGAATAGAGTAGTATCTTTCATTGTATGAATAGTTTTGAACTGTTCCACCCTTTTATTCTCCTCAACATGCCAAATAGAGGCTTCAGCGTACATCATCACCCCTTGTTTTCCAGGCTCATCCTTGGCAGTGATCACCACTTTCTGATCTCCCTTTGTGAGCTTGACAAATCTTCTTTTGTAATCAAACTTAATAGGGTTGTTCTCCCATAGCCAATCATACCCCAAAACTATATGGAAACCTCCAAGCTTAAGCAACCTGAGAGGGAAACTAAATGATTCCCCTTGCATCTCCCACTTCAGGTTATTAACAATCTGCCTACTTACAACTTTTTCCCCATTAGCTACTGTAATCGTCATTGGTTCAGTTGCCTCAATGTGGCACCCC
This sequence comes from Scutellaria minor, assembly GCA_954870855.1. Lineage (NCBI taxonomy): Eukaryota > Viridiplantae > Streptophyta > Magnoliopsida > Lamiales > Lamiaceae > Scutellaria > Scutellaria minor. The sequence continues at coordinate 9,456,944 of OX940737.1, forward strand.
AACTGCTGAGCTAAGACTTCACTGATGAAGCTATGGGTACTACCAGTGTCAATTAGGATGTTGAGAGGGCCGGTTCCCATCCTTCCCAGAAATTGATTTCCTCTTTATTACAAGTGGTCCAATTGGATATAGGATTAGCTCTTTGATTTGGGTGAATTGAATATAATTAGTGTGGGCAGCCAAAATTTAAAATTTACACCGAACACACACACACACACATATATATATATATATTACACTATATAAGTATGGATGTTTCGTCCATTTTTCATAATGTCTATTTTAACTCTCCTACATAATTAAATCAAATCAAATTAAAATAGAGTCATAATTAAAGAAAACTCTTTATTAGGGATACTAACGTAATTTAATATTTATTTTATTTTTCTATTTGATTATAAAAAGTAAGAGTCCTTTACATTTTAAACTCTTCTTGAAAAAAATACATGTTTTGATTATTTTTCTTTTATAATCTTGAACATTTTGAATCTTAAACTAAAATTAGTTATATATTAATATATATTCAAAGAGCTTTTCAATGATATATTATAAACATATTTAAAAAGATTATATAAAAAAATATACTATAAATTTAATATTTTTATTAAAGTATGTTATTATTAGAAATTATGTACTTATACTTTTTTTTTTCAAAATCTTTTTTGTTTCTTTAAATATAATATAGTGACCTTCTTAGAGTCCATACAAATAACAATTTCTTTCTTAGAGTCCATACAAATCACAATTCTTCATATAATTTGATTAAAATCCTAATTAAAGAAAACTCTCCATATCTAATTTAATGAAAATCCTAATTATTTTAGTAGTTAATTAGATTACAATTTGAATAATATCAATTTGTACGAAAATCAATATACATCAAATTTTTTAAATTAAAAAATAAGAAATCCTCCAAATCATTATGTTTTTGTGTATTAGGAAGTTGGTAATTTTTCCCAATAGATGACTAAATTTACACTTGGAGTGAGTAATTATAAGCTTTATTCTAAAAAAATAAAATGTAATTGTTATTTTACTTTAACCTTTTATCATTATATTTTAATACTCGTAATTTTCTAAAAACCATTATTCATCCCTCAAAAGTGAGTTTTATTAGGATTATAATTTAATATGAACACATAGTGTGTATATATCATTGGTGATAGTGGTTTGTCTTCAAATCTATTTAATATTTTTGTGATTAGTGTGAAAATCATGAGGATTATACGGCAAGAGTTCAAACAGAATAGGACAAGTAATTAAAGATTGAAGTTTTAAATTTGAAATCGTGGGTTGTGGTAATAGGTATGTTTGATTCTTTTTTAAAATATTTGAAATTTTCTAAATTTAGCAATATAGAAAATAATAGGTAGCGTGAAATTACCCTTCAATGTAGCTAATACATTTTCATCATTGATGTTCTTTTCTCCTACAGTACTTGGAGAAGTATTACATAATAAATCAACCTTAGTAGTGACGTTATTCGAAAATATTTGAAAATCTAAAATATGAAACAAAATCTTATTTTTGTGAATATTTAATTAACTCCTTTTGTTTTTGAAATATAGTCAAAGAAAAGTGGCGATGCAATTGTTGAAACGAGTGCAATTGATACCAATCCTAAAATTGGTGACAACCGTAAGATCTATTTTCATTCTTTGTTAGAATTAAATTTGTTTATAATTTTATTTTATCTTCATTTACTATTAGTTAACCTTTTTGAATTTAAATTGTAGATCAAACATTTTTTATTTACTTCTATTTGGTTGCGTTTTCAATTTATATTTAATTCTTTTTTGAATGATTGTATGTTTAAATAGCCGACACCAAATATAAATGGCGTCAAATAAAAGTTGCTAGCAAAAGAGAAGATACGTAAATCTTAATGATGCTAAGAAAAAAAACTATGTAGAACACGTTTTGCAGAATCGTGAAAAGAGACAAGCAACATGTAATATACAAGTTCAAGCGAATCTAAGTAACTCTAAAGGTACATCTTTAAACTTTATATTAAAGTACATCTTTCATTTAAAATTTATTTTTTTTATTTTTTGGAGAATCTTCATTTATATGTTAGTTTAACTTATTAATTCAATAACATTTGCTTCTTTGGTTTAAATCACAGATTTAAAATTTAAAATTTTGGTATTTAATAGAAAATTAAAAGTTTATGTTCATTATAATCATTCCAACCATTGTTTCTCATAATCAGTTGTCGTAAAAGGAAATGCAAAAAGAGTATCTTGTAGAGAATATAGTTGTTATAAGATGCAAATTAGAAATCATAGACACTCTACTCTATTATTTGCTAGAAGATTGTTGCAACAATATGTAGTTGATAGTTATATAAAATTGGAGACAACAAGATTATAATACTAAAATCGTTGTCTACCCACGTGTTATACCAAACTCATTTTTCTTATACATTAAAAACTAATATACCCTTTATATTGGGATATTTTAGTTGTTATCTTGATAAGACAAAACACTAGCACAATAAGACAAGAACAGTTTGCTTAAGGTATTGATGCCTAGTTTCCACATCACATGATCAAGGAAAGATCATGTAATGGTTTTCCAAGAGACAAGGAAAACCAACCTTAGAAGAAGTAAGAACACTTCTAAGGGTTAGCATGCTATAGGAAACAACAAGTTAGAAGAAGTATCCTTAGTAGAAAGAAGTTGGGATACTGGAGCAAGCTGTCAGCAGGCTGTGAGAAAGTTGTTCTGAAAGGAGAATTCAGAAAGCAAGTAAGCTGCTGCAAGAAACCGACAAGAGCTGCAAGAACCCATACTTGCAGCAGAGGTTGTCAAGATTACAGGACCAGTTGAAGACGGGGTCCTTGCTGAAGACCTCAGGCAAGGCTGTTGTTCTGACAACACTCTCTAAGGATAAGAAGACCTCTGAAGGGGCGACTGTTGAGACAATACCCTTAGAGGATGTTCGAGGAGAAGTTGAGGTAACCGCTAAACAGCTAGAGACACCTCATGAGGAGGTTGATGCTGCTGCTGCTGCTGCAAGCTCACAAGAACCTATCCAGGTTACAGCAGCAGATGTTACTGAGAAAGCTGAGTCTGCAAGAAAGCATATACAGCAACACTGCAAGAAGGCAGTTACAACATTGCAGCAGAGTAAGTAAAAACAGCATGCAGCATCGCTGCAAGAAAAATATAAGAGTATTGCAAGAAAGGATACAACCGTACTGTATGAAGATACTGCAAGAAGGTCTAAGTTACAGCAGCGCTGTAAAGAACTAACAGTTGCAAGCAGACCTAGGATACAGTGCCAATGACAAACAGTCAACTGAAGAAGTATCTTGCAATCCAAGGAAGGATAAATGCAGTACAAGGAATGAAGATTCAAGCTAGATTGAATAGAGTCGTTCGAGAGAAGACTGAAGTTACAGACATGGAGCCAATGCCGAGACGCCACGTGGACTGACGCACTGCAGAAAGCTGCGAGCCGCAATCACCGTATTAAATGCTCCGGAGAGAAAAGTCAAGTCGCATTAAATGCAAGCCATGCCTTTGGTCAAGAAGCTTAGATGCATTTAATGCAACCACAAAGAAGATATTGGAGATCAGAGCTTGATTTCAAAGAAGGTGAAGTATCTCTCTTCAACGGATACTTCCCAATGGATAAAACTCTCAAGATCTATAAATAGAAGGTGTGACTGATTGAAGAGATTGCTGGATAGAGTCGAGAGAAAACTCACATATCATCCAAAGCTTTTTAACTTTCACATGTTCAGCCACTCAACCTTCTAGGAGCAGGTCTACAACAACAAATGAGCTTTCAGAGACCAAGACTGCTCTTCATCAGTTGAAGATCTTTATTTTCTTTTTAACCTTGAAGCTGTGTGCGTAGGTTGTTTTAGGTGTCGTACAGTTGATAGGAGAGATCCTTGCTGTATGTATAGTTGTCTAAGTGTTAGGCAACTTCCTTGTGTGGGAGTGTGGAACCCTGTGTGCGTGTGTGGAACCCTGTGTGGGTTAGCCTTTAGAGTTTGCAGTTGTTGTGTGGATGCTGGACTCTAGTAGGTGGTTAGCTTTGTAAGTTGATAGATTGTTCCTGTAATTCAATCTTGCTTAACAAAGTTCCTGCTCGAGGTAGCAGTAGAGTGGACGTAGAAGACTTACACCACCTTCGAACCACTATAAGCCATAAGTGTTTTATTGTTTTCTTATCTGCGCTTTATCTGTCATATGCATAAAACATTTTGAAAAGGATCATATTTGAGAAAACCAGCCAGTCTTGTGTCTTAAAAGCTTTATTTTTCCGCTGCGTATAAAACTCAAGTTACAGCGTGCAGCACTGCATCCTAGTGTTGTAAGCAGTAACTGACTGGTGCTGCAAGTTCAAGTAACTTGCAGAACAGTAAGTTTTAATATATTTTAAAAATCGACCAAAGTTCATTCACCCCCCTCTGAACCTCGGACACCACTTGGGACCAACATTTTATAATCTTTTTTTTTTACATTCAAGATTAAAATAACCTTATTAAAGGATGGGCAGGATTAATGCAATACGACACGATACAATTTATGTCATACAATATGAAAGGAGGTTTGACAAGATTGTGCTATAGATCTGTCATCCTTTGTATCATGTCTTGATAAGATCTGGGTAACCCTATAGTATGAGCAAAATGTTAAAAATGGTAGAAATTAAATAATTTTGAGTGAAAGTAAGTAGAAAATTATAATGGTTTCCTCAGTCAAAAAGGATAAAATAACTCTTTTTCATATGAAGTACATACATAATTAAGTGTAAGGTCAATTACATTTTGCTATCTCAATTATACATGAGATGATAGTGGTTTGTCGTCAAATCTGTTTGATGTTTATAATTTGATGGTCCCAAGTGGTCAGAGGTTCAGAGGGGGGTGAATGAACCTCTATCGATTTTCTCAATGTTAAAACTTTTCTGTAAAACATGTAGCGCCTAGGAAAAACGACCAATAATTTGACGATTTAAATAATTCAACTTTAATTATGTGATTTAATTTTGTGCGTTTCAGATTAATCGATTTAATGCGCGAAATAATTTATCGTATGTTTGCTTATAATTATTGTGTAATTTCACGATTTAATTCATCGAAAACATAATTAATTCGAAGAACTTGTGTAATTTAATCGAAATCATAAATGAAACGAAAACATATAATTTATGTTATGAGAACGATCGCGATCGAAAGACGAAGAAAATGAAATGAGAATCGGGCCGATCGGAGTTACGAGGCCCAAGATAGGCCCATTTGAATAATTGCCAAAAATGGATAAAACACCCAAGTGTTGAGAAGAGTTACCACACTTGGTCAATTTTGCACACAAGGTAAAAACAAGGATTTTACTCTCCCCTCTCTCTCCCTATTTTCCGGCGGCCGGCGGCCGGAGCGCCGCCGCGTCGCCGCCGTGCCGGAGGCGGCACCACCACCGACGCCGCCGCGTCTCCTCCCCGTTTCATGCAAACCATACATCGAATTGAAGTCCTCACCGAGCCCGTTACATTTCCGAGCTCGGATTTCCCCTCCTCCGTCGGAGCCGTCGTGAATCGGCCAAAAACAGCCGACGAAACCCTCTCTCTCCACCCCTCTTTCTCTCTCTTCGATCTCCTCCGTCTCTTCTCCGATCGAGCCGATCTACACATGCATTTGAAGCTCTCATCGAGCTCTTCACTAATCCAGCCTCAGATCGTTAATCGGTTGGCTGGATCTCCGGCAATCGCCGCCTGAAAATCATTGCTCCTTCCTCTCTCTCTCCTCTCTCTCGCGTCTATCTCTCTCTCTCTCTCCCTGATCTCTCTCTCTCCTCACCGCTGCATGTCGTCGCCGGGTGTGTGTGTGGTGGTTGGAGGCACTGCCGTGGGGGCGGCGCCGTGCTTGGTGTCGCTGGCAATGCTCGCCGGCGAAGGGTTGGGTGTGTGTGTGCGTGTTTTTGGTGTGGTGTGTGTGAGTTTGGTTGGCTGTGTTGTGGGCGGTGCATCCAGCGCCGCCGTGAGCTGTGGTGGCCGGCGCGAGAAGCGCCGGCGTGTGGTGGTGGTGTTGGGTGGTGGCCGGCGACGTGGTGTCGCCGGCAGAGCTTCGAAGCGGCGGCAATGGAGGTTGGCAGCGGCAGGGGAAGGGGCTTGGAAGGGGAGGGGAGGGTTTGCAGTTTCCAAAACCCCAGGGACCCCTTTGCAATTCTGGAAAAGTTCACTTTGGTCCTCCAACTTTCCCTCTTTTTAGTTTAGTCCTCAAATTCTTGGAAATCCCTATTTCCACCCCAAAACTTTCCAACCTTTTGATTTTCACCCCCAAGACTTCTGGATATTTCATTTCGACCCCAGAATTTCCAGAAATCCTACTTTGACCCCAAAACTTCTCTATAATTGCAATTTCACCTCTGGTCAAAGTCAACCCTAGCCAGAAATTACGAAACTACCCCTAAACCCTAAAACGCACCGTTTTCACTCGTTTCTCGTCCGTTTAAGTCCATTCTTTCACCTATAGAACCGTAATCAAACCCTCTTCGATATAAGATCAAGTTTCAAGTCTTTTGAATCACTTTCTTTTCGATCATCATTTTCTTTCCGAGAGAGTACTTTAATTAATAAAGTGTAACGCTTTTAAAACGAAGCTAATTAATCACTTTTGCTTGTTGTAGGCTATCGCGAGTAGGAGCGTGCATATTTATTTTAGAGCTTGCTTTACACGAAGTCAAACACCACCAATCAGGTGGGGGTAACTTTTGAATTTAACGGCTTTAATATTTCTGTTTTTAATTATGTTTTATATGCTATGATATGTTGATACGTTTCCAATGCTAGTCTATCTATAAATTGCATGTTATGAACTGTTTGGATATATGTGCCTTGGGATTACGTGCTGTGATATTATGTGATCATCATGTTATGGTTAATGTTATACGTGGACAAAAGTCCACCCTCATCACGGAGGGACCCATGGTCCATAAAAAAACTCACGAAGGGTGTAGTGAGCCGTAAAATATACAACGATATTGAAATCATTTCCGGCTAAGATGGGGATTACTCGCACCAAAGAGCTTATGTGTGCAATGCATTCTTAAGTGCTGTGAATTACGTGATGTGCTATTTATCGTTTATATACTTATTCTGTTGAATGAACTTGAAAATGGAATCTTCTCCCACGAGTGTATTCAAAAGCACTCACCCCTATCTGTACTCACCCTACAGGAAATAATGAAAACTAAGATGTGCTGCGAGAGGGGTGCCGTATCCAGATTTCTGTTGTCTTTATATATTTTGAACTTCGAACCAAGTTTCTAAACTTTTGTAATACGTTTTGTAAAACTGTTGTAATTAGTGATGGATCCTATTTAATTTCCGCTGTTAGTTTAAACTGCTTTCTTCCGGCAATGAGCCGATGTTTTGGAAAAACTGTAATGAATTTATACGCTTAAGCTATCTCTACTAATCTATTTTGAGTATTAGATTTAGACGTTGTATACGTAATCTTTTCGTAAACTTTTAAAGGATGTCTTTTATTTAATTTAAAACGTTATCTGTCTATCTTAATTATAGATTTCAAAAAGTACGCTTCTTCTTCCTCTCTTCTTTTCTTCCCCTCTGCACGCCCAAAGGCAACTCTGATATATTTTAATTAAAATGAAAACGGGGCGTGACAAAACAGGTTCCTGATTCAAGAGTGAATGCAGCAATTTGACTCAGATCAGTAACCTGGCAGTATGCTTAATAAGGTTCCTGATCTGGTTTCACAGTGCGTAGCGGAATAAACTTGATAGAGTTTCTTTTTTAAAACCAGTTTTCTTTTCAAGTATGCTTATGATATACTTAGCAAGATAGATATAAGATGAAATGCAACAAATACAAAAACAGTAAACACTTATGGTTTATAGTGGTTCGAATGTGGTATAAGCCTTCTACGTCCACTTTACTCCTTCAGAAGGAGAAACTTCGTTAAGTCATTTCGAATTACAAGCCTCGCTTTACAAACTTTTTCCTCACAAGTTACGCCTACTAGAATCCCAGATTCCTAGGCCACAACCCACAAAGGGTACACAATCCCACAAAGGGCAAGTAGCCTAAACTAAACTACAAACTTAGCAAGGATACAATCCTCTCAACTAAGTACACCGAAATAAAAAAACCTAGCGCACACAACACAATGGTTAAAAGATATATGGTTTCTTCAACTATTGTGATGAAGTCAGTCTTAAACTTGATAGCTCGAACACTTGAATGATAGACTGCTTCTTGAAGGTTGAGTGACTGAACTTTGAATTCTTTGAGAAAGCTTGAAGATGAATAACCTTTAAAAGTTTTCTTGTAAGGGATAATTGTTCAGTAGTTCTCAAGGTCACTCCATCCTTCTATTTATATCATTTGGGAAATGCCCATTGAAGGGAGACATTGTCCTTGTTGCATTTCAAACTTGATCTTCCAAATCTTTGCAATTAATGCGACTGAACAGCTGAGGAAAAAAGTCTTATCCTAGTCTGATTTGCATTAATGGCACCATACTTCGGCTACAACGCTTTTGCAGAGGCGCGGGTCCAGATGGCATCACCTTATTGGCTCATTACAAACTTCTGTCTAACGGACCTTTGACAGAAACCTTTCTCATACAACATTCAATATACATTCCTCGTACTGTATTAAATAAGCTGAACGAGAGCTTACAGCTTGCTGTTTTATCTTTTAGTACTTGTCTACTGTAGGTGACATTATCTTGACCTCTGTCAGCTTCCTGTTCCAGAACAACTTCTTGTTCTCGAGATTTGCTATTAGCATCCTGATTCTGAACAACTTTCTACTTCAGAATCCTGCAGTCAACTTTTAGTCTGCTTCTTGTTACATCTGCTTACTGATCCTGGTTCTCTTCAGCTCTCTGACCTCCTAGAGAGTCAGACTTCAAGGCTTCTTATTATCCTGAAACCTGCTCAGGATCAGTTTTCTATGTCCTTCTGTTTCTAAAGCATTACAACCTATCATAGGAGAAGATAGACGAAGCAGCCAACATTCCACTTATAAATAAGTGAAAATGGGGTACTCTAAAAATCTATCTAACTATTACATTGTCTCATCAAAACTAAACAGAAATATCCCAACAATTTCCCCCTTTTGGATGATGATAAAACCCATATAAATGAAGGATAAGCAGTATGAAACAGTGTTATTTTAAGCAATAATTACAAGTATATGAACAAAGTAAGTTATTCAACACATGAATAAGCTAGCTTACCGTCTTCATTATCAGTATGAAGAAAAAAATACAAAGAAAGGATTTATAAAAGATTCTTACACAAACATGGTTTTCTGAAAGAGTACAGTAAGCTCATCTCTTCAGTCTTCTTGGAGGTCAAACAACTTCTTCTTCAGAGTTTCACGAGTTGATGATGAAAGCTGATTCAACTTGACTCCTTCTTTATACTTCGTTCCTCTCTAGAAATTAGTAACAGAGTCCCGATAGGATTTTCTAGTTGCTGAGCAATCTCCGAGACTTGTATCTATCTAAGCCAGAAGTCCTGGCAGTAAGGAACTATTTCTCATTTCTTCACTTTCTCAATCAACTCCTACGATCGATTGAGCTTCTCTTCTCTAACCAGTTCTTCATACTTCTTCAGGGCTCTTTCACAGTTGAGAAAGTTATTGAAGTAGCCTTGCTTGCAGATTTTTCAAAAGTACCTGAGGTACTCAAACCTTTTGAATCTTGAAAGCTCTTCAAAAGTTGGATTCCTGTTTCTGGGTAGATGCACTTGTTCAAAGAGTTTCAAGTCCCAGAAATGTTGAATATTATCAGGTCTCTGATCCAACAAATAAAGCATCTCTGGAAGAGCATCTTCTTTAGAGAAGTTAGGAGCTTCTTGATCTGGGAAAGAACCTAAAGTTGTGTCTACTATCTCAGTAGCTTTTGTTCTTATGCTCATAATCCCCAGTCTGGAGATCCACTCAGTCTCCTTTTTCTTTTTTCTCTCTTCATCGGCAGCCTTTAACTGCCTCCATCTTTTCTCATTCAGTAATAGACCTGCAGTAGTAGCTACATAGGGTTCTGCCTGAGAAACCTATTGCTGAGAAACCTGTCGCTGCAGTCCTTGTTGTCTTCTTCTCCCCCAACCTCTAGTTTGTTGTCTGCTGGATCTTTGCCTAGAGAGAGCAGAAGTAATTTGAGTTAATGCAGTACTGCTTGCTGGTTGAGGACCAGCAGCCCCAATACCTGCATTATCGTCATCATCCTTCTTTTGCTTCTTAGGGTCAGTATCCTGACCATGTTCAGAATCCTTCTTCTTGCGTTTAAGTCTAGTCAGGATGATGGAATCATCTTTGTCCTCAGAATCCTCTTCATCAAGTTCTCTTGTAGTGGCATCAACAAATGTGGGATTAGGTTCGGACAAAGCTGACTGCTTTCTCTTCCTTTCTCCCTTTTTGGCATCATCAGCTTTCGCAGTAAGGGGGTCAGTAATTGCAGCAGTTCGACAGGGTGAACTCTTGCTATTATAGCTAGCAACTCGCCTACTAAGAGTTCCAGATTTCGAATTCTATCATCAACACTTCTGGCAATGTTGTTTACCTCTTCCATAATCAGATTATGAGCAGTCTGATTGCTCTTTACTTCATCAATAGATATTTTCAGATCATTCAAGGTAACATTTTGAGCATCATTGGCAGCTTTCTGCTCTCATTCATACTTGCTCTTATATGCATGGTGAGCATTGAACTCATCATTCATACTTGCTTGAATCCTACTAGGAAGGGCATCCAGTTCCTTTTTCAGCTCGCTCAAGGTTTCTGATTGCGCTCTGTCTCGCAGGATAGTGTTTGTAGCCAGATTCATGTGATGTGTTTCCATGGCCTTCATCAAATCTTGAACGACATTCATAACACCTTGAAGGGATAACTCTTGTTTGTTAGAGAGAGTCTCAACCCTAACCACTGATCCAATTTCCAATTAAATATAAGGGACCAGGGCTTGACTTTCTTGTTCTGCTGCTACCTTGTTGTTGTCATCCTCAACAAAAATTTCTTTAAGTCTCTTTTGTCTTGTTTCACTGGATTCAAGGACCTTAAAAGATTCCCTGTAAGAAGAATCAGGGTCACTATCAGAATTGACTTCTCCTTCAGGATCCTCATCACAATCATTGGATGAGTCATTTCTATCATCAGGAATCGGATCAGCAGTAGCCACGATAAATTTCTCACCTCGTGTGGGCTCACCATCCATAATATTGTTTCCTTCTTTATCATCTGCTGGAGCTGTCTCAACAGCATCCGAGCCCGAGGTCTTCTCTAGAACATTGACTGTAGTGACTTCTTCTATTCAGTCACAACTGTTACTTCACTGGGAACATCAGTAATCTAATCTGTACATCTGTTGCTTTCTTAGCAACCTCAACTACCTGAGAAGGTGTAGCCTCAGTTACTTCAGCAACCTCCTCACTTGCCTCATTAGCATCCCGGCTGACTTCATAAAAAGGTTCATTGTCAGGTGCTGCTTCAGCAAGTGGTATTCCAGCAACTTTCTCAACAGTTGCATCAACTTCAGGGATCTCACCAGCGATCCTATTGGTGGCTACTCTTAGAATTAAATGATTAAGGATGTTGTCATTTATTTCGACGAGTGCCGTACTGATTAATGTTGTTGCAAGTTTATCAGGAGATGTTGTTTCTTCTTCCTTCTCAGCATCCAGAACTGCAACTTCGGCCAGTAACGGGAGTTTTTCCTCAGTACATTCCTCAGGGGCAACTTCATCGGCATATAGCTTCAAAACATCTTTGCAACCTCTTTTGATGGTTGCTGATGGTTCCTCCTCAGAAGATGCAATATGATATACGGGAGAATCAGAGTAATCTACCATCTGTTCATCAGATTCATCCAAAGTAGTAATAGGAGGAAGATCTTTCATACGTGTAAAGGTGGGAGACTCGAGGAGTTCCCTGGCAGATGAGCTTTCTTCTCTTTCTTGCAGAGTCCTTGATGGCCTTTGTGAGTCAGCTCTACTTGCTACCATCCCAATCCACAACATTTGTTCATTAGCTTCCTCAAATGTGAGGTGAGCTAGCTGAGCTTCTGCTAACTGCAGCTCAGTAGGGGTCCCAGCAGTCTTGACAGTGGTAATACTTAGTGTGTTGTCTTCCCCCTACTTCATTGACTGTTCTCCCTGCAAGTCTCTGCTTTTGGCCTCCCAGTGGGCATTTAGCAACTATAGTCTTTCATCTATCTGTTTCACGATGGTTCTGGCATAGTGCTCTAGAAACTTTGGTTTGAATAGAGTAAGGAGTCCATGTTCAAGGTCTCCCAAATCACCAACAAAATTAACTACCCAAGTTAGGATAATTTCTTCTACTGACAGCCATTCTTCCCATTTAATGAGCTCTGCTCTTGGACTCAATCTTGAGCATCTCCATATCTCATATGCGTCAATGAACTTCTCCCAGATGTCTGTTTGAGAAAGGCTCAAAACTTTCTCTGCTGACTCCGCATCAATGGAGTCAATGGAGGTACTGACACGGCTTAGAGTGTTTATCAGCATCATAGTATCTAAGAGGGGCGGCCATGTTGATACAGTTTCTGCTGCTGGTTTCTTGGCTACTACTCCTTTCACCAAGTGTCTTTTCTTTTTGTTGCCGGGTCCTGCTCAGTAGGGATCTCTGTCACATCATCTCCGATGTCTTTATCAGGATCCTGTGTCATTAAAGGAGCAACATCCTGACCCATCATCAGGGTTCCTGGAGCATCGTCTCCTTCTGTCGTCTACTCCGGAATCATGGTGGTTTCTTCATCAGTCACTGTGGGTGGATGTTTAGAGGTAGGAACCTCTTCTTCAGAGTAGAATCCTGCAATCTGAGGGTTGGTGCAGGGTTCTTTTACTTGGAGACAAGGTCAGCCACCTTCTCCTTATTTTTCTTAGATATCTTGGGAGCAGGATCAGTCTCTCTCTCCTTCTTCTTCTTGGATGGAGCATCAGCTTTCTTTGCCCCTTTTTTTTTCTTGTCACCCTAGGAGGTTCCTACTTTCTTCTCTCCTAGTTTCATTAATATCAATAGTACTTGAAAAAATATTTTAAGATTTTTTTTAATTGTACATAAGTTTAGAAATTGTCTAAAAATTTCATGTACTTGTAGATCTTTACGTGTAATCTCAACCATCTACTTTGTAGATTTTTATGGAGTAATTCCACCATCTATTTTGTTTTAAGTTTAGAACTTGTCTAGAAAATTGTCTAATAGTTCTTGTTTATTTTATGGGGTAATCTCAATCATTTATTTTTTTAATTCTATATATCTTTAGAACTTATCTATTTTAAGTTTAGAACTTCTCTAGAAAATTGTCTAAAAGTTGTTGAAGTTCTTGTTGATTTTATGGGGTAATCTCAATCATCTATATTTTTAATTCTATATATCTTTAGAACTTGTATATTTTAAGTTTAGAACTTGTGTAGAAAATTGTCTAAAAGTTCTTATTGATTTTATGTGGTAATCTCAATCATCTATTTTTTTTAATTTTATATATCTTTAGAACTTATATATTTTAAGTTTAGAACTTCTCTAGAAAATTGTCTAAATGTTCTTGTTGATTTTATGTGGTAATCTCAATCATCTATTTTTTTAATTTTATATATCTTTAGAACTTGTCTATAAATAAATCATTTATTTTTTTTTTAATAAGAATTTTAGGATCTTTTTATTTTATTTTATTTATGTCAACAACAACAAATAGAAAAAAAATAATGTGGATATAATGAGATGAGTTTGAAAAGGATGTGTGGAGATAGAATTTTAGATGAATAAGAAAAAAGATTTATTTAAAAATATAATAAAATAAAAAAGAATGATGCGCAGTAATTGAAACATAAGAAAAAAAAGAAAAAAGAAAAAAAGAAAAAGGAAAATAAGGTGTGGATTGCCACATAAGCAATATTGGCTTCATAAGGAACCCAATAGTGGGTTCCTTATCATTACTCTATATATATATATATATATATTTTTTTTAATTGATCATTAGATATTACGCTGTTAAGTGAAGGATAACATATGATTTTTTAGGTCATTAATAATCTTACTGATGTTTAATTGTAAAGGAAATAATTGTGTCTTCCTCATGAGTTACAACAAAAGAAGAGTTTATTATCCAAATTGTCCAGTAATTTTGTCACGCCCCGTTTTCTTACATAAAAATATTAGAGAAAAACGGGAATGAAGAAGAAATAGAAAGAGACATTTTTCATAAACAGATGAAGGAGATAGGAGACAATAGAAGAAAAAAGTAAGGGACGATGTGATCTTTTACATATCAACAATCGATTTTAACCGATAATCATATCATATCATAGCGGCGGAATAAAACCATCAGGATCGATTCATAGCAGCGGAATAAAACCATCAAGATCCATTATCCAACATATACATAATTATCTGTTACAAAACGTGAAATAATTAAAACATTGTTTGAAAATGTTTGTGGGGCATCATCCTAAAAATTACAAGTCCAGATATAGCACCTCCTCTCTCCCTCTAGGGTTCATCATGCTCGTCATCTCCTGTAACGTGAATTACAGAATAGGAGATGAGTGCGTGGAATACACTCGTGGGGATGAAATCCGCCTCTTATAACAGTCAATAGATATAAAATACTGGAAATGAACATTCAGTCACGTTGTCACAGCACATAAATTGCAGGGCACGTATATCGTAACTCATCCATGAGGAGTGGGAATTTCCCGTCTTATCCCCTAAAACGGTCTCAATGCCGCTAGCGCATTTACAGGACCGCCAGACCTTTCAGGTGGTATAAGAGATAAGAGAATTTTTTTTACGGTCCATAAGACCCTCCGAACATGCAATGTGAACCGAAGTCCTTTCACAATATAACATGAACACATAATCATAGCATATAATCATAGCAATTAGTATTCCTCATTCATGCCTCAAAATAGGGAAAACTGTAAACAGATTAAGAGTTAGAAATTACCCCCACCTTGTTCGGTGGTTTCCACGTGAGTAGCAAGTACCAAAGATTGGATATCTCAAATCTCAATCCAACAAGTAGCCTACACAATTACGGTTTTTCTTAAATCCTTAATAAGTGTAATTAAAGCTATAAAAGATTACGGAGGAAAAATGATCATTAAAGACACAACGGATCAAGAGATCTGAAGACTGGGGTTGAAGAAACGAGTGTGGATGTTCAGTCTAAAAGACTGAGATGATAGAGGATGAAATTTGGGTCACGATGGAAAAAGAATGAGCTCAATCGGAATTGAAACGAGCTCGAACGGAGCATTTTAAGTTTAGGGATATTTTGGTTATTTTGGTCAAAGGGTTGCCTTTGACCAGGCCAACGAACCCCGGTCAACGACATCTTGTCGGCGAAGACTCGATGATGATGTACGATGGAAAATATAGGATTCATATCGAAAACACGACATCGCGTGTGCACCCGGCGTCGGGTGAAAAATTCGACAGCCTCGGCAGGTGTTCCTCGGCAACGGCCGAGTTTTCTCGGCAGCTCAACAAGTGTTCCTCGGAAGCGGCCGAGTTTTCTCAGCGGCTCGGTAGCTTCGCTCGGCAGCAGGTCGACATCCTCGGCGGTCTCGGCGCCCAGCGCTCCCGGCGTCAACCCTGCTCGCCTGCTGCACTTCCCGGCGCCACCCAGTGCGGTGGCGCCGCCCAGCGCCGCCGCCACCTTGTCCGCCAGCAACCCTGCACCGCCGGCCACCCTCGCCGGATTCCGGCCATGAACAGTACCTTAAAAACAGCCCCAAACACACCTAAACACACACACATGCAATAACAAACCTTACCCTTCCCAGCTCCGGCCGGCGACCCTTCCCTAACCCTTGGCCGGCGACCTCCCGTCGCCGGCGACCATCCCAAGCCATCCCAACACACTCACACAGCATATATATACACACGCATATAATACACACACACGTATAAAAACACACACACACACAAACAGCCTTGGCCGGCGGCCACCTGCCGCCGGCCACCACCACTAGGTCTCGCCGGCGCATCACCAGCACTGGCCCACTGTAGCTCACGACGGCGCCACCAGCGCCGCCCTCAATAGCGTGCACACATGCACACACACGTTTTACACACACACACATGCTATATACATACACACTCCGATAACAGCCCCGACGTCGCCACCCACGGCGGCGCCACCCCTCCGACGACCCATCCAGACCACCAGCAGCTTCTCCGACGACCGCTCCGGTGAGAGAAGGGAGAAAACAGGAAGAGAGAGAAAAGGTGGCCAAAACTAGGGTTTAGGGTTTGGAGAGCGTTTTTCGCCGTTTTCCAACGAACGAGAAATCGGAATTGAAATCCGAGATCTATTCTAGACTCGTCTTGTCGAGACCTAAGTTGTGTGTGAAAATCGGCCGAAACCGACAACTTTGAAATTTTCTGGCCACCGGCGGCGGCGGCAACGGCATGCTGGAGGTAGAAAATCGGAAAGAAAGAGAGAAGAGAGAGAGAGACTTACAAGTTTTCGTCGTTTTCGGCTCGTTCGGAAAAATGGTGATTTTTGAATCGAAAATGCCCCTATTTATAGATATCCCGAAAAACACTATTCACGTAAAAATCTCCAAGTTAATGTTCATGGTTGAAAATTCTTCGTTACTATTCACGTAAGAATCTTCATTACTATTCACCGTAATATCTTTCGATTTTCCGAAACTTCGTGTTTTGCCCTTTTCGTCGCCGTTTGAGCTACGGGTCTCCGATTGATCTCTAGTTCATTTCTATCTTCTCGTTTTTCCATTACGCATCTAATGGTATAAAAATATTCTATGTTCCATGTCTAGAAAAAATATCCATCTAAATCATGCATTAAACACGTATATGAAACACACGTAATTAATTTAAACAGTCAAAATATACGCACATAATTATTAAGTCATGTGTTTAAATATTTAATTAATAAATTATGCTTCGTTTTGGTCCGGGGTGTTACAAATTTAGGTCCGTCAATTTCGAACTATAAATTTTCGAATATATAATTTTATTCTTTAACTTTTAAAATTCGAAAATTTAGCCAATTTTAAGCTAAATGGCCAAATTGGACCGAAACTCACACGTAATCCCCTATTTCAGGTTATTCAACCCAAATTGTTGATTTGACTATTATTTAATGTATATGGGTTATACACATATACACGTGGTCATTCCTTTAGGTATGAAATGGTTGATATGAACTAATAATATTGAAATGAATTTAAAAACATTAAAAAACAAGATAAATCAAAAGGCTTAAAATTTTTTTTAGCTAATTTCCATATCTCATGCCCCAAATTCTCGGGGACTTCCAAAACTCAATCAACAATGGAAGAGGCCTTGAGATGGCTTAATGGCACTCACACCTCTGACTCCGACTCCTTCTCCTCGTCATCGTTCCTAAGCGTTGTACCACTAATAATAGGTACCTTAAATACGGCACCCCACGCCTGTTGGTGGTGGCACCAGGAGGTACCGCAGAGTTCACCCCCGTTCCTTGGCCACTACGTAGCCGAAATCACAGACCCTTAGTTTCAATTTCTTCAATGTATGTTCTTCTTCTTCAACCAGAAGAGTTTTTTTCTGCCTCTTCTTTTTCGAATTCATCATGTAGGACAACTTCTCAATCAATTTTTTTTACAAAGCCGAGCCATATATAAAGTTCAGGAACGAGATTTTCCACTAATTAAAATCATTGGGCTTGCCTCTTCTTCAACACTAATTAAAATCAATGAATTTGGCTCTTCTTCAACGCATGATCAGTTAGATATTGAAGGGTTGGGAATTTTTGTTCAATTATTTGAGAAATTGAATCTCCATTTGAATATGATTTTTGAAATTGATTTCAGATTTTAAATGGACCTTAAAAGAGGGGATTGTTTTGATATATAAGTTTATAATTAATAATACACTTTCCAATCATGTTTTTTTGATTGGTGCTGAGCACTAGCGACAATAGTAACTGCAATTTTTTTTTGTTTTAATGTACTAATTTTATTTCTTTTAGTTTATCTTTATTATTGTACTTTTTTTAATATGTTTGTATTTCTTTTAATATTATTTAGTCAACATAAGTCATTTCATTCAAAAGGGATGATCACGTGTACAAGCATGCCCACATACATGTAAAATGAATTTCTGATCAACAATTTTGGTTGAATAGTTCGAATTGGGGGATCACTTGTGTTTCAAGTGTGATTTTGATCCAATTTGGTTATTCGGTTTGAAATTGACCTAAATTTTCAAAATTTCAAAAGTTAGATAAAAATTGTCAGCCCAAAAACTTATTATCCAAAATTCTCCGACCTCCTAAATTATTGGGCAATTTGAATAATATACTCTAAAAATGTACAATTTATACATTAGATTTAATAAATAACGTATGTTTTCCCTAAGTAACGTCCCGAAATCGTAAAAGGTCATTTTGGCTAAGCATTACTCACGTACAAAAATTTGTATTTTTCTTGGAAATAAAAAGGCTAATGAAACTAAAAACGAAAATCGAAATATTATTTAAAGGGTTGCAATGGAAGCATTCTCTTGCAAAATTCATGATTTTCAAACTAAATTTTTGGATTATTTAAAGAATGAAGTAAAAGAACATTTACGTAAATACAAATTTCTAAGTTTATGCAATGAAACACTTTAATGTTCTTTTGTTACCTCTAGATAATCTGCTGCTAGCATTCACCGCTCGCCTACCACACAAAGAACCTATTATCTGAAAACAATTAAAATATGGAAGGGTGAGTGTTTGAAATACACTTAATAGGGGGATCCTTGGATATAATCAATTAAAACATCTAATTGATAAAACTTAGCGAACCAACTCATAGATTACGGATCTTAACCGTCGTAGCAAAGCTTACAGATCTCAACCGTCATAGTGTAGTTTACGGATCTTAACCATTGTAGACTAGTACTTTCATGTAGCATAGCAAACCAAACAAACACACACCTATGACAAGGTATCAAACATAGCATAGCAAACCAAACAAACACACATATAGCAAAGAATCAAACATAGCATTTAACATGTGGAAACATTACTTTTGCATAGTTACGGTATTCAACCCGTCTTAACATAGTTGTGGTTCTAAGCCGTTGTAGCTTGCATGCGCATACATATACGCAACACACTTAATTATATCATTCACGTAAAGATCATTCATTTCATACCATTCGTAAGATAAATCTTAAGTCATTATATTGTATGAAGTCACATTAGCAATCAAATAGGTGTAATAACCTCATGTAGCTTTAACATTCATATAGAGCATGAAAATTAAGAGTTTCGGTTAGAAATTACCCCCATCTTGTTCGGTGGTGTCTTGCGTGTATTTGTAAGTTGCCAAGCAAATTCTAGATAAATCATCTTTCCTCGTTTCCTACATCGATCATAAAATAAGTCTTAACACCTCATCTAATTATAAGCTCGTAAGTTAAAGCTAAAAATAATTAAAGTGTGACCTTTAATGTTGTTGTTGGACGTCCGATCAATTGAAGAGACTTTCGTTAACGTCGTAGATAAATAAAAGGAAAGAAACAATTTTAAGATAACACATAGATTTTTAAGAAATACTTATTTTTGTTTTAATTGGATTTTGGAAGACTTCAAAATAATTATAGAAGAGCTAAATACGAAATTAGAGCTTGAGTTAGGTCTCAAAAAACTTAAAATAAAATACAAAAAAATGCTAATCATAAAGTCAATGTTTTAAATAAAATATTTTGAGACTTGAAAATGCTTTTGGAAGGCTAAAAAGGAACTAACAGTTTAATTGGATATATCAAACATAGGATTTAATTTGAGAAATTGAACTCAATTGAATGAAATTGAGAGTTAATTTAGGCAAAAGAACTAAATTGCAAAGTTTTGAAAAATGGCTTGTTGTGAGAAAAATGGAAGTTTCAAGATAGCTTTAAATCATGAAAACGACTTCAGCGGGTTAAACTTTGAAATTAGGGTTTAGAAGGTTCATTTGGGGCTTGAATTATGTAATTGGGTTCAAAAAAGAGTTTATAAGAGCAAAAAGACCAAACCGCAAATTCTGAAAGAGTTGACTTTGACCAAAGGGGTAAGAATATAATTTTTCAAGAGTTCATAAAAACCCTAGGGGTCAAATTGAAAAGTTATAATTTATTTTGTGGTCCTTTTGCCATTTTAAAGAGTCTTGGGGTCAAAACATAAAATTTGAAAGATTGTGGCATATAACTTAATTATTCACAAATTCAAGGGTTTACATTTTGGCCCCTCAATTTCATTAAATTTACAATGAGGGTTAAGGTGCAATTTTCAGAAACTTAAATATTTGCATAAAGGTCCTAAACTATTTCAAATTCTCGTTCTCCACCTCAACACCTTCAAAACCCTAAAACCAGCTACCTATCACCCCACTTGCCGCCTTGGCCGATGGCAACCTGTCACCAGCCACCTTACTGGCGACCACTACCACCCAGCCACCTCTTCCCGTAAACACGCAGTGAACCAATGCTCAAAGCCACGCTCACAGCTCACCATCTCGAACCACACACCACACACCCAACCCAAACTGCACCATAACGAGCACACACTTCACCATTGTCGTTGACCTAGCATCGTCGGCGAACTTGACCCGCACATCACCCAAACTGCACATCCACGCCAAGCACGACACCAAATGCTCACACAGACACAGCCACTCGCGGTGAAGGCTGCTCGTGACTCTCACGTCAGCTCAACTCAGATGAACAAGAGCAGCAAAAAATGATAGAGAAGGGAAACGAATATGGAGAGAGTGGAGTGATAGGAGGGAGGGAAATGACATGCCTTTTGTAGGCCCTATGCGGTGAAGGTAGTGGCAGATGATAGAGACAAGCTAGAATCTGGAATGGGCTCGTCAAGACCTTCGATTTGATAAAAGAATTGACCGCGCTGTCGTAACGTGATAATATTTAATAAATTTCCTTCATAATCTAACTAACTAGTAGATATGGCAAGTTGGAGTCGATCCCACAAAGAGTGATGAATTAACTATACCACCTATATTCAATTCAAAGAAATAAGAAAAAAAATGGGTTTTTGGATTGATTAACTAACACTAAATTAACTAATAACCTAGAAAGTAAATTAAATAATAAGAAATCAATAGATGAAGGTATTCCAGTTATCAGTTCAGTAATCCCTGGTATCAATTATCACCCAATTAATGTAATATCTCTCTCAGATTGTCGTTGAATTATCACCCATAGTCTAACAACAAGCTCTGTTAAACTGAATCATCTCTTAAGATTAGTTAAATTAGGATAAGATCACTAATTAACCCTATTTAATTGAATAACCTAGATTAAGTTCTCTAAATTTAATTCATTAAATGCATTAATCACCAAAACTAATAGGATGAACTAGACTCTGAATGCACAAGTGCGATTCGATAATCTAGGATTATACTACCCTAAAGATGCACGACCTCTAGTTTACTACTAATGAAAATTAACTCACAATAATTAGGATTCATGATCTAAAATTCTAGCAATCAATTATCAAATACTTAACCTAGGTGGCCAATCCAAATCAAGCAATAATAATTGAAATCATGTCAATCAGATAGCATAAACAATTTCAATCAAAACATCAAGAGAGAATTACATAATTAATTAAAATATAAATAAATACACAGGTTCAAACATCCCTTCTAACCGAAATATGGAGTCTAGCCTTGCATCCTTGAAATCTCAACAATGAAAATCCAAGAAGAATTCATGAGAAAAACTAATCTAGAGGTGTTTCTTGCTCTCCAAGTCTTCAATCTCTCTCTAGAATGTAACTTGGGAAGAAAAAAAGTAAGAAAGGTTATTGTGGCTTGGAGAGCACTCCAATATTATCTTATGTTCTATCCTAGGCATGTGAGCGAGTTTTAAACCCTAAAAGGATGAGTTTTCTTCAATTTTAGGCCCAAAAACTCGCTCAGAATTTCACTTGGCCACGATGGGCTTCACATTGACGGACCGGGTCGACACTGGGATACCTAGTGTGCTGGGCTTTTGGGACCAAACTGACCCAACTTTGTTTCGGCTTCATTTCTCGGCCCATGAACACGTCTTTTGGCCAAAAAATACTTCAAAATTCTTGAAATACTTGTGAAAATAATATATGAAGTATTTTGACACCACAAATACATATAGGTATGAAAAAGGTGCATGCAATCACATCAAAATGCATAAAAACCAAAGTTTATCAACTATAAAATGCACCTATTTTCTACCTATTAAGAATTGATCCGGGAAGGGGAGCCGAGGCAGCGCCAGTGAAGACAGCAGCGCCAGTGAAGACAACGACAGCATCGGCTAGCCGAAATACTGAAGAGAGAGAGAGTTCCATCTCCAAATGGGGATCCTTTTTTTTCCTACCATGTGTATTTTCAACCTATATATACTCCCCACTTTTATATCCTAATACCTAATGGGGCCTTGATCCAAACAAACTGATGGATCCAAAATTAGAGTTCTAAAGTTGCATTATTACTTAGGCCCGTCTCAACCATAAAATGTCTCGTTATATTTTTCTTAATTGTGGGGCGTTAGCGTTATACCCAAAGTCAACCTATGTGTTTTACACACGCTGTTGATGTGAAAATTGAAGTTCTTTAAACCTTTTTCACCATTTTTAATGCATTGAATTATATTTTTGTCCTTTTCCACACTTTTGGTATATTCATAATAAATTATTCTTTATATACGTAATCCATTATTACCTTAATTTAAAATTGAATTTAAGGTCCAAATGTATATTTCATAATTTAATTTTTCTTTAAATATATATTTATACATATAATTATTTATCAATAAATATAAAAAATAATAAAATGGATTTTTAAAATTATAAGATAAAAATTGAGAAATTAAATGTATAATTAATATTCAAAGATTGTTGGATTCATCAAAAAAATCAAAGTAAATCTAACAAATGTGCTCACATTAATATCTTAAGTTTACAGAAAAAATATGAAAACATTGCGAGATGTATATAAAAAACAATTTTTTTTCATGAAATTAGAATATTTTTAATAAATTTGAAAATTCAAAATTAAACTGAAATAAGAAGATTGTTAGAATATTAAAAAAAATGTCAAGATAATAAACTAAATACAAAAAAAAATGTATAAAAAAATAAATAAAATTAAGGAAATTTAAGAATAATTTAAATGATTCTGACAAACTGCAAATAAAGATTATTAGAATAATAAAAAAAATGCAACTGAAATCTTGAAATTAAAAAATATCTATAGGTTAAAAAATAAATAAATAATTACGAGACAGAGAGAGAGAGAATGTGAGGGCCGCACTTTTTAGGTCCAATTTCTAGTCAAAATACATAATTAATGAATTCACTAATAATTAAGTTTTTTGATCGGTGTAAGCAGGGATTTAATAAAGGAAAAGAGGTTGATTTGGGTGCAAATTAAATCAATCAAAGAAATGTTTGACACACAAACCCTAGGTTGAAAATTATAAATACATCACCCCTTTCTATGATTCATTCTTTTACACTTTCAATACCAAGATATTTTAAGGTAAGGTGGAACCTATTTTTCTTCTTCTCTTGTTAAACTGTCGCCGCCGCCGGAACCCTAACTGCCGCCGCTGCTGCCATTATTTTTCCGGCAAGCATTCCGTCCTTAGTTCTTAGATAGATTGTGAAAAGAGAAAGAGAGAAAGGAAGAATTGCGAAGAGAAAGGAAGAGAGAAACTGAGAGAAAAGAAAAGAACTCTCTTTCCAAGAGAAAGAAAGAAGATCTCAACTCATTTTATTTATAATTCTAACCCAAAAAAATTCATTTTCAATCCAATTTTTTGCCTTAATCCTTTCTTGAACCCAACCACTTTCTTATTTCATAATTTATTTCATCTCTCTAAGTTGTATATTAAATAATGTATTATTTTTAATTTAGTAGATGAAGAGATTGAGACGAGAGAACCTTAAGGCTTATAACGCATCAAGATTTTCTGCATTTAAGTGGGTGTTTCTATTTGTAATTATTAAATGTCACATAAAACGATCTATGTTTTGATGTATGTAATGATTGATGTTATTTAATAAGTTGTATATTAAATAATTTATTATTTTTAATTTAGTAGACAAAGAGATTGAGACGAGAGAACCTTAAGGCTTATAACGCATCAAGATTTTCTACATTTAAGTGGGTGTTTCTATTTATAATTATTAAATGTCACATAAAATGATCTATGTTTTGATGTATGTAATAATTGATGTTATTTGAAGTTATGAGAATTCTGATGATGAGATCTATATGCTTGATAGTATGCGCTGATTGATGTTACTTGATATTAGGGGAATGTTGATGATGGAAGATTTGCTCATACAAATAATATAACACCTCTTTCACTTTCAATAAAAGTCTTTCGCAATCCTTAAATATCGGCTACCAGCATCTACCACTTGTATACCGCGCTCGAGGATTTCCATAGGCTGAAAGTATTTTAACATAAAAAGGGGTGAGTACATGAAGACACTCAGTGGGGTGGGACTTGTGAGCAGTTAAAACATAAAAGGAAGCATAGACATATAATTCATAAAGCATATAGTTGCGGATCTGAGCCGCCTTGGAAAAACTTTGCGGTTCTGAGCCGCCGTGAAAATATTTTGTGGTACTGAGCCACCGTATTGCGGTTCTGAGCCGCCGTATAACATCATGTGGACTTAACCTCAATACAAACGTCTTGCGGTCTTAACCGCCATATAAACATTTAAATATCATACACATTCACACTCATCCTTCAAACATCAAACATTCACCCACATTCTTCATCATGCTTTGTCATTCTTGTATTAAAGCACATTTCACTTCGAACTTACACATTCAAACTTCCATATTAATATCAATAACATATAGTAATCGCACGTAAAAGAGCACATTACTCATAAACACATAATTTAATTTACACTCATAATACGGGTCTTAGCCGCCTTGAAAATTATTTTGCGGGTCTTAGCCGCTGTGGAAATATTTTTGTGGTTCTTAGCCACCTTGGTACAGTTCTTAGCCACCTTGGAAACATATCATTAATGCAAACACGTTCATTCACTTTGCAAACAACACACATTCACTTGCACCTCGTAGTAAAACATATAAGGCCACGTTCATCAAAGAAACACATTCATTTAATTTGTAAATAACACACACTTGTGTGCACTTCGTAGTAAAGCATATAGTGCAACATTCATAGAATAATCTTATATGATTCACGTAGGCATATAACTTCGCTTTAAATCACAAAACAACATAAATATGAAAGCAAGTATTTTACCCCACCTCGTTCGGTGGTAACCCTCGTGAAGCTTGATTCTTTAAATCCTAAGTTCGTTCCTTCACCTCGATCAAGTGGTATCTTGGAGAAACTACTACGTTTCAGGAAATTAACGGGGTCCTTCGTCAGCGTCTCCTACAAGATATATATACAAACTCATCTCAGCAACTAAAAAAACTATTTAGAACTTGAATTAAAACTTTAATCGAGAATAAAGAAAAAGGGTTCATAAAAAGAACTGGTTGAGTGTAAGAAAAACAGCTCGTATCGTTTGGAAAAATGAGCGTTCGTAATAAGAAACGGCTTAATAAGGGAGAAACAGGAGCTCAAAATACAACATTTAGAAAACCCGACGCTCATGTTTAGGGCTTATGTGCCCCAAACTATAGTAATTAGGGTTTTATACCCAAAGTAGAAGATAAAAGGGCCTAAAAAGGCATTTTCAGTAGTTAAATTGGAATTTTGGGGTCAATCTGCAGTTTGTTGAGAGTTTTGGGGTAAAATACTTGCTTTCATATTTATGTTGCTTTGTGACTTAAAGCGAACTTATATGCCTACATGAATTGTATAAGATTATTTTTTGAACGTTGCACTATATGCTTTACTACAAAGTGTACACAAGTGTGTGTTATTTGCAAATTAAATGAATGTGTTTCTTTGATGAATGTGGCCTTATATGTTTTACTACGAGGTGCAAGTGAATGTGTGCTGTTTGCAAAGTGAATGAACGTGTTTGCATTAATGATATGTTTCCAAGGTGGCTAAGAACCACACCAAGGTGGCTAAGAACCGTACCAAGACGGCTAAGAATCGTACCAAGGTGGCTAAGAACCACAAAAATATTTCCATGGCGGCTAAGACCCACAAAATGTTTTCCAAGGCGGCTAAGACCCGCATTATGAGTGTAAATTAAATTATGTGTTTACGAGTAATGTGTTCTTTTACGTGCGATTACTATATGTTATTGATATTAATATGGAAGTTTGAATGTGTAAGTTCAAAGTGAAATGTGCTTTAATACAAGAATGACGAAGCATGATGAAGAATGTGGGTGAATGTTTGACGTTCAAAGAATGAGTGTGAATGTGTATGATATTTAAATGTTTATATGGCGGTTAAGACCGCAAGACGTTTGTATGGAGGTTAAGTCTGCATGATGTTATACGGCAGCTCAGAATCGCAATACGATGGCTCAGTACCCCAAAATGTTTTCACGGCGGCTCAGAACCGCAAAGTTTTTCCAAGGCGGCTCAGATCCGCAACTATGTGCTTTATAAATTATATGTCTATGCTTCATTTTATGTTTTAACTGCTCACAAGTCCCACCCCACTGAGTGTCTTCATGCACTCACCCCTTTTTATGTTAAAAAGTTTTCAACCTATGGAAATCCTCGAGCATGGTGTACAAGTGGTAGATGCTGGTAGCCGATATTTAAGGATTGCAAAAGAGTTTTATTGAAAATGAAAGAGGTGTTATATTATTTATATAGAAGATGATCTTAAAATCTTTTGGGAAAGCCTAGTTTGCAAAGCTATACAGTTTAGCTGTATAATTATAAAGAAAATATTTTCTTCTTCCGTTGTATATGATTCACGTGTTATAAAACAGGAATGTTTGAACTGACTTATCTTTATTGGCAAGTTTAAAATTACTTTGGAGATACATGTTTTATCGAGTATCTGGATGCCCAAACGAAAAATTTATTAAACTCTAATATTCTACAGTAATTTACAAGAGCGGAGCGTTACAGGTGGTATCAGAGCGGGTCTGTGATTCTGTAGACTCACTGAAATATTTTGTTTCAAAAAGTGTTTTGTTCCAACAAAAATTTGTATTATCTACTAGCATTCACTTCTAGCCTACCACTCCGGCTTCACTGAGGTATGTTATGTTAAGATGTTTATTGATTTGTGACCATGGATCTATGTGAGAGTGGGAATCTTAAATTTTTTTACAAATCTCAAAGTTATGTTACAAAGATATGTCGATAAGACCATCTAGGACTTTTGCATCTTGTTATGGCTACGGAATTATGTTAATATAATGTTTACAAAAGTATGAGTTTTTTTTGCTATGAATCGTGCTTGTCAATGTTTTCTTGTTAAATCGCTTTAATGGAGAATGATCTGGTTGTTGTCTGATGTCACTGTTATCGACACACTGCTTACTGAACGCCACCACTGAGCCGCTGTCCGCGACAGCATGAGCTTGTGTGCGTAAATGGCCGTTCACAGGAGTTGGTACAGTGCTGTGTGGTAGGTTATATTATGTTAGGCTATCTGTGAGTTTTATGTGAATCGGTGAACACTGCCACTAGCCACTATGTGTTGGGTGAGTTAGTGTGTATGTTTTGCCAAAGTCATTGAGTTATACAGGGATGAGACTACCATGGGCCCTTGTCTATGATAAGATGAGTCAGTGTGTGTGTTCTCCCTAGTACATGAGTGTGATACGTAAAGCCATGACTAATGTTTGAGGTCTATGGGGACCATGTGTGGATGTTTGTAATATATTTCCTGATGTTTTGCTTATGATGCACTTTTATACTGGGTATATGCAAGTTGGGTATATGTTATCCTACATGACAATATTATGCTATGATGACAAACGAATGATAGAGAAATCTATGGAAGTTCTTAATTGATTTATAGAATAATGTTATTGGTTTAGAATAATGTTTCTCGAGTGCTCTAATATCATATAGACACTAATGCAAGATATAGCTTTCATAAAAGGTGATGATAGCTAGAATAGCATAGCTGCTCAGGATGGACTTCACATGTTTTAAACTTCAGGAATAGAATGATGTTGAAGATCTCATAATAAATAGAATCCCAAGGTTTGCATACGTAATAATTACATGATTTCGGGTTAGTACTGATCAGCCCCGGGTGGGATAATCTTGGAAGAAGAGCGACGACTACAGACGTGCTAAAGTTAAGTCGAATTAGGAATATAATATCATAACTTTCTCTTGGATGTGAATCGGATACTTCGTTCTAAATTTTATTCCTTACACCTTCTTTCGACCCAACATGAAGAATAGTTGAGAGTTACGTTAGATTCTTTGCGAAAAGAAAAGTTATACGAAACATTTAAAAAGTGTGAGTTCTAGTTGGATAGAGTCGTTTTTTCTCGGGCACATAGTTTCTTTAAGAATAATTGAGGTAGATCTAGTAAAAGTGAAGACGGTCAATAAATGGAAGGGGCCAACCAACGTAAATGAAGTATAAAGTTTTATGGGTCTGGCTGGGTACTATAAAAGATTCATTGAGGGGATTTTCAAAGATTACCATCCTGGGAAGGTAAATATGGTCGCCGACGCTCTTAGTCGAAAGAGCAAAGATGAGGTAGTTAGCATGCTTACCGAGCAATGCCAATCGATAAAAAAAATATTCGAGTTAAATCTAGAAGTGGTTACGCCTCCGAACAATATTAAGGTCCAAATCGCAGCTTTGATAATTAAGGCCACGCTTCGAGAGCATATAGTCAAAGCTCAAAAGAAGGATAAATTCTTGCAGAAGATAAAGACACGTATGGAAAAAGAAGTTGTAGAAGGATTCCTAATATCAATGGATAGGACCCTGACCTTTAGAGAAAGACTCTGCATGTCAAAAGGTGGCACGTTAAGAAAATGAATACTGGAAGAAGCGTTTAACACGCCGTATACAGCACACTCTGGAGGTATAAAAATGTATAAAGATTCGAAGAAAACTTTTTAGTGGAGGATTATGAAGGGGAACAATGGACAATTTGTCAAGAAATGCTTGGTGTGCCAACAGGGAAAAGCCGAATATCAACAATCGGCAGGAATGCTAACACCACTAAAAATACTTAAGTGGAAGTGAGAACACATCACTATGGACTTCGTGGTGGGATTACCCAAAACCAATCGTGGGAACCAAGCTGTATGGGTCATTGTTGACAGATTGACCAAGTCCGCTCATTTTTCTGCCGATTAAGATAACGTACGAATTGAACAGGGTAGCCCTGATTTATATAAAGAAATCGTCGGATTTTATGGGGTACCAGTCTCTATTGTGTCAGATAGAGACCTCTCGCTCTACATGCAGGTTTTGGTAAAGCCTACAAGGAGAATTAGGTATCAAGTTAACTTTCAGTACGACATCTTACCTTTAAACGGATGGGCAAACCGAACGAATGATACAGATTTTGGAAGATCTACGACGAGCTAGTGCTCTAGATCTACATGGAAGCTGGGAAGACCACTTGTATTTAGTGGAATTTGCTTATAACAACAACTATCAATCAACAATCGGGATGGTACCATATGAGGCCCTATATGTCGCTCACCCCTTTATTGGGATGAAGTGGGTGAGAAAAAGGTATTAGGACCAGAATTAATTGAACGTACAGTGGAAGTAATAAAGAAAGTTCTAGAGAGAATTAAAAAAGTTCAGGGTCATCAAAAGTCCTAGGCAGATAAGAGACAAAAGGAACTAAAATTCGAGGTAGGAGATAAAGACTTCTTGAAAATATCACCTACTAAAGGAGTTTATCGTTTCGGAAGAATGAGAAAGTTGAAACCAAGATTTATCAGATCGTTTGAAATTCTCAAACGAGTTGGCGACGGATTTCGCAGGAATGCATAACGTATTCCACGTGTTAATGCTACGAAAATACTTATTCGACTCCAGTCATGTCATCAATAGATAGAATATCAGACTCGAAAAAGAGATTGACGTATGAGGAGATTTCAGTGGTTATCCTGGATAGAAGATGTTAGTCCCAAGTGGTCAGAGGTTCAGAAGGGGGTGAATGAACCTCTATCAATTTTCAATTTTAAAACAAATCAGAGATGCAGGTTCCTGATTCTTAAAAGAAACAGCAACCTGACTTGATCAGAAACCTGGCAGTATGCTGATTCAGGTTTCTGATCAGCTTTCTTAGTACGCAGTGGATAAAACACGATAGGGTTTCTCTTTGGAAAAACAGCTTTCTTTTATAAGTATGCTTCTTTTATAAACTTTTTTTGTGCAGGATGCTTATGATATGATCAGTAAGATATAGCAAGATAAGCACAATGCAGTAAGTAAATGAAAGCAATAAACACTTATGGTTTATAGTGGTTTGAAGGTGGTGTAAGCCTTCTACGTCCACTCTACTCCTTCATAAGGAGGAACTTAGTTAGGTCAGTTTGAATTACAAGCCTCGCTTTACAAACCTCTTCCTAACAAGCTACGCCTACTAGAATCTCAGACTCTAGTCAAAGGCCACAACTCACAAAGGGTACAATCCCACAAAGGGCAAGTAGCCTATTTCTAGACTACTAAACTTAGCAAGGATACTATCCTCTCAACTAAGTACACCTAAAACAACCTAGCGCACACAACACAAATGGTTAAAAGATAAAATGTTTCTCTTCAACTATGGTGATGAAGCCAGTCTTGAACTTGATAGCTTGAGAGCTTGAATGATGGACTGTTTCTCGAAGGTTAAGTGACTGAGCTTAGTAAAAACTTGTGTTTGAAAGACTTGAGGGATTTTGCAATGTCTGTTTCAAAGCTTCAATTAATGTGTGTTTCAAAGCTTCAGTTGTCTTCATGGTCACTTCATCCTTCTATTTATAGATCTTTGGAAAATGCCCGTTGAAGGAGGCATTGTCCTTATTTCAATTCAAATTTGATCTTCAATATCTTTGCAATTAATACGACTGAACAACTGAGAGAAGAAGTCTTGTCCCAGTCTGATCTGCATTAATGGCGCCACTCCTTGGCTGCAGTTTTTCTCTCTCTCGTCCAGGTGACATCTTCTAATTAGGCTGACACTAACTTCAGTCAAATGAATCTTTCTCAGCAACCTTCCTCGTATTGCATTCAATGTATGTTCCTTGTACTTTGATAACTAAGTGATGGTTGTCAGCTTGCTGTTTTTGATCTTTAGTATACGTGCTTCTTGGATGCCAACTTTCTGATGCAAAACTGCTTACTGTTCCTGATCAGCTTTCTTGTCGGTCTCTTGTTCAGTCTTCTTGTAGCTTTCTGATCTTCCATCTTCTTTAAACACTTGGTGTTTCTTGAAAGTTCGTTTCAAACATTTATCTTTATTTTTCTCAGAGACCTGTCATAATATTTTCGAAGATGCATTTGCAGGTCTATGTTCCACTTATAAATTGTGGAAAATGGGTACTCTAACTTTCTATCTAATTAGTTACATTGTCTCATCAAAACCTAGACAGAAATCTCCCAACAATTTCCCCCTTTTTAATGATGACAAAACCCATAAAGATAAATGAACAAAATAATTAAAAATCCTTATATGCGTAGAAAGATTACAAACAAAGGATTAAGAATGTTTTGATCAGTTGTATCAACAACTAGCTATTACAAGATGAATCATTAGATTAGCATGCTGAGAGAAATTCGTTACAAGACTTGCTTACACATGGTTGTTCTGAGAAGAGTAGTAAACATACTTTCCCAGTCTTCAAAACAGCTTCTTCTGTACTTGGTCACGATCTGAGCCTCTTTGTTGATGTTGTTTTGCTATTACTTCAAACTTCGTTCATCTCCACCAGTTTGAGATAGAATCTTGGTAAGACTTCTCCATCTGTCTTGTTATTTCTAGAATCTGAATCCATCTTAGCCAAAAGTCTTCATAATAGAAGATTTGTTCTCCTTTCTTGACTCTCGCAGTCAGTTTTTCTTGCCAAGGTAGCTTTCCTTCTCGTGCAAGATACTGATACTCCTTCAACGCCTTCTCACATGATGGATATTTTTTGAAGTAGCCAGCAGGACACATATCTCTGAAGTATCTCATATAAGCTGATCTTTTGAAATCACGAATCTCCTCATAACTCGGATTCCTATTCTGGGGTAGAGTAGGTGGATTGAAGATTTCCATATTTCAGAAGATGGGGTTTATAATGTTGTCAGGTCTTTGATCAAGTAGAAAGGAGATCGAAGCTGGAACTTTATCACCAGTGAAATCAGGAGCTTTCTGTCTTGGATAGGAGTGTCTCTCAGTGTTGTAAACTCCATTGCCAATCACTCCTAGTCTTGATATCCAATTAGACTCCAATTCCCTTCGATCAGTAGGAGCTTTGTATACAACAACCTGTTGTTGTTTTCCCTTCTGATTCCCACCATCTTTTTCAGCTTGCTGCCTCTGAGTTCTCTGTCTTGTTGAAGGGGCAGCAACCTATGTTGGTGCAGTACTGCCTGCTGGTTGGGAGCCAGCATCCCCAGTACCTGCACCTCCTTCATCATCATCATCTCATTTTCTTCTTTTTGGATCAGCATCCTGATCATGTTCTGAATCAGATCTCTTTCTTTTGTTTTTCCTGGTCAGTTGTGCCTTATCGTCTTCTTCCTCAGATCCTTTCTCAGCAAGTTCCCTTGTCAACGTATCAACTATCTCAGCATCGGGCTCAGGTTGTTTCTTTTTTTGTTTCCTTTGCCTTTGTCGTTTTCCTTCCCCCTTTTTGGCATCATCAACAAGAAGGCCCTATCGGGTGGCGGCTTCAACGGCTTCTATAGCCTCTGCTGGATAGACCTTCTGCAGGATGTATCTCATCTCTCCAACCAGCATCCCCAAGGTCTGATAACCTTCTTTTAGTTCAGCAATGTCGTTGCTTTGGGAGGAAGAGTTTTCCTTGAGATCATCTAAGGCAAGTCCATGTGCTGCTTGGGTGTCCTTTACTTCCTTCATATTCTGTTTCAGCTCATCAGTGGCAGTTATCTGTCTTCCTTCAAAGGAAGCTCTTGACTTCATTTGAGCAGTGAACTCGCGATTTAATTTGTCGTTAATAGCATTAGGAAGATCCTCTATCATTTTCTTCAATTCTGCCCAAGGACAAAAATATCGATATCGGTAGAAATATCGATATCTTGATTTTACGGAAATATCGATACCTTGATTTTACGGAAATATCGATGGATATATCGATTTCAATGGAAATATCGGTTTTTTACGCAAAAAATTTAAAAACTTTGTAAAAAAAATTGAAAAATATATCTAGTACTTTACATAATATTATAACTAACACTAATACATATATTGAACTTAAAATTCCAAATAAAATTATATATTTACAATAAATATAAAAATACATTAATATTATATACATCATAATCATTTTATTAAATTTCAAAAACTTAACTAAACTTAATTAAATTACGAGAGGAACCTAAATGCTAGTGTACTAATTTATTTTAAAAAATTTAACTAAATTTGTTCAAGTAATTGTTTGCTCTACTAATCACTCATAGACAAAAATATAGATATATAAAAAGAGAGATAAATAACTCGATTTTAATAGATATCCTCCAAATACACCATAAAAAGATTCATAATAAAAAAAATATTCACTTAAATTAAATTCATAATAAAAAGGGAAAATAAAAAAGAAAAAGAAATAAGGAAGAAAAGAAAAAAAAATGGAAAAGAAATCAGCAGGAATTCAGGAAAGAAGAAAAGGAAAAAAAAAAAAAAATTAGGCGCGTGGCTTTCACGCGCCACCAAAATATTGCGATATATTGCGATATTTTGCTCCAAAACGATTTTTCGCCGATTTTCACCGATTTTTCGTCGATTTTTTGCAATATTTTGTTGAAAAAAAATGTCTTGATTTTTCTATGTCGGCTTCCTCAATTTTCCAAAAATTCGGTGATAAATCAGTGATTTTTCGCGATATTTTGGTTCATGATTCTGCCAAGGTTGAGGTATTTTCTTTTTCATTCGAGAAAATTTTAGCGGCTACATCCAGTCGATGAAGTTCCAAAGTTCTTGTAAGCTCTTGAATAACAACTATTATGCTTTTGAGTGTTAGACCTTGAAAATCAGATGGAGTCTCAACTCCAACCACTGATCGCATATCCTGTTGAGTAAATACAACCAGGGCCTGACTTTCAAGCATTTTGGTTGTTTCTTCTTTCTTAGCTTGTTGTGCTGTTTTTGTCTGCTTGGCAGTAAAGTACCTCATCCTCTCCTCTTGTGTAAGTGGAATTTTCCCAGGCACCTTAAGCGGAGGAGAGTCAGGTTCATCATCATCTGAACTGGAAGAGTTATTGTCGTCGTTGCGTGGCGGCAGATTAGAAGCTGTGACAGGTTTCTTTCCCTTTGAAGACAACTCATTACTTCTTCCTGCTGTTCCTTGTGTAGTCTCAGCAGGAGCTGTCTCAACAACAGTCGTACTAGGATTTGGCAAGTCAAAAACTATCTCAACAGCAACTTCTGGAACAACATCCTGTTCAGTTTGTGGGGCTTCACTTTCCTCAGCAGCTTGTGAAGTGGGAAGGGTTGCGTCATGGGAAATGACAACTACTTGCGCTTCTTCTGCAGTCGTTGTTTCCTCAGTGACTTCGTCTGTTTGATTAGGCGTGGTTGTAGTCACTTCAGCAACCTCCTGAGTTACCTCATCAGCTACCTGACTGACTTCAGAAATATGTACACCGTCAGTAGGAGCTTCAGCAACTAGTTCTTCATTTGTTGCTACTACCACAACAACTTTCCCCTCACTTCCATTGTTTCTTTCAGCAATTTCCCCCTCAGTTACTTCATTCTTTTCAGTCCAGGGGTTTTCTTCAGATATCAGTGCTGCTTCATCAGCCAGCACAGGGAGTCCTGCCTCTGCAGCTTCCTCCGGGACTACTTCATCGGCATACTCAGTTTGTACATCTTGACAAACTGTCTGGATGATGGGTGTTGCTGTTCTTTCAGCTGATTCGTCATTGATGGTTGGGGTGGAAGAATAATCTAACATCTGCTCCTCTAGATCAATAGTATCTAGATTAGCAATTGGAACAGGTCTAAGATACCTGTGTAAGTTGGAGAGTCAGATCCCTCAGCAGCTCTAGAATTGGATTCCCCATGTTGCAGCTCTCTTGGAGGTGGGAATTGTTGAGCTCTGTTTGCTTCTATTCCCAGTTGCAGCATCCTTCTGTCAGCTTCCTCAGCTGAATAGGTAGCTAGCTGAACTCTCGTCAGCTCAACTTCAGATGAGATCCTAATAGTCTCAGTACTGTCTATCTCGGCTATTGTTGATTGTTCCCTCATCATATCTACATCACCTTATTTTTTTGATAAGTAATTTTGGAGCTGAAGTTGTCTTTCCTCAATGAGCTCTAAAAAGTCATCAGCATGGTTAACCATGAATCCCAGCCTAAAGAAGGGTAGGAGTCTCTGATGCTCATCTTCATAGTCCACAAAGTTTCTTATCCAGGTAAGAATGCTATCTTCCACTGTGAGCCAATCTTCCCATTCAATGAGTATCTTTGCTGGGCTTAGCCTCTTCTCCCTCCATTGTTCATATGTAAGAAAGATTCGTTTGAAAATTGAGGTCTGGGTCTTACCCAAAATTTCTGCTGCATCTTCAACATAAATGGAATCAATAGAGTCCTTATTCTATTCAAAATGTCAAGTTCTTTCAATCTATTTTTCAAGGTAGTAACTTCTTCAGTGTCATCCGAGTCTACTGGTCCAGTATCCTGGTCTTTCTGATCAGTAGGGACCTCTGCTGGGTTGCTTTCTTCAGGAACCTGAGAGGATTGATCAGCAACCTATTTTTCATCCACAGGGGCAGGATGTTCAGGTTCCAAGATGAGTAAGGGTTCTTCAGCACTTTTTGTGGCTTCCTCAGTGACAATAATGTCAGAAGGAACAATTGTCATTGATTCATCGGGGATGGGAGCATCTTCTTCAGGATCAGAATCCTGCAGTCTAATAGTTGATGTTTTCTTTTTCTTCTTGGGCATGGGAGCAACCTCCTTTCTTTTCTTCTTCAATGAAAGAACACTCTCCTTCTACTTCTTCTTTGTGGGTGGGGCAACAACTTTCTTAGCCCCAACTTTCTTTACACCCAGAAACCAACCTGGTGCATAGGGGATACTCTTTTCTAGATGAATGTTCTTGTAACGAAGGATTGATGAAATGACAATCCCAAAACTTCTGCCTGTTGAAATTTTGATAGCTTCTTCCCAAATGCGCTGAAAAACAATTCCAGCCCAGTTCACTCTTGCTTCCCGAACCACTGTAATCATCATCCTGAATCTTAAAGCGGTGCACTTGTCAAAGTTGCCACACTTTCCTTCCAGTGTGTGGACAAGCAAGTCATGAAGAAGTTCATATTCAGGCTTAAGCTTCTTCTTCCCAAAGTTACCAGAAGAAACTTCTTGCATATAATTCAGTTTGAACTGATTCCAACTCTCTTCCAGTAAGTCTGACCCATAGGAGGCAAGGTCGGTCAGTGTCATGCCTTCGTTGGAGATGTTGAAAGCATGTGCGATGTCTTCCACAGTTAGCTTGTGAATTGTTTTACCATCTATTTTGAATGAGATGGTCTTCTCATCATCAGACCTTGTTGCAAAAGCATAATACTTTTCAACTGACAGAGCAGAGTACTCTGTATATTTTGTGGAGAAGATCCCATCGAGTTTGCTTTTGACAACATGATCCCATACTTCTTTAAGAAGATCCTTATTCTCATATGGTGACTCGTCTTCAAACAGCGCGACGGGGTTCACAAGTCTCCCTTCGATGACTCTGGTTTCTTTTGGTTGCGCCATTGTTATTGTGAGAGGAAGCTTGAGACAAATGAGTGAGAGATTTGATTTGCAAAGGGAATGTTCGAAATAGTGAGAAAGAATGATGTGAATGTGGAGTGATTCAAGGGTTTTAGTGGTTTTGATACGTCTCTTGATTCAAAACCGTTCAACGAATAAGATTGAGAATTTTAAGGGGTGGTTCTTATCAACGGTTGAGATTTAAAAGATAGAAGGGCAAATCTGTAAATTGTCTGAGATTGTGTCAGAATTGGAATCACGTTTTTCTCCCGTTCTTCTGAAAAGGCAATTTTTGCATTTAATGCAGTTGTCAAACTGTCACCCTTAATCATTGTTTAAGGTTATTGTTGACAATACGAGGTTGTAAGACATATAAATGCTGATCAATAAATGCCTTTCTTAGCAACCTTTTCCAGTAACTTGATTCAGTAACCTTGCAATCCTTGCAAACCTCGATAGAGAAGGACACAGAATACTGTAAGAGGATCCTATTCTTATGAGGATCAGTATCCTAAAAAAAAATTTGTTTGTTTTTTTTGTTTTTTTATTTTTTTCATCTGGGATACTAAGTGAGTAGTTGTCTTTGAAGGAGTTCCCCCTTACTTAAGAACCTCGTTTTTCCTTACTCGAGCTTGATAATCCCAAGTTCAAATCTTAGAATAGAGAATCTTGATTCATATAGAGATTTTGTGAATATGTCAGCTAGCTAGAAATCAGTATATACTTTCTGCAGTGTGATGTCCTTCTTCTCCATGTGATCTCTAATGAAGTGACCAGGTCTTCTATAATTATAACACAGATTGTTGGAACCTGTATTAGCTTGCTGTTTAGTTTGAGGGCTTCTTTCTTATGATTGTTGCTTCCTTCTGAAGTCGTTTCTTTTATTGTTCTTAATGAATTTTTTGAACTTCTTCAGTAGGAGCGTCATTTCTTCTTCCGCATCCTCAGTAAGCACTTCCTCCTGCTTACTCTTCAGCTTGCTACCACTTGTACTGGTAGCAGCCTGGTTCTTGGCCACTGGTGCTGCTATCTTGGCATTTGTACCTTCCATCTCCTTTCTTCTCTTTTCAATATCGTACTCGAATGATTTTAGGTCGGAGAAGAGATTAAAGGTACTCAGTGCATTGAGATTTAGTGACACTCTCATTGCAGTTTCTTTCCTATGTCACTCGTAGAGTAGTGCTCGCAGCACCTTCATATTCTTCTCCTTCTGAGTGTAGTTTCTTCCCAAAGATTCTAGCTCACTTACAATGGCTGTAAATCTTTGATCGAGTTCTTCAAGAGTTTCTCCAGACTTCATATTAAATTGCTCAAACAGTTGGATGGCTTTGGAGATCTTATTATCTCTAGCAAGCTCGTTGTCTTCACATATCATACCAAGCATCACTCATATTTCTTTGGTTGTTGAGCATCCTTTGACTTTGCTGAATGTTCCCTTATCCAGCGTTAGAAATAAAGCGTTCTTGGCCATGTTGTCGAGGTTAGCCCTTTTTCTTTTCTCAGGAGTGTATTCATGTCTTTCCTTGATGATGTACTCCTGTGGTAGTGGTCCTCTTCTTGGTCTAGGGGCAACTTCCTATTGACCAACCGCTGGTGGTGCCTCAGCATCATCATCGATAATAGCTGCTCCTTCGACTTCGTCACCTGCTCCTTCAGCTCGTCTATGATCTCGGAGTTGTTCCAAGTAGGCAGGATTCACTTTGTAGATCACCAATGATCCTTCGGTTATAACATACCACATTTCATCGTGCATGGCTGAAAGATGTGCTTGCATCCATATCCTCCAATCATCGAATTCTTCTATAGGAAGCTTATGATGCGTCATATCCATATTTATTCTTAAAGATGAGTTTTAGTCTAGAAAAAGAAAAGGTTTTTCCAATGCAGAGACAGGTGGATCTGGGTAGGTAACCAGTTAAGTTGGTTTTTAACCCAACTCGCTCTGATACCACTTGTTGGTCCCAAGTGGTTAGAGGTTCAGAGGGAGGTGAATGAACCTCTATCGATTTTCGATTTTAAAACAAATCAGAGATGCAGGTTCCTGATTCTTAAAAGAAACAACAACCTGACTTGTATAGAAACCTGGCAGTATACTGATTCAGGTTTCTGATCAGCTTTCTTAGTACGTAGTGGATAAAATATGATAGGGTTTCTCTTTGGAAAAATAACCTTCTTTTATAAGTACGCTTCTTTTATAAACTTCTTTTGTGCAGGATGCTTATGATATGATCAGTAAGATATAACAAGATAAGTACAATGCTGTAAGTAAATGAAAACAATAAACACTTATGGTTTATAGTGGTTCAAAGGTGGTGTGAGCCTTCTACGTCCACTCTACTCCTTCACAAGAAGGAACTTCGTTAGGTCAGTTCGAATTACAAGCCTTGTTTTACAAACCTCTTCCTAACAAGCTACGCCTACTAGAATCCCAGACTCTAGTTGAAGGCCACAACCCACAAAGGGTACAATCCCACAAAGGGCAAGTAGCCTATTTCTAGACTACTAAACTTAGCAAGGATACTATCCCCTCAACTAAGTACATCTAAAACAACCTAGCGCACACATCACAAATGGTTAAAAGATAAAATGTTTCTCTTCAATTGTGGTGATGAAGCCAGTCTTGAACTTGATAGCTTTAGAGCTTGAATGGTCGACTACTTCTCGAAGGTTGAGTGACTGAGCTTAGTAAAAACTTGTGTTTGAAAGACTTGAGGGATTTTGCAATATGTGTTTCAAAACTTCAATTAATGTGTGTTTCAAAGCTTCAGTTATCTTCATGGTCACTCCATCCTTCTATTTATAGATCTTTGGAAAATGCCCGTTGAAGGAGGCATTGTCCTTATTTC
Source organism: Scutellaria minor (assembly GCA_954870855.1). Taxonomy (NCBI): domain Eukaryota; kingdom Viridiplantae; phylum Streptophyta; class Magnoliopsida; order Lamiales; family Lamiaceae; genus Scutellaria; species Scutellaria minor. The sequence goes on from OX940737.1 coordinate 9,496,601, forward strand.
AATTCAAATTTGATCTCAATATCTTTGCAATTAATGCGACTGAACAGCTGAGAGGAGAAGTCTTGTCCCAGTCTGATCTGCATTAATGACGTCACTCCTTGGCCGCAGTTCTTCTCTCTCTTGTCCAGGTGGCATCTTCTAATTATGCTGACACTAACTTCAGTCAAATGGATCTTTGTCAGCAACCTTCCTTGTATTGCATTCAATGTATATTCCTTGTACTTTGATAACTGAGTGAAGGTTGTCAGCTTGTTGTTTTTGATCTTTAGTGCACGTACTTCTTGGATGCCAGCTTTCTGATGTAGAACTGCTTACTATTCCTAAGCAGTTTTTTTGTCGGACTCTTGTTCAGTCGTCTTGTAGCTTTCTGATCTTCTATCTTCTTTAAACATTTGGTGTTTCTTGAAAGTTCGTTTCAAGCATTTATCTTTATTTTTCTCAGAGACCTGTCATAATATTTTCGAAGATGCATTTGCAAGTCTATGTTCCACTTATAAATTGTGGAAAATGGGTACTCTAACTTTCTATCTAATTAGTTACATTGTCTCATCAAAACCTAGACAGAAATCTCCCAACAGAAGAATTCACCAATTAAGGAATCGAGAGGTCGCCCTAATCAAAGTTTTATGGAGCTACCACGATCTCAAAGAGGCGACTTGGGAAAAAGAATAAGAGATTTTGGCAAGATACCCAAATCTGCTATATTTCGATACGTATTTAAATTTCGAGGACGAAATCTCTTAAAGGAGGGAAGGATATAATACCCCATTAATTAATAAAAAAAAATGTTTTAATTGTTTGATTATTAATTAATTATGCATAAGTAATGGATAAGTAAGGTTGCACTAGTCATCACTAAGTTTTACATCTCAAGTATTGTCTTTCTCTCTCCACACCAAAGCTTGACAACACACCTACTCTACAAGTGCCACCTCACTTACCTCTTGCTTGTATCAAGGAAATGGAGTACGCAAAGAAGGAAAAAGTTTGAACAAGGAAAAAATAATGAAACCTTCTCTCCCTCTCTCAATCTCTCCACCGCCGCCAACCACCACCATCTCGTCGCCAGCCAACCGTCCTTTTTTCGGCAAGTACCTCGGGTTTTCTGACCCCCTTCTCTTTCTCTCTCTCTCTCCCTTGCCTCCCTACTCCGTCGTCCTTGATCGCCGTTGATTTTGGATTACCGGCGCAAGGCTGCGCCGACGAGTGAAATGGAAGTGTGCCGCCGCCGTAGGAGGCGGTGTGTGTGGCAGAACCAGCGCCAGGAGGGCATCGAACTTTGTGTATGTGTGTGACAGTGTGTGAATGTGGGGGGTTAGTGTGTGTTTGTGTTTGGAGTGGGTTGTGTTTGTATGAGTCACGACTGTGGTGGTGACGGGTTACCGGCGACGCGGTGTCGCCGGCCACGGAGGAACAGCCGACAGAAAGGGACGGGGAGTACGACTTTGTGGTGATTTTGGGGGAGGGGTATTCTTTGTAAATTTGATATAATCTAAGGACTTAATTGTGAATCCTAGAATCTTGATATTTAAGTTTTGGCCCTTAAACTCTTGGAATATTACAAGTTAACCCTGAGATATGAACAATGGCTTTTGACACCCCAAAACCCCTTCAGAAATTACAGTTTTACCCCAAAACTCTCAACAAACTGCAGATTGACCCCAATGTTCCAATTTAACTACTAAAAATGCCTTTTTAGGCCCCTTTTATCTTCTAAATTGGGTATAAAACCCTAATTACTATAGTTTGGGGCTACATAAGCCCTAAACATGAGCGTCGGATTTTCTAAATGTTGTATTTTGAGTTTCTAAATGTTGTATTTTGAGCTCCTGTTTCTCCCTTATTAAGTCATTTCTTATTACGAACGCTTGTTTTTCCAAACGATACGACCTGTTTTTCTTTATTCTCGATTAAAGTTTTAATTCAAGTTCTAAATAATTTTTTTAGTTGCTGAGACGAGTTTGTATATATATCTTGTATGAGACGTCGACGAAGGACCCCGTTAATTTCCTGAAACGTAGCAGTTTCCCCAAGATACCACTTGATCGAGGTGAAGGAACTAACTGAGGATTTAAAGAATCGAGCTTCATGAGGGTTACCACCAAACGAGATGGGGTAAAATACTTGCTTTCATATTTATGTTGCTTTGTAAGTTAAAACGAAGTTATATGCCTACGTGAATCGTATAAGATTATTCTATGAACGTTGCACTATATGTTTTACTACGAAGTGCACACAAGTGTGTGTTATTTGCAAATTAAATGAATGTGTTTCTTTGATGAACGTGGCCTTATATGTTTTACTACGAGGTGCAAGTGAATGTGTGTTGTTTGCAAAGTGAATGAACGTGTTTGCATTAATGATATGTTTCCAAGGTGGCTAAGAACCACACCAAGGTGGCTAAGAACCACACCAGACGGCTAAGAACCATACCAAGGTGGCTAAGAACCACAAAAATATTTCCACGGCGGCTAAGACCCGCAAAATATTTTTCAAGACAGCTAAGACCCGCAAAATGTGTCCAAGGCGGCTAAGACCCGCATTATGAGTGTAAATTAAATTACGTGTTTATGAGTAATGTGCTCTTTTACGTGCGATTACTATATGTTATTGATATTAATATGGAAGTTTGAATGTGTAAGTTCGAAGTGAAATGTGCGCTTTAATACAAGAATGATGAAGCATGATGAAGAAGGTGGGTGAATGTTTGATGTTTGAAGGATGAGTGTGAATGTGTATGATATTTAAATGTTTATATGGCGGCTAAGACCGCAAGACGTTTGTATGGAGATTAAGTCCGCATGATATTAGACGACGGCTCGGAACCGCAATACGGTGACTCAATACCACAAAATGTTTTCACGGCGACTCAGAACTGCAAAGTTTTTCCAAGGCGGCTCAGATCCGCAACTATGTGCTTTATGAATTATATGTCTATGCTTCCTTTTATGTTTTAACTGCTCACAAGTCTCACCCCACTGAGTGTCTTCATGCACTCACCCCTTTTTATATTAAAATGTTTTCAGCCTATGGAAATCCTCGAGCGTGGTGTACAAGTGGTAGATGCTTGTAGCCGATATTTAAGGATTGCGAAAGAGTTTTATAGAAAGTGAAAGAAGTGTTATATTATTTGTATAGAAGATGATCTTGAAATCTTTTGGGAAAACTTAGTTTGAAAAGCTATACAATTTAGCTGTATAATTATAAAGAAAATATTTTCTTCTTCCGCTTTATATGATTCAAGTGTTATAAAACAGGAATGTTCGAACTGACTTATCTTTATTGTCAAGTTTAAAATTACTTTGGAAATACATGTTTTATCGAGTATCTGGACGCCCAAACGAAAAATTTATTAAACTCTAATATTCTACAGTAATTTACAAGAGCGGGACGTTACAGCTATATTGCTTGATTAAGAGTACTGAGATTGGGTATTTTGATTATTGCTCACTTCCATTGCATCTTTGTTTGTTTAGCTTATATTCTGGAGGAAATAGACATAAATGCTTTGCAAAATCTTAGTAGTTTGCAGGTTAATTTGAAACAATGAGTAATACTTCTATTAGAGAATTGAAATATCTGAAGTTAATGTCATGGTTGTTGGCTTCCCAGTTAGTTAGTTAGCTTCTGTTGTGTTTAGGATGTATCATGAGCAGTACGTATTTAGTTTTGCATTTTGAAATTTATATGATTGTGGAAGCAATTCATGAATTTTATTTAATGATCTTTTATGCCTCATGTGCTCTGGTTATTCAAAATGATCTACATCTTGTTGTTTCTCATATATGGTCTCTTACATGAGATTGAAAATTAGCTCTTAATTACTAAGAATCAACTCGTGGACGACTCAGAGGCCTTACACCTTGAGAGGTTATTCCTATTCTGGTCAATCTCTATTTTTTTAAAATTAATTAATTCAGATTTTATTTTCATTTCAATTAATTTGAAAATTTCATTGTTTTCCCCTAAGTATTCAATTTATTAATATATTTAATTTTATTAATGTTACATGCATGTATACTACTACTACTGTGGGATCTAAAATTGTACCTAAGTACTATTGTGATAGTTAAAAAAAATTGCAAATCTATAAATGGGTAGAATAAGGTGATGGTTAGCTTCTAAATTGCAATATTGTTTATTTTATTTTTTAATATATCTATAAATTTAAAATGATCATGTTCTGATATAAGTCTTCATGTTAATTTTTTTTCCTACCTTTGACAGATTTTGGGGAAATAAGAGTAATTTTGAAGTTTGTGATGTTGTTTTTTGTGAAGGCCCTATTGTTATCGAAACTATTGGATTTAATTTTTGTTAGCATGTTACTGTTGGAGTTTTATAGACTTAACATTTTATAATTTGGAGTGTTATTGCTAGATGTATTGTTGAGAGGATTTGTGAATGTATGTTTGACATTAGTGATGTTTTGTTGAAAATGCATCTAGTCGTGCACATTTTTTATTGTAACTTTTGCACTACTCTTTATATAATTAAAAGTTATGAAAGAATTAAAAGAGTATTTAGGCAGTACCTAAATTTACATATTTAGATAACAAACACTACAAGACACATGCAATAGAGTTTTAGAAATAGAAGACGAAGAAACAAAAATTTTGATCATCAGATTTGCATCTATTATATCAATGCATTCTAAATCCTCCCTCGAATTAAGGAGGTATATTGGAAATAAGAACATTGGATGACAATGTCATAGCAACAGATCTCCTTCAATTAGGCATTTTAATTAATTTAGTAGATATGATGGCAAACATTATGGATCTAAATTATTGTTATGAGCCTTATATTCAATTATGCATATTATTTAATCCTCTTATTGACATTTCCATTATCTTTCAATCAAAATAACAATATTCAATTATGCATATATATTAATAAATTTAGCGGGAGTAAGACTCTTGTGAACCAGTTGCACGAATTTGTGTATCTGGTTCGACCTGGATACGATTGGCTATATATTGAATGTTTTCTTTTTAATTCATGCGATGATCTTTATGTTGTATTAGAATAACTTTTATGTATAAATATCATAACCTTTATTTTGTGTGAGCACGGACACCTAGGCACGTGGGGCGCATGAGAGCGCCTGGAAGCACTTGAGACCATGGAAAGTAATTCCAGATCGGGTCGATTCGAATTGCATGAATCTACTCCAATTGTATATAAATAAATGTTATTTAGCAGATATGATATGGATCAAAATTATTCTTATAAGCCTTATATATGTAATCCTCTTGTTGGCATTTCCATTATCTTTCAACCACAATAACAATAGTCATTTATGCGTATTAATTAATTTAGCAGATATGATGGCAAACACTATGGATCTAAATGATTCTTATGAGCCATATATATGTAATCCTAGCCTGATCTTGTTCACATTTCATAAATCTTTCAATAACAATAACAAATATTCAATTATACATAGTAATTAATTTAGCAGATCTAAATTATTCTTGTGAGCCTTATACATGCATTCCACTTGTTGGGCACGCATTAGTGGGCACACATGAAGAGGAACGTGCAAGTTTGTTGCTAATAAAAAATTTATTATTTTTTTAAATCAAAAAATTATTTAAAATATCTAAAAATCAAAGAAAATGTAAAAAAAATATTAACTATATAATAATAATAATAATAATAATAATAATAATAATAATATAATAGAGATGAATCGTAACAAAATGAACTACTCTTCCAGTCCTGATCGCAAAGTCTACTCTTCCAAAATCTTTCAAAATATTGGATCCGATATTAAAGGGATTAGTGGGCACGCATTGGTGTTTGTTACTAATAATCTCTTCCATGATTTGAAATTAAAATCCTATAAATATGCCATTCAAGGTTAGCAGTAACGGTCGCGGTCATCGTCGCGGATACCACTGTTAAGGTTACATTGCCAAAACGCGGCGTTATAACGGCCGTAACGGACAATTTAAAAAAAAAAAAAAAACTCTAAAATTTCTAGAACTTCATGAACATTATTTATATTATGTTTTTACTAAATTAACATAAAAAAAATATTAGAACTAGAATTAACATATAAAACATACAATTACATACATAATTAATACCACGTGGAATGCCGAGGTGGTTCAAAATCATCATTATGTTCCCTTTCAGGATGAATAGGAAGATGTGAATAATCATAATGGGTTAGATGAGGCCTAGGTTGTTCACGTGGATACTCATGATATGCATTGGATAAATCTCGATCAACATATCGTGTTGAACTTGTGTGTGACGGTAGTTCTTGCTCATGACTATAATATCCAAACCCTCAATATCCTGTACTGTCAGAAAATCCATAATGATGATCATGGTACCCAGCACTAGTAGGAAATGAATTCACGTTATGTCTCCCACTAGTATAACTAGAAGATCCATATTCGTGACCATGGTACCCAGCACTAGTAGGAAATGAATTCACGCTATGTCTCCCACTAGTATAACTAGAAGATCCATATCCGTGACAAGGTTGCCGAGCTCCAACCGAACCATAGCTATACCCTGTATTCTGAGGACCATAATCAAATGTATACCCTCATAACCCAAGACTTTGCATTTGGTGATCCACATTTTCATATCTTCTAGAAGTTCCACCAGAATATAATTGATCAGACCCACTCAAGAAGTCTTGCAAACCTGCCAAAAACCGACGTTGTTCTTCTATCCCCGATCGATATCCATGATCAGTGTCTTAAGTGGCATAATAGTTCTCTTTTCCTTGTGCCCAAGACATGCCACTATCATGTTGAGCATCCCCTGTTCGAGCACTTCTATCATCATGCATCTGATCACCACCATCCCCATCGTTGCCACCACCATCATCTTCATCGCTGTCACTACTATCATCTCTTGTATAATCAGTATCCCTGGGTAATGCACTGCTTTTTCCTTTGTTTTTTGTTGAAGGTTGCGACATATGACTCTTACCGACGCGCCTTTGAGTATGACCTTCAGCTTCTGATTTATCTCCATGAGTATCTTCATCTAACCATTGCATGTCATCATGTGATAATGCAGGCGGTTCATTCTCTCGAGTCCATTCATCCAAGATATCATGTTCATCGAACACATGATTAAGATCAATGGGACTATAATAATCATCATCTTCCCCTTTATACATCAAGTTCCTCACTCTTAGTCGCATATTGTAGTGGATAAAAACTAACTTATGCAACTTAGCAACAACTAATCGATTGCGGATCTTCGTATGAATCAATGACCACGTACTCCAGTTTCTCTCACAACCAGATGATAAACATGTTTGACTTAGAACTTTGACTGCAATTTTTCTCAGATGAAGAACATCTTCACCATAGTTTAACCACCATTCAGCTTACATAAATATAACATTATAACATAATTTTTTGTTAGTGAGGTTATTTAATTTTAGTTCAAAACATAAGAAGATAGTAAACCTAGAAGTGTTGTTTTCACGGCTCTTTCTACAAATGCAGATCCAAACTCCATATTTATTAACAAACAACTTAACCTAAAATAATGAATAGATATATTATCTGAAAGTGAAGAAATATATATAACTTTTAATAATATATAAGATGATATACCTCATTCATTGCTTGTGCTTGTGCATCCAAGTTTGGTTCACGTCTTCTAATTACTGTTTTCAAACCTTTTCTGACCTCATCGGTATATACGCAAGTACCAGAATATTGAAGCGATGAGTTCAAAAAATATGCTGATATAAATTTTCCAAAATTAATAAATGAATGAATTTAAAAATATTAAAAATATGATGTAATATTTAAATAAAGCCCCAGATTACCTGCAGCATGCAAATGTTGATGTAATTGTTTGTATCACCTCTCATCTATCACATCCCAATAAATTTGCCAATCTTTAACAGCCTCCTTTATTACTAGTTTCGCCCTGTCCATTGCTTCATAAATAATAGCTAATGTTGGTTTCTTATATTGATCCACAAGTTTGAGCACCTTTACTAGTGGTTCCATCACCAAAGAAATTTCTCGTGCTCTCTTCCAAAATCTGGCATCCATTATGATACTTGAAACATTTTCAGCATCATTTTTTCTTTTCGAACTTGTATTATTGAATGTTTCCCACTCATTGGTTGTACACATTCTCTTCAACTCTACACTATGCCGAAAAAGACTTTCAATGGCAATGAATTCTGTTGTATATCTGGTAATCCCTGGCCTTAGCAACTCTCTGTTTTCTGTGTGTGATCTCATGAGATTAACAAGTTTGTCACTATTATAAATGAAACTTGTGATCTGTCTAGCCTTCTGGATACATTTTTTTACCTTGGTCATCTTTCCAATATCTTCTAACATCAAATCGATGCAATGTGCAACACAAGGTGACCAAAATATATGTGGTCTTTCCAACATCAATCTTTCTCCAGCAGCTTTGTTCGCGGCTTCACTATCTGTCACAACTTGAACAACATTTTTCTCCCCTACCTCATCAATAACTTTATTCATTAGAGATAAAAGAAAATCAGCTGTCTTTCTTTTGTTTGTGCAGTCTACTGAAGTATGATATATCATAGCTCGATCACAATATATCATAAAATTGATTATGGGATGCCTGTTTTTAGTACTCCACCCATCACACATGATGTGCAACCATATTTTGGACACTTAGACTTCAATGTTGATATATAACCTTCAATTTCAGATACTTCATCATCAAGGTAAGTACCACCTATTTGACACCCTGAAGGTCCTTTAATTCCTGGCCCAGCCTCAGCAATGGTATTTATCATAGATTGGTAATATGGTCCACTATCAGTAGCATTAAACACAAACCATTTCGAAATAGCTTTACCAACATCTTAAGAATCCATCCCACTTGAAGACTTATTAGGTCATTCTCTAACACTAGAACTGCGAAATGAAGCTCGTTTTACACCTGATGTGGACTGCGATGCTCCGACATCGGAATGCCCTGTGATAAAAAAATATAACCATTACATATATTATATAAATGGATAAATATGTATTAAAATGATAAATGTAATATACCATCTGGAAATCGCCTACGTATATCTTCCTCGTAATTAGCCATTTTGCGGCTTTCTCTCATGGCATTCCTCAATTGCTTCAATTCATCCATTTGTGATAATCTCTCTTCGTTGAAATATTGATTATTAAATTCATCCTCGCTTTCATCGCAATCCGAGATGTCAACGAAACGCTCTTTTCTGGCATCATTTTGAATTGTCTCGATTATCGCTTCTCGTTTCTTTTTTAATGAAACTCTTGCAACTTTGGATTCTTGAATATGTTTTCGAATCATTGCAGTTGCTTCTTTTGGAGCCTTAGTACATCTCTCCACATTTCCGAAAACATGTGCAATATGTTCTTTTACTCTCGTAATTCCACCGGTTATAATTTTGCCACAATAGTTACATTTTAAGCATCTACTACCATCACCAATAGGACTACAAAAATCCCAACCAATATCACGTTTGGGAGGCATCCTGTAAATAAATCGTATTTTACATCTTAACTCATAAAACTCTAATTCATATGGTAAAGACTTAAATTATTTAACACTTCACACATAAGCACACATTTAATCACATAATATCATATTCGACAATTTTGATCTTGAAGTTCGTAATATGTTCAAATCACAAAAGCTTTAATAAATTATTTAATATAATCAAAAATTGTTCGAAAATGCTCTAAAACCAATCTGTGTTATAAAATTCACCGTAAATTGTATATTTCCTGAAACCTTGTGAAATTAATAATTTAGACTTATAACATCATGTACTAAAATATAGTAAAAGAGTTTTAAAAACGTATAATGGAGTGATTTTATATAATTAATTTTCTAAGGTCTGAAAATGCATAATTCCAACTCAAACTGGATTATTTTTGAAAATCATCATAATTCATAAACTACTCCAAATATTACCAAATTTTAACCATAAACTCAAAATTTCATATAGTATAACATACTGAAACAGTTTTGAAAAACTCCAAGTATATATTTTTATAAAAATCAGCAAAGTGGACTGATATTTCTATACATTTTCACAACTTGATTAAACCCACCTATTTTCATAATTAAAATATAGATTTGACTAGTAAAACTCTATCCACCTCAAATAAACCATCTTGATTCAATTTATCACATATAAAATGCTTGATCCAATATGCATTTGCTCAATCAACACTTAAAATGACATATTTTTTAACATCCACTACTTAGAACAAGGTATCCAACAATTTTCATGATTTAAAAGGAAATATCACTTAGATCTTACAATCAACTCAAAATTCGAACCTAATCATGCTCCTACGGAAGAAGATGGGTGAGGAATAGCCAAAATACCTTTACGGTTGCACACAAACTAGAACTTCTTTGAATGGAGATTGCTTCTCTTGACTTGAACCAGTTGCTTCATTTGAGTTACCTTGTCTTCTCCATCAATTTTGTTGTCCTTCCTGCATCTTTTTCCAAGCTTTGGAACTTGCAAACTCTTATAGTGTATACCTAATGTGATACCCTCGAAATTAAGGCAGAATGACAGATATTTGGAAGTTGATTCACTTGAGGCATTTCATGACGAATGCAATGACTACATTGCCAACCATGCCTAGTAAAAGTGTAAAACTAGCAATCCACTCTAAATCTAATAGACAATGTAGCAGGCTAGATGTTTTTTCTTTTCTTCTTTTGCTTTATTCTTCTTCACGTGAATATCTTCTAAGTTCTAACAGCTCTATTCCTGCCCACATTTGTGCAGTTTTATTTTTGTGAATTTTAAAGCTTTTTTGTCGTTATAACGTCGTTACGGCCGTTATCGCGCCGCGTAACGCCGTTACGGCCGTTATCACACCGATTTCATACCCTATAATGTTTACGACCATTTTTTACCGAATCGTCGACGCGGAGGCGGCCGTTACCGTTACGTAACATCGTTATAACAGTCGTAACGGCGTTTTTGCGAACCATGATGCCATTAATCCTTCTCCCTGCATCATCAAAACAAATTCTAAAGTTGTATAGAGATGGCAAACACAAGAGTGATTAAGAATATTGCATGTGTTTTCATAGTTGTGTTTATGATAGGCATCAGCCAAGCACGCCACCTTTTGCAAACTGGTGCACCGTGCAATGTCAATGGCGATCTCCTCAAACTCTTTATCAAAAGTTATAAAGACAAGGTCGATATCTTCGAACTCTTGGTGAAGAACAGAACAAACTCTTGGTAGAAGAATAGAGCACATGTCCCACTGTTGTCGACGCCGATATAGTGGTGAACAATCTTAGGCTGGCAGAGGTAGAGATAAAGAACAACCCTAATTGCCATCAGCCCTGAAATCTCTCCTTTTTTTTCATTATCAAACATATATTATTTTTCTCATAAATGTTGATTTCTTTTAAATAATTTGTGGATAGTTAGAAGCCTCTTTAATTTGTGAGTGAATTTATATTATTGTTCTGTGGTTTCATTTTGTAATGGTTTTCTTATTTAATGCAGTGTGATTATATATTAATATAATTTTATTTTTTGTTGTTGTTGGTTTATTTATAAATACGTGTTAGGGTAATATATAGCAATATTGTTAAAAAATATGATCAATTCAATGGGATCTTTTCTTTTAATTCATGAAACTATTGATAATTTAACAATAATAAATGTCCACATCTGTACAAATTTGAAAAATTAAAGAAATTTAAAGTTAGGGATATTTACATTTATTTTTGTACATATCAATATTCCCAGATAATAGTTCCATATAATATAAGCATATAAATTCAAACTCAAATTACTCACCAATTCATTTAATTTGGAATTCATAATATAAACTCAACTTTAATTATAATTAGATATATTTAACACTAAAATAATCAAACACAAAAAATTTATGTGGATTATCAATATATTACACAATATTGTAAATATATATCAATATTATCTTGCAGACTATTGATATATATTACACAATATAGTAAAATATTGATGTACACAATTGAACAAAAGTCATAAAATCTTATGCATATTCTGTTGGAAAATTGGTTGTTGAAAGTGGTGGGTGGCACCACTTTGACCAATTGTTAAGTGGCTAAGAGTTAATCTTTTTAAGGATTGGATGCCAAAAGATTAATTTACGTTTGGAGTAGATAATCGAGGCCTTTTGAATCGTTCAAAACCAATTTTTGGTGAGTGAGAAATTAAGCATCAAAGTTGGCCACTCGAAATGGGAATGAAAAGTTTTGAATGTGGGAGGAGTGCTTAACTAACTAACATAAGAAAATGGACCTTGGAAATGCAAGTATAAGTTAAGCCATAAGAAGAGGCTTAGTAATTAGTATACTATTGGAATAGTATGCTTGTGCAACACACACGCGGCTCGGCTTAGCACGGCCCGGACCCGACCTCAGTCGTAGGCCTTGGTCCTTGGCAATTGGACGTTAGACGGATGGGGCTCGAGTTTTACTTGACCCAGATTTATCTTTTTTGGCAAAAGTTATGGCACCGGGTTGCTACGCGTCTATGCCCAAATGCAGTGGGAGTAGTATTGCTGAATGCAGCGGGTGCTGCAGCGTGTGTCTGCTGAATGCAGCGGGTGCAGTAACGTGAGCTGCTTGTTGTAGCGGGTGCAGTAACATGCAGCAGAATGCAGTGCCGGGAGCAGTAACATGTTGCAAAATGCAACGATGTGTCCAGAATGCAACAAACGTCGTGTTGCAGCACCGTGAGCATTTTTTGACCGTTTCTTATTTTTGAACGGGCCTTTAACTTGCATTAAAAGACCCATTTTTGGGTAGTAAATTCTCATTAATTTCAGGTGTAACCCCCCAAGTTGGAGACCTATATATAGGGTTCATTATGCATCATTTTAATACACGAAAATTAAAAACTCTTGCATTATTTTTCATCCTTGCATCAAGCTCAATTCTCAAGCACTAGAATTTTATCGGAGCTCTCGAAATTGTGGTGCTACTTCTCTAGAGACGAAGTCATTTATCTTTGGGAGACAATATGCACGAATCAGTGAGCACTACCCTGGGCGTATCTCGTCTTAAGGAAATAGGGCCTTTCTCGACTCAACTTGCTGTATTTTCTGTTTGTTCGTTTCTGTTGTTTGACAAGCTCATAGCCCATTATTGAGTGCTATTATCCAACATATTCTATACAATATTCCAAAATAGTGATATTAAGTGTGGAGTATCGATATGTATTATTAGATAACAATCATGAAATCTCAAGAATATTCGATGTTGATATTTCCATAAAATTAAGTTTTCAATATTTTCAATTACCTGGATATTTTCTACATTTATTATAATAATAAGAATGAGATTGATTTTTACAATATAATGATCTATTTAATAAAACAATTGTACAAAGATAAAATTGATCTCATATCCACATCAATGTGATTTGATAAGCACTCTAACGTTTGAAAGATAATGAAATAACACACTATAAATGTTGCAATTAACACAATATATATAAAAATATTGTGATTTACCGACGAACATCACTAATTATTGATAGAATACCGACGGATTTCCGTAAATAATCAATTTTAAAAAAAATAGCAATGAATTGCCGACAGAATTAAATATTATCGGTATTGGTGATGGAAATATTTCTATCAGTAAATTAGGTTTACCGACGATTTTACTGACAGAATTAAATATTGTCGGTATTGGTGATGGAAATATTTCCATCAGTAAATTAGGTTTACCGACGATTTTACTGACAAAATTAAATATTGTCGGTATTGGTGACGGAAATATTTCCATCAGTAAATTAGGTTTACCGATGATTTTACTGACGGATCTAACGTTTGAAAGATAATGAGATAACACACTATAAAAATATTACGATTAATACACTATATATAAAAATGTTGTGATTTACCAATAGACAAGTTACATCAGTATTTACTAAATACTGATGGAATACTAACGGATTTCCATCAATAATCAATTTTTTTGAAATACATGAGATGAAATCTTATATAGTTTTATGTGAGACCGATATTGATCAGGTTGAATGGATTGTCCCGTTTTTCATAAAAACTCATCTGAGACGGTCTCACAAATAGTTTCTGTGAGATGGAGCCCTATCACCCACAAACCACATGTGAATAGTAGGGTTTGAGTAGTGGGTAATTGAGTTGTGTTTTGACCCGTCTCACACAATGCATTAACATTCCGTGAGACGGTCTCACAAGAGACTTACTCCCCGTTTTTATTGATGCATATGAACTCTATTTTAAATAAGGTTTTACGTGAGACCATCTTACATAAGACCTTTTTAATAATTTATTTCTTACTTTTTATTTAACTAGCCTCAAATTATTTCTTTATATAAAAAACAATATTAATCTTTTGGATATATATATATATATATTATAATATATCAACATCAACATACAAATATTGTAATTTATTGATATCAATATCCAATATGGATATCAATATATGTATATATATTTTCGTAGATCAAGATTGTGATATATCTATATCCTTAATATTATCGATATCAATATGTTATGATATTGTAATTTGAGTTGGACTGGTGTGCAACTAGGGGTCGAGTCGGGTTAAATCCGATCCGAATCCGTGTATTTTCTTCTTTTTTTCCGTGCATTTTTTTTTTTGGCTCTGACCTTTATATTGTGTTAGGCATACCTTTATATTATATTAGTCATACATTTATGTTATATTAGTGATACCCTTATTTCCAGATTTCATACTTTAACCCTAAACCCTAAACCCTAATTTCGGCACAATAAACCCTAATTTGGCAGATATTTACATTTACATAATATTACTCATATATTTATATGAGATTATTTATACATTTATATCAACATAAACATACATTTATGTAATATATATAAAGGTACAACTAACATAATTAAAAGGTATGACTAACATAACTAAAGGTATGTCTAATATAACTAAAAGGTATTAAAGGTATTAATATGTCAGTTTAAAAAAAATGTCAAGGTACAGTTAGCCTTACAAAAGGTATGTCTAACATAACTAAAAGGTATGTCTAACACTACTAAAAGGTATACTTAACATAACACTAAAGGTATGACTAACATAACTAAAAGGTATGTCTACCACAACTAACAAGTATAGTTAACATAACATAAAAGGTATTTCTAACATAACTAAAATGTATGTCTAACACTACTAAAAGGTATGCTTAACATAACATAAAGGTCAGACACCTGGGAGCATGTTTGGACGAATTTTGTCCGCGACCTAGAGGCGAGTGCGGATGCGTACGAGCGCGTGATGGGTCGGGTCGACCCGTGTGCACGGTTGTAGGGTCCGTGCACCAGTTGTATATAAGTTTTTGTTAAATATTACATGTAAGTTTATGTTGTATAATCTTTATGATTTATGTTGTATTTTAAATTTTATGGTACATCAAAATAATTATAATAATTTGAATTGTTCAAATTATAACATATTATATTATTCAGAATTTAATTATATATAATTAAAATAACTTTAATATTAATATTCATCCCAGAATAATTTCTAATATATTATTTATTACATGTGGTCATTCCTTTATCTATGAAAGAGATGATGTGTGTAACGCCCCGTTTCCCATTTATTGGAAATAGGTCGTCACCCTTTACATATTTAAGAATTAAAGAAATTATAATTACTTTCTATTATACAGCGAAAGACTTCAAAGTGAAGACATGAGAGTTATTAATTTTTATTTTTTATATATAGTATATATATGTAATTATATACTATCAATCAAGTCTAGTCGTGTCTCACTCACATTTCTAGGTAAAATGTTCGAACCATAGACCAACATGAATTTACACAACAAAACATATATATATATAATAGAAGATAAGTCTAGGCCCATCATTTTTCATATAATACATGTTTAAACAACATATTGATTTCGAAAGGAAACATGGTTCTAGCATATCTATTTTAAAGTGACAGTGAGAAGTCAGCCCAGCCTGCTACACGTCCACGTCATCATCTGCCAAGCCTGAAAATTATAAAAAGTAACATCATGAGACACCTCCGGAGAGGGATCCCAATGGGATAACCTTACTATCTAATACATTGAAGCAATTAAATCGTTAAACAAGTACTACATGTCATCATCAAGGAATGTGGGAATCGCTCGCCCACTAAACCTTGCATCATCATCATCATAAAGGAATGTGGGAGTCGCTCGCCCACTAAACCTTGCATAGACCAGACATTTACGCCCTTATGGTCAACATAAAGGAATGTGGGAATTTCTTGCTCACTAAACCTTGCATCATTATCATCATAAAGGAATGTGGGAATTTCTTGCCCACTAAACCTTGCATAGACCAGGCACTCCTTGCCTTGTGGTCAACATAAAGGAATGTGAGTGTCGCTCGCCTACTAAACCTTGCTTCATAGACCAGGCATTTCTGCCCTTAAGGTCGTCGCCCGGTATGGAAGTTACATACTGGTTATAGCTACGGGCTTCAACTGTATATTTTCATACATAACTTATCAATTCAATTATCATCATATAGTAGAGTAGAAATTACCCACTTGTACGTTGATTATGCAAAGATGGCTTCCGGATTCTCCGATCGTCTCGACTGCGCTCGACACACTTAACTGATTAGTCTCTTATGTCGTATAACATAATATTTTGCATTTATATTAGGTTACTTTAACCTAAACATATTCATACTTATAACTTAATTGTTTGGCATTTAAACTAGTCATTTTTTGACCTAAAATGACATATAAAGATGTCATAATTTTAATAATTCACATATAATTCCTAAAATCACATAATTATTCATATAATCACATAACTTCCTTTAGTATAAAATTATAAAATTTCAAGAATTTTAACAGCTTGTACAAGGAATTAAAAATCACACATTTAACTAGTTTTTCACTTCAATTCTAGCTCCAAAATAGTCTGATTTTGAATAATTAATCAATCCCTTTAGAATTCATGAAATCCTTCCAAATTTCTACAGACTATAGATACCTTACAGAAGTATGACATATAAAAATATCAACCAAAAATAAGATTCACATAATTAGTTATGAATTTTCTAAGTTGGCTGAAAACAGGACATAGCACATGCTGAAAACAGACTTTCTTGTAAAAATCACCATAAATCGTACAAGGTTCTAAAAATGACATAGTAAATTTCTACATACTCATAAGAACGTGTACTACAACATAGTAAAACATGGTTTATAAATACGATCTCAATAAATAGTTATGGCTTTTAGAACAAGACTGAAAACAGGACATCATCTACGCAGAAAACAGATTATATTGTAAAATCCGGCATAAATCGTACAAAACTCAAAAAAATACATACTAAGTTCCTACATGTACCTAAGAACAGGTTATGAAACATATTAGAATATCATGTATAAATTCGAAGTAAACTGTTCCAGAAAATTATATGAATCAGACCCAAAAACAAGGTGAAAACTGTCTCCGAACAGTTTATCTTAGAAAAATCATATAAAATCTAGTTTAACTCCAAATCTTTCGAAATTTTACAGACATACTCTTGACTTCATATAGGAAATATTCATAAACATAACTTATAGTAATATAAGATCTCACACCTAAATCATTCTTAAATGAACATTAAAAGAAATTTTAATAAATATGCATATGCAGGTTTTCTTGAAATGGGGTGTTACAATGTGGACTAAATAACATTAAAATAAATAAAAAATATTTAAAAATAAAGATTAATCAAAAGGCATACATTTATTACATTAAAATAAAAATAAATTGATAGTCGTTTTCCATATCTCCTTCCCCAAATTCTCAGAACTCATAATATAATCACTTATTCAAGAATGGAAGAGGCCTTGAGAGGATTTAATGACATTCATATCGAGGTCTTGAGAAGGCTTAATAACACTCTAAGGCCTCGTTTGGTTTAATGGTTTGGGCTGGTTTAAAGTTTTTATCCAGCCCAAACCCATGTTTGCTTTAAATGTTTGAAGCCCGGTTTTATAATTGGGCCCGGATATTAGATTGGGTTTAAGTGGGCTTGGAGGGTGAATTGCAAACCCAAAAAAAAGATGGGTTCCGAAACCCATGGATTTGTATGAACAGTAACCCGACTTGATTTTCCAAAAAAACCCTCACTGTGCACAGTTAAAATACCATACTACCCCCATATTTTAAAGTTATCACTAATATGTCATTATCTTGTTTGAAATTGAGGATTTCGATTAAACCTTTGCCCTAACCCCAACTTCATCGTTTTCCCCAAATCTAGCGGCTCCAACGTTGCGATTCCTCGACTCTTCCGGATAGTCGATTGAAATTTACAGTGAAACCATACTTCCCATCGCTCAAGTACGCTTCAATTCGATTGCATTTCGATACTAACTCTTCTATTTGATTTTCACCAGTGTTGGACCAAAAGAAGGACACGACACCCAGTTGAAGAGAAAAGTCGCAGTTTTGTCGAGCATTGATCTATTCCGTACACCACATCAACCTGCAAGTACAAATAACTCCCAAAGGTAAGTTAGATACCCTCATTGGTGGTGGCTCTACAAATACTTGGGTGTTTTACATTTTTTTTAAAATTTTGGGGGCTTCAAATCCATATATTGTTTCATGGGTTTTTCACGAAAGTAATCCCAGACTTGTAATTATTTTTTAGGTTTAAAATGTGATTGATTTGAAGATGTTTACATGGATTTGGAAATTGTGAGGTGAAACTGTATTGTGTACACCTTTGGAGCAATACCTATGACTTCTATCTGTCTCAGTTTTCATTTTTTTAACAAATCATAAGGTTGAATGTATGGAGTTCATTATTTTTCTGTTTTGGGTCCAAAATGCGTTTGTGTAGTGCAAATTGATGCTTTGAGAAGTGACATAATAGTCTGAAATGATTAATCTGTTATTCACAGTGTCTTCCGAATGTGTTGTGTGTCTGTTTTATGAACTATTTTTTATACATTTCCTACAACTTCATCATTCTACGTTGGGGTCTTAAAAATGGATTGGTTGAGGCTCGCATTGTTGGACAGACTTAAATATGAGTACTAATGGGGATTTTCAGTTTCGTGTTTTGGTAAGTAATAGTGGTTGGATGTCTTATAATTTGTTTGCAATGTTTTGTTAAGTGAAATTCAATAGTGAAATCTGTTGTGCTAATATTGAACACTCTTACAGTTTTGAATGATTCCTCTCGGAGTACATACTGTCGTCTACGGTGGACAAATAATATTCATCCACTAATCACCAAAATCAGGTATGCTCTCTGTTGTTTTCTGCAAATCGATTGATAAAATATATATTAGACATGATGTAGTTGAACCTTCAAATCTATATTATTGAATGGCTTGGGTACAACGTGTTGTAGTCTACTAGGACATACCTGTTTACTTGACAATTGTACGCGATAATGTGTGTTTCTTGCAATGATTGATAACAAAGGTGTGTAGGAGATCCTACACAATTTGATTATGTTTAATATATCATATATATTTCAGTTAAATCGAATATAATAATAATTTGGTAATAGTTTAGGAGATCCTCACTGGATGCATTGTTGTTCTACTTACCATTTTAAACTTATTTATTTGAATGTGAATTTGTTTCACTTGACGTCTATAAATATGAGACTTGTGCGTGCTTGTGTTTGAGTTGCGTGCAAATGTCCTCCCAAGTGTGAAATAGGTAGTATATATAGATAACATGAAAACGATCTTTTCTTACACCTATGTTTGAAAAATTCCCTGCTACATTCCAATATTTCTGAGCTTGTTTGAAATAAAGCCCTAACCTTGTACATTATCTTAGATTCGGAAAAGTTTTGAAAATTCTACCCACAAGAACTTCCAACTTCATTTGTAACATATGTGTGTCGGTAATCCTAAAAATATTCTGAATGCAAATGTAATAATAGTAACATAACGAAAGATAACAAAATATATAACACAAATCGTAACATAATCCATACAAAAAAATATTAATTAGTGTATAGAACAATTACAAACTCTTGCTACAAATAAAAGATTCCTAATCAGAAATGCATAATGTTTGTTTTGCTATTAGACATGTCGTTGGACGAGGTAGATGATCTTGTGGCCGTATTTCGTGCTGTTGAAGCGATTAATGCTTCAATGAGAACATTTTTAGTTCTTGTGTCTTACGCCTATGTTAGGTTTTACCGAACAAATAGGAGGTGTCATAATTTATCCACAAGAACAAGAAGGTACAATTTACGTAATAGAGTCACCCGTCAATTGGACCATGTTCGTAGTTTGACCACCGACAATGATGATACATGTATTAACCACCTTCGCATGTCTCGTGATACCTTCTCTCGTCTATGTTACCTGTTAAAACATCTAGGGGGTCTTCAACCAACTTGTCACCTCCCAATATTTGAACAAGTGTGTATCTTTCTGTCAATTCTTTCCCATCACAAAAAAAACCGAGTTGTCAAAGATGATTTTACTCAAAGTGGGTACACAATAAGTAAACACTTCAACTCTGTCCTTGTATCTTTGCTACGGCTTCATAACATTCTCCTTGTGCAACCAAGATCGGTGGATCTTGATGAACTGATCGATTGCTGGAAATATTTCAATGTGAGTATGGATCACACACTTTAGATTTCACCGTCTTATCATTTTTATGTTCTTTCAACCTATGAGTGGGTCTGAACATAAACCCACCCATCTTTTTTTTTATAAATGTAGGGCTACCTAGGTGCATTAGATGGCACATACATACCTGTGAAAGTCTCTCTCAGTGATAAGCCAAAATATCATAATCGTAAGAGAAATGTATCTATTAATGTGCTCGTTGTTTGCGATCGCAACATGAACTACCTATACGTATTATCCGGATGGGAGGGATCTGTTGTGGATGGTCGGGTGTTGGGAGATACCATCATCCAACCGAATGGTCTGAAAGTCCCTAATGGTAATCTCCTAGCCACTATCAATGTTTAAGGAATAACTAAAAACCCAGTTGCCCCTTCCAATTCTTCACTATATATATCATCTTCTTTTAAAAATGAAAAGATATGTAGCTTAAGTGGAAGAGCTAATGCATACCTTCTTGTTCGTGGTGTATGACAGGAAATTTTTATTTGTGTAACGGAGGTTACACAAATGGTCAAGGATTTTTCGCACCATATAGGGGAGTAAGGTATCATCTGCAGGAGTGGAACCATGTCTCACAAAACCCGCAAACCCCCAAGAGATATTTAACTTGTTGCATGCTAGGGCCAGAAATACGATTGAGCGTTCTTTTGGCATACTTAAGGCGAGATGGGGTATTCTTAGGAGCCACTCGTACTACCCAATCAAAACCCAAAACCACATCATTTTGGCTTGTTGTCTACTCCATAATTTCATCCGCACTAACGCTACCGAAGATCCATTAGAGAGTGAGGTGCCAAACCTTTCCCCTCAAGGACAAGATAAAGCGAACCCTGAAGTTAATTATATTGACCAAGTCGAGACCTCTCAAGAATGGACTACTTGGAGAGATAATATTGCCATGCAAATATAGAATGATAGGAACTCAAATGGCTAGGGTCTCCTATTACTTGTCTGGGATTGTGTCCTATATGAATTCTACTATGTAGTTAATGTGTCACCCTTTATTTGGGTCTTCTTCATGAACTCCAAGAATTATGTTTTAGGGTCCACATGTCACACCTCGTTTTCTTTTATAAAAATATCAGAGTTTTCACACGGGCGTGAAGAAGAAATGGCAAGAGACAATTAATCACAAACAGAATAAATAGTACGAGACGACAGAAGAATGAGGTAAGGGATGATGTGAACCATTCACATATCAACAATCGGTCTCAGTACCGATAATTACAACATAACTTAGCAGCGGAAAATATCATCAGGATCTCATATCCAAAACATATACAGAATTATTACCAAAAACGTGAATTAATTAAAACATTGTTTGAAAGTGTTTGTATGACATCAATCTAAACATACAAGTCCAGATACAACATCTCCTTTCTCCATCTAGGGTTCATCATGCTCATCATCTCCTGTAACGTGAATTACAGAATAGGGGGTGAGTGCGTGGAATACACTCGTGGGGATGAAATCCGCCTCTTATAACAATTAACAAATATAAAATACCGGAAATGTAACATTCAGTCACGTTGTCACAACATATAAAATGCAAGGCACATACTCGTAACCCATCCATGGGGTGTGGGAATTTCCCGTCTTATCCCCTAAAACGGTCTCAATACCGCTAGCGCATTTACAGGACCGCCAGACCTTTCAGGTGGTAGAAGAGATAGGAGACAATTTTTTTTACGGTCCATAAGACCCTCCGAACATGCAATGTGAACCGAATTCCTTTCACAGTTTATCATGAACATATATACATGGCATATAACACAGCATTTAGTATTCCACAATCATGTCTCGTAATAGGGAAAACTGTAAAAAGATAAAAAGATAGAGATTACCCCCACCTTGTTCGGTAGTTTTCGTGTGAGTAGCAAGTACCAAAGATCGGATATCAAAAAGCTCAATCCGACAAGTATCCTACACAATTTACAGTGTTTCTTAGATCCTTAATAATGTATAAATAAGCTATAAAAGGTTGCAGCAGAAAAACGATCGTTAAAAATGCGATGGATCGAGAGATCTAAAGATTAGGATTAAAGAAAAGAGAGTGGATAGAGGATGAAATTTGAATCACAACGGAAAAAAAATGAGCTCAATCGGAGTTGAAACGAGCTCAATTGGAGAATTTTAAGTTTAGGGGTATTTTGGTAATTTTGGTCAAATGGTTGACTTTGACCGGGCCCACAAACCCCGGTCAACGACGTCTCGTCAATGATGATTCGATGATGACATACGACGGAAAAAATGGGATTTGGATTGAAAACACGGCGTAGCGTGCGTACCCGTCACCCGACGGGACGCTCACGCGTGCGCACCCGACGTCGGGTGGATTTCTTAGCAGCCTCGGCAGCGTGTCTCGGTAGCTGCCGAGTTTTTTCGGCAGCCTCGGCGGCCCTCGGTGCCCAGCGCGTGCGTTTCCTCGGCAGCTGTCGAGTTTTCTTGGCAGCTCGGCCAAGCTAGTGCCCAAGCCACCCGGCATCGGCCCTGCTCGCCCAGCTCACTTCTCGGCGCCACCCGCTGCGGCGGCACCGCCCAACACCACCACGCCCTTGTCCGCCGACAAGCCTGCACCGCCGGCTACAACCTCCGGCCATCCCTCGTCAGAATCCGGCAGTGAACAGTGCCCAAAATCGGCCCCAAACACACCTAAACACACACACACACCAAACACAAACCCTACATTTCCCAGCTCCGACCGGCGACTTCTAGTGGCCGACGACCACCCCCAGCCACCTGAAACTCTGGCTGGCGACTTCCAGTCGCCGGCGACCACCTCTCCAGCCCCTCTCACACACGCAGCAACATACACACACACGCACATATATATAAACTCACGCACACCAACACAGCTTCGCCAGCGGCCACCCACCGCCGACCACCACCACCTAGGCCTCGCCAGCGCATCACTAGCGTCGGCCACCAGCAGCTCACGGCGGCGCCACCAGCGCCGCCCCCAATCAGCAAAAACTCATACACACACTATACACACACACATGCGATATATATATATATACACAGCCTACTGCAGCTCCGACGTCGCCACCCACGGCGGCGCCGCCCTCCCAGCAACTCCCCCACGCCTCCAGCAGCTTCTCCAGTGACTGCACCGACGAGAAGAGAAGGAGAGAGAGAAAAATCAGAAGAGAGAGAAGGTGGTGGAAACTAGGGTTTAGGGTTTGGAGAGGGTTTTTCATCGTTTTCCAGCGAACGAGAAATCGGAATTGAATTCCGAGACCTATCGTAGATTCGTGTTGTCGAGACCTACGTTGTGTGTGAAAATCGGCCGAAACTGACAACTTTGAAATTTTTTGGCCACCGGCGGCGACGGCGCGGTGGCGCCGGAGGCAGAAAATCGGAAAGAGAGAGAGAAGAGAGAGAGACTTACAAGTTTTCGTCGCTTTCAGCTCGTTCGGAAAAATAGTGATTTTTGAATCGAAAACGCCCCTATTTATAGAAATTCCAGAAACACTATTCACGAGAAAATTCTAAGTTACTATTCACGGGTTGAAAAGTCCAAGTTACTATTCACGTAAAAATCTTCGTTACTATTCACTGAAATATCTTTCGGTTTTCCAAAACTTCGTGTTTTGCCCTTTTCATCGTTGTTTGAGCTACGGGTATCCGATTGACCCCTAGTTTGTTTCTATCTTCTCGTTTCTCCAATACACATCTAATGGTATAAAAATATTCTATATTCCTTATCTAGGAAAAATATCCATCTCAAACATGTTTTAAATATGTATCTGAAACGCACTTAATTAAATTAAACAGTCAAAACATACACACATAATTATTAAATCATGGGTTTAAAAATCTAATTAATAAGTTATGCTTCGTTTTTGATCCGGGATACTACACCATGTTTTCAAAGAAATTTGGTTTATGATGAAGTTGTAAACCATATATAACTGATATATTTAAATATGTGTAACAGGTTGTTATCTTCTCCAATTCATGTCATATTTTGTTTTCCACAAGATAAGATTTTCACATTGTGGTTAAGTCTTGTTATTGCAACATAACATATAAGATATATAATACATCAATCACAATATGTTGCACTCTTTCAAAATATACCACATAACCTATTTTTTTTGCATTTTAAGTACGAATCCACCTGCGGAACAACCTACTCATGGAGGACACTGTTGAAGTTCAAAAAAAGAAAAAATTTACACCTAGACGAACTTGGACTTTGCATGAGGAACAACAACTCGTCCATGCATTGAAGGACCTGGTAGTCAGAGATTACAAGTCTGACAATGGGTTTAGGACAGGCTACCTAAACTTGTTAGAGCAAGCAATTCGCCAATGTTGCCCCTGCACAGATTTGAAGGCGGAGCCTCACATCTCCAACAAAATCCACAATTGGAAACGAAGTTATGCATCGCTCATGTTGATACATTCAAAGAGTGGTATCAGTCTGGTTGAGAACCACAAGATCGATGTGGAGGACGATGTTTGGAGGATTTTATCAAGGTATGAAGGCAATGTGCATTTACATTAATGGCTGGTGTTTTCAAGAAATGTGTTACATCGTAAGATATCACAATCTAAATATTGAGAAGAACCTCTACAAATTATTGTTCACAAATTGATCCGACCGCTCGCACAATGCACTACAAGACGTGGCCTTTCTACAAGGATTAGTAGGAGATATTTGGTAAGGACCGAGCAACCGAAGAGGCTGCCACGAGATTCGCTGATGTCATTAATGACTTGTTGAACACATCAATAAATGAACCCACTGTCAACTCGTCAATGCCCCAGTGTAACGTGAATGAAGTATCATCCACCAACTTCAACACAAGGACCAGAGTTGAGAGTTGTACACGATCAAAGCGCACACATACGAGGGATGCTGAAATGAACGATCCAATGGAACGTTATTGTTTCATCACCAAGATCAATACCTATTGCGATTGGAATGAAGAAAACATGGGAGACATTGCACGGGACATTGGTGATATCGTGAAACATGGCAAGAAAGAGATGGAACCAAGTACAAAGCGCGATAATGTGTACAATATGCTAGAAGGCTTCATGTTTCCCAACTTAAAGGCGAGGGTGCATGTTGTAAGGTACTTGTGTAACAATCCAATTGATTTGGAATTCTTTTATAGCTTACCGGATGAGGCTAGGGCCGCGTTGGTGGATGACATCATGATGAAAGTAGAATGTGCGCAGTAAAGTGGGTAAATGGTAAGGTTTTTTGTGTTAGTTACTCCTAATACGTATAACGTAGTTTCCCTGTTGCCCGAGTATTTTGTGTAATTAAGAAAGTTAACCTAAACTTGAATATCTTTTGTGGTCGTACCTGGAACCGTCCTTTTGTGAATAGAATTTGTAAGCAATCCCAACCCTTGAGCATAATTTGTAGAATCCCGTAACATCCTATTTTGAAATGATTGGAAATGGTTACTTCAAATAATACAGATGTAGCTTTCTCATGGTTTTGTTTCTTGCACAATTTAAATCATCTCCTGTTACAAACTTATTTTCAAATAGTGCAAGCAAGTTGTTCACCCTATATTGTACAAGTAAAATTGAATTGGAATTGTTCTCAAGTAAATCAACTCTTGATGAGCACAAATGCAAATACCATTAACCCGTGTTGCAAAATAATGCACTTAATGTGAAAACTAATTCAAAAACACAAACAATGTAAATTATATTTCACAAACAACGTGGATATTTTGTTAAAGAAAGTGACACCAGCTACATATCATTGAAATCATACATGAAATACATAAACCCTTTTAGTAAACTTTGGCATAAAATGTTTACTAGACACACAACGAGAACAACAAGACAGCCATACTAGTATGCATCATAACTTTTGAAACTAAGGTGAAGAATGACACAGAAGTTCATCCCCAAGACTAACAACATACATAAGGAAAAACAAGCATTAAGAAGAGCCACAAATATGACGGAGGCACTGAAAATTGACTTCGATGGTCCATTCAAGCATTACTTTTTTAAATTCGGGGTTGCATGGGCAGAGGATGACACATACGAGGCAACGTGCAGGTTGAGACACATGTTGTCTGGAAGGACCGCCCCTTTTCCTATTCCATTGGCAGTTGGGTTTGAGGAACTCATCTCTGTCTTGAAAGACGGGGAACGAAATGAACCTTCTTCATCAAATTCATCTCATTCCTTTTGCAACTCATTCTAGAAGTTTGTTGACAGACTACTTTCCTTGTCGCTTGAAATCTGAATAACTTCATCTAGGGGGATGAATTTCTTAATCGTTACTCCGTTCACATCGTCAGAAACCTGAATAACTTCTTGTACGCCCATTGGACGAGGAAGTGGTATAGGATATTGCGAAGGGGCTCCAAAGATGACTTGAAGGTCATCCCAATGTGGGTCTCCATACGTAGAGTATGCTTGTGCAAAAGGATCCTCCTGGGAAAACTCTTATCAAGTGAGAATCCACTAGTTACGAGCCTTTAATGTATACCATAAACATTTCACATTAAGCATATAACAATGTAAATATAGTTGGTGTACATACCTTGATTATGTGGGACCAAGTGGCTTGCTCGCAGTCAAGTATGTTGGTCTTTTTCATCCAAAAAATGTCATCGCGAAGCATCAACGAAGAGAATGTTGCATGCCTTTTTCGAAGCCTATGTGTCTGTTTCACGTACTCTTTGAGGTCGAAATTGTTGTTGAAAAACTTGTTCACAAAGTATTGTGTTGTCTGGATGGCATGCTTGTTGTGTTTACCCGCAATAAACTTACCCATCCGAGCTTGGTCTGTCAATACATCAATAAACAAGGACCCTACATTTTCATCCCACTCCAAATCATAGAAAAAATATCCTTAGACATATTTGTATTATTGTTGAAAGTGTGGATTGTAATTATGTATAAAGATGTGTGTCTTAATATAATTATGGCAGCTTGGTATATATAAGTTGTCTTAAGAGTCATCATCACTCAAGTATTGCAGGACATTTAATACACCCACTCAACTTAAACTTGTAATGTGTGATGAAAAAGAAGTATCAAATATTCATCTTTTAGATACAACATTGAATGCATTAATGAGCTACAAAAAAGTAATTGCAAAGGTGAAGTACGTGAACAACAGACAATAAGCATTGAAGATATAAATATTGAAATAAAATGCACATACATATTTGTGTTGTCATATCTTTACCTAAAGAACTATTGTCTATAGGATAGAGTTGATATTAATAATCTGCCAAAATGTATCCAAAAAGATTTATTCATCTTGGGAACTTGCAAAGATAACAGTTGTTGAAGATAACAAAGTGATGTCAGGTGATTTTTACCTACTTAATTCATGTTGTTAAATTCGTAGCTGTGGCTGCAACAAGGATGATATATTGTATTTTGTCCACATTTGTATAAATGTGTAATCTGTCATTAGTGGTTGAATGGTGGTTTTTGTCAACTTTAAATGTTAATGAATTGAATGAACTTGCAGTTAATTATATCGCATCATTTAATAATGTTAGCCACCAAAATACATGTAGTTGTTGTTAAACTGTATATCTTTTGACAGTTTGTGGGCTTCAAACTTCCCGATGGATTTTAATAATTGATCTATATTTTGTGTATTGATAACAATCTCTTGTGTACTCGTATTTTGTGGATGCCACCACCCTTGTTTCAATTACAGACTCGTGCACTTGTACTCCATATTTTATTCTTCTTATACTGCTTGAAATCTGTTAATAACGTTTATAAGGTCCTACCACATTTTAAACTGACATACATACTTTTGTACTTGCAATAGGTACAAATGTCGAAACGCAACAAGAACCTCGAACACTTCTACCACATTTTCACACACGTCGAGGTAAAAGATTTGGTCGAGACGCTACGTAAACGTTGCACTCAACGCAACGTTAGTAGTAGGATTGTCTTCACCAATGTGTTGACCGACATGGCCGACGAAAAGAGGAAAGTTATAGGCAACGCCCGATTCAGTGCATTGAATGTGAAAGAGTTTGTCGCAAAAACTTCGGTGAACTATAAAGAGTTTTGCAAGTACGTGAACACAAGGATCGGGGTTACATATAAGAATAGGATGAACCGCATCATTTTGAATTCGATCGAGTATTGGTTTTTCAAAAACAAGGTAAATCTGCAAATTACAACCTAATTGAATGTAATATATTGTCTATATATCATTTTTCATATTTAACTACCTATCCACAAATCGAAGTACATGCATAATATATTACTTAACTAACTCGACCATGTGTCTTTCTCTCAATCAGGAAAGCAAATTAGAAACAGTCTTTCGAGAGTGTGGTTTCCCCTTCTTTGATCTCTGGAGCACGATAATTGAAGTTTACAAACCCGGGAAGATAAGCTTCGAAGATGTGGGTAGTTCGACATGAGTTCCGATTGTGGTGAAGGAGGAGCCACTCGATGCTGATGCGATTGACTTTCCCTTTTGGATGGGCGCATCTGCGAAGCCCACACCCATCCAGCATAACCCTTGGTTGTAGGTGTCCACCACAAGTGAAGCTATTCTGTTTTGCAGCACTAATGTAGTTATTTTGTTGTTGTCGTTGTATGTTTGTCGTCCGCACTATATTCTCTACGGCTTTTGCACAAACATAGAAAATTCTGAATATTAGTTTGCCTATGCGTGGCTTCTTTTGCAGTTTTTGAAGGGCGATAACCCTTTTCCAGCCCTTTAGGCACTATCATTATCATTGGGTATATGTTTGCACAAAATTTATCTAATTTGAAACAAAGTACAGCTTCAAATTTCGACTATTGATTAGTGTTTATGGTTAACAAATATTTGTAATGTCAACTACATTCTCAGTTTGTTGTCCATACCTAATCTAAATTTATATTAATAAACATGAAACACAATGACATAGTCCAAGACCTCACGTTAAACAAACATGAAGCTGGAATTGTTTACACATATACAAATACATGGACTCCCAAAACAGAACTTCGTTGAGTTGCATATATCAACGAAAGCAATTACAAAATACCATGACAGCTACAATACATGTTTGGAAATAAAATAACATCCACGAATTTTTTTCCAGCTACGAAATTGCACAAAATTTACCGAACTTAGGGGCTTAATATGTTGTCATACCTCACAAAAGCACTGTCACGCCCCAAAATCTTTTCACATTTTATCAGAGTTTTCACATGGGCGTGAAGATGGAAAAAGCAAGGGATACTTAACACAATTAGAAAGAATGAGTAAGGGACAACAGAAGAAAGAGATAAGGGACGAAGTGAATCTCTCACTTATCAACAATCGGCCTCAGCCGATAACAATCGGTCTCACTATCGATATAAAATATCATACGCAGTGGAATCATTCTTCAGGATCTCACATCCTTCTATGTATCACAATATTACATAACCCAAAATACATGAAACATGGTTTGATAAAGTTTGTGTTACATCGTTCTAATCATGCGAATACAAAAGATAGCACCATCTCTCTCTCTCCGTCTAGGGTTCCTCTTGTTCATCATCGCCTGTAGTGTGAGTACAGATTAAGGGATGAGTGCGTGGAATACACTCGTGGGGATAAAATTCACCTCTTGTGACTCATAACAGATATAAAACACTAGTAAAATAATCCTTAAGTCACGTCATCATAGCACATAAAAGCAAAGCAGATATTAGAAATGGCAAGGGACGAATAGGTGTGGGATTCCCCCGTTTTATCCTATATAACGGTCTCACTACCGTTGGTGCATTTCAAGAGGACCACCAAACCTCAACAGAGTAGTAGAAAATAGCTGGGGACGAACAGAGTGGACCTCGGTCCTTTCACAGTTATATGGCACAGCAATTATAATCACAGCACTTAGTATTCCTCAGTCATGTATTTAATAGGGAAAACAGTAAACAGATAAAGAGATAGAAATTACCCCCACCTTGTTCGGTGGTTACCCGCGTGAGTCGCTAGTCTCAAAAGTCTGATAACACAAGCCCAATCCAACAGTAACTCAAGCTCAATACAACAAATAGCCTACACAAGTTACGGTGTTTTTAGATCTTTATTAATTATAATTAAAGCGTTAAACGTTTCTTCCGGAAGAAAGACGATTGTTAACTACTCGACGAGTCGAGAGCTCTAAGGATTGGATAAGGAACGAGCTGGTTCGGAGTTGATACGAGCTCTACGACGTATATAAGTTTGAAGGTAAATTGGTATAAAGGGTTGACTTCGACACGGCCCTCGACCCTCGGTCGACAACCTCCCGTCGGCTAAGACTCGATGATAAAGGATACAAAGAAAAAGGAATGGAAAAGGACTGGAAACACGGCATCACCCGACACGCGTCTCGCACCCGGCGCCCTCTCCCGATGCGCCCACTCAGTGCACGACCGTGCCCCATGGCGTACGACCGTGCGCCAGTACCCAGCAACTTCTGTCTGGTCGCGCACGACCGTGCTCCTCAAGCACGACCGTGCGCCAGCTTCCAGCAACTTATGTCGGCTGGGGCACGACCGTGCCCTCCGGCACGACCACGCGCCAGCGCGCTCTACAGCCTGCGCGCCCAGCAGCCTCCCCCGGCTGCCTCATTGTTGCCCGGCGTCTCCGGCCACTTCGTTCCAATCTAGTCATTCCAAACCACTACCTCTCCGGTATGATACCAACTCTCCCCCAACCCCATCTCACACACACAAGCATATATATACATAAACACACACATCTCAAATTCACTTGGCCGATGACCTTCGGTCGCCGGAAACTCATCATCACAACCCGTTGGTGCATCACCAGCGCCGGTCACCACTTTCCTCATGGCGGCACCACCTGTGTCGCCCCCAACAGAGATCACACACACACACATACACAAACATGCATATATAAGCATAACTTTTCCCATCACGATATAGTTCCGACGCCACTACTCATGGCGGCGCCGTTCATCCAACATCTCACCCTCACCTCCGGGAGGACCTCCGGCAACATCTCCGGTATGAAGGATGAAAGAAAAGAGAAAAAACCGAAGAGAGAGAAAAGTTGGCTAGGGTTAGGGTTTAGGGTTTTGAAATGGTTTTTCGCCGTTTTCCGGTGAATGATATGTCGGAATAGAAATCCGAGACTTGTTCTAGACTCGACTCGTCAAAACCTATGTTGTGTGCGAAAATCGACCGAAATCGACAACTTGAAATTTTTCCCGCGAACTCCGGTGGCGCCACCACCGCACCGGCGGTGGCGCACCGGTGGCCGAAAAAGATACGAGAGAGAGAAGAGAGACATACGTGTTTTCGGCGCTTTTGGCTCGTTCGAAGAAAGAGGTGAAAAATGAACTGAAGGAGCCTCTATTTATAGATTTCGAAAGTTACTATTCACCAGTAAATATCTCGTTTACTATTCACCGTAAATATCTTCTAATATTTCCGAAACCTTGTGTTTTGTTCTTTTCATCGCCGTTTGACCTACAGATCTCCGATTGACCTCTAGTTCATTTCTATCTTCTCGTTTTTCTAAAACGCATCTAGTGATATAAAAATATCCTATGTTCCACGTCTAAGTAAACTATCCATCTCATACATGCATTAAACACTTATCTGAAACGCATGTATTTAAACAGTTAAAACTTAAATCCTGAGTTTAAATATTTAATTAATAAATTATGTTTTATTTTAGTCCGGGGTGCTACATCCCTTACCCTTAAAAGAATTTCGTCCTCGAAATTAAACGCATACTATAAGAGGGAAGATAATCGTATACCTATGAAAGGTAAGTCGGGATACTTTCTTAGGATTTCTTCCTTCAATTCCCAGGTTGCTTCTTCCTTTCCATGTCGGTTCCACTGGATCTTTACTATAGTCATATCCCGATTTCTTAGTTGTCGTTGCTTTCTATCCAATATGGCTATCGGGATTTCTTCATACGTCAAATCCTTTTTCAGTTCTATGTCTTCTTGTTCGATTATATGTTGTGGATCGAATATGTACTTCCATAGCATAGAAATGTGGAATACATTGTGGACTTCAGTGAAGTTCGATGGTAAAGCTAGACGGTACGCGACTTCCCCAACACCGTCTAGAATTTCAAATGGTCCGACGTACCTTGGCTTCAGCTTCTCTCTCTTTCCGAAATGATGGACTCTTTTAGTAGGAGATACCTTGAGAAAAACTTCATCTCCCACTTCAAATTCTAATTCCCTCCATCTCTTGTCCGCATATGCTTTCTGTCGATCTTGGGCTACTCATATCCTGTCCCAAATTATCTTTATTACTCCGACCGTTCGCTCCACTAATTTGGGTCCCAAAATTTTCTTTTCGCCCACTTCATCCCAGCATATAGGTGATCGACACTTTCTTCTATAGAGAGCCTCATAAGGTGTCATACCAATGGTCGATTGATAGCTATTGTTGTAGGCTAATTCTACTAAGCACAGGTGGTCTTCTCAACTTCCGGGAAAATCCAAAACACAAGCCCGCAACATATCCTTCAAGATTTGTATGGTCCTTTCTGATTGTCCGTCAGTTTGTGGGTGGAAAGTTGTGCTGAAAGACAACTTGGTCCCCAACTCCTTTTGTAAGCTCTGCCAGAACCTGGAAGTGAACCGTGGATCTCTATCAGATACGATGGAAACTGGTACACCGTGCAGTCGGACTATCTCTTCAAGATATATTCGTGTCAACTTGTCCAGTCCGAATGTCATCTTAATTGACAAGAAATGGGTAGACTTCATTAATCTATCAACGATTACCCATACGGTGTGGTTTCCTCGTCTGGTTGTCGGCAAACCAACCACAACATCCATGGTTATATGCTCCCATTTCCATTCCGATATCTCTAGAGGTGTTAGCATCCCAGCCGGTCGTTGATGTTCTGTTTTCACTTGTTGGCAGATGAGACACCTCTTGACGAACAGCCCTATACTTCTTTTCATATTTCTCCACCAAAAGTTCACCCTTAGGTCTCGGTACATCTTTGTACCTCCAAGGTGTGCAGACATTGGTGTGCAATACGCCTCTTTGAGAATTTCTTCTCTTATTTCTTCATTCTTAGGCACGCATACTCTGCCTCTGAAGATCAGAGCTCCATCGGTAGCCAAAGTGAATCTTTCGGCTCTTCCACTATCTATATGGGCTTTCATTTTCATTAGAAAGTCATCCTTCTTCTGAGCTTCCACGATTCGGTCACGCAGCGTGGGTTTTACGAATAACGTTGTCATCCTGGATTCAATGCTAATCGGAGATGAGACTATCTCCAGATTTAGCTTTGACATCTCCTCGATCAATCGGTACTGATTGGTGATCATCACCGTCACCACTTCCTTTCCTTTTCTGCTAAGGGCGTCAGCTACCACATTCGCTTTTCCAGGATGATAGTGAATCGTAATATCATAATCTTTTACCAACTCTAGCCATCTTTTTTGCCTCATATTGAGCTCCTTCTGCTCAAAGAAGTACTTCAGGCTTTTGTGGTCGATGTAGATTTCACACTTCACGCCGTAAAAGTAGTGCCTCCAGATCTTGAGGGCGTGTACCACAGCTGCTAGTTCCAGATCGTGAGTCAGATAGTTTTGTTCGTGGATCTTCAGTTGGCGTGATGCATACGCCACTACCTTTCCTTCCTGCATCAGAACACAACCCAAACCTTGCTTGGATGCGTCATTGTAGACCACGAAGTCTTTAGACACATCTGGAACTATTAAGACTGGTGCTTCTGTCAGTCTTTTCTTCAGTTCCTGGAAACTACTCTCGCATTTCTTACTCCACTGAAACTTCACATCCTTTCTTGTCAAGCGCGTCATAGGAGTAGCAATCTTCGAAAATCCTTCTATAAATCTTCAGTAGTATCCAGCTAGGCCAATGAAACTCTGAATTTCCTTCACATTCGTTAGAGTTTCCCACTTGCTGACAGTTGTCACCTTTTCAGGATCTACCTCGATCCCTTGTGCAGAAACGATGTGGCCAAGAAAACCTACTTTGTCCATCCAGAACTCACACTTCTTGAATTTGGCGTAAAGTTTCTCCTTCTTTAGTACTTCCAGTGTGATTCTGAGATGTTCATGGTGCGCTCTATCGCATGAGTAGATGAGAATATCATCTATGAATACTATGACAAAGAGATCCAGATAAGGATGGAAAATGCGATTCATCAAATCCATGAAGACAGCCGGAGCATTACTTACTCCAAATGGCATTACTACAAACTCGTAGTGGCCATACCTCATTCTGAATGCTGTCTTGGATATATCAGCGTCTTTGACTTTCATCTGGTGATATCCAGATCTCAAGTCTATCTTTGAGAACACACTGGCACCTCTTAATTGATCAAAGAGATCTTCGATCCAAGGCAATGGATACTTGTTCTTTATTGTTCTCTTGTTCAGCTCTCGGTAATTGATACACATCCGAAAGCTGCCATCCTTCTTCTTCACAAACAGCACGAGTGCTCCCCAAGGTGACACACTCGGTCTGATGAAACCCTTATCCAGCAGTTCCTGTAGTTGTCATCCGGTAAGAAGCTTTAGACACCGGCACTGATCCCGGGATAAGATCTATCTCAAAGGTCACTTGTCGATCCGGTGGTTGTCCAAGTAAATCCTCTGGGAACATATCTAGAAATTTCCTTTATCATCGGCACCTTCTCGATAGGAATCATTTCCTCCTCGGAGTTCACCATATTGACCAACCAAGCTTCGCAATCTCATTTGCTAAGCATCTGGGTCGCTTTCATGGCCGAGACGATCCTTGAGTCAACTTTAACTCGAGTCCTGTGGAAAGTAAACTCTGGCTCTCCCGGTGTTTGGAAGACTATCTCCCTCTCACGGCACTTGATTACTGCGTAATTGGACTCTAGCCAGTCCATTCCCAGGATTATATCGAAGTACTTCATCTCCAAAGCGTGGAGATCTGCTAGAAGGATCTTATCTCCAAAAGCAATCTTAAGATAACGGTAAAGGTGTTTTGTCCTTACCGTCTTTCCCGAGGGGATACTGACTTCTAATGTTCGAGCGACTATCCTACCGTCAATATGCTTCAGCAATTTACAGAAGTTGACAGATATGAAGGAATGCGTCGCTCCAGTATCAAATAAGATGAAAACAGGTATATCAGATACTGATAACATACCTGTCATTGTCTCGGCTCCCTCAGCAACTTCCGGACGAGTAAGAGCAAAAGCCCTCGCTTTTCCTGCCACCGGCCTCATATTCGGTCATGTAGCCGGCGTATTCCTCGTCCTCCAACAATTTGCCGCTATGTGCCCCGGCACTCCGCAGTTAAAACAACTCCGTGTCTCTTGTTGACATGGTCCCGTGTGTACCTTTCTACATCTAGGACACGGATTCCCAGGTTGGGGAACAGGAAGAGGTGGGGCGTTGCTAGCCCTCGGAAACTTATTCGGGGCGAAGTTCTGGCTCGGGCCAGTCCACTTCCTCTTGACAGGTACAGGGAACACTCTTCTCAGCGGTGCAGCATCAAAACCCATTCGGGAAACGATCTCCTGGGCTCTTCCAACGACTCTCGCATACATCGTCATTTCATGCCCAGCTAAGATCATGATAATCTCTGGGCGAAGGCCTCTCTAGAATCTTCGGGCCTTTTTAAGATCAGTGTCCACCAGATGTGGGGCGTACCGGCTCAAATGGTTGAACCGCCGCTCGTAATCCCCAACAAAGGAACTCCCCTGTTTATGATGAAGAAACTCTGTCTCCTTCTGGTCCTGGTAAGTCTGAGGAATGAAGTGGCTAGACACCACTTCCTTGAAATCGTCCCAAGTCATTGCTTCCCTTTAAACGGGCAGTAGGGTCCGCTCGTACGAGTCCCACCAGTGACTCGCTTCATCCGTGAGCTGGAAGATGGTACAACTGACCATCTGTTCCGTTGAGCACGTTAGGTGCCCAAACAGTCGGTCGAGTGACCTTAGCCACTCTTTCGCTTCGGTCGGTTCTCCCTTTCCTCCAAATGTCGGCAGATTGAACCGCCGAAACTGTTCGAAAATAATATTCGGGTCGGTTCTAGCTGGCGGTGGGGTAGCCCGATTAACATCGAAATGTTGTGCTAACCCTCGTAGCACAGTAACCAAATCTCCTACGTTGGTATTCTCCTCGCGTTCTGGTTGGTCGACCGGTTGTTGTCGCTCCTTTCGAGGTCTGTCTCTCGACATAATTCTGTTACGATATGTATATACGCATAAGTCGTTGGGATTATTAATAACGTTATAAATATAGAAGATAACACGTTACACATGATGAGGCATAAACACAAACTTCATAGGATGAGCAAAAGTTATATATACATATATACATAGGATCATAAGAAGGATAGTACTACACCATAACAAAAGATGTATGTACACTATCTACGATGTAAGAACCCTCATATGCTTATACATATAGAATAACGTATCAGGTGTAGCTTAACATATACATATAACTACATCTTATCCAACCATCTACTCTACATCAGCGGGAGACGACGGAGGTCTCTGTCCGTCTTGAGGGTCATCCCCCTTTATGTCAATCTCCTCTGGATCCTCTTCCGGATCCTCCTCCGGATCCTCCTCTAGATCCTCCTCCAAATCCTCCTCTGACTCTGAGCTACTACTGGGAGGATCATAGGGTGATGGTTCCGGAGCAATCGAAAGGCCATGTAGACCCCAGAGCTCTAGCATCTTCCGTGCTACGTTGCCAAAATCAGCGATAGGCACCAAATTCATGGACGAGAACACTATCTCATCTCTATAAACCAAGCGTGTCCTCACGCCCACTCCGGTGGTAAGGTGTGGATCATGTGCAGACCAGCCTGCGCTCCGCTGACCCTACTCCTCATACCCCCAATCTCTCTCCAGCAGTGGAGTCTAGCTATATGCTCACCCACCGATACATCGTCTGTCACCCTACTCTCAAAGAAGTGACGTCTAAGTCGCTGCTCTTGAGTCTCGGGAATAAGGGCTCTCCCCCACCCTCTACCCGCTCTGTATATCCTATTCATCTGTCAAGTTATATTACATAAGTTTCTAACATCATATATCCATACTTGCAATGCTCCCTTCTAAACCCAACAGTTCAAAGCGAAATAACACTTAACAAGCAACACACATATTCCACAAATCTTATATCAGAGAGAGTCACCTATGGAGAGAGGAAAGTGTCTATCTATATCTTTTTCAAAAACCCTTTCACGTTTTCAAATCACACTTTTGAAATCACGTTTTTCCCACTTTTCAAACCAACTCGAGCAAGTTCTCAATGTTAGAACAGCTCTGATACCATTTGTCATGCCTCAAAATCTTTTCACATTTTATCAGAGTTTTCACATGGGCGTAAAGATGGAAAAAGCAAGAGACACTTAACACAATCAGAAAGAATGAGTAAGAGACAACAGAAGAAATAGATAAGGGACGAAGTGAATTTCTCACTTATCAACAATCGGTCTCACTACCGATATAAAACATCATACGCAGCGGAATCATTCTTCAGGATCTCACATCCTTATATGTATCACAATATTACATAACCCAAAATACATGAAACATGGTTTGATAAAGTTTGTGTTACATCGTTCTAATCATGCGAATACAAAAGATAGCACCATCTCTCTCTCTCCGTCTAGGGTTCCTTTTGTTCATCATCGCCTGTAGTATGAGTACAGATTAAGGGGTGAGTGCATGGAATACACTCGTGGGGATAAAATCCACCTCTTGTGACTCATAACAGATATAAAACACTAGTAAAATAATCCTTAAGTCACGTCATCATAGCACATAAAAGAAAAACAGATATTAGAAATGGCAAGAGACGAATAGGTGTGGGATTCCCCCGTCTTATCCTATATAACGGTCTAACTACCGTTGGTGCATTTCAAGAGGACCACCAAACCTCAACAGAGTAGTAGAAAATAGCTGGGGACGAACAGAGTGGACCTCAGTCCTTTCATAGTTATATGGCACAGCAATTATAATCATAGCACTTAGTATTCCTCAGTCATGTATTTAATAAGGAAAACAGTAAACAGATAAAGAGATAGAAATTACCCCCACCTTGTTCGTGTTGGAACCGACGGATCGCCGGCTCTATGCAATTAATTAATCGGGTTCCATGCTAGATATAACAAACGCAGCGGAATAAAAGAGTTATACCTTTTGATCAATCTAGAAGAAAACGGGCCAAAGATTGATCTTTCGTAACCCTAGACCTCTTTGATCTTCTGATGTATTCCTACAGCATTTCTCGAACGTTGCGTGGCCAACGATCCTTCGAGAAATCTCAGTTCTGCTCTCTCTCTCTCACTATCATGTGTTTTCTGTGATCTGTATTTTTGAGGCGCTAATGGAAAAAGGCTATATATAGGCTACACCAGGGACCTAGAGGAGGAATTAGGTTGGGCCTCCTGATGGGCTTAAGTATCCTGTGTTTGGCCCGAACACATAACTTAAACCCATCAATAATAATTCAGTCCACTAAAGAATTATTATTGAACTACCGTCTCAATCCCATATTTAATATAGGCTCCTTCTTATTATGTGCACGTTTATCTCCCTGTGTTTAAGATATCGAATGTCCGTTAATTAAATAAGTTACTGACAACTTAATTAATTAACATCTAATTCCAAGAGTAGTACCACTCAACTTTATTATCATGTCGGATTAAATCCACCTGCAGGGTTTACATGATAATCCTTATGAGCTCCTCAAGGGGACATCATAATCCTAAATAATTAGGACACAGATTCTTTCTATAATCAACAGTACACCATATAGACAATATTGTTTCCCAATTCACCGAGTTTATTGATTTAATAAATAAATCTCACTCATTGGTAAATTAAAGAAACAAATATTGTGTATACATGGCTGTTATTATATGGGGATTAAGAGAACGCACATCCATAATAACAGAGGTCATGTTCTATTATATAGTCAGTATAAAACGAACAACCTCAAATGGTCCTGCTCAATACACACAAAGTGTACTAGTGTAGTTTTATAGTCAAGACAGACTAATACCAAACTATACTACAACCATTCCGATGATTTGTCCAAATTCATCTTGGTTGTGAGCTACTATTTATAATTTATAAGAAACTGATGACATGATCTTCTATGTGGCACCACACAC
Organism: Scutellaria minor; assembly: GCA_954870855.1. Lineage (NCBI taxonomy): Eukaryota > Viridiplantae > Streptophyta > Magnoliopsida > Lamiales > Lamiaceae > Scutellaria > Scutellaria minor. Next base: position 9,536,327 of record OX940737.1, read on the forward strand.
CAAGTTATCTATAATATAAATTAATTGGACATTGCATAAACATATATAACAAATATAAAATGCAAACATATGACCAAAGTGATTCTCATTCCATAAAAGATATTCACACAAAAGCTAAGCTTATAGTATACATCCTAACAGTTAGGTGGTTACCCGCGTGAGTCGCTAGTCTCAAAAGTCTGATAACACAAGTCCAATCCAACAGTAACTCAAGCTCAATCCAACAAATAGCCCACACAAGTTACGGTGTTCTTAGATCTTTATTAATTATAATTAAAGCGTTAAACATTTCTTCCGGAAGAAAGACGATTGTTAACTACGCGACGAGTCGAGAGCTCTAAGGACGTTCGGAGTTGATACGAGCTCTACGACGTATATAAGTTTGAAGGTAAATTGGTATCAAGGGTTGACTTCGACCGGACCCTCGACCCTCGGTCAACAACCTCCCGTCGGCTAAGACTCGATGATAAAGAATACAAAGGAAAAGGAACGGAAAAGGATTGGAAACACGGCGTCTCGCACCCGGTGTGCCCACTCAGCGCACGACCGTACCACATGGCGCACGACCGTGCGCCAGCACCCAGCAACTTCTGTCTGGTCGCGCACGACCCTGCTCTCCAAGCACGACCGTGCGCCAGCTTCCAGCAACTTCTGCCGGTTGGGGTACGATCGTGCCCTCCAGCACGACCGTGCGCCAGCGAGCTCCACAGCCTGCACGCCCAGCAGCCTCCCCCGACTGCCTCGTTATTGCCCGGCGTCTCCGGCCACTTTGTTCCAATCTAGTCATTCCAAACCACTACCTCTTCGGTATGATACCAACTCTCCCCCAACCCCATCTCACACACACAAGCATATATATACATAAACACACACATCTCAAATTCACTTGGTCGGCGACCTTCAGTCGCCGAAAACTCATCATCACAACCCATCGGCGCATCACCAGCGTCGGTCATCACTTTCCTCATGGCAGCACCACCTGTGTCGCCCCCAACAGAGATCACACACGCACACACACAAACATGCATATATAAGCATAATCTTTCCCATCCCGATATGTTCCGACGCCACTACTCACGGCGGCGCCGTTCATCCAACATCTCACCCTCACCTCCGGGAGGACCTCCGGCAACATCTCCGGTATGAAGGATGAAAGAAAAGAGAGAAAACCGAAGAGAGAGAAAAGTTGGCTAGGGTTAGGGTTTAAGGTTTTGAAGTGGTTTTTCGCCATTTTCCGGCGAACGATAAGTCGAAATAGAAATCCGAGACTTGTTCTAGACTCGACTCGTCAAAACCTACGTTGTGTGAGAAAATTGGCCGAAACTGACAACTTGAAATTTTTCCAGCGAACTCCGGTGGCGCCACCACTGCGCCAACGGTGGCGCACCGGAGGCCGAAAAAGAAACGAGAGAGAGAAGAGAAACTTACGTGTTTTCGGCGCTTTTGGCTCGTTCGAAGAAAGGGGTGAAAAATGAACTGAAGGAGCCTCTATTTATAGATTTCAAAAGTTACTATTCACCGGTAAATATCTTGTTTACTATTCACCATAAATATCTTCTGATATTTCCGAAACCTCGTGTTTTGTTCTTTTCATCGCCGTTTGAGCTACAGATCTCCGATTGACCTCTAGTTCGTTTCTATCTTCTCGTTTTTCTAAAATGCATCTAGTGATATAAAAATATCCTATGTTCCACGTCTAAGTAAACTATCCATCTCATACATGCATTAAACACTTATCTGAAACGCACGTATTTAAACAGTTAAAACATACGCACATATATATTAAATCCTAAGTTTAAATATTTAATTAATAAATTATGTTTCATTTTGGTCCGGGGTGCTACAAGCACAATTCCGTGCGTGACTCTTTCTCATCATGTAGACCCAAGTAAGGACCACGAGCGAAGATATAACCAAATATGCGACTACTTTCAAGTATTTCTTCCACTTTTGTTCGCCCTCCCTCGCCAATACAAGTTCATGCTTCAACCGATCAATCTTTTCAATGCATTGTATGACCACTTCTTTAGCACGTCCTGAGAGTTGAGGCTCGCACCAAACGAAGACACTGCAACATTCTTTCTAAAACATTTAAAACAAGCCCGGATAATGATTAGACAACGTTTATAAGGAACTGTTTATATCTACACATTTGCTATAGAAGTTGAGGGAGTTTCATACCCCTCAAAAAGGACAAGACATGAAACGACGCATTGGGTTCTTTTTTGTGAGGGAAGTTTGGATACGTAGAGGGATCGAATGTCGACAACACACTTCCCCCTCCGTTGGTTCACTTCGCTTACTATGACTTTCTCCCCGAAATGAACTCGAACTACAATTATAAGTTTAGAATTGGAGAGATTAATCTAACAATGGATAGAACAACCAAACTCATCAAATTTGTGGCCATATAAACTGACATAAACCCAAATACCATGATTAACGATGTATATTGAAATAAAATTACCAATCAAAAACCGTTTTTACACATCCACTCCCAAATTATTATCCATATGACAATTTATGACCAATTACAAGTGTATCCCCTTCAATCTGGAAATAACAAAAAAACAAGAGATTTTGCAAACCACGGTCGTTGCGCTTAAGTCATTAACGAAATTTACAAACAACCCCAATTGTTCCATACGAAGTGGATTTCCATACTCTACTGAATAATCACACACAAAATCGACAATGATGTTCGTGGTTCCACCGCTGTTTTACATAATAAATGATGGAAGCATACCTGTTTTACATCTCCTATCCACCGCTGTTCGTGGTTCCAAGTGGAAGCGAAAATAGTGTAACACGAATGAAGCTCACTAGTATCCCAATCCTTTGTGCTGGGTAGAGAGGATATTCTTCAATTATGTAGGAAATCTTCTTCAATTTCGATTTTTTGGATGAAATTTTGTTTCAGGATCCTTGGTTCACTGTTGTAATCTATTTTGTTTTCAAAATTGGACTCAATTTCGTTTTCGATCCTCAGCATCACCAATAGCTTTTTTGTTTGCATAGGAAGGGTATAAGGGTTTAAAATTATATTATCAATATTAACCAATAAAGCAAACAATAATTTATATCCGGAAATCCCATTTGAAAATACATATTACTCTAAACCAAACAACATATTAATCTCAAACCCATCATTCAACCCTTGAACCAAACAAACAAATAACTTTTCAAAAAGTCAAAGTGAACAGTAAAGTTATCCCAAATTAAACAATCCTAACAAACCCATCCGGAGAACCAAACGAGCCCTACGCGTTGGGCCATCAATATTTGGTCCCTAAAAGACAGCACCACATCTGTTGCCGTCCCTGTGTGCTACACCGCTGAAATCACAGACCCTTAGTCTCAAACCTTAATGAGTTCTTGCGGACATCTTCTTTGTCGAATTTATCATGCTAACACAACTTCTCAATCAATTTTTTGCACACCAGAGCTATAGATAAAGTTGACAACGGGGGTACCCTGCTAATTAACTTGTCTCTTCTTCAACATATGATTAGTTTGAAATTGAAGGGTTGAGAATTTTCGTTCAATTATTTGAGAAATCGAAGGTTGATTCGAATATAAATTTTGAAATTGATTTGGGGTTTGGAATGGGTTCAACGAGGGGATCGTTTTGTTATATAAGTTTATCATTTATGTTACATTTTCTAGTCATCTTCTCCGATTGGTAGTGGTTGCCAACTTTTTTTTCTTTCAATGTATTAATTTTTTTACTTTTCATTTATCTTTATATTTTTTATGTTTTTAAATATTTTATATTTAATCTTTTCATTTAATAGGGATTACCACGTGTACAAGCATATTCATATAAGTGTAAAATGATTTTCAAATAAGTAATTTGAGTCGAATAGTTTTAAATTAGAGGATCTAGTGTATTTCACATGTGATTTCGATCAAATTTGATAATTTCGATTGAAAATGGCCTAAATTTTTTAATTTTCAAGAAATAAAAGATAAAATTGTCTGTCCGAAAACTTGTTATCCGAAATTGTCATACCTTCTTGTAATACCCCAAAGTAGAATTAAACGATGATTTAAAATTTAAATATAATTGATCGATTTGGGTTAATAGAATCACATTTTATTCAATTGGAAACTAGGAAGCGCGATATAATTTTGACTATAAAATTTACCACAAAAATTTTGCATATTTAGGGCGTAAACAAAAATTCTTCAAATTTAGGGCTTATTATCAATTTTAGTCTTGTAATTGAATAATTTGTCTAATTTCAATCTTCTTTTTACCGAAATTTGTATTTTTCGATCAATATTTGGCAAATGAGATACACACGCCATCAATTTCATTATTTCTGATTAGTTATGCTTACATGGTGTTTTTTTTTCCATGTGCCAATTCATTTTGCATTATTTATTTTGCAAGTAAAGTGGCATACCATCATTACCACTATCATATAATGAATAAAAAAATGAAAAAACAAAAAAATTAACTCAATAATGAAAACAAAATCAAAGAAATTTTTAAAAATAAAAAACACAAAAACCAAAACTCAAAAAAAATTCTTTAATTTTGGGTTAAATGGCTGCAAGGCATGGGCTTGTTAAGGGGTTTTCAATTGTAAATTTGATATAGCGTTGGAAACTATAATTTAACTCTCCTTTAAATTCAAAATGATTCAAGGACTTGAGAATAAATAACAACACTTCAATTTTATTGTTAAAAATGACCTAATGATCAAAAAAAATAACTTTAGACCTTACAATTTAACCCCTAAAGACAAAACCAATTTTTAAATATGTTTGAACTTAACCTACAAAGTCAAAGGTCAATCTGATTTCAATTTGACCCTTATTATCAAAAATTAATTTTACTGATTTTGCAATTAAGTCTTTTTCCCTAATATAACTTTCAATTTCATTCAAGTCCAATTTTATAATTTAAATTTGTAATTGATCTAATTAAAACTTAATTTCATAATTAGCCTTTATAAATACTTTCAAGTTTCCTAATATCTAATTCAAACCGTAAATTGCATATTTTAGTTTTCTAAAATTATTTTAAAGACCTTCAAGAATTATTTTAAGTCCTAAATTTTATAATTAACTTTTTTAACATTAAGTCCAAATTTTCAAGATTTAATTTAAGTCATAATCTTAATATTTATTTTCCTAAAACTAAATTTAAGCCTTTCAAAGATAATTTAAGCCCAATAATTTATTAAATAAATATTTATTATAAAGATTATAGAAATTCTATATTTATCTTAAAAAAATTCTTTTATTTTTTTAAACATAACATCATCAGAAAGTCATTTCAATCTCTCTCGTAATCAAGGAAAACCCTAAAGGTCATATTTTAATTACTAGTGACCTAAGATTACAAACTCATTATAACTAGATAAAGTGCTACGACTTTTTTAATGTTCAATGTAGAAAATGAGGAAAGATAAAGTTCTAGGCTTGCACGACAACTTATGAATAGACGCTCCAACTTTTCCTAAGGTGAGGTAACTTGTTTAAAATCGCATCTATGATTCTCATATGATTCTAATTGTGAAATATTTTTTGCATATGTAAAACAAGATCTGCTTTGTTATATGAACATTATACTGTGAGCTAAGCAATGCAAATATAATGAATGGTGTGGTTAAATGTTTATTGATTGCAAGGTAAATGTGTGTATGTGATAATGAAATGTATCTACAGCGGTAAAGAACCGTATCTGTGATGAAGAACCGTATCTATGATGGCTAAGAACTGTAATCTATGGTGACTAAGAACAATAACTAAGTGCTTTGCTTGATTGCTATGGCTCCATGTGTATGTTTGCTATGTTTTATTTATGTGAATTTATTTAGTATTGCTCTAGGATCTCTCATTCAGTGTATTTCAAACACTTACCCCTCTATGTTAAAATATTTTCAGTGTAAAGAACTTTTGGACGTGGTACGCGAGCGGTGGATGCTGGTAGTCGAAATTTAAATGTTGCAAAAGAAATTTTTTAAATTGTTGTAAACTCATAAATTTAGGAAAAATATATTTCAGAATTATTTTTGACTTTATTTTTCTTTATTTTTTTAAAATGGTGTGTTTATCCCAAGTGGTCAGAGGTTCAGAGGGGGGTGAATGAACCTCTATCGATTCTTCAAACTTTTTATAATATATAACTGATTAACAAGTTCCTGTCTCACTTGAGAGGACAGTATCCTGTCTCGAGTCAGTAACCTGGCCCTAGGCTAGATCAGGTTACTATCCCGGTATCAGAATGCAACGCAGCGGAATAAACTTAATAGAGTTTCTGATGAAAACCAGTTTTCTTTTCCAAATATGATTTTACAACACACGTGTATCAGGATGCTTATGATAGATGTAACAGGATAGATATGCAAACAATGCAATGCAACAAATAAGATAAGCAGTAAACACTTATGGCTTATAGTGGTTCGAAGGTGGTGTAATCCTTCTACATCCACTCTACTCCTTCTCTGAGGAGGAACTTCGTTATGGTCAGTTTGCTTTACAAGACTCGTCTTTACAAACCTCTTCCAAAACAAGTTAAACCTACTAGAATCCTAGATTCCTAGGTCTAATCCCACACAGGGTTTACAAACTCCCACACAGGAAAACTCTCTCACACAGGGAACACACTCCCACACAGGGAAAGATAGCCTACACAAGACTAACAAACTTAGCAAAGATAAAATCCTATCAACTAAGTACACCAAATAAAACAACCTAGCACACACATCACAATGGTTAAAAGTATATGTTTCTTCAACTGGTGTGAAGCAGTCTTGATCTCTGAAAGCTCCTTTGCTGTTGTAGAATGCTCCTAGAAGATTGAGTGGCTGAACATGTAAAAGCTTGAAAAGCTTTGGGAAGTATATGAGTTTCCTCTCGACTCTGTTCAGCAATCTTTTCAATCAGCCACACCTTCTATTTATAGATCTTGAGAGTTTATCCGTTGGGAAGTATCCGTTGAAGAGGGATGTTTCTCCTATTTGAGTTCAAGCTTTGATCTCCAAGATCTTCTTTGTGGTCACATTAAATGCATCTGAGTTGTTCCTGACATGAGCATTTAATGCGTCTACTATTTGCTTTTGGACCTTTCTGACATTCCTGTTGACCTGTCTAGTCGGTATGGGTCCATGGCTGAAGTTCATGCAACGGCTACTTGATGTAAGTTATCTTGCTTCTTTTTACGCTGCATGTTCTTCCTGATACTGCATGAAGGAGAGTAGCACTTTATCTTTCCAAAGATCAGTTGGCTACTTCCTACTTTCTCTGTAGATAGCAGTAGGTCCTTCTTGGTTGCTGCTCAGGATGTGGTTTCACGCCGCTTTCTGTTTTCATACTAGGATTCTGTTTTAGAACAGCTTTCTGTTCCTGAAACCTACAGCCCGCTTCCTGTCTGTTTGCTTCCTGCTCCACGCCAGCTTCCTGATACTTATCAACTTCCTGTTCCTACATCTTGTTTCTTGTTAACTGTTGACAGCTTTCTGTTTCCAGTTTTCTTCTTTCCTTTTTCAGCATGTTGTCCCCTACAGTCTGTTGTTTACTTCTTGCAGTATCCTATCTGCTTCTATGCAGATTCTTCCTTCAGCTTGTTGTTCCCTACAGCTTGTTGATCCTTAGAAGTATTCTCATTTCTTCTAATGTTGGTTTTCCTTATAACTTGGGAAAACCATTACATGATCTGAATAGGCTCATGATCATGTACAGTGTGGAAACTAGGTATCAATACCTTAAGCAAACTGTTCTTTTCTTATTGTGCATACAGTTTTGTCTTATCAAGATAACTACTGAAATATCCCAACATGATAAATTTTGTACATGAGTAACATCTTAACGAAAATCACCTTTAAAAGAAATGGGGCCTTATAAAAATATCTATAAAAGATAGGAAAATTAAGAAAAATAGTTAAAATAACAAAAAAATCTATTTAATTTAGAAATATAAAGCCTAGGCCCTACCTAAACTACGACTAGGCATCCTAGGCGCTAGTCACCTGTCAAGCACCTAGCGAATTTTAGAACAGTGGTATGTACCATAATAAGATAACTTCAACCATAATCTTCCAAGTTTTTTTTTCTTTTTTTTTTGAGTTGAGTTTAATACCAACATTAAGTTTGAAAGTCATTTCCTAGAAAATAGTGAAAAATTATTTAGAAATAGTATTTCTACTTAGTTGAATAATGAGAGCAAGATGAAAACAATATACGAGGGAGGGAGTATAAAATTAAAGAAAATGATTTGGTGGTAACTGATTTATTTCATCAAGAAGCAGTGTGTATATATACAAATTACAGACGCGTGAGTTTCCTCAATCTAAGGGATTTTGCTAATTAACTAATTAGCAAAGTATCCTAATCTAAGTGGAAATAGAATAAAACTATGCATGGTAAAGATAATCACACGCAAAAATATATACAACTTTCCTAATACTCCCCATCAAGTTGGAGAGTATTGATCAAAAACTCCCAACTTGTCTCGCAAGAAACAAAACTAATCCTTTCCCAACGGCTTAGTGAAAATGTCCGCCAATTGAAAATGAGTTGGGGCATATCGCGGCTCAATCATCCCGGCTTGAAGCTTTTCACGAACAATGTGGCAATCTATCTCAATGTGCTTCGTCCGTTCATGAAAAACTGGATTGGCAGCTATATGCAGAGCTGCCTGATTGTCACAGTACAAAACAGAAGGACCAGCCTGTGGTACCCTTAGATCTTTCAAAATATATCGCAACCAAGTGAGTTCTAGACACGTGTTTTCCATAGCTCTATATTCTGCTTCTGCTGAAGAGTGTGAAACATTAGTTTGTTTATTTGACTTCCAAAAATAGGTGAAAACCAAGAAAGATACAATAACCAGAAACTGATCTTCTGGTATCTCGACAACCTCCCCAATCTGAATCACAAAAGGCTTTTAACTGCAAGTTATAGTGTGATGATAATAAAATGCCTTGTCCAGGAGTCCCCTTTACGTAACGCAGAACATGAAGTGTTGCATTCCGGTGTGATTTGCATGGTTCCTACATAAATTGACTTAACACTCGTACTGAAAACATGATATCTGGTGTGGTAACAGTAAGGTAGATCAATCTGCCAATTAACCTACGATACTTAGTAGCATCATACAACCTGTCTCTATTTGACAAAGATAATTTCAAATTTCGCTCCATCGGAAAACCTTCCGGCTTCGTACCTGTGTAAACTTGTTCAATCGTGCTTCAAACTACCCCCACCTTGTTCAATACATTTAGTATTCCTCAATCATGCTTCAAACTACCCCCACCTTGTTCGGTGGTTACCACGTGAGTAGCGAGTATCAAATAATGAGTATCTCAAAGCTCAATCCAATTGATAGTCTACACAAGTTACAGTGTTTCTTAGATCCTTAATAAGTATAATTAAAGATATAAATGATTCCGGAGAGAATACGATCGTTAAAGACGATACGATCGGAAGATCTAAAGATTTAGGTTAAATAAATGAGGGTGAAAGTTCAGTTTAAAAGGCTGAGATGAAAGAGGATAAGATTTGGGTCGCAACAAAAAAAGAATAAGCTCAATCGGAGTTGAAACGAGCTCGAACGGAGCGTTTTAAGATTGGGGGTATTTTGGTAATTTTGGTCAAAGGGTTGACTTTGACCGGAACCCACGACTCCCGGTCGATGACATCTCGTCGGCGATGACTTGATGATAACGTACGATGGAAAAAATGGGATTCGTATCGAAAACACGGCGTCGCGCGCAGCGCGCCTGGAAGTTGCAGCGACCACCTACTGCGGCGGCGCCGCCCCCACCTTGTCCGCCGGCGACCCAGCTCCGACCACCACCATCTCCGGCCACCCCCCACCGGACTCCGGCGTGAATAGTGCTCCAAAAACAGCCACAAAAATACCCAAACCCTCAAGCACTCCCTCACACTCTCTCCTTCTTCCTAACTTCGGCCGGCGACTTCCAGTCGCCGGCAACAACCAAACCACCCCAACACACACGCACAATACACTATACACACACACGTATATACATACAACACACACACCTTTCAGAGCTTGGCCAGCGACCACCTGTCGCCGACCACCAACCACCATGCCTCGTCGGTGCGTCACCAGCGCCGCCCATCAGTTTTGTGCAACGCCGCCCCACAGCATGCATACACAACACACACGATTACACACAAAATACTGTGCATACCATCGATTGGTAGGACATGCAATCCAAGATTGTTTTGTTTTCAAAGATAAAGTGATGCAGTTAGCTCGAGAAGGAAAGATCACATTAGAAGAAGACAGTGCTACAACAAGTCCTATTTTTGTTGCTTATGATGATAACATGCATGACCAAGCGCTCTGTAATACAACAAGTGGATTAGATGATGAGCTTCATGAAAATAAAGAAGATGACTATACCACCGATGATGATTGTGTCTCCGCAATAACTTTTACTGATGATGATTTGCAGCTTGGAAATAACTTCCACAACAGGCCATTGTTCATGACAGCATATATCAACGAGCAAAGAGTAAACAAGATACTCATTGATGGAGGTTCTGCAGTCAACATTATGCCCTTGCGAACAATAAAAGAATTGGCGATCTCTGTAGAAGAGCTCACGAGCAATCGACTGATGATCCAAGGATTCAATCAAGAAGGTCAGAGAGCTCTTGGAACAATCAGACTCGATTTATTGATGGGTGATATGGCTTCAACAGCACTGTTCCATGTCATAGACTCGAGAACTTCATACAGTATGCTCCTTGGCCGACCCTGGTTGCATGAAAATCAAGTGGTGCCTTCTACTTGGCATCAATGCCTAAAATATCATAAAGACGGTGTTGTAAGAATGATTGTTGCTGATGATAAACCATTCACTGAGGCAGAGTCACATTTTGCTGATGCCAAGTATTACTTTGATGGTGGGAAGACAGTCAAGGTCAAAGGAGAGCCGAAAAATGATCAAGTCAAAATGGGTGAGTGTGAGTCTTCAACCAAAATTAATAAGAATCTCTCAAAGGATAAGTCATCTTTAGCCAAAGATGAGCTATTTGGAGGGCTGACATTGCCCCTAACTAAGCTTGATGCAAAAAAACCAACTTCACCACCGCTTCAAAGGTTTGTTGCCCCAAAGAAAGGAGCTAAAACAGAGCATGGAACGTTTTCAGGACCTGAAATAGCTAAGTGCTATAACCCAAATGCCTTCAAACTCCTTGTTCGAGCCGGTTATAACCCATGAGAAGACTCCACGATGGGAGAACTTCGTGCTCAAGTCTTAAGCCAGGAAGAACACGAACCCAGCGCTACCCAGAAGATGTTGAAAGGAAGAGAGTACGCAGAGCGAAAAACTAAAGCTGGTATGGGATATACACCACCAAGTCCCGTCCGTATAGCTATCAAAAGAGCCAGCGTCAATTGTATTGTTGAAGGAGAAATGTCGTCAACGGAAGATACATTCGCCGAAAATGGAAGAAAAATCCAGCGAGTATCTGTTTTTGACAGACTTGGTACGATCGAGAAGATAGGTGGCCAAAAGATAAATTTTGCTCGCAGGAAGAACAACAAATCGCAAATGACTCAAAAATTGCGAAGCTTGATTCCATCTCGCATGAAAAGATACACTACTTTGACTATATCATGTGGAAGGGTACTAAAAGCAAGAATGGAAACCATCGTTTTTACCCAAAACCAAGATGATGAAGATGATAGAGAAAGTGTAGCTTCTTCCAACTACATTGGTGGGGGCAATCATTCTTGCCCAAATTTACCAAAAAGGGATATCGCATTAACACACCATGTCACTCTCAGTGAAGATGTCCCAATTGAAGACGCTGAGATCGCCCCACCTGAGCTTGAAGAAGGTGTAAAGGCCACAGTTGATGAGTTAAAAGAGATTAACTTAGGTGATGCTGACGAAACACGACCAATCTATATCAGTGCATTGCTGACCAATGAGGAAGAAAAGTCCTATATTGAAATATTGCATGAATTCAAGGACGTGTTTGCATGGTCGTACAAGGAGATGCCCGGATTAGATCCAAAGGTAGCTGTTCATCATCTAGCCATAAAGAAAGGAGCTCGTCCTGTAAAACAATCTCAACGTCGATTTCGGCCTGAGTTAATTCCATTGATTGAGGCTGAAGTGAATAAACTCATTGAAGTTGGATTCATTCGGGAAGTCAAATACCCAATATGGATATCTAGCATTGTCCCTGTGAGGAAGAAAAATGGACAAATCCGAGTTTGTGTTGACTTCAGAGACCTAAACATAGCATGTCCCAAGGATGATTTTCCACTACCAATCACTGAACTCATGATTGATGCCACCACAGGACATGAAGCCTTGTCATTCATGGATGGATCATCCGGCTACAATCAAATACATATGTCTCCAATGGATGAAGAGTTGACGGCTTTTCGAACACCAAAAGGGATATATTGTTACAAGGTAATGCCTTTTGGGTTGAAAAATGCAGGTGCTACATACCAACGAGCAATGCAAAAGATTTTTGACGATATGCTCCATAAGAACGTCGAGTGCTATGTCGATGACTTGGTTGTAAAATCCAAAAAACGTCAAGATCACTTAAATGACTTGAGGAAAGTTTTTGAACGTCTTCGAAGATACCAACTAAGAATGAATCCCCTGAAGTGTGCATTTGGAGTGACATCGGGAAAATTCCTTGGATTCATAGTCCGTCATCAAGGAATAGAAATCGAACAAGCAAAGATCGATGCGATTCTAAAGATGCCTGAACCGCGAAACATCCATGAACTTAAAAGTTTGCAAGGAAAACTGGCATATCTTCGAAGGTTCATTTCCAACCTAGCAGGGCGATGTCAACCCTTTAGCAGACTCATGAAGAAAGGTGTCCCGTTTGAATGGGATGAATCGTGCAAAAAAGCTTTTACAAGAATAAAAGAGTATTTGATGAAACCTCCAGTATTGGTCGCACCAGTTGCTGGAAGACCTTTAATTCTCTATATCGCTGCTCAAGAACGATCTGTAGGAGCTCTGCTAGCACAAGCAAATGATAATGGCAAAGAGAGTGCGTTATACTATCTGAGTAGAACAATGATGCCGAATGAGTTGAACTATTCGCCAATTGAGAAGATATGTCTAGCCCTCATCTTCGCCATTCACAAACTAAAACACTACTTTCAAGCTCATATTGTCCACCTCGTCTCAAAAGTTAATCCATTAAAATATATCATGTCAAGACCTGTGCTTTCTGATAGGCTCGCAAGGTGGTACCTCCAGCTACAACAATTTGAGATCATTTATGTTCCTCAAAAGGCGGTGAAAGGACAAGTGTTAGCAGATTTCTTAGCTGACCATCCCATCCCAGCAGAGTGGGAATTGTCCGATGACCTTCCAGATGAAGATGTTCTTGCTATAGAAGTCTCTCCACCTTGGCAAATGTATTTTGATGGAGCATCTCATAGAGAGGGGGCTGGTGCTGGAGTTGTATTTGTAACACCTGATGGGGAGGTGCTTCCGTACTCTTTCACTTTGACGGAAAATTGTTCTAATAATGTCGCAGAATATCAAGCCCTTATTCTCGGATTGGAAATGGCGATGGAAAATAAGCGATTACATCTCAAAGTATATGGGGATTCCAAGTTAGTCATCAACCAACTCCTTGGAGAATACGAAGTGAAGAAACCTGAATTACTCCCATTAGTCAATTATGCACAAAAGATCATCGCATGGCTTGGAGGAGTAGAGTTGGGACACATTCCAAGAAAGGAGAATAAACAAGCTGACGCATTGGCTAAACTTGCTTCAACAATAGCCATGCCTGAGGAGGAATTACATATACCAATATGTAAAAGATGGGTCATGCCTCCAATCTTTGAAGATGAAGACATAGAAGATGGAAATCATATTTCTGAGGTATTTGAAGTTGAAAATGAAGATTGGCGTCAATCTTTCATCGATTACCTTGCTCATGGAAAGTTGTCAGACAATCCACGACAAAGAATAGATGTTCGACGACGTGCTAGTCGTTTCATCTATTTCAAAAGCACACTCTATAGGCGTTCTTTTAATGGAGTCTTTCTGCGATGCTTAAATGATGAAGAAGCGGCACGAGCTATGGAGGAGGCTCATTCTGGTATTTGTGGTGCTCATCAGTCAGGCCCGAAGTTACATTTTCGTATAAAGAGGATGGGCTACTACTGGCCAAGTATGGTGAAAGACTGCATGGATTATGCACAAAGATGTCAAGCTTGTCAATTTCATGCAAACCTTATCCATCAACCGCCAGAGCCATTACACCCTACAGTCGCCTCATGGCCATTTGATGCATGGGGGCTAGATGTGGTTGGACCAATGACGAAGTCTTCCGGCGGTCACTTATACATTTTGGCTGCAACAGATTATTTCTCCAAGTGGGCTGAAGCGGTGCCTCTTAGAGAGGTAAAAAAAGAAAATGTGGCTGATTTTATCCGCCTCAACATTATCTATCGCTATGGAGTCCCTCGATACATCATCACTGATAATGGAAAACCTTTCAGCAATAGTTTGATAGATAAACTATGTCAAAAGTTTGATTTTAAGCAAAGGAAGTCTTCAATGTACTACGCCGCCGCTAATGGTCTTGCTGAGGCATTCAACAAAACCCTTTGTAATTTACTGAAGAAGGTAGTTGCGAAATCAAAACGTGACTGGCATGAGAGAATTGGAGAAGCTTTATGGGCATATAGGACTACCCACCGAACACCTACTCAAGCAACTCCTTATTCGTTAGTGTATGGTGTGGAAGCCGTCCTACCCCTTGAGCAGCAAATTCCTTCGTTAAGAATAGCTATGCAAGAAGGGCTCACCGAAGAAGAAAATGCACGACTACGTCTTGAGGAGTTAGAAGCTCTTGATGAGAAAAGACTAGAAGCGCAACAAAGGCTTGAGTGCTATCAAGCTCGTATGTCAAAAGCATTCAACAAAAGAGTACGAGCACGATCCTTCCAAGTAGGAGACCTAGTACTTGCCGTAAGAAGGCCAATCATCACCACGCACCGAACTGGAAATAAATTTACATCAAAGTGGGATGGCCCGTATGTTGTGAAAGAAGTCTACACCAATGGCGCCTATAAGTTGATCTCTGAAGATAGAGTACGAATCGGCCCGATCAATGGGAGGTTCTTGAAGCGTTATTATCCCTGAAAAAAAAAAAAAAAAAAAAACAAAAACAAAAAAAAAGAGCTCCTCGACGCACGAGCGTAAATTGCATGTTACTCCTGGCCCGCAAGAGTATAAAATGTGTACGGCAACCACAAAAGGCAGTCCATGTGGTTAAATTGCTTACTTCCCCACCAAAGATAAATACATGTGGTTAAACTGTTAATTTATCCCACTAAAGGTGTTTTAAGTGGTTAAATGATAAATACCCCACTTATCTAAAGTGGTTAAAAAATAGATACTCCTGGCCCGCATGAGTATAAACTGTGTACGGCGCCCCATCAAAAGAAAACATGAAATGCAATTTTGAACTACGTTATGACTTGATCCTCTTTACGGAGGTACGTAGGCAGCTTAGATATTTTCTAAGTTCAGTTAAAAGAAGTGTTTTGTTTTTTTTTTTTACTCCTTCAAAGTTCGATTGTTCGAGTACAAAAAAAAATATATAACATACAAAGAGATTCAATAACTTGCATCACGAAAGAAGATAAAAGAAGTTTCATTACGAAAAAGGTGTTCTCCACACAATAAAAAAAAAAAAACAAAGAAAACTCTAAACAAAGGGCTAAACAATCTAGATGAAGGGTTTTAAGTCCAATAAAGCTCTTTTAACAGTCTCAACAGCAAGTCTCGAAGCTTTGACCATATCATCATTTGGCGATGACACACGTTGCTGCTCCGGTGCCGCCACCCACGGCGGTGTCGCCCCTCCTGCAGCTCACCCACACCTCCAGGAGGTCCTCCGGCGACTGCTCCGGCGAGAAGAGGGAGAGAATTAGAAGAGAGAGAAAAGGTGACAAGGTTTAGGGTTTAGGGTTTAGAGGCGGTTTTTCACCGTTTTCCGGCGAACAAGACATCGGAATTAAAATCCGAGACCTATACAAGACTCGTCTCGACGAGGCCTACGTTCTGTGCAAAAATCGGCTGAAACCAATAAAGTTGAATTTTTCCGGCCACCGGCGGCGATGCACCGGAGGTCAGAAAGCAGTAAAGAGAGAAAGAGGAGAGAGAGAGACTTACGAGTTTTCGTTGATTTAGGCTCGTTCGGAAAAATTGTGATTTTTGAATCGAAAACGGCCCTATTTATAGATTTTCCGAAAAACACTATTCACGTAAAAAAATCTAAGTTACTGTTCACGGTAAAAATCTTGGTCACTATTCACGTAAAAATCTTGGGTTACTATTCATCGTAAATATCTTCGGTTTTTCGAATCTTCGTGTTTTGCCCTTTTCGTCGCCATTTGAGCCACGGGTCTCCGATTGACCTCTAGTTTGTTTCTATCTTCTCGTTTTTCCACTACGCATCTAATGGTAAAATAATAATCTGTGTTCCGCGACTAGAAAATATTTCTATCTAAAACATGCATTAAACACGTATCTGAAATGCACGTAATTAAATTAAACAGTCAAGATTAACACACACAATAATTCAATTAAGGGTTTAATATTTAATTATTTAATTATGCTTCGTTTTTGGTCCGGGGCGCTACAATCATGTTCCTCTTGATCTTCTTTCGCGCGGCTGCATTCTAAAGGCCGACGATGGGTCTCGAATTCATCCCATAACGCCTCAATCTTGATGAAATAAGCGGCAACTGTCATTGAACCTTGTGAAATTGTGGCAATGGATTTCTGGATCTGATAAATTGCTGCAGTATTTTTCTGGGAAAATTGGTCGTGGAGATCTTTCCAGACTTGATGTGCGGTCTGCGCATGAACGAAGCCTGCTGCGATGTCGGCCTCCACTGAATGTGTCAACCAAGAGAGGATCATACTATTGCACTGATTCCATAATTCATGTTCTGTCGGCTTTTCCTCGGGGTCCGGCATCTCCAAGGAACCATCAACGAACCCCAATTTCTTTTTAGCAATCAAGGCATGCATCATTGCCTTTTTCCATGACTGATAATTAGATCCATTCAGCTTTGTCGGAACCAGCAGATGACCTGGTTGATCCGAGTGATAGACAAAATAAGGATGAGAGAGATCAATGGTTTTGTCAGACTTATCGGACGCGCCGGCGTCGATTTCTTTCGACATGATGAACGGCGCGGTGGAGGCTAAAGGGAAAGTTTAAAACCAGAAAATTTTCTCAGAGCACCAAGATCGGTGCTCTAATACCATATAAAATTAAAGAAAATGATTTGGTGGTAACTGATTTATTTCATCAAGAAGCAGTGTGTGTATATACAAATTACAGACACGTGAGTTTCCTCAATCTAAGGGATTTTGCTAATTAATTAATTGGTAAAGTATCCTAATCTAAATGGGAATAGAATAAAACTATACGTGGCAAAGATAATCCCACGCAAAGATATATACAACTTTCCTAATAGGGGTGGGGGAGGGGATTTACCATTGGAACTTACAACTACTTGTGCAATTCACAATTCAAAAAATAAAAATATAGAATCAGAGAGCGATGGAATTTACGATCCAAGTACCCGCAACTTGATTTTGATTTTTTATTTTACAATTAATTAACAATCCAAAGCAATATCTAAAGAGAGAAGATTAAGGTCTTGTTTGGTTTGACAATTGGTTTGTTAATATTGTTAGGATATGATAGGTTTGTACTGTTCATCAAAAAGTAATGTGATATTATTTTTGGGTGCGGACCACTAATTATTAAACACACCCCAGCCCAAGTGTACTGTTCACTTATAAAATATTTTTTTATGATTGACTATTTTATCTTTGAAGTTAATAAAATTATTATGATAAAATGTTTGTTGCTTATTTATTTAATTTCTGTTTATTATTATTTATTTCATACGATAACAAATCCAAAAAGCCGTCGTTAGAGTTTATTTCAGACGATTACAAATGCAAAAAGCTTATTTGTGTGATTTTCGGATTGAATTATTAATTTCAACAACAATTCCAATACATTTTCCAACGGAATACAACATCCAACAGGCAAGTATCATTTGAATTTTCAAGCATTGAAAAATATTCCAAGGCAAATTCCAACAAAAAATTTCAGTAGGATATCATCCACCGTACACACTCGTTACATTCGCTCAAACGAATTCCTATGCATAGTATGGTGCATAATTGAACAAAATATACTATAAATTAAGAGAGAAAAGATACAAAAGGCAAATCATTAGGATCTACAAGGATTGTGCAAGAGAAAAATGCACATTGAATTCAATTTACAATCCTACATAGAGGAGAATCATAATATCCACGAGTCGATAGATATTACGTAGCAAAAAATAAATACTACAATCATCATACGAGTAAGAATCGATCAGCATTTATCGGAATGGGACTCGTAGAACTCACTGAGACAAGGTGACATGACTTCTTGCTCCAAGAACTGTAACACCTGTTGCATTGAGGGCCGATCGTCTGGATTAGCATCCGTGCATCGTCCTGCTATTTCAACGAGCACTTCTACTGTTTCTATGTCTGCATCACTGCATTTTCTGTCGACTATATCCTCCACCCTATTCTCCCTCAAAAGAGTGTTCATCTGGATATATAAATATTGGAGTTAGTAGTAGTTATCATCAGCATATAATAAAGGCAGTGAGATAAAACAAAACATACCCAGCCAACGACATTTAATCCCCGTTTAACAAAGGTTGGATCGGTGGGTCTTTTTCCGGTGACAAGTTCTAACAAGAGCACACCAAAGCTGTAGATGTCGGATTTCTCAGTAGCTCTACCGCTCTGCAAATACTCTGAAGAGCAACGTTTTTGAGTTTAATCAAAAAGGGCATAAATGAGATAGTTAAATAAACACGATTGAAAGAAATGAACCTGGAGCAAGATAGCCGAATGTGCCAGCAACGACAGTAGTGACATGAGCATCCTCGTCCACTAATAGCTTGGCAAGGCCAAAATCTGAAACATGAGGCTCTAGGTTTTCATCGAGTAGTACATTGCTTGATTTTATATCTCGATGAATGATCTTGGGAGAGCAATCATGGTGTAGGTAAGCCAACCCTCTAGCCGACCCAATAGCTATTCTTAAACGAGCATTCCAATTCAGCAGACGCTCTTCCGCCAAATTGTCTGATCAAAAACACCATACAATTTAGTAACCATAAATCTTTATTTATTGGACTTAGAAAAGGAGAAGTAGTAGTACCATGCAACAAATAATCCAAGCTGCCAATGGCTAAGTAATCGTATATAAGAAGCTTTGCAGTGGGAAGCCTACAATAGCCTCTAAGGTTCACTAGATTTATATGCTTTATGCTACCCAAGATTTCAAGCTCCCTTTCGAATACTTGGTCGGACCCATCTTTTGCACGGTCGATTTTTTTTACTGCAAAAGTTCCACAATCGTTCATAACCATTCTATATACGGTACCGAAACCTCCGGCCCCAACAATGTCTTCCTCATCAAGAGACTCAATCTTTTCCACGAGCTCACAAGAAGGGTAAGGAAGATCACCATGGAATGTGATCAGCTTGGCTCCTAATATTCAAAAATTAGTTAAAATAAAGAAAAGATAAGGAAATTTGAAATAAAAATTAAAGAGGTTCTAACTCGGTTCTTGAGGGACTTGTTTCTTCATTTCTATGTATCTTTTAGCAGCCCTTTCCTTCTTCGTAAGCAACCAAATCGAGAGAAAAGCGAGAAGCAAAAGAATCCCTAAGCCTAATGCAGATACTGCACCAATTACTATTCCTCTGATGTAACGGGATGATCGTTTATGCACTGTATAACATGCAAATTCACAAGTTACGTTAAATGATATCAGAAAATTATTCGACTTTCAATCGCAATATCAACACTTAGAAGACAATACCTGTGGCTTCATCACTTTCAGCGTGAGGTAATACAGCAGGAAATCCAAGTGAAGTTCGACAAGGCTTGTTCACTTGTTGGCCACACAGATCCAAATTACCAATAAACCTAAGGCATAAAGCATAGAACTCTAAATATTTGACATAACTAAGTGAAAAATCTAACATTGTAGATTCTAATGAACCCCAAGTAGAAATGGAAAACCGAGTAATGCATTTTATGTTCAAGAACTTGCTTGACCAACTTTGTTTCATAGTATGCCAGTATGGTTCAATCTTTGAATCATATGCATTGAATGTATCGATTCCAATTTACATTATTATGTAAAGCTTAATCAACATGAAAAACACAGGCCTTTTCGTAAGGAAACGATGTCAATCTTTAAATCTATGAATTTTGTTGAAACTTTTATAACATTCTCCTCTGATTATATATAGTGATCTCAAAGATTCCTTACTAACCAAAATAAATTAACAATGGATGTTGAAAGGAACTTACGACTTATCATTAAACTTGCTTAGCACACCAACATCTGGAATTTCACCAGACAAGAAGTTTGCAGACAAGTTTCTAGAAAAGTTGCATCGATAAAAATCGTGAGCAATTTGATAAATGAAGCAAGAGAAGATGCAAATATGACAAAAGGCATTAGACTTACAAATATGCTAGGCGTGTTAAACGACCAAGAGAAGAAGGTATAGCACCTTTCAGAGTATTGCTCGATAAATCCCTATACAACGATGAACATCCATAACTCAAGCAATTACATAAATAAATGGACATTACAATCAAGTGACGAAATCATGTAATCTTACATTATAGTCAATAGAGAAAGGTTTCCGATAGTTGAGGGTATGCCTCCTTGAAAATAGTTAGCTCGAAGATACCTATACATACAAGATATATATTTGAATTACTTCTATGCCAAAAGAATAATGTAAAGCATCCAAAAGGGGTTTCACCATTTCCACTTACAGGGCTCTGAGCTCAGAACATTGAGCAATCTCATTAGGAATGAAACCATGAAGACTATTCTGATGAAGTGCCCTTTATTCAGAAAATAAAGAAATCTTAGCAAATTACACGAAACATTGATCTTGAGTTCAACAGTTATGCCCTAACTAAAGAACTTACAATCTTTGTAGTTTATTGAGTTTGCAAATGCTAGGGGGTATTATTCCTCCAAGCTGCATATATGGCAGATTTCTAAAGGCACACAAATGTAATCTTTAGTAAGATTTGGAATGAGAGAGAGAGAGAGAGAGAGAGAGGAGACATACATAGATATAACTCTTTGGTCTTGTGGACTGCAAGAAATACCAGTCCATTGACATGGAGATCCATCACTATCTTTCCAGTTACTCAGATAATTCTTGCTGTCATTCAAACTAGTTTTCACTTCCAACAAAGCAACACCTAACATTTAAATAAAAATAAAAAAATTCAAACACCAACATTTAAGTATATATTTGAGCTAAAAAGACTAAATTTTTATATGATATCTCATACCATCTGGAGTGAGGGCAAAAGAGCATTCCTTCAAAAGGGTATTTGTGAAAGCTGCTAAGAACACCAAAACTAAAATACCCATTTTCATTTCTTGATTCAAATGTAAGGTTCTTTATCCACACCAAGAATATCTCCAAGCTTCCAAAAGAGAAATTCTTTTTCTCCTTCAACTCCTCCTATCTTGGCAGAATTTGAATGGTAAAAGATGAAAAGTATTTTTTATGATGAAAAAGTTGAAACATGGAAAAAAAGGTGGGGTTTGGAGAGTGGGTACTGCTATAATGACAAATGTGCTTACTTCAAAAATCCCATAATTATTACTCAACTCACAAGAATTAAGAACCTACTACTTCTCTTTTTACTTTGATAAGATTTAGTTTTTTTTTTTTCTTTTTTCTATATATTTGTTGTTGAATTATGGTGTAAGATTCAGTTTGAAACTGTATGGGAATCTGTGCGAGGCATAGCCGTTGTCTTATGGTGTTCAAAAAGCTTGAGCATAAGAGTACTCTCGCAACATGGCGCGTGGAAACACTGCTCTATCCGAAGGCTGTTAAGAACTGAAACTCTTCACGTGGATATTGAAGAAAGGCGTGTGTTAAGTTAATAGTAGATGGCGCGTGAGATTGACTGGCATTAAATAGAGAGAAAGTCCAACGATGCACTGCCCGAGTCTGAAAATCTGCAGAAAATTTTGAAGAAATGGTTCTTTAAATTGGTAATATTTTCACGCGCGCAAAAAAAGAAAAAAATGGCTCTTCACGAATTTGAATTATAAATAGATTTCTCTTCAAAAAAAAGAATTTATAAATTATAAATATTTTTTAAAAAAGTGATGCAAGCAGAAGCATGATAAAGATAAAATTACAATCAGTTGATTTTAGGAATACCCAATGTAAAAAGAAAACTATGTTTGCTTATTTCATAAATCAATTTAACTGCTCAACATAATAAAGATAACTTTTATTTATTTTAATAAAAACCTAGAATCTTAAAAATACGATGAAATCAATATAAAAATATGAATAACAATAAATCAATATAAATCTCCACCAAATATATCTAATCTATATTCTCCATCAAAAAGTCATTTTATAGTGAAAATTTTATGAATAGGACCCTTGTTAAATGTGTCGCGACTCGTGATATTAATTTTATTAAATCATCAATCAAGTTCACAATACATGATGCACTTATAAAATTTTAAAAATTAGTCCGATTTGTGAATAATAATACTATATCTCATGATTTTACAGATTATTTGTGATATATATAAATGTTTGTTCCATCAAAAAAAACATATATATAAATGTTTGTTGATTTACAAAAAAAGTTGAGTTATGCACGATATTATTCAGTTCGGTAGAACGCGGGTCTCCAAATCCCGATGTCGTAGGTTCACAGAATTTATATGGAGCTTTAAAAAGTAATGTCAAACTTGACGTTATTATTTAAATTCGTAGATTTATATAGAGTTTTAAAAAGTAGTGTCACACTTGAACTTTATAAGACCATCTCCAGTCGTTCACACTACACTACAGCAAAATTCACACTACACTACAGCAAAATTCATACTACATTAAATTCATCTCCAATCGCCAACGCTATATTCTGCACTACATTTACTATTCTTATTTTTTATTGATTTAAAATTTATACAAATTTAAACTTAATAATTGCATAATATTTTTATTTTTGTTTTATATTGATTATTGAATATAATTATTTTTATTAGTTATTTTTAAAAAAAAATGTGAATATAAAAAGGCAAAAATTATAGAACAACATTAAATTAAATTTCGTGATACAATGCTACAATCATACATATTAAAAAACATAAAATTAACACAAGAAAAATGACACACAATATAAGAAATTTCAATAAAACAATTACGATAATCTAGATCTCAGAATTGGAATGCTCCTCCCACATATGATCAATCAATGCATTACGAAGTGCGATGTGAGCGTCTTTGTCTTTTTCATAAACAATAATATTGCTTCATGAAATGATGAAATGCAAATTCTATTAAAAATAAATTGTGAAATTAAAATTGTATTAAAAAAAATCAAAAAAATAAAATAATAATGTAGTGTGGTGCAATAGTGTCCACTACATGTGGTGGTGCACTATTCAAATCTATAATGTAGAGGGGAAATGTGGTGCATGGTTGGAGCCACATTTCACACTACATGTAGAGGTAGTGTGAAATGTGGTGCATGGTTGAAGATGCTCTAAGACATTTCCACTAGTGCTAAATATATTTAAATTTGATATTTTTCTGTTTCAGTACTGCAATAAAGGATTGCGTCAAATATTCTCAAACACAACCTCTTTGTGCCAGGAGTTAGACATGTTTTTTTACGAGTTTTATTCTTCTTTTTTTAATTCATTGTTTTCATTAGTTTTTTTTTTTTTACAACAATTATGAATATTAATAGATATATGATAAATAAAAAAATAAAAATATTATGACAGTACAAAAGGTAATGCATACTGTTGGAAATGAATGACAGTTTTTACACATTAAAATAGTACAAAATTTACAGTAAAATATAGTGTAGAATGCTTGAAATATATATTTGAATCTAATTTGAGTAAGGTGAATTTGAGCCAACATATATAGTTTAATTTTT
This sequence comes from Scutellaria minor, assembly GCA_954870855.1. Lineage (NCBI taxonomy): Eukaryota > Viridiplantae > Streptophyta > Magnoliopsida > Lamiales > Lamiaceae > Scutellaria > Scutellaria minor. The sequence continues at coordinate 9,560,393 of OX940737.1, forward strand.
CAATAGACAATATAATATGTTTTTCTAACATATCTTCACGATAAAGTGTGTGTAATTTCCAATTTTACCAAAACAGTTCATAACCAAACCTTAAGAATTTTTTTAATAACTAACATAGATAATATATTTGTTATTTCTAAAATTTTAATCGTTCATCATCCAATACAGAAATACACACGATCAAACAGAAAAGCGAGGAAAGATTTAGAAAATAAATATGAAAAAAAATCCAGGAATTGGATACTTGTAAAAGTGACCAAAATGATTATCGTTGTCATTAAAAGATGGTTTTATTAAACCAAAATTTATTACTTTTAATCTTTATTCATTAACTTCTTGTACCTTTAACGTTTCTTTAACAAACAAGGAGAACCATTTTGACAAGTCCTTTAGAGATTAAATTTAGAGATACACGACTTGACTAACAAAAGGTTTAGCCAATTACAAAGTAGAAGGATGAAGCATGAAGTAACTACAAAGAGAGAGTAGATTAAAATGATAGATGAAAAACTAAACAAGGAAAATGCTAAGGTAAAAGCAGATCAACCCTGTTTTACTCATTAAATTTCACAGATATCAATCTCAACATCATCTTCTGGTTTCGGATGAGGAAGATACACCATTCCCGCATCAGGATTTACCAATTTCCATCTGAAAATACAACGAAAAAAACTCGTACTCTCATACATAACTTCATTATATATATATATATATATATATATATATATATATATATATATATATATATAAAAGGTGACTGCTATTCAAGAAAACAATAACTAGTTGAATGTAACATTCTTTGTCACTTACCTGTATCCTACAACAAGATGATGAATCAAAACGGCAACCTGTAATCGAGCAAGCATGTTTCCAGCGCATGTTCGTGCTCCTGCTCCAAACACTAAATATGATCCAGGCTTTGGTGGTTCCTAAGGAAGTAACTCAAGTGTCAATTAAATATATACATATATATATGAGTGTTTGTTCCGTATAGTCTCGTGTTTTTGGCTTACATTCCATCTATCCGGGTTAAAGCACATGGGGTCCTCGAAATGTTCTGGATTCGTGTGAAGGTATCGAATCCAACATGTCACCTTCCAACCTTTAGGGATTTTATAGCCTGTTTGAAAGAAGGTGTTAGATATCTTATAAGACCACCTTTTGTATGATCTTATATTGTCCTAAAAACGAAATCGATGCTTCTTTCTACCTTCGTACTCGACATCTTTGGTAGCAGTCCGGAAGATAAATGCTGAGATGTTGGCTAATCTGATTACTTCTTCCACCACCTTTATAATTAAGAGACATGTTAGTTATTTGGCTTCAAGATATAATGCTGTTAACGGGTGAAAACGAGCTGAGCCGAGTACTGCCAGGCTCAAGCTTGAGCTTGATTCTAAAACTCGAAGCTCGATCTTGACTCGAACTCGACTGAGCTTATTTTTTTAATGCTCAAGCTCGACTCGACAAATAACTCGATAAACTCGAGCTTGACTCGGTACATGGAAAATATGCTAGGGCTCGAGATTGAAAGCTACCCGAGTAGCTCACGAGCTGTATTATGATATCATTTACACCCCTAGTGGTTTATACTGTGTATAATACCTTACTCGTATACTTGCATGACACAATGTCTTCATAAGTGATGAACTCTCCGTTTAACTTCTTGGATATCGGTATATGCTCTTCCTGCAATTAATGGCACCGATCAAATACATAGATAATAGGTCATAAGACACGATTATCGCTTATCAAATACAGTATTTGGCAGGTTAACCTGAAGTTTCTTGAGAACATGGGGGTGCTTTGCAAGATAATAGATTGCCCACATGATAGAAGCAGAAGTGGATGCAAAGCCTGCTATGAGAAGGATGACCATATTATCAAGAATCTCATTGTCAGTTAATTTGTTGCCCTCTTCATCCTTCATTTGCATTAGCCCTTCCATTATATCATTTTTGGGATTTGAAGAAGCTTCACAACTCTTCCTCTTTTCCAACTCCTCTCTAAATATAGCTACTGCTCTTCTACGACACTGTCAAATGCGTATATATTGTCATCACTGACTACTATCTCAAACCACTTCAAACCTAGCAATATATCGATTTTTGGAACAAAAGAAAAGGATGGTTTTGTTACTGACCTGAAGAGCATAGTGCAGAGCAGTTCCTGGAAAATTGAGGGGATAAGCTCTAAATCCGTCGAGTATACCCTCAAATAGTTCGTCAAGTGTATCCACAACAACGCCTGGCTCAAAGCTAGCGAAATATTTCCCAATGTTTGCAAATGTAACCTAGAGGAGAAATATAAGTAAAGAAAAGAAAAGAGAGCTTTCAACTTCAACTTAAGTCTCATTTCAAGTGAACTAGTTATGTTACCTTCCTAGCTTCCTTGAAAGCTCTGATTCTACCATTCTTAGACCATAACTTGAGGGCAGCAATGACTTGGGGTTGGACCATGAGGGTGATCTTATGGAGCGCAACTGGGTGATTGATCGCCATTACAACGAAGCTTCTAAGTCTGGCATGTGAAGCACCTTCCACATTAACCAGAGATGTGGGTCCCATAAGTTCCATAACAGGCCATTCTGATCGAAAATCCGACTCCGATGATTGCAACACAAATTTGTTGGCGGATGGTGTGCAAGCTATGATGGTTGGTGAACCAAAAAGGTGTGTTCTGTAAAGTCCTACTCCATCACCATACCTGATAATCCACACCAAAACAATTCAATCTTCAACTTACTCTATTTCAATTATATCTAATCTATATATTCAAATTTCAAAACTCTTTGCTCTCAAAACTAAAATCATCATCTGCTTCATAAAAAAAGAGTGGGACTAAAGACATCCCAACTTAGCACACCCCAATTAAAAAGCCTCCCTCTGCCTCCATTTTTTTCTCTATTTTTCATCTTTCTAGTTTCTTTAATATCATATCTTTAATTTCTTGAGGAATGTAATATCAGCATAATGATGAACATTTCACGGATTAGTTAAACATATGAAAATTGTATAAAAAATGCAAAAAATCGATCAAACCTGATTAAGCTCCATTCAGTTCTGGTTGGCCGAACACGTAGAAACACGTTCGGCATAATGGCCGAACGGAGCTAGTAGGACTTAACCTAAAGAGTAAATTTGGTATTTTCATGTTTTTTTAATTAAAAAATATATGAATTAGGGTGTGCTAAGTAAATGATAAATGATAATTCATCCATCCATCTAGCATATTGATCTCATCACTATCACAGAATACAAGGTATAGTAACACTAACAGAATTAAAGAACGTACTTATGGCGTTTAGCATTGATGAAATCATCAGGGCGGCGAAGAATCCTGAAGTAGCAAATAAAGGCCAGCATCTCACCAAGAAATGGCAATCCCATGTAGCCTGGAGGAAGCTTTGCACCGCCGCCATATCGCCGGAGACTGAACGGCAGAGCATACCAATAGTCATTCCACCATAAGAGCAACGCTGCTATTGGCACCACGCCGATCGCCAACGCCACCCACAAACCTCCTGCTGCTGTGTCCATTTCAATCATCTACTTACCACAATTGAAACTAATGCTAGATTATAAGCAAGTCCCACTTGTCTAAATACTGTAAAAATAGATACCTGAGTGATGATTCTCTCGCGTTGACGGAGCATAAAGACAAAGCTTATTCTAACTCTGTCCATATCCTACCGAATAAGAAAGCAAAACAATGTGGCATTTCGCCGAATAAGAAATGTGCGATGCGATTGTAATAAAAAAATGTTAGTCGTGGTTAGGTACCAACTCTCTTAACCACAGTTGATTAGTTCAAGAGTTATAAATTATTCGCAAAAACTTATATGCCCCCAACCCGATCCGGTGCTTCTTGGCGCGCCCAAGCGCCTCCACGCGCGCTACTATGGTGTGGTCGTGCACAAACTTGATTATATACTTTTTAGATATCACACATTTACTTTTCAAATATCACATATCTACCCTTAAAGTATTATACAGAAACACTGTTGTTTTCTTCTTTTTCCTCTTTTTTTTTTCTTCTTTCTTCTTCTTTTGCTTAATTTTTTTTCTTAATGATTTGTTATTTTTCTTATTTATTTAGTACATTTTTCTTCTTATTCTTCTTGTCTATCTTCTTATTCTTATTCTTCTTTAAATTGCTATGAAATCATTTATGAGACCTTCTCCCCTTCTTAATTATGAGTAATTTTAAAACCTTGAAAATAAATTATTTCAAACAATATAAAATCATGATTTGTAGAAAATTTGATGAAAAATATAATGAAATCGTGATTTACAAAAATTTTGAGGAAGATGATGAAACATTTGAAATCTTAAAATTTTCGGTGAAGATATTAGTTGTATGCTCTTAAGGTATCAGTTGTTTACTTTTAAGGTATCACACATTTACTCTTAAGGTATTAGTGCTGTTTTTTTCTTTTTCATTTTTTTTTCTCTCCTTCTTCTTAATCTATTTTCTTATTGATTTGTTATTCTTCTTATTTGTTTTGTATATTCTTCTTCTTCTCTATTTTCTTGTTCTTATTTTTCTTATTTACATATTTACTTTTAAAGTATTAGTATTTATAGTATAAGACAACTCTTAAGGTATCAATTGTATGTTCTTAAGATATCAGTTGTATACTCTTATCAATTGTATACTCTTAGGTATTACATATTACCTTTAAGGTATTAATGTTCATAGTATAAGGTATTACATATGCACCTTTTAAGGTATTACATGATTACCTTTAAGGTATTAATGCTTATAGTATAATGTATTACATATGCACCTTCCAAGGGAGCTATCGAGCAACCCCAACCCGGGTACGAAGATGAGCTCTCGCCCGTTGAAAGGCTGGTGAAAAGGTATTACATAATTATATGAAGAAATTGAGAAGGAAGAGAGAAAAAAAATAATAAAAAAACCAACAGAATAAAAGGAAAGAAACAAAAAAAAAAAAGATGGAACAACACACAAAAAGAAAGAATTAGAGAAATATATATATATGGGGCAGTGGGTGGGTCAGAGCGGATCGGGGACATGAATCCTAATATCCATGCCCGCGGGCACACAACTGTTGCTCTAAATTATCTGAACTTCCACCACTAACCTAATTTCTAATTAAGGGTTTTATTAATGATTTCTATCCAATTTCCTTAATTACTCTCTCATTAATTAACTTTCTAGTGATGAATGGTGGTCACAAGCTCCGTCACAAAATAAAGCTCTTTATTTATTTTAGTTTTCTTATTATAGGTGCTTTTACTTGTAATATCAACGCAATATTACTATTTAATTTAGTGGGTTAATTGCAAAAACACATTATGATTTATTTATTTAATTATTTTTGTATATTGAACATCAATTTTCAATTTTGGCAAAAAAAGAAGAAGATAAAATAACTGTTTGTATTACATTTGAAAAAAAAATTCATGAATTCTATTTTTTTAACGTACAAATAACCCTTTAATTCATTTCAAATTGTGTTAAACCATAATTATTTATATAAAAGTTAAATGAATATCTACAAATTGTTGTATAGTGTTCAAACCCAAAAATTGTTGTTTTACGACTAGGATTAAACGAAGCATAATTTGACGATTAAATATGTAAACCCCTAATTATTTGATTTATTTTATGTGCGTTTCAGCAAATTAATTATATGTATGCTTTGATCGAAGTTTAAATTAATTGGAATTTATATGAAAAGAAAGATCGATAAAATAATTCATAATTCGATCGAGATTAACGTGAATGAAAAATGGAACGAAACACCGAAAGAATGACCTAAAACGGGACCCAATTGAAAGCCCAAATTAAATAATATCATAAAGTATGTTATTATAAAGTTTATTTAATCATATATATAGTTTAGTATATAGATTAAACATTGGTATACAAGGGATATGATCACATAATATATGGTAAAAAACTTGGATGATAGTTTTAACCAAGGTAAGATTATCTCCTCCTTCTCTCTTCCCTAGCTTTTCCGGCGGCCGGCCGGAGCGCCGCCGCCGCTGCCGGCAACACCACCGTCGTCGGATTTTTCATCGAACCGAAACATATCGTAACCTATGCCAATTCGAAGCTCTCGCCGAGCCCGTTCCGATTCCGGGCTCGAATCAGCCATCCGCCGTCGCATTCGTCGGCAATCGGCCGGAGAAGATACGGTCTTTCTCTCTCTAGAAAACCTCGATTTTTTCTCTCTTCGTTTCCGACCATTCGACCACCGATCAGAGCGATTCTTGAGCCTAAGTTGAAATTCTCCGGCCGATCTCCGGCAACGGCCGGTCAAAGTTTCTGCAACTTTCCTTTCTCTCTCTATCTTTTCTCTCTCTTCGCATCTTCTTCGTTTCTTCTCCGATCGGGTCGATTCACACATGCAATCGAAGCTCTTACCGAGCCCGTCACGAAACCGAGTTCGGATCGTTGATCAGACTTTTCCTCCTCCAGCAATCACCGATCAAAGTTCCGGGAACTTTTCTCTCTATCTATCTCTCCTTTCTCTCTTCATTTCCATCTCTACTACATCTCTCTCATCTTTTCCCCCCTCTTGCCGTGAGTGGTGATGGTGATGTGGGTTGTGTTTTTGGTTGTGCTTTGTGGTGCCGCCGTGCGTGGCGGCACCGGTGATGTGGTGGTGGTGGAGGCAAGGAAGGTGACGGGCAGGGGGGGTTTGGTGGTTGGGGGAATTTCTTGAGAATTTGATTAAGTCTAGGGACTTAATTGCAAAACCTCAATTTAAGTTTATTTACAATTTAGTCCCTAAGCTTTTGTATATCTTGTTTTCACCCCCAAATCTTTAGAATATCTCATTTTGATCCCCAAAGATTTCCAAACCTTTGAGTTTCACCCCCAAGACTTCTATATATTACGTTTCGATCCCCAAAGTTTCAGAAATTTCACTTTGACCCCAAAACTTCTCTATAGTTACAGTTTTACCCCGGGTCAAAGTCAACCCTAACCAGAAATTATGTTTTTACCCTTAAACCCTAAAACGCTTCGTTTTAATTCGTTTCTCGTCCGATTAAGCTCATTCTTTCGCCTATAGAACCATAATTAAATCCTCTTCAATATATGCTCAAATTTTAAGCCTTTTGAATCGTTTTCCTTTCCATCATCGTTTCTTCTCGAGAGAGTACTTTAATTAATAAACGTAATGATCGTAAAACGAAACTAATAGATTACGTTTACTTGTTGTAGGCTATCGTGATTAGGAGCATACATGTTTATATTTAAAGTTTGCATCACATGAAGTCAAACACCACCAATCAGGTGGGGATAACTTCTGAACTTAACGATTTTTACGTTTCTGTATCTATTATGTCTTGATATGCTGATGAACTACTGTTACGTTAATCAATGTTAACATATCCATAATCGTATGCTATGAATTGCTTGAACTTACGTGCCTTGGGATTTCGTGTCGTGATATTATATGATCATGACGTTACTAAAATGCTTGATCGCTACGAATCGTTGAACCTTATGTGTTGCGCTTACGTGCTGTGAATTATATGAATATACATGCATGTCATAAATGTTCTACGAAGGGACTGTGGTCCAAGAATAGGCTACGAAGGGATTGTGGTCCAAAAATAAACTACGAAGGGACCAATGGTCCGTAATGAAAGATTTAACGGGATAAAAACCATTTATAGGGTAAGACGGGCTGCCCCCGCACCTATCTACAGCTACGCGACATTATGTTATGTGCAATGTATTTTATGTGCTGTGAATTACTTGTTGTGCTGGTATTAGTTTAATTTATTTAATTGCTTAAACAATTTAAATACGAAAATTACTCCCACGAGTGTATTCAAATGCACTCATCCCTATCTGTACTCACACTATAGGAAGCGATGATAAGTAAGAAAAAAATATAGCGAGAGGGGTGTCGTATCCAGTGTTTCTTCCATTTTAGTTTATTGGATTATCGAAACTTGCTTTGAAACTACTCATGTTTTGTAAAACTGTTTGTAACTTATGATGGATCCTATTTAAATTCCACTGTTAGTTTAAGATGTTTTTTTTCGGCTATGTGCCGATGTTTTGGAAAAATATAAAAGGAGTCGTATGCTTCAACTGAACTTAACTGTTTCTAAATTTGTAATTCAGACCTTTGCTGACTTGATCTGTTTGACAATCTTTAAGGAATTTCGTTTACTCGCTTATTTTATTTTAAAAGAATGTTTCTATCTTTCTTTCTTTTTCCTGCACATCCATAAGCAAACTCTGATATCTTTAAAAGTATGAAAACGGGGCGTGACAGATATGATATCAGAGCCAGGTCCTACCCTTTGTAGGGCCCAACTCAAGCTCGTTTTTCTTTTCAAACATGTTTTAACTAGAAAATCTTTTCAAAAGTGAACGAATAAGCATCTCTCCCTATGCACTTCCCTCCCTAATCGCGGAACTTAATAAGGAAGAATACTTATATGTTATATGTCTATCTATATCGTATCTATCTATTTTCTCTTTTAATTGCTTTAATGGGCGATGATCTTATTACTTCTCTACGTCTCTACAATCGACACGCTCCTCTTAGCCACCGCCACAGGGCCGCTAACTGCAGCAGCGTGAGCTCGTGTCGTAAATGGCTGTTCGTAAGAGTTAATGTGGTATTACAGAGAGTTGGTGTGACACCCTATACCCCTCTGACGTATATTTAATAATACAATATTCATCATGTAGACAGGTCATACTGACGTTTCAATTATCCATATAAGTATAAAACATTATTTAATAACTTGTATCATATAAAATTAAAACACACAACCACTATCTCAGCATAAGTCATATTAAATACAACTCATGATACACGTGTTCCAAAATACAAAAAGAGAAGGAGGAGAAGGTTGCACGAGGCATCAGCCGGCCGACCTGGTATAGCATGGCATCTATGTATACAAACCACCTCAAAAGAGCTATTGAACCTAAAACAATGTATATATGCGATTTTTATGAGTCGCAACTCAGTGAATATAAACCGTTAATTTAATTACACAATAAGCCAATAACAATCATTAACATTGATCATAAACATATGCAAATGCCACTATGTCCGGTTTATTATTCTGTGAACTGCTCAAGCTTGGATCTGTCCCGGGATTTCCAATATGCCACTGTGTATATAGACCCGTAGGTCTCCAATATGATTTAGACCCGTAGGTCTCCAATATGATTTAGACTCGAAGGTCTCCACTGTGTATATAGACCCGTAGGTCTCCAATATGAATTTGACTCGAAGGTCTCCACTTTGTATACAGATCCATAGCAAGATAGTCACAGGCCTTTTAATTTCATGCAATTGTAATGCAACACAACAATCATATGAACATATGATCACGTATACATTTACCAATATATCATTTGATCCAATGACAAATTCATATAAATACATATTCCTTATATACCAAACATTGCATATAATCACATCCCATTGCATATAAATCACATATACGGTTTATACTCACCTTGCTATAATATTTAACCGAGACATCTACGGTCTTCTTCTGCGTTTAGCTAAGAGATAGGACTATAAGTTTCATGTTTTAAGTTTTTCCCAATTCAGCCACTAAAGCTACCAAAATATTCGATGAATTACGAGAACTGGATATATATAATTCACTAATTTCTTTGTACCTTTTTGGGATTATCTTTGAGAATTCACTCCGATCAAATTGAAGAGCATGTCACCACGAGCTCCCTCTCAAAATCTGAAGAAAAACGGTGAAGAAACGAACCCAAAATTCGCAAACCCTTCTCTCTTTTTTTCTTTCCTTTCCTCTGTTCTTTTTTTTCTCTCTGTTTCATTTTCCTTTCGCTGCACTACTTTTTCTTTCTACCTTTTTATTTATTTATTTACTTACCCACCGCCTCACTTAGGCTTCTCCTTAAATCTTTATCAATTTAATATTATTATCATTCTGCCGACTTAATTGCAGGACATTTGCTAACATACTATATATATATTATTATATTAGTTAAATTTTATATTTCTTCTATTTTTTTCTATATTTCTAATTGATTTCTACTATTTATTTTCAAACCAAGTATTATTCTAAATTCTTTACGAATGTCAATATGATATGTTTTTAATGCATCATGAAATGAATGCATGGAATGACTGCCCAATAACGTGTAGGTTTTGGTCGAGGATGTTACAGTTGGGACTATCATTGGCCCTTGTTTATAACAGGATGAGCTAGTTGGTATGTTTTCCTAGTTCATGGGTATGATACGTAAAGTTGTAACCAGTGTTTAAGGACTATGAGACCCTACATATAATCTTTATCTAATGTTTTAAGATGATTTTTTCTCACGATGTGTTTTCGTGTCTTGTATATGCAAGTTGGGTATACGTTATCCTACATGACGAATGAGCACCTCTTTCTATGTCTTTGTCTCCCAAATCACGAAAGTTAATAAAATGAATGTTTATTTGTACCCTGCTACCTGCTATTTGTTTATCTATTGTTATATATATTGTTGGTTTATGTGGGGTAGATTATAAGGGTTATTCTTCGTATGCCACCTAGCTAGAACGATATGCCGATAATATCATATGGTCCGATATATCGAGGGCTTAACTTTCCTTTATTACCGAATCTCAAAACACCTTTCCAAGGAGAAACTCGTAAAAATACTTTATCACCAACCTGGTATTCCATCTCTTTTCTATGTTGATCAAAGTAGCTCTTTTGTCGGTCCTATGCAGCCTTCAATTTACTTTTAATGATATCAACCTTGTCAATTGTGTTCTGAACAATTTTTGGCCCTTCTAAAATTTCTACACCCTCTTTATCCCAATATAGTGGACTTCTGCACTTTCTTCCATATAACGCCTCATATGGTGACATTCCAATGCTACTGTGAAACTGGTTATTATACGCAAATTCCATTAGTGGAATATATCTATCCCACGAACCTTGAAACTCAATAACACAAGCGTGTAGCATCTCTTCTAACGTCTGTATAGTCCTTTCTGATTGACCATCTATTTGAGGGTGAAAAGTTGTACTGAAATATAACTTCGTCCCCATAGCTGTCTGAAAACTCTCCCAAAATTGAGAAGTAAATCTCGGATCTCTATCTGAAATAATGGACATTGGTATACCATGGAGTCGTACAATCTCTCTGACGTACTTCTCTGCCAATTGGTCTAATGAACAACCCCAACGTAAAGGTAAGAAATGTGCTGATTTAGTCAATCTATCCACGATTACCCAGATAGCATTATTCTCTTGTTGCGTTCTCGGTAATCCCAAAACAAATCCATCGTAATCCGCTCCCATTTCCAAATCGGAATAGATAGGGGTTTTAGCATACCTGCGGGTGCTTGATGTTCTGCTTTAACTTGCTGACAAGTAAGACATCTGGAAATAAATTCAGCAACATCTTTCTTCATTTTTGGCCACCAGTAATGCTGCCTCAATGTGTGGTACATCTTTGTTGTGCCTGGATGCATAGCATATGGTGCATTGTGCGCCTCATCTAAAATATCTCGTCGTAAATCATCAACGTCTGGTACACACAACTTGGTGCCAAACATTAATGTATCATCTTGTAAATCAAATGGTGTGTCTTTGCCGTGTCGCACCTGTTCAATAATTTCTGTCAATTTTTCATCTCTATTTTGTGCATCTTGTATTCGCTGTCTCAATACCGGATGAATCTCCAAGGTAGCAATCAGTACTCCATCTGCATCTAACCATAGTCTCGTGTTCAAACTTCGTAGAGTAATTAAATTTGAAAATGAAGTCAGATGCATATTTGCCACTGTATCACCGGACTTCCGGCTTAACGCATCAACTACAATATTGGCTTTTCTTGGATGGTACTCTATCGTGCAATCATAGTCTTTCAATAGTTCCATCCAACGTCTCTGTCGCATGTTCAGTTCTCTCTGACTCATCAAATACTTCAAGCTTTTATGATCGGTAAATATCCGAAATGTCTCTCCATAAAGATAATGCCGCCAAATTTTTAAAGCAAATACCACTGCCGCCAACTCTAAATCATGAACAGGATAGGAAATTTTGTGTGGTCGTAATTGTCGTGACACATAAGCAATTACTTTCTCATTCTGCATTAGAACACAACCAAGTCCTTGATGTGAAACATCACTGTAAACGACAAATCCCCCAGTGCCTGTAGGAATTGTGAGTATCGGTGCTGTAGTCAAACGATGCTTTAACTCATCAAAGCTCTGTTGGCATCTGTCATTCCAATTAAATGAAACATTCTTTCGTAGCAGTTTTGTGAGTGGCGCTGCTATAATGGAAAATCCTTCGACAAACCGTCTGTAGTATCCAGCCATACCAAGAAAGCTTCGAACCTCCGAAACTGTCGTTAGCACCTCCCAGTTTACCACTGCCTTAATCTTTCTAGACTCAACCTCTATGCCTTGTCTAGATACTATGTGTCCCAAAAATACCACATGATCCAACCAAAACTCACATTTACTCAACTTCGCATATAGTTGTTTTTCTCGCAGGATTTGTAACACTATCCGTAAATGATCTGCGTGTTCCTCTATACTCTGTGAATATACCAGTATATCATTAATAAAGACAATGACAAATCTATCAAGGAAAGGTTGGAACACTTTATTCATTAAAGCCATGAATGCTGCTGGTGTATTGGTCAAACCAAATGGCATCACCAAAAATTCATAATGCCCATATCGAGTTCTAAATGTTGTCTTCGGAATATCATCTTTGGCTATCTTTAACTGATGGTACCCAGATCGAAGATCTATCTTGGAAAATACTTGCGCACCATGTAGCTGATCAAACAAATCATCTATCTGTGGTAATGGGTATTTGTTCTTCACTATCACTTGATTTAGCTTTCGGTAATCTATGCACAGTCGTAATGTACCATCTTTCTTTTTCACGAAAAGCACTGGCGCACCCCAAGGTGATACACTAGCCCGTATATACCCTTTTTCTAACAATTCCTGCAATTGCTTCTTTAATTCCTGTAACTCCAATGGGGCCATCCGATATGGAGGAATAGAGATTGGTGCGGTACCTGGTATCAATTCTATGACGAACTTTGTCTCTCTATCTGGTGGTAGTCCTGGTAAATCCTCTGGGAAAACATCAGGAAAATCTTTAACAATTGAAATATCTCTGATCTCATCATATGTAGTTGCACGATCTATAACATGTGCCAGATATGCCTCGTATCCATTTCTAATCATACGGAAAACTGTTGTTGCTGAAATCAAACATGTTGGTATAATCCATCGATCACCATAGAAAACCACTTTAGTCTGTCCAGGAGAATCTATTATTACTTCTTTAGTATAACAATCCACTTTAGCATGATGTCTTGATAACCAGTCCATACCCAATATAACATCAAACTCGCGCAGAAATAACAGGATCAAATCAGCTGGTAATGCTACTGTATCAACCCGTATTATACAATTTCGATATACCGTATGCACCATCACAATCTCACCCAATTGAGTATATACTCCTAAGTTGTAATCTAGTGGTTCGGGTTCTTTATGCAAATGAGATGCTATGGTGGATGATATAAATGAATGAGTGGACCCTGGATCTATCAAGACATGTATTTCAAAATCATTCAAATAGAGTTTACCAGTAATGACCTCAGGTACTGTAGCTGTCTCCCGCTGTGACATTGCAAAAACTCATGCCTGACCCTGTGATCGTGTTCCTGGTGCCTCTAATCTTCCTCTACTAGCAGTAGAGCTTAAAGTCTGAACTCTACCACGACCTCTACTAACACTCGCCACTGGTGCTGCTGGCTGAATATTTTGCACTGTCGATTCTGATGCTACTCTACCAGTGTTTAATCTATCAGGTCTAGCTGGACATTCCCTATAAAAATGTCCATGTTGTCCACAATAATAACAACCTCCAGTAAGAAATCGACACTCTCCTACATGATATCGACCACAATGCTTACACATAGGTCGTGTTTGTATTATCGGGCTAGGTCCTCGGCCACTTCCATGACTAAAAGACTGTACACGTCCACCTCTCTGACCGACTGGACCACCTCTGCTAAATGTCTGTGCTGGAGAGAAAAAACTCTGACGTTTAGTCGGCCTCTCACTTGACTCACTAATATGAGTCATTGACTCTCTCTTTGGCTTTTGAAAATATGTTTGTCGTTCTTTTAACAAAGTCTCGACCCTAACTGCTGCAGTACGTAAATCTGTGTAAGTACGGAGATCCTAAGATGTAATCTTACTTCGAATATTATATGAAAGTCCCTCCTCGAAGTGTCTACATCTATCTCGCTCAGTAGCAACCATCGCAGCCACATAAGGTGATAATTGAGTAAATTTAACTTCATACTCAGCAACTGACATATTTCCCTGTTTAAGGGATAGAAATTCCCTTTGTTTGTTATCCCGGTATACCTCTGGCATATATCTATCTTTGAACACGGTGAGAAAATCATCCCAAGTAAGGATTGACGGCTGTACTGTAGCATGTGGAACCGTCTCCCACCAATCATATGCATCCCCTTGTAAGAGTGACACTGCAAAGTCAAATCGTTCCTCTACAGTGCATCTCATCATGGCAAAAACTCTTTCTATTCTTTTGAGCCATGTCTCAACTTCAGCAGGATCAGTAATCCCATAAAAGTCAACTGCTCCTAAATTACGGAGCTCCTTGAAATTTCTACTTCTGGAACCTATACCTGGTCCCTGTACCTCTTGTTCTGCCCGTCTAGGTGAATGTTGTGCAGGCTCATGTGTTGCATATAATGTACGAGATGCCTCTATCGATTGATGTGGCACGGCTGAACCTTCTCTCCTTAATGATTCATGCTCATGAATGTCCATGTTCCTATTTATATAAATGCAATTTCAATGTCAATTATATATTATGTGTAATGCTTATGAATGCATAATGACACCGAGGAATCATATCCCCGCTCTGATACCAAACTAAACTGTGACACCCTATACCCCTCTGACGTATGTTTAACAATAAAATATTCATCATGTAGACAGGTCATACTGACGTTTCGTTTATCCATATAAGTATAAAACATTATTTAATAACTTGTATCATATAAAATTAAAACACACAACCACTATCTCAGCATAAGTCATATTAAATACAACTCATGATACACGTGTTCCAAAATACAAAATGAGGAGGAGGAGAAGGTTGCACGAGGCATCAGCCGGCCGACCTGGTATAGCATGACGTCTATATATACAAACCACCTCAAAAGAGCTATTGAACCTAAAACAATGTATATATGCGATTTTTATGTGTCGTAACTCAGTGAATATAAACCGTTAATTTAATTACATAATAAGCCAATAACAATCATTAACATTGATCATAAACATATGCAAATGCCACTATGTCCGGTTTATTATTCTGTGAACTGCTCAAGCTTGGATCTGTCCCGGGATTTCCAATATGCCACTGTGTATATAGACCTGTAGGTCTCCAATATGATTTAGACCCGTAGGTCTCCAATATGATTTAGACCGAAGGTCTTCACTGTGTATATAGACCCGTAGGTCTCCAATATGAATTTGACCCGAAGGTCTCCACTTTGTATACAGATCCATAACAAGATAGTCACAGGCCTTTTAATTTCATGCAATTGTAATGCAACACAACAATCATATGAACATATGATCACGTATACATTTACAATATATCATTTATACATTGACAAATTCATATAAATACATATTCCTTATATACCAAACATTGCATATAATCACATCACATTGCATATAAATCACATATACGGTTTATACTCACCTTGCTATAATAAGTAATCCGTTTTTCGCTCAGGTTCCTCTTCCCATTCTACAGCCTGTGCTCCTATATGATTCAATGCAATTTAACCTAATCATCCCCTTAATATATATTTCTATTATGCAATGAAATGCAATGCATATATGTTTTATTAACCATGTTCATTATTTTCCCTATAACTTGAGTTATAAAATTCCGAGTCGAGCAGGGTAAAATTCTGTAGAAACTTAACATATAGCTTTACAACTTTTATGTTTAGCATTTTCCAAAATTCAGTCTCCAATCTGCTTAAAATTAAGCCACAATCACATCATACATATATAATACTAAATTCTAGCAACCTTTATTCTTTTGACATTATCTCACTCAATATTTAACCGAGACATCTACGGTCTTCTTCTGCGTTTAGCTAAGAGATATGACTATAAGTTTCATGTTTTAAGTTTTTCCCAATTCAGCCTCTAAAGCTACCAAAATATTATATGAATTACGAGAACTGGATATATATAATTCACTAATTTCTTTGTACCTTTTTGGGATTATCTTTGAGAATTCACTCCGATCAAATTGAAGAGCATGTCACCACGAGCTCCCTCTCAAAATCTGAAGAAAAACGGTGAAGAAACGAACCCAAAATTCGCAAACCCTTATCTCTTTTTTTCTTTCCTTTCCTCTGTTCTTTTTTTTCTCTCTATTTCTTTTTCCTTTCGTTGCACTACTTTTTCTTTCTACCTTTTTATTTATTTATTTACTTACCCACCGCCTCACTTAGGCTTCTCCTTAAATCTTTATCAATTTAATATTATTATCATTCTGCCGACTTAATTGCAGGACATTTGCTAACATACTATATATATATTATTATATTAGTTAAATTTTATATTTCTTTTATTTTTTTTTATATTTCTAATTGATTTCTACTATTTATTTTCAAACCAAGTATTATTCTAAATTCTTTACGAATGTCAATATGATATGTTTTTAATGCATCATGAAATGAATGCATGGAATGACTGCCCAATGACGTGTAGGTTTTGGTCGAGGATGTTACAGTTGGGACTATCATTGGCCCTTGTTTATAACAGGATGAGCTAGTTGGTATGTTTTCCTAGTTCATGGGTATGATACGTAAAGTTGCAACCAATGTTTAAGGACTATGAGACCCTGCATGTAATCTTTATCTAATGTTTTAAGATGATTTTTGCTCACAATGTGTTTTCGTGTGTTGTATATGCAAGTTGGGTATACGTTATCCTACATGACGAATGAGCACCTCTTTCTGTCTTTGTCTCCCAAATCACGAAAGTTAATAAAATGAATGTTTATTTGTACCCTGCTACCTGCTATTTGTTTATCTATTGTTATATATATTGTTGGTTTATGTGAGGTAGATTATAAGGGTTATTCTTTGTATGCCACCTAGCTAGAACGATATGCCACGTGGTAGACCAAGAAGGGACCAACCACTCATGGACAACCAACCGTCAGCGGGGAACTAGCCACTAGTGGGAAACCCACCAGCGCACGACGTGGACACCACGATGTGGGACTTAGTGATTGTGTTGAGGAGCCTCATCCGACATTTTGAGACAACACATCTCGCGCCACCAACCTCTTCAAGAAGCGATACAAATCTGGTGATTGAACAATTCCGGCGGTTCAATTTGCCAACTTTCTACGGAAATGGGGAAACAGCGGAGGTAGAAGAATGGCTGAGATCGATGGACCGCCTTTTCGGACACCTGACTTGCACTGAGGAATAGAAGGTTTCCTGTGCTGTGTTTCAACTTGCTGAGGAAGCCAGTTACTGGTGGGAATCGTACGTGAGGACCATACCTCTAGAGCAAAGGAGTGTTATGAACTGGGAAACCTTCAAGGAGGCGGTTATACAGAATTTCTTACCCCAGTCGTACCGCGATTGGAAAAAAGTAGAGTTCCTGCACCTTCGCCAAGGAACCACCACTGTGGGAGAATACAAGAGGAAATTCAATCAGTTGAGTAAGTATGTGCCTCATTTGGTGGACACCGACTCTAAGAAAGCCCGACGCTTCGAAAGAGGTCTTCGTTCAAAAATCAGTTCCATCTTAGCTGGTTAGGGGACCATGACGTATGCTGAAGTTGTCGAGAGAGCCCAGGAGATTGCTTCTCATCTACGCTTGGACGTTGCACCACTCGAGAAAATCCTAAGGATGCCTGGGAAAAGAAAATGGACTGGTCCGAGTCATAGCTTCAATCAGAACAAGCACCCAAGGACCAACAGTGCTCCGCTCCCCCTACCCCTAAGCCAGGAAACTCATGTGCCAAGTGTGGGAAGACTCATGCAGGACCATGTCTTCTAGGGACCAGATTTGCTTTAGATGCAGAGAACCAGGACACGTTGCCATCAAATGTCCGAAGTTCAATAACACAGCAACGACAGAGAAGCCGAGGTCACAAACGAGCAAGACCCAAAACTGCTTTAGATGTGGAGAACCTGGACATATAGTACGCGACTGCCAGAAGTTTAGAAATCCGGTGGCTGCAGCACCAAGACCGAGGCCAGGAGCAGGCCAGGCCCAGACGTTCACTCTTACTCGCTCAGAGGCTGTCGAAGGATCGGAAACCATGACAGGTATGTTAACAGTTTTTGATATCCTTGCTCTCGTCTCGTTTGATACCAGGACAACCCACTCTTTCGTCTCTATTGGATTTTTATGATTTGTTGAAATCTGAAGACGATAGGGTAGTCGCTGAAACCCCAGATATTAGCATCCCATCGGGAAGGACGGTACAAATTGTTGACATATTGGTAAATGTATAAATGATATATTGGTAAATGTATACGTGATCATATGTTCATATGATTGTTGTGTTGCATTACAATTGCATGAAATTAAAAGGCCTGTGATTATCTTGCTATGGATCTGTATACAAAGTGGAGACCTTCGAGTCAAATTCATATTGGAGACCTACGGGTCTATATACACAGTGGAGACCTTCGAGTCTAAATCATATTGGAGACCTACGGGTCTAAATCATATTGGAGACCTACGGGTCTATATACACAGTGGCATATTGGAAATCCCGGGACAGATCCAAGCTTGAGCAGTTCACAGAATAATAAACCGGACATAGTGGCATTTGCATATGTTTATGATCAATGTTAATGATTGTTATTGGCTTATTGTGTAATTAAATTAACGGTTTATATTCACTGAGTTACGACTCATAAAAATCGTATATATACATTATTTTAGGTTCAATAGCTCTTTTGAGGTGGTTTGTATATATAGACGTCATGCTATACCAAGTCGGCCGGCTGATGCCTCGTGCAACCTTCTTCTCCTCCTCATTTTGTATTTTGGAACACGTGTATCATGAGTTGTATTTAATATGACTTATGCTGAGATAGTGGTTGTGTGTTTTAATTTTATATGATACAAGTTATTAAATAATGTTTTATACTTATATGGATAAACGAAACGTCAGTATGACCTGTCTACATGATGAATATTTTATTGTTAAATATACGTCAGAGGGGTATAGGGTGTCACAGTTTAGTTTGGTATCAGAGCGGGGATATGATTCCTCGGTGTCATTATGCATTCATAAGCATTACACATAATATATAATTGACATTGAAATTGCATTTATATAAATAGGAACATGGACAATCATGAGCATGAATCATTGAGGAGAGAAGGTTCAGCCGTGCCACATCAATCGATAGAGGCATCTCGTACATTATATGCATCACATGAGCCTGCACAACATTCACCTAGACGGGCAGAACAAGAGGTATAGGGACCGGGTATAGGTTCTAGAAGTAGAAATTTCAAGGAGCTCCGTAATTTAGGAGCAGTTGACTTTTATGGGACTACTGATCCTGCTGAAGCTGAGACATGACTCAAAAGAATAGAAAGAGTTTTTGCCATGATGAGATGCACTGTAGAGGAACGATTTGACTTTGCAGTGTCACTCTTACAAGGGGATGCATATGATTGGTGGGAGACGGTTCCACATGCTACAGTACAGCCGTCAATCCTTATTTGGGATGATTTTCTCACCATGTTCAAAGATAGATATATGCCAGAGGTATACCGGGATAACAAACAAAGGGAATTTCTATCCCTTAAATAGGAAAATATGTCAGTTGCTGAGTATGAAGTTAAATTTACTCAATTATCACCTTATGTGGCTGCGATGGTTGCTACTGAGCGAGATAGATGTAGACACTTCGAGGAGGGACTTTCATATAATATTCGAAGTAAGATTACATCTTGGGATCTCCGTACTTACACAGATTTACGTACTGCAGTAGTTAGGATCGAGACTTTGTTAAAAGAACGACAAACATATTTTCAAAAGCCAAAGAGAGAGTCAATGACTCATATTAGTAAGTCAAGTGAGAGGCCGACTAAACGTCAGAGTTTTTTCTCTCCAGCACAGACATTTAGCAGAGGTGGTCCAGTCGGTCAGAGAGGTGGACGTGTACAGTCTTTTAGTCATGGAAGTGGCCGAGGACCTAGCCCGACAATACAAACACGACCTATGTGTAAGCATTGTGGTCGATATCATGTAGGAGAGTGTCGATTTCTTACTGGAGGTTGTTATTACTGTGGACAACATGGACATTTTTATAGGGAATGTCCAGCTAGACCTGATAGATTAAACACTGGTAGAGCAGCATCAGAATCGACAGTGCAAAATATTCGGCCAACAGCACCAGTGGCGAGTGTTAGTAGAGGTCGTGGTAGAGTTCAGACTTTAAGCTCTACTGCTAGTAGAGGAAGATTAGAGGCACCAGGAACACGATCACAGGGTCAGGCATGAGTTTTTGCAATGTCACAGCGGGAGACAGCTACAGTACCTGAGGTCATTACTGGTAAACTCTATTTGAATGATTTTGAAATACATGTCTTGATAGATCCAGGGTCCACTCATTCATTTATATCATCCACCATAGCATCTCATTTGCATAAAGAACCCGAACCACTAGATTACAACTTAGGAGTATATACTCAATTGGGTGAGATTGTGATGGTGCATACGGTATATCGAAATTGTATAATGCGGGTTGATACAGTAGCATTACCAGCTGATTTGATCCTGTTATTTCTGCGCGAGTTTGATGTTATATTGGGTATGGACTGGTTATCAAGACATCATGCTAAAGTGGATTGTTATACTAAAGAAGTAGTAATAGATTCTCCTGGACAGACTAAAGTGGTTTTCTATGGTGATCGATGGATTATACCAACATGTTTGATTTCAGCAACAACAGTTTTCCGTATGATTAGAAATGGATACGAGGCATATCTGGCACATGTTATAGATCGTACAACTACATATGATGAGATCAGAGATATTTCAATTGTTAAAGATTTTCCTGATGTTTTCCCAGAGGATTTACCAGGACTACCACCAGATAGAGAGATAAAGTTCGTCATAGAATTGATACCAGGTACCGCACCAATCGTTATTCCTCCATATCGGATGGCCCCATTGGAGTTACAGGAATTAAAGAAGCAATTGCAGGAATTGTTAGAAAAAGGGTATATACGGGCTAGTGTATCACCTTGGGGTGCGCCAGTGCTTTTCGTGAAAAAGAAAGATGGTACATTACGATTGTGCATAGATTACCGAAAGCTAAATCAAGTGATAGTGAAGAACAAATACCCATTACCACGGATAGATGATTTGTTTGATCAGCTACAGGGTGCGCAAGTATTTTCCAAGATAGATCTTCGATCTGGGTACTATCAGTTAAAGATAGCCAAAGATGATATTCCGAAGACAACATTTAGAACTCGATATGGGCATTATGAATTTTTGGTGATGCCATTTGGTTTGACCAATACACCAACAGCATTCATGGCTTTAATGAATAAAGTGTTCCAACCTTTCCTTGATAGATTTGTCATTGTCTTTATTAATGATATACTGGTATATTCACAGAGTACAGAGGAGCACGCAGATCATTTACGGATAGTGTTACAAATCCTGCGAGAAAAACAACTATATGCGAAGTTGAGTAAATGTGAGTTTTGGTTGGATCATGTGGTATTTTTGGGACACATAGTATCTGGACAAGGCATAGAGGTTGAGTCTAGAAAGATTAAGGCAGTGGTAAACTGGGAGGTACTAACGACAGTTTCGGAGGTTCGAAGCTTTCTTGGTATGGCTGGATACTACAGACGGTTTGTCAAAAGAATGGTAGTATTTGGATGGATTTGGAAATCCTAATTTCAATCCCGTAACAAACGAGGATTTGAGATTTTGAAATCTCAAATCCTGACTGGTGAATCCCAAAACAAACATACTCTCAAATCTCAAATCTCAAAATCTCACCAGTCAGGATTTGAGATTTCAAAATCTCAAATCCTCGTTTGTTACGGGATTGAAATTAGGATTTCCAAATCCATCCAAATACTACCCTATTTACAAACAAAATACTATAATTATATCTATATTGTAACCTATATCTAATCTATTAATACACAAATCCCAAAATATAATTAATATATAATATTGCTAGTATATTTATTCAACTTTTCAGTTTACAAGATAATGGCCGCCCCTTTCCCTATGCATCACCACTAACAAAATATAAAAACAATTCATCCCATTATCTCTCTCAACCACTTCTGATCCTTCAATTAACATTCATATTTTTAATACAAATATTTGTCCATCTCTTTCCACAGTGAATGCCAATAGTGCCCTCATCAATGAACTTTCACTTTTTAGTGTAGGTTATTTTATTTTTAATGTAAATCCTCTCTTCTCCGTCTCCTCATTGAATATCTCTCACTCTGTCACTCACCCTGCAACTCTGTATATTTTTGTCCATTTGTATTCCCTTCTGCAAAGGTGGAACACACCATCTGAATTTTTTTTCTCTCCTATATAAATGAATCGTGACCGTATGTGGATCACACGCGATATGTCGATTTCACAGATGAGATGATATATGGGTTTTTTGATACTATTCTCCTTTGATTTTATAATTGCATGTTTGATTTATCATGACTACAACCTACATCTGCTTTTGGTGTAAATATTCTTCCCTACTTCTTGCTATATGAGTTATGTGGAAGAGTTTTATTGAAGTGGGTTTGACTCTGAAAAGTAGATCTCGAGATCTCGCTCTTCTGCTCCGATCCACTGTTCATACTTTATTGCTTCAATAGTTGATTCAAATTGTTGTTGTATATTATTTATATTGTAGGGTTTTTTGTACTCTAGTCTTGTGTATAAATATAGTGACATATTTACAATGAATGTCAACACAACCCACACACTGTGCACGAGAAGCAATAATCCACTGGAAACGATAAAAAAGAAGAGGACGAAAGCGTCGGAGCACCGGTTAATCGAATCCATTTTAGAAGAGAGTTCAGTGGGTAGCAACTTTGTACCCTATCCACCTCGTCGAAAGAAGGTTAGTTTAGATATGATGTGTTTTGATTTTTTTGATTTAG
This sequence comes from Scutellaria minor, assembly GCA_954870855.1. Taxonomy (NCBI): domain Eukaryota; kingdom Viridiplantae; phylum Streptophyta; class Magnoliopsida; order Lamiales; family Lamiaceae; genus Scutellaria; species Scutellaria minor. The sequence goes on from OX940737.1 coordinate 9,583,638, forward strand.
ATATATGAGTGCTACTATTTGATTATTTTTGTCTCTTTAGTTGATTTTCTACATAGTGTGTTTTTTCTGCAAAATAAAATGTTACGGGTGAGTTTTCTATTATTTAATATATTTGTTTCTCAAGTTATGAAATTATATATTTCAATTAAAATGAGTGTTGATATATATTGAAATAATTTTTTATTTAAATATGTGTTATTGGGTATATGTATTCTGATGACTTTTGTTTATTTGGATGTATCATTTTGCTATGAGTATGGTAATTTTGTTTTCGAAATAAAGTTGATTTAAAAGGATGGCTAATATATTGGAAAATAAACTTTCATTTTTAATTTTTTTTCAACTTAGTTTTAACTTTTTTTTATATATGTCTCTCTCTTTAATGGAAAATTTTGGTCTACTAATATTGCTTATTATAGCATGTTCTGTGTGTTTTTATTTCTTGTTGTGTAAATGGATGTATTAGTCACCTTTAAGTGACATGTTATAAGTGTTTGTTGAAGAAATTGTTTAATGATGACATTACATTAAAAGGATTGTTTTAAGAGGTCAAACAAATATATTATTTCCAGTTAATTAGAACAATCCGAAAGTTTAGAAGTTTTATAACAACTTTAGTAGATGATCATATTGTAATGGCTAGTGGTGTTGTATAGAAGTACTTTTTTTCCCTTGTATTTAGTTGTAATTTGGCCTCTTGTATGATATATTGTTAATGAATACATCGAATGTTTGTTTTCTTTATCCGACATATTATTTATTATATTTTAAAATTTGTACCTGATTTGGATTATTCAAAATATCATATTTCATTTTTTTATGAACTCAAATTTGTTGAGACAATTGATCTAATTAAGAGTTGAATATTTGTTGAGATAGTTGATCTAATTTCTGTAAGAATAACAATTTGTTTTAAGTTGCATCAACTGTTTTACTAATGCTAATCTCAATAATAAAGAAATTGACCAATAAATATCCCGGCCTATTGATACAAACATATCAAAACTAATAAATGGTAGATTTTTAGTAGGTTTCACAAGTTTTAAAAGGTTCATAATATTGTTTACGTAAATTAAGTAACAATTGAAGTAAGTCATTATATTAAAGAATGTTTATAAAATATTCTAAATTATAGAATTAAGTCTGTGACATTGATTATATATTATAAAAAAATGAAAAAATAAAAAAATGCATAATCATTGTACTAATGACACTCATGTGAGTCCTAGATGCGTCGTGGCAATGGTGGTGTCGGGCAAGTAGATAAGGTCACGTGGACACGTGATAACGAGGCTCAATTCATAGTACTTTGCCATCAAGAATATTTGAATGGACTCCTGCTCACAACCTCGTTCTCCCGGCCTGTAATGGGACAAATTTGTGATAAGTTGAACGCCCTCGTTGTGGAGCGCTACTTCTACAAAGTTGATCAAGCCCAAACGAAATGGAAGAATATTAAGCGCGCATGGCGTTTGCTCTACAACCTCAGATTCAAACGTGGCTCGGGGCTTGGTTGGGATAGTGAAAATGAGACAATTGTTGGGCCTGAAGATGCTATGAATGCGATCTACATGGTAATTCGACGACATGTATACATCAATTTTTTATCAAAGTTTATCATAAATCTTCAATTAAGATGAAATTTAACTCAAAATGTAAGTATATGTCAACATTTTAGGAGCATCGAGAAAATCGTGCGATCATCCGACGTGGTCTTCCCCACTTCGACCTACGCACAGAGATGCTCGACAAAAAGATGGCTACGGGTGACTTTGCTCGTTCATCCAGATAGCCCCCTTCCTCATTCGAGAGTTCATCTGATGATGGCATGCATCCACCTCCTCCACCTGATCATGGCCCTACTGATGGATCACCTCATATTGGTCCATCATTCAATTTCACACCAGACTTTAACTCTGTAGACATGGGAGGATCCTCCAAGTCATCGGGGCAAAAACGATCGGCTGGAGTCTCTGAACTAGAAGGACCCAGCCTTGTCCGGGCCCTGACTGAGATCGCGGGTTACTTTGGTGATAAAAGAACAAAGACATCGGGAGTTGAGAAAATGACAGATGAGTTTAACACTTGCATTCGTCTTATGAGAGAAATTGAAGATATCCCACTAGACTCTCGTGTTATCGCTAGTGAGCACTTTCGCAAGACCACTACAAGAATTATGTTCTTGTCCATGACCGAGGACGAGCGTCGTTGATGGTTGGGTCGCCTTTTGGGATGATGCGAATGCGGATTAGTTCGCTTATGTATTAGTATTATTTTATCTTTATTATTTTAAGTTGTATTAAGACAAGTTTTAAGTTGCAAATTTCAATTTTCTTCGTTTCTATGCATATGAATGTGATTTGCATTAGCACACGTAATGAGAGAGACTTATATATGATTTGAATATTCACTGTGTTGTCACAATTAAGTATTTTGGAGTTTTATTTGTCTTTCTATTTTGGTATTTTATTTATGGTTAATCTCCTACGTATATATTTATACATTTCGAATGAAAAAGTTGGAAGGACTCAATGAATAATTGTTTTTTGATCATGCAAGGACTATGTCGGATTTGTCACAATCATCTTCAAGTGATGAATATGAATTGGATGATTCTTCATCTGGGAAAAGTAATTCTTCCGACCTAGAAAGCTATTCGTCAACTGATGAAAGTATTGCGATTGTGCTTACTGGAATTGTAATTCCAATGCTCACTACTCAGAACCGTGTAACCAAGGAATACATCAAGGCTTCAAGGAAATGATTGGGTTGGTGAAATCCTTATGGGGATAGAGGGTCGATTCTACGATATAGTACGGATGAGTAGACCAACTTTTTATACACTCGTGGAGGAATTGATGGGCAGAGGATTACTCATTCAGGGTATGTTTGCACGTGTTGCAATAGTTGAGGAGGTTGTGATGTTTCTACGTACTGTTTCTTCACATGTGCGAAACCGGGAGAGTATGGAATGCTTTCAGCATTCACTAGAGACCATACATCGTCACTTCCACCGTGTACTTGATGTTATAGTTGAGTTAGCCCCGATATATATTATCTCCCCAAACTATAATGAAACACCACAACAAGTTTTGAACAATCAGGATTTTTTTCCATATTTCCAGGTATAATATGTTTGAAATTATTTCATTTATATATGTTTTTTTATCTTGGAAAATATTAAAATGCATTTTTTCAATAATTTCAGGGAACAGTTGGAGCTATGGATGGGACATTGATCCCGGCTTGGGTGCCACAAGCTAGACAAAATGCCTATCGATCTCGCAAGACAACCATATCTCAAAATGTCCTTGTAATTGCTGATTTTAATATGATGTTCACCTATGTATATGCCGGTTGGGAGGGCAGCTCCAGTGATGCCAATGTTCTGTTCAATGCTGTTCAAAATGACTCTCACTTTCCTTGGCCTCCGGAAGGTAGTATGCCACAATAATCTATTTTAGTAGTTATTATATAATTTAAGTCAAAATATGAATTACTTTTTTTTGTATTTAGGAAAGTACTATCTTGTCGATGCTGGTTATACCAATTACGGGCCTTTTCTTGCACCATACAGGGGGACTCGTTACCATATCAACGAGTTCCAACAGAGTGGAGCAGTAGCCAATACTCCAATGGAACTTTTCAATCATCGACATTCACGTTTGAGGAATGTGATCGAGCGATGTTTTGGATTGCTGAAGAGTCGATTTTCCATTCTAAGATGGGGGATGCCTTCTTATAACATGAGAACACAAGTGAAAATTGTGATTACATGTTGCGTGATCCACAATTTCATACGTCGTAGCGGGTTACCAGATGCTCTATTTGAGGGGACTTCAGAGCAGTTGATAGATGATGCCGAGATTATGTCGCATCGCTACCATCCGACATCTGCACAGATTGCGCATCAATCTGAGTTTCGTGACTCTTTGGCGGATGCAATGTGACAGAACAGGAACCTTTGATATAACATTTTTATGTGTTAAATACTTATAATGGTTTATAGTAAGCTCTATGTTGGCCTACTATTGTGTTCAAACAATGTTTTCAATTATGTAAACATTTCTGTGTAGACTAGATACCTCGTTATTTTAAGATATTATCTTATTGGGTATGTTTGTATCATCGTAAGAAGTTTTTTAAATGTTCGAAATTATGATAGTAATGTTATTGATGACAATGTCAATATTTTAATTTTCCAAATGAACCATAACATGATTAAGATGATAATTTCTATATAATTTTGTATCTTTACACACCTATGTATCACTATTAATTAAATTATATATAAACATATATACAGACATATATTTAGTACCGAAAATTTATACTTATATATATATTTATTTATTTATGACCTGACATAATTAATTATTTAACTAGTTAATAATGGGTATAAGATTAAGTAGTCAGTTATATATATATATATATGATTATGTTCACATATAATCATTTTATTTTGAATATGATAGTATAAGAATAAAATGAAATAGAATAAATAATATTATTTCATTTCTATAAACATCATTCAAGTTTATAATATACCAATAAATTATAGTATACTATTTATGTGTGTTTACGTCGGTTAGTATAAATTATATACATTGATACACAATGATTTGCTAATTTTTTGTTTATAAATAAAAGAAAATATCAAGCATATATTATTTCGTTTTATTTTTACTTAAACATATTAAAATTTTAAATTATCTTTTTGAGTAAATAATAGTGGATAATGTGTGTGTATATATATATATTATATTATATATGTAGATATAGATGTATATATTATTTTTTATTTATAAATATTAGGAAATAAAATAAATGTATACAGAAATATAATGAGCTTCATAATTTGATTTCAATATAATAATAATAATAATAATAATAATAACAAACTTTCATTTCAACTCTTCCAAATATTGTAATCATTAATATACAATCATTCAATCATTATTATTACATCAATTAACAATATAATATTACATATACACACTTTTTCCAGCATTGATTTGACATCTACAGTAATAATTCTATCCTATAAAATCTCATAACAAACACAGATTTTAACTATTCACCTTTATTTACAAATCCCAGGATTTCAAAGTCGGATTTCCCCAATCCTACATAATCCCAAAACAAACATACCCTAATGTTTTGTATACCCTGTCATAGTGTGTGACACATGTTACGCTAGTATGCTGCTTTGCTCCATATATAACGAGCTATGTTCATTCTACAATGTAATTAAAATCAATACACAAAAACTGTTTTTTATTTTTTATTTTAAGGTTTTCGGTTTCGTTGGAAAGCTTGTATTATGTTTTACTTCTTATGGAGTGTCACCAGTTCCTTTAGTATGAATACATGGAGTTAATTACTTAATCCACCAAAATACAAAGTGGGTTTTCTTTTTTAAATTTTATTATTAGTGGTCGATGGACCACTATATGAAGTGACATTAGTCCACTAGAAAGGCAAGCTAGCTACTTTTCTTTCCACCACGTGGTAATAGAAGAGATTGCAAAATTAACCACAAAATGATGATCACAAAAGATAGACAAAAATGTACCGATGAAAGGGAATCCATGCATCTAATTAAAATACCAATAATAATTAAGGAGTTGATTTTATGAAATCAATCCTGCAAATTTAATTTTGTATGATGGGTAATTTACAAATCATAATTTATAAATAGAGATTATCTTGTAAAAATGAATTTATACGATAAATAATGGGGTTATATCTCATAAAATTATAAATTATATCAGTGATATGTTAATTAGTGATATGGTGATGTAAGTAGAATAAATTACCTAATAACAAGTAAACAAAATGTGTGCTCTAATTCCCAAATTAGATACTGTTCATGTTGTTAGTTTGCTCCTCTGCGGTTGCAGTTGAGTCCATACAAGGTTTTTACTGAGTTTGATCTATAAAATTCTATAAAGACAAACAATTGAAAATAAGATTGATTGACTACAGAAATGAATTTTTTTATTATATTTGATATTACATAACATTTAATGTTTGTTATATATTAATTAATAATATAATTTATACACAATATCTTAGAATAAGAGATATAATAATATTGACTTATTTGATTACCTTTCCAAAACTTTTTTAATTCTTCTGAAAAATTAATTTTTAGTAAAACATAAAAAGACGCAAATTGCGTCAAGAAGATTTTGTCAGAAATTTAATTATTCAAACTTTTATCATTGCTGCCAAGGTGGGGCCAACATCAGAGCGTCAATTATTTATTCCACTCACTTACATTGAAGTTTTTATGATTATATATTTTAACACAATTATTTATGTGCATTAGGTTCACGTATCCTAGATCTATGCAACTAGATCGACCCAACCTTATGGTGCATTTCACGCGTCCCACAGGCCCACATGCGCGCCACGCGCCCAAACCTTAGTTCAAACCCTAGCTCAAACCCTAGTTTCGCAATTATGTTGGACTAACATTTTAGTTTGTCGAACCTAACATTTTAGTTATGGTCGTATAACCTTTTGCAATGTATGACAGACTTATATCTTTCAAAACCTTTATGTTGTAATAATATAACATTTATGTATAATAATTTAATTTTTTCGTTATAATAATATAACCTTATGTTATTCTTTAAGTATATAAAAATTATGATATTTGTACATAAAAGATTATTACTAATATAACATAAATGTTAAATTATTATAGCATAAAAGTTTTGCTATATTACATGAATTTTAATAGTGAAAAAAGTCTAAGTTATTCACTGAAAGACATAAATCTATACATAAAGGTTATACTATTACAACATAAAAATTATACTATTACAATATAAAAGTTATGACATAAAATAAAATAAAAAACCTAGACGTGGATCCGAACCGAACCCGGCCCGACCTGAACCACGCACATCCAGTTGCATGGATCATGATCCATACACTTGATGCACACAAACACTACTCATATTTTAATACATCATCCGATTTAAAGATAAAAAAAATAAAAAATAGAAGGAAAGAAAAGAAAATAAAAAATTCACATAATCTATTAAAGAACGTTATGATATTCTATTTTTACATGTTCTAGAATGTTTGCATCTTTTCCAAGAATGGGGTTTTTAATTAATTTTTTGTTCGTAAGTGCGTATCATGTCCTTAAATTAGTGCCTATCACAATCTCTTAAATTAGAGCTTTTCAGAAATTTTTATATACTCTAACTGAACGTAACATTTTGTACCACCTTAAAGATCATTAAAAATTCCCTAAAATTTATTGGTGGCTAATGACAATGGCATTTATCACCAAAACACCTAAAAATGACACTTTCAGACCGTGAAAAAGCCATAAATTTTGTTGAGAGGGTCCATTCATAGTGTATAAAAATTGAAAACATATATAAATTATATATGTATTTAGGTACATTTTCATTTCACAGTGAAGATATATTCAACTTCAAATTTTTTATATTCTTTTAACAAATTCGTATTAATGGTTTGATAGTAAAATGATAAAACTCAAATGTTGGATACTTGAATAATAAACTGTAAACATATAGTTGGCCACAAATATAATTTGCTTATTTCAGTTATCTAGAAAACTCACACCACTATTCTAGAATTATGAATTTGGTATCTAAAATGATTAAAAAAACATAGATTGAAAAAGTGTGAAGATAGAAAACTTATGTATAATTAAGAGAAATAATATATATATATATATAATTATACCTTACCATTAAAAATTATCACTAATATATAACAAATTTCCTCAAATTAGTATAATACATATATATATATTATAATTTTTTAAAATTTGAGGGGGACCCAATGCCCCTGCCCCCCTCCTTCCCTCCATCCTTTCAAATATTTAGGTACTTTTGAAAATAAAATAATGCTTTAGGATTTTAAGATGTATTTTGTCTTGATTGGAGTCTTTGGTAATTAAGTAGATTTTAGAGATTGTATGTTTAACTAAAATTTTGGAGTTTACTCTATTTTCGATTAATTTAATTGAATAATTATTTTTTTATCAAGGTAGAGGAGGTGAAAAGAAGAGAATAAAGACTAAAAAACTTATGTGATACATGTTCAAACTCTAATCATAAAGATGAATATCACTTGAATTACGAGACTTATGGTATTTAATTGAAGGATTCCTGGAAATGATAGAAATTATAGTTGAAGGCACAGATAGTGTGGTGTTAATTTACTCAATCCTATTAACCAGTGTTCTGAAAATCGGTTTAGGCGGTCGTCTAGGCGTTAGATGGCTCCTATTTGCATCGATTTTTGTTTATTTGGCCATCTTGAGCGCTAGACTGTCCTAGGTAGAATAATTTGGCCCTAAGCGGTCCGGAGCATCAAATAACTTTTTATTTTCAAAAATGACAATGTTCTTAATGTATTATAGGTTTTTATCAAAAAATTATTATTTAATTAGATATAGATATAAAATTAACATATTAAGAAATACAAACAACAAATTAATTTTGTAATCATTGAATAAGTTATATATAAATATAATTCAATTGAGATATTAAATTTTTACTTTTCCAGCTCCAACATAATATAACAAAATATCTTTTAAGATAAAAAAAATAAGAAAAATAGCTAAAATAACAAAGAATTTATTTCATTTTGATACAGCGCTTAGGCGCCTCAGAATTAGACAACCTAGGTGCTAGCCTTCAGTCAAGTGCCCAACTAATGTCTATCAAATTTTAGAACATTGCTATTAACAATGGTGACTAGAAATATTTGTAATTGATAGCATTTTGGATCACTCTTTCAAATATATAACTCATCAATCTAAAAAAAAAAAATTTGGCAGATTTTGTGATTGAGCGAAAATCACAACCCTTTATTAATTAAGTAAGTGCGTGCTTCCACGGACCTAGACGTGTGCAACCGGTTCCGAAAATCGGGAACCGGCCAGTTCGGAACCGCTGGTCAACGATTCCGGTTCAAATCGAAACTGGGAATCGGGGTCCACCGGTTCGGTTCAGATTTTTCCTTTTCCAAACCGTCGAACCGGCGGTTCCAACCGCCGGTTCGTCCTATTTTTTTTATTGCGAAATGCCACGTGTACGGCCGAGAATAAAGAGCCGTTTGAAAATCAACGGCTTAGATTAAAGAGTCGTTGATCCAATTGTAGCCGTTGCAAACCGTGAGTGAAAATAGGCCGGTTTAAATCGGCCACAAACCGTCGGTTCGTGCATGATTTTGAAATCGACGGTCGTGATCACACAACAGTTGATGATTGGGGGCCAAGATCATCCGAACTGCCGGTTCGAACCGGCCTCTAACCAGTTGTTTGAACCGGCTGATCCTTTTTTTTTCGAATTTTTCATTCCACATCTATAAATATCTTCATTCGACCCTTTGATTTCTACACCAATCTCTCGCTCAATTCTACAATTTCAAGTTTCTAGTCTCTCGATTTTAGTTTTTGTAGTTCTTCAATTTCCAATTCGATTTCAATTCTATTTCATTTTCATTCCAAAAAAAAAATGTCTCGAAGAGGTTCTTCATCTGCCGTTTCGTCTCGGGGGAAGGGAAAGAGTCCGACGCCGTCACCACAATCTTTCCATGATAATGATGATCTTGATTATATTGATTCGTATCAATGTAATCAAGAAGATATGGAGGCGATGTTGGGCCCTAACACTGCCGTAGTCTTTGTCGAAGAAGAAGAGGTGCCGAGGAGAGAAACACAAGAGAGTGGAAACACAACACAAACCACTACTCCTTGACAACCTTCTACCCTTCGGAGTGACATTTTCTCCTTCCATTTTAAGAAGGAGATAGTGCCGAATAGCGCCACCGACTACAATGTGACGTGCAACCATTGTTCGAAGGTTTACAAGTTCAAGAATGGAGGAGGCTACGAGACTTTCTCCAACCATGTGATCAAAAAGCATTCTGACAAGATGGGGCTCGATCGAGGGCAAACGCAACTTCGGGGATTTACCGGATCTTCTCAAGGTGGAGATATGGATGAAGTTACTTTTAAATTTAGTCAATTAAATACTAGGAAAGGCGTAGTTGAATTCATAGCAGAAAAACATCTTCCATTTAGTTTTCCAACCGATGATGCTTATGAAAAATTCACTAGTAAATATTTTAATCCGACAAGTAGAAAAATCTCTAGAAACACCGTTATTAGGGATATAGAAAAAACAGAATATAAATATAAATTAATTGAAGACTTAAAAATTTTGAAACAAAAAATTTCTATATGATTGTTGGAAGAATCCTTATAAGTTGCATGATTATATGAGAATTACTTGTCATTGGATTGATGATGCATGGAATGTGCAAAAATATTTAATTTCTTATATTGATTTTGATGATAGACATTCGGCACAACACATTGCACATAAAATTTGACATATTTTAAATGATTACAGTATTTTAAGAAAAATATTTTTGATAGGATTTGATAATGCTAGTAATAATACAATGGCTTTACCTTACTTGATTGAATTTTGTCAACCTTCGATTGAGGGCAATTTTTTTCATATTCGTTGTATGTGTCATTGCTTGAATTTATGTGTTCAAGATGGATTAGAATCATTAGAAAAATATATTAAACCTATTAAAATGGCAATTTATGAAATTGTTAACTCTACAGTATTGCATAAAAACTGGGCAAGATTTTGTAAAAGAAATGGTATAGAAGTTAAAAAATTTATAATGGATGTTAAACATCATTGGAATTCTACTTTTTATATGCTTCAAGTTTCGTATGAATATAGATCAATGCTATATGAATTTTATTTAGAAAATCCAATTGATTATGTTATTTTATTTGAAACTTCATGGGATGCATGTTTTAATTTAATTCAACTTTTAAAAATATTTGAAGAGACCACTAGAGAATTAAGTGGTTGTTATTATCCTACTTCTCCTATAACTTTAGATAATTGTGTTAAAATTGCTCTAATTTTAAATTCATATGCAACATGTCCAATTTTAGGATCAACCGTCTTAGTAATGAAAACAAAATGGTTAAAATGTTTTCATGAAATACCTGATGTTTTTTTATGTGCTAAGTTATTTGATCCTAGGATTAGAGAAGATTGATTAGAAGAATTGCTAAATTTATATTATAATGCATTGTTTCCAAATATGGTATTAAATGATTATGATTTATGTGATTATATTCCTATCCCTAGTGATGTTGTAAGTAGAACAAAGAAAAATTTATATAATTTGTTTAAAGAATATAAACAATTGTTAGGTGATGATTGTAGTTATGATATAAGTGATCAAAATGTAGGAGGTAGTAGTCAAACATCTAGTTTTCAACCGGCTCAAGCACTTAGTAAATTTTATAATTTTTATGATGTTAGAACACAAAAAAGATCTAGAGGCAGTAACACTTGTCAAAAATTAGATAATTATTTAGGTGTCACATTTGAACAAACCGTATTTGAACATCATATGGATTTATTGAAGTGGTGGTCAAGAAGGACCACCACTTATCCTATACTAACCACTATTGTTAAAGAAGTTTTTGCAAGTCCCGCCTCAACCGTTGCGGTCGAACATGCTTTCTCCAAAGGAGGACACATGTTGAATCCAAGAAGATCGAAGTTGACGAGAGAGAATGTACAAAACATTACTCTACTTGAAGATTGGGTGAGAGCAAGCAACCGTCAACAAGATCTCGATCTCTCGAACTTAGACTCCGATGGAGATGACCTCTACGGATACGATTCAAACATGTCCTCCTCCGTCGGAACCAATGAATGAAGGTAAGTTTCGGTGAGTTAGAGAACTACGTGAGCTTTGATTCATTCATTTTGACAAGGATACGTAGGCAATTTCATTCTAAGTTTGGAAGTTACATTTTCAATCTTAGAATGAAACTCAAGCTCTTTCAATTTTTTTTTCCTCTTCTTCAATCTTATAATTGTAATTTGTAATATGTTTTATTGATTTTTTAAAAATTTGAAGTTGTAAATTGTACATTTGTAATATTTTACTTGTACTTGTAAATAGTTGTAATGATTATATTTTATTAATGTAAAGATGAGTTTATAAAGTTGTAATATATCTAATAACTTCTTTTTCGAATTTAATATTTATTCATACATTATGCATTGGTTCTAAATTATAATTAAGTGATTATAACCATATTTTTGCCACATTCTAAATTCTCTAATTAATAAGCAAATTCTAAATAAAGAAAATTCACTACAAGAAAACTGCCCGATAGTGACGGAAATATTCCGTCAAAAATTTGTTACGGAATAGTGACAGAAAAGATTTTGTGATGGACTTGTGACGGAAATTGTTGACGGCAACTTCTCCGTCAAGAATTATGTCAAAATTATGTAGTGACGGATTATTATTCCGTCACAAAATAGTGACGAATTTATATCCGTCACTATTTTGTGACGGAATAATCATCCGTCACTACATGAATTCAAATTTTAAAAAATTATAAATATACTTATTTTTCTTTTTGACGGAATTTTCCAAAATTATGTAGTGACGGATATAAATCCGTCACTATTTTGTGACGGAATAATCCGTCACTACATGAATTTAAATTTTTTAAAAATTATAAATATACTTATTTTTCTTTTTGACGGAATTTTCCGTCAAAATTATGTAGTGACGGATTATTGCGTCACAAAATAGTGACGGACTTATATCCGTCACTATTTTGTGACGGAATAATCCGTCACTACATAAATTCAAATTTAATTATTTGATAATATTAATTATTTTTTAATTAAATATGTGATAATATTATTTGTGATAATATGTGATTATTAACAATCAAGAAATGATAATATTAATTAATATGTGATTATTAACAATTAATTTGTGATAATATGTGATTATTAATAATATTATTTGTGATTATTAACAATCAAGAAAACCCTAAAAATAAGGGGTTAATTGCGCGAAACCCCCTTGTGGTTTCAAAATTCGGCATTAAATCCCCCCGTGGTTTAGAAAATGCGCGAAACACCCTTGTGGTTTTCTAAATGTAGCTGACGCTCCCATTTTTTTAAAGAAAACTAACGGTGTTAATTTTTCAATCATATTTCCCGTTATACCCTTCATACATAGAGTTGGATTGTTGACTTTTTTATCTAAACAACACAGTTGAGTTAGAGAGAGAGAGAAAGAGCGCGCACAAGTGAAACAAGAGTTTTCTGCCAAAACATGATTCAAAAAATCCATGGCCGGAGAAGAAGGGCGACGGCGGAGCAGTGAATAGCAGCGGCAGCGCTGTTTTTAGAGAGAAGAAGTAAATGGCAGACGAAGAAGAAGATGGTGGAGGCTGGTGGTTGCAGCACCGTGAAGATGCAAGCGGCGGTCGGAGAAGAAAGAAGGGTTGAAGATGATGGTTGGTCGGAGAAGAAGATAACGGAGGAGGGCGGTTCTGAAGAAAAGTGTGTAACCCAACACACACCCACCACCACCAACTGCCACAACCAGAGAGAGGGAGAGAAGAGAGTGGGAGAGAGATACAGAGAGGGAGAGACAGAGAGAAAGGGGGGGAGAGAGAGAGGGAAAAGAGAGGAGAGAGAGAAGAGAGGCCGCGACTTTGACCGCCGATTGCCGGAGAAGGAAGAAGTCGATCGACGATCCGAGCACGGAATCGTGACGGGCTCGGCGAGAGCTTCACATGCATGTGTGAATCGGCTCGATCGGAGAAGAAACGAAGAAGATACGAAGAGAGAGAAGATAGAGAGAGAAATGAAAGTTGCAGAAACTTTGACCGGCCGTTGCCGGAGATCGACCGGTCCGATCGGCGATCCGAGCCCGGATTCATGACGGGCTCGGTGAGAACTTCAACCTAGGCTCAAGAATCGCTCCGATCGGTGGTCGGATGGCCGGAAATGAAGAGAGAGAAGAAATGGGTTTCTAGAAAGAGAAATGGCCGAACTTTCTCCGGCCGATTGCCGGCGAACGCGGCGGCGGTTGGCTGATCCGAGCCCGGAATCGGAACGGGCTTGGTGAGAGCTTTGAATTGGCATAGGTTATGATATATTTCAGTTCGATGAAAAATCCGGCGACGGTGGGTCGCCGGCGACGGCGACGGCGGCGCTCCGGCGGGCCGGCCGCCGGAAAAATTCAGGGAAGAGAGAGAGGGAGGAGAATATCATTTTACCTTGTGTAAATCTTTGTCCAAAGTGTGTAATTTTTCTCAACACATGTGTATTATCTCAATTTCTCAATTTTCATCAATTGGGCATAACTTGGGCCTCGGGTCTCCGATTAGCCCGATTCTCGTTTTCTTTTCTTCGTCTTTCGATCGCGATCGTTCTCATATCATAAATTCTATGTTTTCATTTCAATTATGCTTTCAATTAAAATACACAAGCTCTCCGAATTAACTACGTTTTCGATAAATTAAAACGTACGATCGATAAATTAAATCATGAAATTACAAATAAAATAAATATACAGAAATTTTACCATCTAAGCAGTTAAAAATAAAATTACCAGTTGAAAAATAAAATTACCAGTTTACGGATAATCCTTGTCATTTCGAAAACACAGGGGGAAGTGACGCAAAATTTCCATAACACAGGGGGGTTTCATGCATTTAACCCTTTTTATATAGGTAATGAAGGGTACATATGTCATTTTACACCCTAAAAAGTGAAAAAAAACACAAAAAATCGCATGAATGGCGCGTGTATAACACTTTCGTTAACATTAACAGAATTGGGGATTTCGGGCTACATTTAGAAAACCACAAGGGAGTTTCGCGCATTTTCTAAACCACGGGGGGATTTTATACCGAATTTTGAAACCACGAGGGGTTTTCGCGCAATTGACCCTAAAAATATGTGATAATATTAATTATTTTTTAATTAAATTAAATTTGAAAAGTTTAATTATTTTATGATGTTATCTTATATAATTATTTGCATTAATATTATCTTATATGACCAAACTCATAATTTTATAAAACTAGTATTTTTATAAAATATATTAAAAATATGCACTAGTATATTTTATAATTGTCTTAAAATGAAATTAGATTAAACATTACTAAACATATTAATTAGTCATTAATCTTCCAATTATATATATATATATATTGTTAACCTTTTAAAAATATGTGATAATAGAAAATTGAAAAATATCAAAAATACTTATAAAACAAATGCATGTAAAATATTATTACATAAAGCACCAACAGTCTAGTGGTTAGAGTATCACCTGTCATCATGACACGTCAGTACTACAATTTTAATGACGGAATTTTCCGTCACTAATACATGTTAGTGACAGAATTTTTGGTTTTAGTGACGGATTCGGGTAGTTTTCTTGTAGTGATTATTATAAAGTATTGCTATGATTTTCACTCAATTGACATTTCTTTTCCTCATTTTTTCGTGAATTTAATTTTCTTTCGAATTTATGGACTATTAAACAATTTTTGCAAAAAAAAAATGAAAAAACCGAATCGCCGGTTCCGCTTTACCCGGCGGTTCGGAACTGAAACTGAAACCGTGACCCCCACGGTTCGGTTCCGGTTCGCCGAACCGGCGGTTCACAAACCGTGAGCATGTCTACACGGACCCAAATGTTAGTTTTTAATGATGTAAGATATTTGTATCTTGATGATTTATAATACATTCCCCTTTCTTCTAAAAACTTATAAACTATTTTAATGACTTAATTTGAGTGGCCTATCATTAGAATTTTATTTTATTACACGCTTGACACGTTGCATCACATATAAAAGTAAGACCACATGTGCCACATGTCAATCCTACATTTTTTTTCATATTAATTTCCTTTTTTTACAAATTAAATTTATAGTAAATAGTGTTTTAAAACTAATTAATATGACTATTTAATGATATCAAATTTAATGTTGACAATAAACATTGATAAATAATATTGAAATTTTACTAAATTTGTTAAATAACACATGCTAAATTTCAACTATGAAAATCATTTATAAATTTGAAATTTATTTAATTTAAAATTTTTAAAGAAAAATATAAATAAATAAAATATAATAAAAATACAATAAAGATGAGTCGATTAAAAAAGATTATTCAAACTTTTCAAACTTATTAATTATTGAAATTTAATAATTTTTGTAAATATATATTTTATATTAATTTATAAAATTTATGTGAGAAAATTATTTCACAAACTCATAAATATATATATTTTTTATATAATTAATATTTAAATTTTTCTAATTTTAAATTATCTCATGTATTACACGGGTAATATCCTAGTAATGCAATATAAGCACAATGTATTCCCATTCTTCGAGATGCTAGATCTTGATGATGGATGAATCTCAAACAATATCATATATATATTTCCTAGGTCAATATTGCTAGCTTGTAAATCAATATAATATCACGACTTTAGTGGCTCATTAATTCTTAGTTGGTCTCTTTTCACCTATGATTTGATGATGAAATTAATGCGCAACAACTTAAAGGTGAATATATATACATCACTATCAAAATAAATATTAAATGTGAAGATATACTTTGATGGTTATATCAGTGATATTTATCACAAAATTCAGTTGACTGAAAGCGAGGGTCCACCATTAAGGCTAATATTTTCTGAAAATAATATCAATCTCCACATCTTTATTTTTTTCTATTCATAGATTATTGAATAAACCATGAAAATCATCTTCACAAATCATAACTATTAATTCAACTTGTCGTCCCCATCCTAAGTGATAAGCAACAATAATATTTTACTAATTAAAGCTTAATTGATAACGAACCATGATAATCAAAACTCATAAAATAAAAAAATTTGAAATAAACATGGATATATATCTGTTTCCTTGAAGGACATCGCAGTAACCTTTGACCCGGTTTTCCAAGTGCAATAAGTTCGAAGAAGAAATTAAATGGAGATGCTCTAGTAGCAGATATAAGGCTCTGTTGTTTAAGTTTGTATCATAAGAGATTTAAAAATCATCGTGTTTACATTTTACAAATAAATTCTATACTAAATAAAATTTAAAAATATGATAACAATTAATATTGCTAATTAGTGACTTCGAGTTTAATGTTAATATGATACATAACTTAAAAAATATAGGAATGTTAATTAGATTTATTAAAATAACATATATTAAATTTCAATGATAGAAATTGTTTATAATCAATAATAGATATCGTATGCTTCTAAGTTTACTTTTTTCCTCTAATTTTTTCAATTTGAAAAATTTAGAGAAAAAATCTTTTATATATACAAAAAATTCTGACCGGCCAGATTGGGCACCGTTTCTTTTGAATTGGTTCTGATGGATATTATTTATGAAATTAAACCTTATTAATTATAAATAAATTTATTTTTACAAATTCATATATAATTTATGAAGTATGAATTATAAATCCATCTCATAAAATTAAATCTGTGAGACGTAATCTCCATAATCAAGTCTTACTCAAGTTTCTTTAAAGAATAGCGATTCTCAATAAAATACTACCCATGGACCATGGTCGCATGTCCAAGTCTTTTTACTCCTGTGTTGTCATAGTGACATTTTTGTTAATATACAAAAAAATGTTCATATGTCCACCATAAATGTGTGTAATAACCATATAGAAGTTTTACAATTTTTTAAATTTTATAATATAAAATTAATAATTATACTAAATATACAACATATCAACAAATGAGCATTTTTAATGTCCACACGTACAGTTGGACTGACATTGAGAATTCACATTGCTTCTTTCCCATCTAGTTTTGTCTCATTACACAATTATGAATAATTTAATTCACTAGTGAATCCACATCTATAAACTTTACACGTTTAGTTTTCTTTTTTTCTTTCTTTTTCAAGCCGACATACAATTTGGTAATGAGGACTCATGTGTCGATTCCTGCTCTCAACCCACACCGACTGATCCGACCCGCATTCCATATATATATATATATATAATTTTTATTAGGGTGTATTTTTTCCTCTTCTTCTTTTTCTTCTTCTCTTCTTATGTATGACAATCTTCTTCTTCTCAAGAGGTATTTGTTTAGAATGATTAATGATGGTGGTTTATCTGGAATTTCTCCATTGCTAAGGTTGAGAAAATTTAAATTTTCTTGCTGAATCTGTGGGAAGAGATGACTTGAAAAACTTGCTCAAGTTTAAACTTATTTCTTAGTTTTTGTTATAAAAGTCAAGTTTTAGATTAGAAGATTTGTTCTTGTGTGGTGATTTTAGCTAGAAAATTTGTTCTTTTGTTCTTCTCCACCATGGATGCATTCTCACATTCTTTTTCGTAATTTTATTTGTATGGTTCATCTTATTATTCGTACACAACCATCAAACTCATCAAACTTTACATCATGTGTGGTTTTTAAGATTTCAATTTAATGGTTATTGATTGAGTAATATGAATTTGCAGAAATTTTGGAGAAAAATATGATAAAATTCGTGTATTTGAAATTTTAAGATTTTAAATTCACTCTACAACACATTGATACCTTAAGAGTATACAACGGATCCCTTAAGAGTATACAACTTATACCTTAAGAGTATTGTAACTAATATCTTTCACTGAATGAACAACTAATACCTTAAAGGTGCATATGCAATAATAAGCATTAATATCTTAAAAGGTAAATATATAATACTTTAAATGTGCGCATATGTAATACCTTATACTATCAATATTAATACCTTAAAGATAAATATGTAATATTTTAAAAGTGCATATGTAATACCTTATACTATAAACATTAATACCTTAAAGGTAAATATATAATATTTTAAAGGTGCGTGTATAATACCTTATACTATAAGCATTAACACCTTAAGAGTAAATATGTAATACCTTAAGAGTAAACAACTGATACCTTAAGAGTATATAACTAATACCTTAAGAGCATACAACTAATACTTTCACTGACAATCTTAAAATTTCAAATATTTCATCATCTTCCGCAAAATTTCTGCAAATCGTGATTTCATCATATTTTTCGTCAAATTTTTTACAAATCATGATTTTATATTGTTTGAAATAATTGGTTTTCAATGTTTTAAAATTATTGAAAGAAATATTGATTTGAAATCAATTATCTAAATTTATGAAAATGAGTAAAAGAGAAAAAGAAGAAGAAAAAAACCCCATAAATGACCCTATGACGATTTGAAGAAGAAGAAGAATGTACAAAAAAAATAAGAAGAATAACAAATCGATAAGAAAATAGATTCAGAAGAAGAATGAGAGAGTAAAAAAAAGAAAACAACGTTGTTTCTACACTAATATCTTAAGAGTAAATGTGTGATACCTCAAGAGCATAAACCTAATACATTTGTTGAATACACTATATACAATAAGTTGCGGGTGCGGTGTACACAAACTATGGTGTGACCGCGCGTGGGCGTGCGTGGGAACGGCCCACTCATCGGGTCGGGTTGGAGGCATAGATCTAAGATCCGTGCCCCGAGAGCATACAAGTTTTTGCGTTTGGTAATAGATACATAAATAAAATACATCTCCAAAAAATATATCTTCTTTTCTGTGTACGTACGCGTGTGGACTAGGTCAATTATTGAGCATTTACTGTTTCTTGGCAATAACTAAGTACACACTGAATTGGAGCATCGAACATATATCAAACTGGCACTATAACTGTTGGGATATTTCAGTGGTTATTTTGATAAGACAGAACAATATGCGTAATAAGACAAAACAATTTGCAAAGGGTATCAATACTTAAGTTTCCACTGATTACATGATCTACAACTTCTCTATCCTTGGATAAGATCATGTAATGGTTTTACAAGAGTTAAGGAAAACCAACCTTAGAAAAATTGAGGATACATCTTCTAAGGGTCAGCGAGCTGTAGGGAACAACAAATTGAATGAAGTATCTGTATAAAAAGCAGATAGGATGCTGCAAGTAGAATACAGTAAGTTGTGAGAACAACATGCTGGAAGATCAACGAAGATAATAGAAAGCTACAAGCAGGAAACTGTCAACGAAGGAAACAGAAAGCTATAAGCAGGAAACTGTTAGTAGACTACAGAAGTCAGCAAGCTGGAAATGAGCATCAAGCTGAAGACAGCAACAAGCAACATCAGGAAGATCATGCAATAAGAAGAAGAGAAAAACTAGCTAACATCAAGCAGTCGTTGCATAAACTTCAGCCATGGACCCATACCGACTTGACAGGTCAGCAGGAATGTCAGAGAGGTCCGGGAGCAAATAGTAGGCGCATTAAATGCACATGTCAGGAACAACTCAGAAGCATTTAATGTGGCCACAGAGAAGATCTTGGGAGATCAAAGCTCAGATTCAAAACAGAGAAGTATCTCTCTTCAACGGATACCTTCTTCCAACGGATATATTCTCAAGATCTATAAATAGAAGGTGTGGCTGATTGAAGACATTACTGAATAGAGTCGAGAGGAAAATCAGACATATTCCAAAGCTTCTCAAGCTTATCCATGTTCAGTCACTCAATCTTCCAGGAGCAGTCTACCATAGCATTGAATCTTTCAAAGATCAAGACAGCTCCGCACCAGTTGAAGAACCTTTTATTTCTTAACCATTGTGTTGTGTGCGCTAGGTTGTTTATTGTGTAAATTAGTTGAGAGGATTAGATCCTTGCTAAGTGTGTAGTCTAGAAATAGACTACTTGCCCTTTGTGGGATTGTGAACCCTTTGTGGGTTGTGGTCTCGAACTAGAGTCTAGGATTCTGGTAGACGTAGTTTGTTAGGAAGAAGTTTGTAAAGCGAGACTTGTAATTCGAACTGACCTAACAAAGTTCCTCCTTGTGTGAAGGGGTAGAGTGGACGTAGAAGGCTTACACAACCTTCGAACCACTATAAACCTTGTGTGTTTATATGCTTTGATTTACGTATTTTATATCCTATGCATATCTATCCTGTTGCATTCATCACAAGCATTCTGGAAAAGGTTTATGCTAAAACTATATTTAAAACAAAAACGTGTTTGCCAATCAGAAACTCTATCAAGTTTATTCCGCTGCATTACATTCTGATAAAGGGTCAATAACCTGATTGAGCCTAGGGCTAGGTTGCTGATTCGAGACAGGTTACTGTCTTCTCTGTTGAGACAGAAACCTGTCAGTCAGAAAAGTTTTCAAGAGTTTGCAAAATCGATAGAGGTTCATTCACCCCCCTCTGAACCTCTGACCACTTGGGACTTTTGGGACCAACAAGTGGTATCACAACAAGTTGGGTTAAAAGCCATCGTATCTGACTACCGATCCAGATCCACCCATTTTGCATCTGAAAAAAAACCATTTTCTTTTTCATGTGACTAAAATCATCATTTTAGCACAAGCATACACTTCTGATAATCCTAGCTTCTCATATTGCCCATGATTTTTTTTTTTTGCAGGTTGACTACGTGACAATTGAAGATAATCCACGATGAAAGCTGAGTTCTCGATCCTGAACTAAAGAAAGCAGTAACCTGACCTCAGGTTCTTGCAAAGTTGAAAATAGGACCATCAAGTGGATCAGCAAGCAGTATCAGACAAGACAATCTAGTTTGAAGGAGAAAACTAAGGAAATAAAGAGAAAACTGTCTAAGTCATACAAAGAAAAAACAGGGACACAACCACAGTTAACGCCAACAAGCAGAAAACCGACAAGTACAATGACATCACCAAGTAATGTCAACAAAGAAGATACTGGAAAAAGGAAGTACTCTACTAGAAAACAAGTCAAGATCATCCTAAAGTGAATCAACAAAGAGGAAGATGATATCAAAAGAATTCTAAGATACCCAGAAGAAGTCAACAAAGGAGATCAATGAAGCAAGAGAGATCAATGAAAGTATACATATCTGAGAAGAAGAATGAACAACCTAAGGGGGAATACTGTATCTCACAGTATGCAAATTCCTACACACTTAATTGTTAACTCAGATAAAAGAACATTCTCGGAATTCATAGGGTCCATCAAGTGGTATTGAAAGAACCAGCAAGATGTACCAAGCTTTTTAAGAAGACAAGATCTCTACAAAAGAAAAATCTACAAGTGGTATCAACAAGAGGAACCAAACAAACAGTTTCATCCATCCATTCAAGTGGTAATCTCTTGAAAAATTGCATCGTTGATGATCAGGTTGCTGACAAGACAACTAAGCAAATTGCTGAGGTGATTAAAGTTACGACTATTAGAGTAAGTTGAAGATCACTAAGGAAGCAACACTAGTATGAGTCATCTCTGTTCCCAATGAAGCAAGCTCTACAAACAAACAAGTTGCTAAGGGAAATCAAGTCTCTAAAGACATAGCCGTTGTACCTGCTAAGAAAAGACAAGATGACAGTTTCCTCAGAAGAATCCAAGAAATCACACGCCAAGAAACTGTGAAGAACACTCTCACAGGAACAAGAGTTTAAGATAGCTCTCATGAGTAAGAAAGTATAAGTTCCTTAAGTAAGGGGGAACTTGTGTAAGTTTTTAAAAACATTAGTTATTTTGCTCATATAATCAACTATTTGAAACAGGATGTTGCATTCCTAATAGAACAGACTATTTAACGGTATTTAATTTCAGGACACAGTAGGTTTCTACAAAGCTTATCAAGCAAAACCTTCAAGTGGTATTGATTCAAGAAGTATCAAATACCTGGAAAGAATCTAGAAGAAAGACATCGCAGGAGGAAATCCAACAAGTGGTATCAGATACCTAGAAAGTATCTAGAAGAAGGATATTGCAGGAAAGAGTATATCAAGTAGCATCACAACAAGTGGTAACAGGATCTCTGACCAACAAGAAGTCATATCAAGTGATACAAGTGGTATCAAGTGAAGACCTCGGGCAAGGATGCTGTTGAGACAACTCCTGCGGAGGATATAGAAGGGAATATCAAAAGAGTAGTATCACAAGAAAAAAGTCCAACAAAGATATCAGCATGCTCTCAACAAGTCAGTTTTCATAACTCAACATGCTCTCTACAGAAGAAGTGATGGGACTCTACGATCTCGATCCAAGAAATATAGCTATGTGCAGAAGATCTAGAAAGACGGTTGTCCATCAAATCAGCAAAAGCGAAATCTAACTTTTCAGAAGTTAAAAAGGCGGTTATGAAAGTCTATCCAAGAAAACCATCAAGTGGTTTCATCAAATTACAAAAAGGTCTCTCCACCTTTTGTGTAATAACCGTCAGATCGTGCGTTTAATCTCCCAACTGTCAGATGAAGAAACAACTCACATCTGCCTATTTATACCCGAAGCATTCATCACCTCTCCTCAAACACTTTTCATTAAAGCAAGAACCCCCATATACTCTTTAAAAGCATAGTTTCTTCAAGCTATATGATGATGAAGATTCCAGAAAAAGGAGGAGAAGATGATGAAGATGAAGAAAAAGAAGACGAGAAGTCTCTGATGACCAAGAAGATGAGGAGATTTTCAAGGGATGATGAAGAGGTCATCACGGGTGTCGAAGGAGAAAAAGATGTTCTTGAAGGATATCTCGACAATCCCGCGACTCTCACTAGAGGGAATAACATCCTCTATGAAATAGATGCTATCAGAAAAGCATTCGAGGTGTCGAAGATCACTCGTAACTCCCTCTTCGAGTTGATTGAAGAAAAAGAAGAGGAGAGAAAGATAAACAAGGTATTCGCATATACCCTTATTTATCTGACACAGGGTCGACTTCCTTAACTCCGAGAAGATATGGGACCAACAAGTGGTATCAAAGCCCATGAGGAAGACTTCCACGTCAAAGGATGATGTGGAAGTGAAGGACTAATCTTTGGACGGAGAAGACACCTGCTGTCATTCATGAAGATAAAACCAAAGAATAGCAGGTGCCTCTCAAAAGATGTCAGCAAGCTAGCTGATTGTCCAAAGATGCCGTGTCAACAGCTTCGAGCTGGTCTGTGGTGAAGGCGAAGCCAGACCAGCAAATCAGAGGTGAATGTGCCTTGGATATTGACGAAGCTGTACAGGTAACTGATCATCCACCGATCAGGTACCTGACCTCTTGTCTTGTACTCACTAAGCCTGAGCAGCTTATTCCCTTGGGTAGGAATAAGAAGGAGGATGCTCAGAGGGAAGTACGAACAGGTTGCTGTTTTGGTTTTGAGCAACAATTGTCAGACAAGAGAACCTGATAGCCTATCTTGGCATTGTAACTCCACCCCTACGCAGCAATCTTGAGGATGATGACAGAAATGGGGAAGAGAGTTACAAGTCAAGAGTCACTAAAAAGTCATTGCTGAAGCCTTATTGTAAGGAGAAAGCAGATGAATGAGTAATGGCGATCAGTAGTCACCTACCATCTGAAGCAACAAGCTGCTGCAGCAAGCTGATCATCCAAGATTTGGAGGATGCAACAAGCTGATGAAAACATGCTGAAAAGGCATGCAGAGATCAAATATGGTAGAGAGGGAGAAGAAGAAGAGCTTCCTGGTGGAAAAACGTGGAAACAACAAACTGATTGAAACTGAAGAAAGAAGTAAAGCTAGATGGAGTAGTAGCAGCTTACTTACTTTTGTACTAAAAAGTATTTGTATTTGTACAAACACTAAGTTTCAAATTTAGGAGCATTTTTATTTAATGACTCTTGTTCTCATTATGTTCTGTCATCATCAAAATAAAGGGGGACATTGTTGGGATATTTCAGTGGTTATTTTGATAAGACAGAACAATATGCGTAATAAGACAAAACAGTTTGCTAAGGGTATCAATACTTAAGTTTCCACTGATTACATGATCTACAGCTTCTCTATCCTTGGATAAGATCATGTAATGGTTTTACAAGAGTTAAGGAAAACCAACCTTAGAGGAATTGAGGATACATCTTCTAAGGGTCAGCGAGCTGTAGGGAACAACAAGCTGAAGGAAGTATCTGCATAAGAAATAAATAGGATACTACAAGTAGAAGACAACAAGCTGTGGGAACAGCATGCTGGAAGATCAACGAAGATAACAGAAAGCTACAAGCAGAAAGCTGTCAACGAAGGAAACAGAAAGCTATAAGCAGGAAGCTGTTAGCAGACTACAAAGGTCAGCAAGCTGGAAAGGAGCAACAAGCTGAAGACAGCAAGAAGCAGCATCAGGAAGATCATGCAGTAAGAAGAAGAGAAAAGCTAGCTGACATCAAGCAGTTGTTGCATAAACTTCAGCCATGGACCCATACCGACTTGACAGGTCAGCAAGAATGTCAGAGAGGTCCAAGAGCAAATAGTAGATGCATTAAATGCACATGTCAGGAACAACTCAGAAGCATTTAATATGGCCACAGAGAAGATCTTGGGAGATCAAAGCTCAGATTCAAAACAGAGAAGTATCTCTCTTCAAAGGATACCTTTTTCCAACGGATATATTCTCAAGATCTATAAATAGAAGGTGTGACTGATTGAAGACATTACTGAATAGAG
Organism: Scutellaria minor; assembly: GCA_954870855.1. NCBI lineage: Eukaryota > Viridiplantae > Streptophyta > Magnoliopsida > Lamiales > Lamiaceae > Scutellaria > Scutellaria minor. The sequence continues at coordinate 9,608,999 of OX940737.1, forward strand.
TCGAGAGGAAAATCAGACATATTCCAAAGTTTCTCAAGCTTATCCATGTTCAGTCACTCAATCTTCCAGGAGCAGTCTACCATAGCATTGAATCTTTCAAAGATCAAGACAGCTCCGCACCAGTTGAAGAACCTTTTATTTCTTAACCATTGTGCTGTGTGCGCTAGGTTGTTTATGGTGTAACTTAGTTGAGAGGATTAGATCCTTGCTAAGTGTGTAGTCTAGAAATAGACTACTTGCCCTTTGTGGGATTGTGAACCCTTTGTGGGTTGTGGTCTCGAACTAGAGTCTAGGATTTTGGTAGGCGTAGTTTGTTAGGAAGAGTAATTCGAACTGACCTAACAAAGTTCCTCCTTGTGTGAAGGGGTAGAGTGGACGTAGAAGACTTACACCACCTTCGAACCACTATAAACCTTGTGTGTTTATATGCTTTGATTTACGTGCTTTATGTCCTATGCATATCTATCCTATTGCATTCATCACAAGCATTTTGGAAAAGGTTTCTGCTAAAACCATATTTAAAAGAAAAACGTGTTTGCCAATCAGAAACTCTATCAAGTTTATTCCACTGCATTACATTCTGATAAAGGGTCAGTAACCTAATTGAGTCTAGGGCCAGGTTGCTGATTCGAGATAGGTTACTGTCTTCTCTGTTGAGACAGGAACCTGTCAGTCAGAAAAGTTTTCAAGAGTTTGCAAAATCGATAGAGGTTCATTCACCCCCCTCTGAACCTCTGACCACTTGGGACTTTTGGGACTAACAACAACCAATACATATATACACATATATATATATATATGGATTAAATGCTTAAATAAGTTTGTATTTTTCGTATTTTTACTAAAGGTGGTCGGTAGGGTATACCAAAATTTTCGGTATGGAAAAAATCTTACCAATACCATACCGAAATTTTCAGTATGATAATAGATGATAATAGTCTATACCATTTCATACCGAATTTTTGGTATACCAAAAATTTACCGAAATTATTGAAAACCATTATATAAAAAATTACCAAAAATTTCAATTTATAATTATAATAATAATTTTACAAACCTAATCCAGACCATTAAATCATTTTGTTTCGCCCTTCTTCTTCAACCTTCCTCTACATATTTGTAGAGAACAACCAAAGATGAATGTGAAGGTGCAGAGTTCCAGCCATTGAGAGGACTTCTTGAACGAACCTGAACCAGGGACAATGCTACTCTACCTGTGATCTATATCAGGTAAACCCTAACTTGTTTTAATTTCTTTCCTCTTGTATCTGATCTTTTGCACCCCCAAAAATTGATTTTTGTATTGGGAGATTCTTATGTTGTTCCATAATTGCATTCGGATGTTAGAAAATTTCTGTCCTCGGACTATATTGTGGTCTATAATTTTGGTTTTCCCATATATTGTAACACGTTTTATAGTTCTCGAATTGAAAATGGATAGTAGTTTTTCCAAAATATTTGAAATGATGCGTCTCTAATTTAAATTGATTTTTTCTTTAATTTTGACAGCTTGAAAATGGTTGCGAGTTTTGGGAATGGCTAGACTTGCCGATGTGTGACCGATCGAGGCAAATAATACCCGATCTGTTGAGAATGAATGTCAACGAAGTTCAAGCGGTCAAAATACGTAATCTTGAAGGCGAGTTGAGAAGGGTGAAAAAAAAGACACCGGTTGATGTGGATTATAACAATAGTGTCATACTAATATACACCCTAAATTCATAAGTTACATTAATTTAATTTTGGTTTTATTAAAATGGCCTCAACAATTCATGGAAATGTCAAAAATCTTTAATTTGGCATGTAAATGTTACTTGTGTTAGATTTGATCGGAATTTTTTTTCGAAGGTTGAACTTATACAATTCGTGGACTTCAGGTTGCAATCGGTCAAAAAATAAAGTTTAGGTTGGGAAGTGTGAAACTCAAAAAGTACACTATATATATATATATATATATATATATATATATATATATATATATACAAGAACACATATTGTGTCCACTTGTCAATCAAAGTCTTATATTCAATCCCTAATGTTTATTAATATAATGACATCATGACTATATACATAAATAATTAAAACACAAGAAAATACTCGACAAAATGGATGAATAAATTAAATGCAATAGTGAATAGACCATCCATCCTTGCTTCTTCCTCAACAAATCTTCTTTTCCACATGGATCTCTAAACTTAATAAATTTGTCCATTTCCCCATCTTACATATCTCTAAAATACTCATTATTTCATCTTAAAATAAGATGTTAAAAGTTTATAAATTCTTTTTGGAATAATTATAAAAAGACCTTAATTTATTTTCAAAATAAAATCTTATTTATTATAAATATTTTCAAATTTGATCATTTAAATTACATAATTGTCATTACTTTTACGTCTTTTTATTTATCTAAACATTCCAACAATTTATTTTAAAAATAAGATACACCATCTTATAAATTCTAAAAACATATTATAAAATCTAAGATCCTTAAAAACTATTTCAAACAGACATTGCCAAACACTCTCTAAATCTAATTTGTCATTTTCCCCAATCTTACACCTTTGAGCAACTCATGTGCTCCACCCAATCTTTGCCTGTAAACTACTAATTATTTTTGGCACTCAAAATGCATGTGCCCCACCTAAGACACACACACCTCTCACATTATTACACTATATGATTTGATCAGACAACATTAACAAATTGCCTACGTATCTCAGTCACCACTCATCCTTTACTTTTTCATCTTCTGCACACACTTCAAGTTCGAGCATCCAACAATTAACAAACAAAAAATGAAAACACAGGAAAATATGGTTGTGGAAGAAGAACAAGAAGATGATGAGCCTAAGATCAATTACAGAGGAGTCAAAGCCATGCCCTTTATTATAGGTGAACTTTTCTCTTCTCTCTAAATCAAAATTTGTCTCATTTTAATTTGCAGTAATTGTGATTCAAATTCTGTTTTTGCTTACAAATAATTAGGAAATGAGACATTTGAGAAGCTTGGAGCAATAGGAACACTATCAAATCTTCAAGTGTACTTAACCACAGTGTTCAACATGAAACGGATCAGCGCCACAACTCTTCTCAGTGTCTTCAATGGCACCACGAACTTCGCCACTCTACTCGGAGCTTACTTCTGCGACACTTATTTCGGTCGCTACAAAACCCTAGGATTCGGCTCCGTCGCCTCATTCCTCGTAATTTTTCAATCTCATATTTCATTTCATGTCAATTCAGATTCCCAATAACCTTTTTCTCCAACAAACTTTTTTTTTTATTATTTAATCTCGTATTTTATTTCATCAATATTTTTTTCCAGGGTCTGCTCATGATAACCCTGACAGCAGTATTCAAAAACTTACATCCACCGACATGCGGGCCCCGAGACGGGCACTGCGTGGGGCCCACACCATGGCAAATGGCGTTTCTGCTCTCCGGATTCGGGTTGATGATTGTCGGTGCCGGGGCGATACGGCCGTGCAACCTGGCCTTCGGCGCTGATCAGTTCAACCCGAATACGGAAGGAGGGAAGAGGGGGATTGACAGCTTCTTCAACTGGTATTTCATCACACTGACATTTGCACAGATGGTGTCTGTGACTCTGGTGGTTTACGTGCAGTCTGACGTCAGCTGGCCCATCGGACTCAGTATTCCGACCATCTTTATGTTGATATCGTGTTTTCTCTTCTTTCTGGGGACGAGGATTTATGTAATAGTGAAGCCGGAGGGGAGTCCTTTGACCGGCGTGGCGCAGGTGGTGGCGGTAGCCGCCAGGAAGCGGCGGCTGAAGCTGCCGGCGCAGCCGTGGCTCAGCCTGTTCAACTACGTGCCGCCTAAGTCCATCAACTCCAGGCTTTCTTATACAGATCAGTTCAGGTATTCTTTTGTTTGCTCTATTTTGATTGCTGCATTTGATTTCTTTAGTCTTGAAGTTGATTAAATAATTGGGATATATTTAGAAATGAGTTACTCTGTCATAATGTTTTGTTTATTTAGGGGAACAGTGTCTCGCGAATTATTGAATTTGGTGGGGGACGTGGTCCCATTTAAGCATTAATTTCTTCATATTTTGACCCACATTTTGGCATGGACCACCGGGTCAAATCTTTTCTACTCGATATAATTTTATACTTAGTTATATAATATCACAAATGTCATATATATATAATTAATTAATTAATTTTAATTTTGATTTTGTATGTAAAATATTTTTCATTTTTTGACCGTTAAGGTCTTTTATATTTTAATTTTTTTCCATTTCAATCTAATTTTAATTGTAATGGTCAAAATCACTGACGCGTTTGATGAAAATTCTAACGTGGCAACCAAATTTTGGTGGTCACATTAATGATTTTGAAAAGTTTTGACTAAAATTGAACTAAATTGAAAAAATTACAACATTGTAAAAAAAATAGAAAATGTCTTACATAATGACCACAATTGAAATTAATTATATATATATATATATATATATATATATATATATATATATAAATGAGATTACTATTTTCTTATGCCCACAAATTTTCACGTAATTGATTTCTTATTTTCAATATTTTGAGTTAGTGCTGCATATATTATAGAAAAAACTCAGTAACTCCTTGCTAGTAATAACTCTTAACATAAATATGAGATTTTTAAAATATACAATTATGTACACATACTTATTTTACATACATGCATAAGTGGAGTAATACAAACTTTACATTTTCCTTCACGCAAAGAAAGAAAAAGAGAAAGGGACAGATACTATATATCTAGTATATTTATCAGATGAAATATCTACATCATTTGGGAAATACGGGTGTAATTTTCTCCAACCTCAATTTGCGTGTGGGAAATGTTTTGTTGAAATTATAACTCGAAAGTTGTGATATGAATTAATAAAAACAAGTCAATCAATTTCATCATGGTCAATATTGATTTCACATAAAATCATATAAAATTCCGTCTTATGTAAGGTTTTGTGAAATGGTGTCATGTAAATTTTTTGCTACTGTAATTTATAACTTTTAAAGTTATAAGTTGGAGGTTGCTGGCAACTTCATCACCTATTTTATCTCGTATTTCATTTCATTTCATTAACATAGTGTAAAACACAATGGACTAGGTTTCTAGACAAGGCGGCGATCGCGACCCCAGACGACAAGATAAACCCCGACGGATCAGCAGCGAATCGATGGAGGCTGTGCAGCATGCAGCAAGTCGAAGAAGTGAAATGCATCCTCCGCGTGCTCCCAATATGGGCCGCCGGAATCATCTACCACGTCGGAGAAAAACAACAATACATCGTCTTCCAAGCCATGCAATCGGACCGCCACCTGGGCCCCACCTCCTTCGAGATCCCACCTGCCACCTACTCAATCTTCTCCATGCTCACTCTCACCCTCTGGCTCCCCGTCTACGACCGCCTCCTCGTCCCCCTCCTCCGCAAGATCACCGGCAAACCCGCCGGCATAACCATCCTCCAACGCATCGGCATCGGCGTCTTCCTCACCGTCCTCGAGTCCCTCATCTCCGCATTCGTCGAGGAGAGGAGGAGGTCTCTAGCCATCTCCCGGCCGATGCAGGCGTCCAACCGTGGGGCCGTGTCGTCGATGTCGGCCATGTGGCTGGTGCCCCAGCTGGTGGTGGCGGGGCTCGCGGAGGCGTTCGCGGCGGTGGGGCAGGTGGAGTTCTTCTACAAGCAGTTTCCGGAGAACATGAGGAGCATTGCCGGGTCCTTCTTCTTCTGTGGAATGGCCGCGGCCAACTACGTGAACGGGATGCTGATCACGTTGGTGCATCGCACGACGGAGAAGTCGCCGGCGGGGAATTGGTTGCCGGAGGATCTCAATAAAGGGAGGCTGGATTACTTCTACTTTATGGTGACGGGGCTGTGTGCGTTGAATTTTGGGTATTTTCTTGTTTGTGCAAAGTGGTATACTTATAAGGGGAGTGGAGAGAGTGATGTTTGTGGTGTTGAAATGGAAGCTAAAGATAAACTTGATAAGGATTTTTAGGAGTCTTCACACATAGAGTAATTATATAAATTAATAAATTGATACCAATTTTAAGTGGTATGAGAATTTGTTTATTATCCACTGTTGAATCATAAGAAGATTAGCTTTTGCACCTACGGTTATAAGAAATAAAGTTGTTACTCGTCTTTGGACTAATTCATTGTTTACTTGCATTTTATGCAGTAAACAAAGTTTGGTGTATTTCAATTATTTTAAATCTAAATACTTTTAATTAGAAAACTAAAACAAATTAATATACCTAAAAAATCCCACATGAATCTACCAATTCACTAGACGTGTACACGATGGCAATCTATAGTGTAAATCTATCGTGTACACCAAACGATTCATGTACTATATAACATTAAACATTTAACTCTGTCAATACTTGAGTTTCTTTGTGTGTGAAAATGTCAAATAGGTAGACAAATTGTTTATTATAACCATGAGTCACGTAAAAGTAAAAGCTTTTATAAAAAGGGGTAGTGAGAGTCACTTTTACAAATACTATTTCCTTTGATCTCAATTTAAGTGTTGTATTAAAGATCAAAATCTATTTTCAACAAGTGTCATTTTAAACTTATATACAATATTTCAAAATTATCTCTATTAATATTCATAAAATTTGGGAATTTGATATGATTTATTTCATGAAATTAATTTAATTCTCTTTCTGTTAATACTTCTTGACTAGTAAAAGATATATTTATCGCATTTTCATTTTCTCAATAAAATATTTATGTAAAATTGTTGTTTATCATTAATTTTATTTAAAAATGTCATTTATGATCGCGAGTAATGTTGAATGTGTAGTACCCCGGACCATAAACAAAGCATAATGGATTAATTAAATATTTAAACCTATAATTTAAAATTTTATTTCGGATGTGTTGACATGCGTTTCAGATATATATTCAAGGCCCGAGTTAGATCGATAATTTTCCTAGATCTGGAACATAGAATATTTTGATACTATGAGATGCGTAACGGAAAAACGAGAAAATAGAAACAAACTAGAGGTCAATCGGAGACCCGTAGCTCAAATGGCGAAGACAAGAGCCGAATATGAAGGATCGGTAAAACGGAAGGGGTAGAATCCGGACGAACGGTAAAACGGAAAAAATAATATTTTAATGAATGGTAATTAAAATTTACTTGGTAAATAGTAACTTTGAAAATCTATAAATAGGGGCTCAGTCAGTTCAAAATATTCATTCGGCCAACGAAAACGAAAGCGACGAAAACGAGTAAGTGTGTCCCTTATTTTCCTTTCTTCACGCCCGTACGAAAACTCTGATATTTTAAGTGAAAGAAAACGGGGCGTGACAAGTGGTATCAGAGCTTAGTTCTACCCTTTGTAGGGCTTTGCTCGAACTGGTTTCAAAGTGGGAAAAGTGTGATTTTAAAACGTGGTTGGGTTTTTGAAAAGATACAGATAGGCACCATCCTCTCTCCATAGGTGACTCTCCCTGAACATAAGACTTGTGGAATATGAGTGTTTACCTGATATGTGTTACTTTGTTGATACGATATAAACTGTTTGGGACTGATGGGGGGTCAATGATACTGTTTTATGATGAAACAATCTGTTAAAACCCTCTTGACGTCATTACAATCACGATGAAAGGATTTTGTGAAAACCTCTTGAAGTCACTATAATCAACACACTGCTTTGAGCCACAGCCACAAACCGCTGACTGCAGCAGCGTAAGCTTGTGTGCGAGTATGGCCATTGCAGGAGTGGATATTGTGTGACTAAAAGTTGAAACTACCATGGGCCCTTGTTTTTAACAGGGTGTACCAATGAGTGAGTTTTCCCATTCCGTAGTTGTAATGCGTAAGGTCGGTTTTGATACTTGAGGACTATGAAAACTCCGGGAGGGTGTCACTAATGTGAATTATAATGTTTTACGTATAATGTATATTTCTGGTTGGTTTATGCGAGTTATGTATCCGTTAAACGAATAATAGAAAAACCTATTGAGGTTCTTACATGATTTATGAAGTAGCATTTCTTGATACCATGACCGTTGCTATTAGTTTATCTGTTGTTATAGATTGTTGGGGTTACATGGGGTATATTATAAGGGTTAGTTTCGTATGTCATCTATAAAACGATATGCCACGGGGTCAACCATGAAGAGATAAGCTATCAATGGAGAATTCGTTTGATCACGAAGTAAACACTGCGAGGGGTGCGACTATGAATATAGGCTGGTGATAGAAACTCGTGTAAACCCCTACATGACAGATAAATGGGGTTTGTGTTACCGCTAAGATGCGAGTACCGGTTGTGGAGACGTGTAAGAAGAAACCTTGACGTTATTTTTAGAAAAGTAGAATAACGGACGATAGGTCGGTAGGGGAGCACATTGTCAGACTTCTGCACTGCTGGAGAAAGTTAAGGGGTGTTAAAGGTAGGATCAGTGGGGTTCAGGCGCATCTACATATGATCCACACCTTGCCAAGTAAGTGGGAGACTAGGACATGTTTAGTATACGGGGGTGAGCTTGTACATTCATCGATAGATTTTATATCCTTCGTCGACTTTAGGAATGTAGCGAGGATGATGCTAGAGTTGTGAGGGTTGACACGACCTTCCGACTGTTCCTGAGCCGGGACCCTATGATCCATCCAGCAGTAACCCCGAGTTGAGAGACGATCCTTGGTGGGATTCAGAGGAGGATGATCCGGAGATGAGTGACCGTAGGGACGGAGCACTATGATTACCTAGGGCTTCCGCTACTTTCCGCAGCTGTAGTATAGATAACCTTGAAAGCTTTGATATATGTATTATATATACACGCATATTACCTGCCTATCTTAAGAAGTATATGTTTACGCCTCGTCACGTGTACCGCATTTTTCTTATACCTATAGTAATATTATGAAATCTCAACGACTTATATATATTTATCGCAATAGAGTTATGCTGAGAGGAAGACCTTGAAAGGAGCAACCGCAGCCGGTCAATCAGCCAGAACGTGAGGAGACCGCACAAGCCATGCCGCCACCATCATTTAGAAATGATGCCAAACAAATCATTGAACAGTTCCGACGATTCGGTCCACCGACTTACAATGGAGAAGGAGAACCCATCGAAGCCGAAGAATGGCTAAGATCGTTGGATCGACTCTTCGAATATTTAGCATGCACGGAAGGGCAGAAGATCTCCTGTGCCGTATTACAACTCACCGATTGAGCCAGTTACTGGTGGGAAGCATATGAAAGGACTATGTCACCAGAATTTAGGAATGCTATGTCATGGGGAGTCTTCAAAGAGGTGGTTAGACAGGAATTCCTGCCTCAGTCGTACCGTAACCTAAAGGAAGCAGATTTTGTACATATTCGTCAAGGAACCACCTCAGTAGAAGAGTACGCGAAGAGATTCAACCTATTAAGTAGGTACGCACCCCGTCTGGTGGACACGAATGTTAAGAAAGCCCGACACTTTAAAAGGGGTCTTCGTAGGGAGATCGGCTCCATTTTGGCAGGACATGGGGAAATGTCTTATGCCGCGGTCGTTGAGAGAGCTCAAGGGATCACCTCTCGTCTCTGCTTAGATGGGGAGCCATCTAGGAGAGTGGAGGTAGCAACAGGAAAGAGAAAACTAATCAGTCCTAGTCAGAACTCTGACCAATATCAGTCTCCACGGATCAACGCACCACTTCTCCCTACTCCCAAACCCGAAAACTCATGTGATAGATGCAGAAGGATACACACGGGACCGTGCCAGCCAGAGACACGAAGTTGTTATCGATGTGGGATATCAGGACACATCTTCAATAACTGTCCGAGATCTCGAAACCGATCAGCTGCAATCCCAAACTAGCCAGAGACACGAAGTTGCTACAGGTGTGGAGTGCCAGGACATATCAGATGACACCGGTGGTCACATCAGCGATTTTGAAGAGTTTCTTATCAGATGACACCGAGAGAATTGCAATAGCTGGAGGCCAGTTATAAGAACCTTTGGACAAAGGTTTCATTAGACCGAGTATGTCGCCTGAGGAGTTCCAATGCTCCTTGTGAAGAAAAATGATAGAAGCGTCCGAGTGTGTAAGGATTACCGAGAACGGAATAAGCGGACCCTAGAGAACGAGTACTCACTGTCTCAGATGGAAGATCTTTTGATCAATAAGAGGTACCAGTATGTTCTCAAGGATTGACTGAAGGTCTGGATCTCACCAGATGAAAGTCAAAGTTGCGGATTCATCTAAGACAACATTTAGGATAAGAAACGGCTACTACGAGTTTGTAAGTAATGTCATTGGATTAAACAATGCTCCAGCTGTCTCTATAGGACTTGAGGAATCGCGTCTTCTATCCATAGTTCGATCATTTCATCATCGTGCGATAGAACGCACCGCGAATCATATCTTAGGAACGCGTGAGAGATTCGACGAAAGGAGTTGTCGCATCCAACAAGAGTATTAGAGTGCTATTCGACAACCCTTCCCCCATCTCTTCAACTTTCTCTCTCTTATTCCCTTTTTCGCTTTTCCTTAACCTTATCGTAAACGTACCTGCTTCTTCAACCGGGAGAATACGACTCCTCAGCGCCAACTACTTCTCACCCTACTTCGCAAGTAAAATGGTGAAAGATGAGAAGTACATAGGATGATATCATAACGACCAGTACTATAGGTTGAAGAAGGAGAATAACGAAAAGCGGAAATATGGTTCGATTAGGAAGGTTTGAGAAAGGAATGGAGAAGCTCAGAACCAACAAAAGCTCAGAACATCGAGCTTAGTCATATAATCAAGGAACTTGCAAACCTGAGTTAAGTTCCTTGACAAGAAATGGAAAGATAGGAGCAACAAGGAAATAGGAGGATGAGAGTTTTGACGAAGTACCTAGTTACGCTGTTCTTGATACGCGTTCAATTTCAAGGATGAAATTATTTTAAGGGGTAAGGAATGTAGTACCACAGACCAAAAACGAAGCATAATGGATTAATTAAATATTTAAACCTATAATTTAAAAATTTATTTCGAATGTGTTGACATGCGTTTCAGATATATATTTAAGGCCCGAGTTAGATCGACAATTTTACTAGACCTGGAACATAGAATATTTTGATACGATGAGATGCGTAACGGAAAAACGAGAAAATAGAAACAAACTAGAGGTCAATCGGAGACCCGTAGCTCAAATGGCGAAGAAAATAGCCGAATATGAAAGATCGGTAAAATGGAAGGGGTAGAATCCGGACGAACGGTAAAATGAAAAAAATAATATTTTAATGAATGGTAATTAAAATTTACTTGGTAAATAGTAACTTTGAAAATCTATAAATAGGGGCTCAGTCAGTTCAAAATATTCATTCGGCCAACGAAAATGAAAGCGACGAAAACGAGTAAGTTTCTCTCTCCTCTCTTTTCTTCCCGTTTTTCGGTCTCCGGCGCACCGCCACCGTGACCGGAAAATTCGCCGGAGTGCCGCTGTCGGCGAGGCAGCGTCGCCGCTGGTAGTGGCCGGAAAAATTGAAAGTTATAGGTTTCAGCCAATTTTCACACACGACGTTTGTCTCGTCGAGACGAGTCTAGGATAGTTTTCGGATTTCAATTTCGATTTCTTGTTCGCCGGGAAATGGCGAAAAACCGACCCAAAAACCCTAACCCTAGTTTTGGTGTTGCGAATGTGGTAACGAAGGATTTTGCGGTGAAGTTTTGGGTACTATTCACCGCCGGAATCCGGCAAGGGGTGGCCGGAGGTGGTAGCCGGCAGCGAGAGTTTTCCGGCGGACTTGGTGGCGGCTGTGGAGGGCGGCGCCGCCGCGGCTGGTGGCACCGGGAAGAGGAGCAGTCAAGCAGGCCGGTGACGGGAGAGCTGGGCGTGAGCTGCGCGCGCCGGGTAGCCACCTGCCGAGTTTTCTCGGCCACCTGCCAAGCGCCGGGTGTCGCTGCTGAGTTTTCTCGGCCACCCATCAAGACCGCGCCACGCTGTCGAGTTTTCTCAGCCAGCTGCTGAGACCGCGCCACGCTGCCGAGGCTGCCGAGTTTTCTCAGCCAGTTGCCGAGCCGGGGCGCCACGCTGCCGAGTTTTCTCGGCCACTTGCCTAGGCCGCTGGGTTTTTCCACCCGGCGCCAGGTACGCGCGTGCCACGTCGCCCGTAATGCCGTGTTTTCGATCCGAATCCCATTTTTTCCATCGTACGTCAACTTCAAGTCGTCGCCGACGAGATGTCGTTGACCGAGGGTCATGGGCCCGGTCAAAGTCAACCCTTTGACCAAAATTACGAAAATGTCCCTCAATCTTAAAATGCTCCGTTTGAGCTCGTTTTGACTCCGATTGAGCTCATTTTTCTTCCGTAGCGACCCTACTCGTTCCCTCTTCCTCACCTTTCGATCAAAATTACCAAAATACCCCTAAACCTAAAATGCTCCGTTTGAGCTCGTTTTAACTCCGATCGAGCTCATTTTTTTTCCGTCGTGACCCAAATTTCATTCTCTATCGTCTCAACTATATGGATTGATTTTCCATTCTCGTCTCTTCAACTGCGATCTTTAGAGCTTTAGATCTGTCGCGTATTTAACGATTATTTCTCCATCGAAGTCTTTTACAGCTTTAATTATAATTATTAAGGATCTAAGAAACGTTATAACTTATGTAGGTTACCTATTGGATTGAGCGTTGAGTTATCAGACTGTCAGGACTCGCTACTTGAGCTCTGAATTATCAGATCTGTAGTACTTGCTACTCACGTGGTAACCACCGAACAAGGTGGGGGTAACTTCTAAATCTTTATCTTTTTACGGTTTTCTTGTCAAAGCATGAACTATAGGATATTACGTGCTGTGATTTTACTTGTTGTGCCATACTTATACTGTGAACGGGCTGAGGTCCACTCTGATCATGCATTCGTCCCTGCTTCTTTTCTACTACTCTTGAGGTTTGGTGGTCCTCATGAAATACACCAACGGTGTTGAGACCGTTTAATTGGGTGGCGGGCAGATCCCGTACCCATCTGTCTCCCTTTTCTAATATCTGCTATGCATTTACGTGCTGTGGCAACGTGCTGGTAGATGTTTACTTTCTTTTGATTATCTGTCAAGTGTGATAAGATACAGATGTTACTCCCACGAGTGTATTCAACGCACTCACCCCTTAATCTGTACTCACACTACAGGAACTGATGGGCTTGATAAACCCTAGAAGGAGAGAGGAGGTGTCATGTCTGGACCTGTTTTGTTAAGTTGGTGTCACACAATATTTTCAGACAAAGTCTTATTTAATTCACGTTTTATAAAATTTGATACATGTGATGAAAGTGAGATCCTGATGGTTTGTTTCCGCTGCTATAATTTTATTGTGTTATCGGTATTGAGACCGATTGCTATCAGCAGAGGCTGATTGTTGATATGTGTATGATTCACATCATCCCTTACCTCTTTCTTCTGTCGTCTTTAATCTTCTTCTTGTTGTGTATAAAGGAAAAAAAAAGTGTGTCCCTTATCTTCCTTTCTTCACGCCCGTACGAAAACTCTGATATTTTAAGTGAAAGAAAACGGGGCGTGACAGAATGTGATCATACAACTATTAATGACATTTTTTAAATTATATATAGAGTTTTCAAATAAAGTAATGAGTGTCTATAATAAATAAGACAATGAGAAAAATAATAAAAAGGGTGAATCTGGAAGATGTTGATCTTGATAAATAAACTGATGAATAAATTGAAAAAAAGAAAAATTATATAGTGAAGATTACTTTAAAAAGAAAGAAATAGTACCATATGACTATTATTTTTAGACAAAAACTCATGTGCACTTACTGTACAGATTTAGGGTCCATGCACACGGGTTAATCCGACCCACCAGGTCGCGTGCAAATTCACCCATACATGCTCCCAGATGTCATACATTTATGTTGTGTTAGTCATACATTTTAGTAGTGTTAGTCATATATTTTAGTTATATTAGTCATACCTTTAGTAATGTTAGTTATATTTTAACATAGGTATGATATTTATACATAAAATTAGGACTAATCTTTATATATATAAAAAGTAAGACCAAAAGTGTCACATGTCATTCATACAATGTTTGCACATTTAATTCTATCATTAAGTGTTTTTTTTTTCCTTTTTTTTTAGATAAATTTTATTTTAATTTTACAAATTAAATATATACTAACTAGAATTTTAAAGTTAATTAATGTGGCTATTTAATGATATTGATTTAGTTATGTTAATAATGGAAATTAGTAAATAATATATTAATTTTAATTAAACTTCTTAAAATAACACATGATAGATTCAAATATAGAAATCATTTATAAATATCAAAATTGTTTAATTTAATTTTTTTAGAGAAAAATATAAAAAAAATTAAAAAAAAAGGTGAGTTGATTAAGAATGATTATTCACTTATCTTTATAAATAAAAAAGTTATTTTTATAAATTATATATATAAAAGTGAGACCAAAAATACCACATGACATTCATACAATGCTTGCACATTAAATTCTCTCATTAAGTATTTTTTTTTTCCATTCTTTTTAGAAAAATTTCATTTCAATTTTACAAATTAAATCTATAATACCTAGAATTTTAAAGTTAATTCATATGGCTATTTAATGATGTTGATTTACTTATTTGTTGATATTAGACATTAGTAAATAATATATGAATTTCAATTAAATTTCTAAAAATAACACATGGTAGATTCAATTAGAGAAATCATTTATAAATATCAAAATTATTTAATTTAATGTTTTTAGGGAAAAATATAAAAAATAAAAAATTTAAATAAAGGTGAGTTGATTAAGAATGATTTTTCACTTATTATAAATGAAATTAAATAGTTTTTGTTAATATATGTTTTATTTATATTTTTTCTTATATAAATAATATTTACATTATTTTAATTTTACTAAGTTTAATTTAGTTTTTTATACCTGTGTATTACACGGACCCTATACTAGTATAACATAAATGTACGACTAATATAGTATAAAGGTCATTGATTATTTTTTTAAACCTAAAGTATTACACAAAAGGGTATGACATATGTACTTAAAGGTATGACTAATATAATATAAATGTATGACTAACATAACATAAATGTTAAAAAAAAGATACGGATTCGTATCGACTCGGACCCGACCTGCGTGTATGTGTGCATCATGTGCATAGACGTGCAACTCTTATTTTTATATGGAGAGGCTGAGATTTAGAGTTCTTGGTTATAGCTAGTTCTGCCAACCATAGACAAATTGTTTTCAAAAAAATGAAATATACGTCCATGTTTAAGAAAATTAAAAATAGAACCAATCCAGCACACAAAAATATTAAAATGCCTATGTGTTGATATTGTCAACTTTTTATGCTACTTTTACTTTTCTGTAATATTTGGAAATTTTAGTTTAAATTATATTTCATTTGATGAAGTTTGTTAAAAGGTTGCTGAATATTAGTTCTATTTAACTATGTGAATATGCTCCTGTTAATAATTAACAATGCACCAAGTTTGGTGCGAAATCGATTAACATGTTCTAACAAGTATATCTATTACATGATGACATTGTATTTCTCTGTGAAATAAACTTAAAAATTAGAATATAGTAGAAAATGTTGTAAAAAATACGATAACTATAAAATAAGCTTGAAGTAGAACAGACGAAAAGCGTATGAAAATAATGCGTAAAATAAAAGACGAGACAAGAAGAGAATAATAGATGAGAGGAGAGAATTTGGTGTAATTTCATTCCATACATTACATGTATTTATAGAAGGAAAAATGATCCTTAGCTTCTAACATAAGCTATATACAAAGCTTTCATTAGAAGCTATATAAAACTTCTAATGGAAGCTTATATTATAATACTTCCTCTTGAATATAGCTTTGTTAGGCCATGTGCATAGGCTGTCTCATTAAAAACCTCAAACTAGAAAAATCCATTGGGATAAAAATTGGGATAAGGGAAAAAGAGTACAGCGCACACTACATTGTTTCCGCTTCCCCTGAAACGAGCAATATGAGTCTTGGAGAAAACTGTCAATCTTGTTTCTCGTTGGATCTTCTCATACCGATGCCGTATACCAATTTCTCAAATGTAGATGTAGGCAGGGATTTTGTGAATAAATCAGCAAGATTGTGACATGAACGAATTTGCTGAACATTTATTTCCCCATTTTTCTGAAGCTCGTGAGTGGAAAAATTTTGGTGATATATGCTTAGTTCTATCACCTTTTATATACCCGTCTTTAATTTGTGCTATGCAAGCAGCATTATCCTCATAAATGATAGTAGGCGTAGTGGTAGTCAGATTTAACTCACATGCATTCCTTATATGAGTTATAACTGATCTTAACCAAACACACTCTCTGTCTGCCTCATAAAGAGCAATAAGTTTAGAGTGGTTGGAAGATGTGACAACCAATGTCTGTTTAGTAGACCGCCATGAAATGGTTGTGCCATTATAACAAAATAAATATCCAGTTTGGGATCGAACTTTGTGCGGATCAGATCTATATCCCGCATCTGCATAACCAACTAACCCCGAGTTAGTTGTATTATTTGAATATAACAATCCCAAATTTATAGTACCACGGAGATAACGGAAAATATGTTTAATTCCGTTCCAGTGTCTCCGGGTTGGCTCAGAACTATATCGAGCAAGAACATTGACCGCAAATATGATATCTGGTCTTGTACATTGTGCTAGATACATCAATGCTCCAATAGCATTAAGATACGGCACCTCTTGGCCAAGTATCTCTTCATCAAACTCTTTAGGTCGAAATGGATCTTTATTAGGGTCTAAACAACATACCACCATAGGAGTGCTTAAAGAATGAACACTCTCCATATTAAACCTTTTGAGCAGTCGCTCAGTGTACGCAGATTAATGAATAAAAATGTCATTTGCTCTATGCTCTAGCTGAAGACCGAGACAGAGTTTGGTTTTCCCAAGGTCTTTAACCTCAAATTCTTTCTTCAGATATGCAGTAGCATTGGCCAAATCCTCAGGGGTGCCAATGAGGTTCATGTCATCTACATAAACTACAATTATAACAAATCCGGTTTCTGATTTTCTAATAAAAACGCATGGGCAAATTGAATCATTTTTGTAACCTTCTTTGATAAGGTATTCACTTAGTCTGTGATACCACATGCGACCAGACTGCTTTAGTCCATACAATGATCTTTGTAATTTGATCGAGTATAGCTCACGGGGATTACCCATTTTTGGTATTTTAAATCCATCAGGAATTTTCATGTAGATATCAGAATCAAGTGAACTATATAGATAAGCTGTTACTACGTCCATAAGACGCATGTCCAAATTTTCATGGACAACCATACTAATGAGAAAACGGAAAGTGATCGTATCAATTACTGGTGAATACGTCTCATCATAATCAATCCCAAGTCTCTGAGAGAACCCTTGGGCAACAAGTCGGGCCTTATATCTTACAATTTCATTATTCTCATTTCTCTTACGGACAAATACCCATTTATACCCAACAGGCTTTATATTGTCCGGAGTTTGAGTGATAGACCCGAATACATTCCGTTTATTTAGTGAAGCTAATTCAGATTTGATTGCTTCCTCCCATTTAGGCCAGTCATCCATTTGACGACATTCTATTATGGAATGTGGTTCACTGTTACAATCATCGCTCAAAATCTCTTGAGCAACCGAGAATGCAAAAATATCATTAATAATGATCTCATTTCTATCCCATATATAATTGTAGTAACTTATGGAATTCTCGGTATTTTCTGGATTTGATATCATCATGATTGTTTTACTAGGCTCTACAGATTCATCTGGAGCTTGCTCATTAGAACTCACTTGATTAATGGGCTCATAAACTCCTTTCTTGGTTTTTCGAGGAACAGAGTCCTTTGAGCCAATGGGTC
The DNA here is from genome assembly GCA_954870855.1 of Scutellaria minor. Classification (NCBI taxonomy): domain Eukaryota; kingdom Viridiplantae; phylum Streptophyta; class Magnoliopsida; order Lamiales; family Lamiaceae; genus Scutellaria; species Scutellaria minor. The sequence goes on from OX940737.1 coordinate 9,626,884, forward strand.
GACCCCATTTTTGTCTTGGTCCATCAGAATTCATTTTCACATGTTCATTAGGAACATCGATCCTAGCTGGAGCGTTCACAGCTGGAATATGAGACTTCGTGACTTTACTGGCATCATTAAATGCATCAGGAAGTCTATTAGCAATATTGTGTAAATGTATGATTCTATTGACCTCATTTTCACATTCAAGTGTGTGTGAGTCTAGATGAGACAAATTCTGCTCACACCATATGAGATTCTCAACATGCATAGGTTTATCATTATCAAGGATTGTCTTACCGATTGATGGAAATGTCGTTTCATCAAAATGACAATCCACAAACCTAGCGGAGAATAAATCACCCGTCATTGGTTCCAAAAACCTAATGATCGATGGTGAATCAAACCCGACATATATGCCAAGTCGGCGTTGTGGACCCATTTTTGTCCTTTGTGGAGGTGGAATTGGCACCTGTACAGCACACCCAAATGTGCGAATGTGCGAAATGTCTGGCTCAAAGCCCAAGATTAATTGCATTGGGGAATGCATATGATACGCACTGGGACGTAATCTAATTAAAGATGATGCATGCAATACGGCATGTCCCCATGCTGTACTAGTGAGCTTTGATCTCACTAATAAAGTTCGAGCAATAATTTGGATTCTCTTGATAAGAGATTCTGCCAATCCATTTTGAGTATGAACGTATGCTACTGGGTGCTCAACATTAATTCCCAGTGCTGCACAATATTCATCAAAATATTTTGATGTAAATTCTCTGACATTATCCATCCTTATATTTTTAATAGGATGATCAGGAAAATGTGCTCGGAGTTTAATAATTTGTGCAAGCAAACGCGCGAATGCAACATTTCGCGTAGATAGCAAGCATACGTGAGATCATCTAGAAGATGCGTCTATCAGAACCATAAAATATCGAAATGGTCCACTCGATGGGTGAATTGGTCCACAAATATCACCTTGTATTCGTTGTAAAAACGATGGTGATTCATAACCAACTTTTGTTACAGAAGGTTTTATAATGAGCTTTCCTTGTGAACATTATTCACAAAAATAATCATTTGACATCAATATCTTTGTATTCGTTAAAGGATGTCCTTTAGTATGTTTCACAATCCTACGCATCATAGTAGTTCCGGGGTGACCCAGACGATCATGCCATAATCCAAGTTATCGGGATTAATTAGTTTCCATGGCATGGTGGCATAGGGTTCGAAAGCTCGAATCGGGACACAATATAGCCCAGAAGCTGTTGCTTCAAATTTCTCATGAACATTCCTTTTGTTCATATCATATGATGTGACGCATAGACATTTTTTGGTATTTTCAACCAATGTCTCTATATGATATCCATTGTGTCTAACATCTTTAAAACTTAGTAGACATGTTTTTGATCTACCAGATAAAAGTGCATTTTCAATATGCAGAGTGGTACCATTAGACAACACAATTGTTGCATTCCCGGAGCCATCAATAATCTCAACGAGACCTGATATGGTTCTTACTTGTGCTTTGCACAATGTCACACTCGAGAAATATATTTTATTTGTGAATATTGAGTGCGTTGTTGCACTATCGAGTAGACAATGATTCCTTTTATCAGTATGCTCCATGTACTGTCTGATTATACAAAAGTATATTAATACTGGAATCACTATAATAAAATAACAATTTCATAAATTTATATAATATACACAAAATTACCAAACTCTAAGTTTGGATTTATCACAAGCACTTGTCACTTTTTACAATGGGATCAAGGTCCTCAAAAAAATCTGATAGTTCAAGAGATTTCCCATCTTGAACTTGATCATTCATGATTTGAGGTGTGGAGTTTCGAGGGGTAGTAAATGGCATTTCTGCCTCAGTGGCATGTGCCTAGACTTCCTTTCCTTTGTTTTTTATTGAATCCTGGTACAGATCCACCAGGTGTTGGGCAGTCCTGCAGACTTTGGCCCAATGGCCAGTCATTCCACATCTATTGCAATTATTTTCATAAGATTTCTCTGTGGGCACCTTGCCCTTGTCATGGTTCCACTGAAATCGGTCTCCTTGATTGACCGGATAATTATTTGGATGAGAATAACCACGTTCGCATCTACCGCCTCTCCAGGCACCACGTCCGCCTCAGACATCATGATGGGGACCACCACGTCTACCACCTCTCCAGGCACCACGCCCGGATCTTTGTCCACGGCCTCTAGATTGGCCCATAGATTTGTTAGCATATGCTTCTGGCACTGCTTGGGACCCACAAGGTCGCAAATCATGATTTTTCAACAACTCATTTGTTTTTTCTGCTGTAAGTAGTACAGAGATCAACTCTGAATATGTTTGAAATTGGCGCTGCCTATATTGTTGTTGTAGTACCAGATTTGAGGCATGCATGGTGGAGAATGTTTTCTCTAATTTGTCATATTCTGACAATTTTACACCACACAGAGCCAAACGAGACTCAATCTTAAAGAAAACCGATTTATAATCGGAGACTGATTTAAAGTCTTGCAGTCTTATATGCTGCCAATCATACTGCGCCCGTGGCAGGGTCACAGTCTTTGTGTGATCAAATCTTTCTTTCAGTTTTTGCCATATCTCCGATGGCCTTTCAAACTGTATGTACTAATCTTTCAAATCCTCCGATAAATGGTGGCGTATAAAGATCATGGCGTTAGCCTCATCTTTCCTGTTGGCCTCATCGATATTTACACTTTCAAGAGTTTTCACGAGATCCAACCCTTGTAAGTGTAGTTTAATATCTAGGCACCAGGATAAATAGTTTACGCCAGAAACATCGAGAATTTGAAATTTTTGATTTTCAATTCTAGCCATAATAAAACACAGAATAAAAATAACGATATAAATTTACAAACCTTTTTTTTTTTCAAGCAAAAACTCGTGCTGATAACGTGTTGTAAAAAATACGATAACTATAAAATAAGCTTGAAGTAGAACAGACGAAAAGCGTATGAAAATAATGCGTAAAATAAAAGACGAGACAAGAAGAGAATAATAGATGAGAGGAGAGAATTTGGTGTAATTTAATTTCATACATTACATGTATTTATAGAAGGAAAAATGATCCTTAGCTTCTAACATAAACTATATACAAAGCTTTCATTAGAAGCTATATAAAGCTTCTAATGGAAGCTAATATTATAATAGAAAACAAGTATAATCACAGACTATGGTGTCCATATTCTAGCCCATATATCTTCTTTCTGACGGGCAAAGCCCATAGCTCTTGGAACTATGCTGGCACTTAATTAAGTTTGACTAATTAAAGGGGTGAAATTATAAATAATACATTATATAGAAAATTACATTTCTATGAAATTATAAGTAGTTTATTATAGAAATAAACATTTTTTTCTCAACTAAGATATTTTTTATGAGCTTTAAGGGTGGAAGCTAGGGAGGGAACAATAAAGATTAGAAAACCTGCGTGATGCAGGTTCCAACTCTAATCATCACATAATTTGTACTTTTATAAAGATGTGATACCACTTGAGCTACAACATTCGTGGTTTTTAACCAAGAGTTTAAAACTATCTTTTTTAGCCAAGAAAATATTTTTTTTAAAATCATTGTATCCTTAATGAAATTAACCTCATACCAACCTATATCACCATATTTCACCATGTACCACCATATTACACAACATATTACACTTTCATACCATTATTAATGAAGCGCGTACCACCATAGTACACACTCGTACCATAATTAATATAGTTTGTACCATCATATTACACATTCATACTATTATTAATGTAGCTCGTACTATCATAATACACTCACGTACCATCATATCACACCACAAATGTTAGAATAATATAGATAGACAAAAATTATTTCTCTTGGCTATAAAAGAGCAAAATTTAATAATTTGATAAAAAAGAATGTTTATAAATAAAGATGGTTAAGAAGGGAGGTTCCACCTAATTAATATATCATATAAATTAATTTAGTCATATTTCGGTGTACCATCGAATTCAATCTCAAACGATGATTATTCAGATTTATCCCTTAATTAGTTAACGGAAGTATGAGAGTATGAAACTGAGCTGAGTCATAAAATAAAAATATTGAAGTCATATTTCATTAAATAAACTAACTAATTATATATAGTTAATTATACACTCTCTCAAGTGTTTGACACTTGGAGCTCCAAAATTCTGCCACATAAGCCTTTTATTATGCTGCCACGTGTAAAACAATTGAAAATTTAACTGCCACATATTAAATAGGTTTTATTACAAAAAAATTGGAATGAAATGCCGCTTACAATACCCAACCGTTGCAGTCTCTCTCAGCTTAATAATATGCCATATCAGCCAGAGAGAGACTGAGTGAAGAAATAATAGAATAAAGTTAGCAGGTTAAATTATTAAACCAAGTATATTGTTACGTACTATTTCGATCTCATTTAATTTCTAAAATGATATATATGGTACGTTGTCTATTTTATCGTATTTATTTTCTAGGAAAAGGTAGATCAAAATCAGGTGCTGGAAAGAGGAAAAGTAAGATGTCAAAGCATATTAATTACAAATGATTATTATTAATTGGTTGAAGGAAAATCAGGTAATGCAAAGGAAGATTATGTTTTGGCTCAATTTAAACAAGTGGAAAACGAGTTTGGTTTGTTTGCGATATTTGATGGCCATTTAAGCTGTGAGATACCAAATTATTTAACTCAAAGCTATTTCATATCAATACTTGCATGAAATATTTATTGAAAAAAGTTGTTGTATCAGAGACAGCTATCAGGAAAGCATATCGAATAACAGATAGGCACAATATTGATCTTATTATCTGATGCCCCATTATGATTTTAGTATAGATGACATATATTGGAATTATATCCAATATTATCACAATGTTCTTTGGCTAAGAATTTTTAGACAACCAAGTCAGTTTCTAATATTTATCAAAATCAAGAAGACTGAATTTGTCGTGTTATAAATTTATTTATAAACATCATGTTAATTTTCTTTTTGATATTGGTACGGTATCAAAGCCTTAGACATGAAATGAAGTTCAAAATCTTGAATGGGCCACTCCAAGGAATATTACCTCTAGAGATTAATGTTTATACTCCTCTCACTCTTTCTCCTTTCTTTCCGATTCTTATGTTGAGTAAAGAGCATAAATTTCCAAAAGCATGCCGAATTTGAATGACTTGCGAAACAATATCATAACATTTGATGTTGGTAATGGGTTTTTGCTACCAAGTTTATGATTTTTTTACAAATTGATTTTTTTTTCATTCTCTAATTATATGTTTTTGTCAATGTCAATGACATTACGAACAGCACTTTGAACTGTAGCTAAATGGACTCCGTCGAGAGGACAACAATCCATCTAGCATGTATGTCAGATGCAATTCTGTAGATTTTTTGGGTTCCCACTTTAACTTTACTGTGAAACAAATGTCATTAGTAAGGAATCTTTTTTCGATTTTTGTAGTCTTTATCATCAGGATATTTGATGGAAGTGGTCTATTATTGACATATAGTGAGTTAATTGATGAGAGATTGGTTAATATCGATGACCGATAGAATAAATATATGAAATACAATTTAAACAACGAGTTAATAATAAAAAAAGATATCAGACAACTTCTTTCAAAAAAGTTAATAATAGAATAACAAACTGATCTCATGATTGCACGAGTCCTAATCTAGTTTGTTAATAAAAAGTTAATAATAGAATAACAAACTGATCTCGTGGTTGCACGGGTCCTAATCTAATTTGTTAATAAGTAGATGAGTTATAGTCATTCTCATAACTCTTATGATTATCACTTTTAATTAGTAAGTATTCTAATAAATAAGTCATTAGCTAATTTTATTAAAATTAAATTTATTTATAGTGATAATACAATTGTTTTTTTATATTAATCCAGCATCATCTAGCTGCATGCGAAGTATCTTAGTACTCAATAAGGTATCTGAAGTAAACAATTCTCGAATATCTCACTACAAAAAAACAGGTTTTTAACATTGAAAATCTTTTGATACCAAAAATAAAATATTAGATGTGACGCCCCGTTCCCCTTTTAATTGGAAATAGATCGTCATCCTTACTGAAAAACTAAAAATATCATAATTACTTTCTAATATACAGCGGAAGACTAAAATGAAGACACAAGAGCTATTTTTTTTTGTTTGTTTAAAATGTAACATATATACATATATATTCAAATCTAGTTCGTGCCTCACCCACATTTCTAGGTAAAATGTTCGAACCAAAGACCTACATGAATTAACACAACAAAACATATATATTATAATAGGATATAAGTTTAGGCCCATTGTTTATCATACTATACATATTTAAACAACATATTGTTCTCAAAAGGAAACATTATTCTAGCATAACAACTCTAAAGGGATAGTGAGACGTCAGCCCAACCTGCTACACGTCCACGTCATTGTCTGCCGAGTCTGAAAATTATAAAAAATAGCATCATGAGACACCTCCGGAAAGGGATCCCAGTGGGATAACTTTATTGTCTAATACATTAAAGTAATTAAACATGTCCTTCGGGTAAGCTCACCCTGAACCATACTATAATATAAAGGAATGTGGGAGTCGCTCGCCCACTAAACCTTGCTTTCATAGATCAGGCACTCTCGCCCTTATGGTCGTCGTTCGGTAGGGAAGCTACCTACCGGTTTTAACTACGGGGCTTCAGCCGTAGATTTCATACATAACTTATTAATTCAATTATCAACACATAATAGAGAGTAGAAGTTACCCACATGTGCGTTGATTGTGCGAGGATTGCTTCTGGATTCACCAACTATCTCAAACTGCGCTTGACACATTTAACTGTATAGTCTATTATGTCATATAGCATGTTTGTTGTATTTATATCTAGGTTATCTTAATTTAAAGCATAGCCATGTAATCACTTAAGGAAAATAAATCACTCTAAAAGTATATATTAACTAAATTTCTTAAGCTTCATTCAATTATATATATTAAACATACTTTATTTAATATAGATTGTATTCCTATATGAAATTATAAAGATGATCAAATCATACATAAATCATTTAAGTGAGATTTATAATATAGAATATATCATCATACTTATTATATAATTGTTAAGCACTTAAACTAGCAATTTTAAGCATAAAATGACACATAAAGTCACAATAATTTTAATAATTTATAGTTAACTCCTAAAATCACAAGAATATTTACATAACCACATATTAGGCTCAACTATCATATTCTGAAAATATACATGTTTTACAGTGTGTATATATATATATATAATTAAAATGAAATATTAAACATGTTTTTCACTTGAATTCTAGCTCAAAATCAGTCTATATTGCAAACCCTACCAAATCTTATAGGATTAATGAAATGCTTTCATATTTTTATAGAAGTCAGAAAAAATATTTAAATATAACATATAAAAATATCAACTGAAAATAAGATTCACATAATTATTTATGAATTTTCTAAGTTAGCAGAAAACAGGACATAGTGTATGCTGAAAACAGACTTTCTTGTAAAAATCATGATAAATCGTACAAGACTCGAAAAATTACATGGTAATTTTTTAAGTAAGAACCTGTAATACAACATAGTAGAAGATCAATTTTGAAATCAAAGTAAAAAAATTCTAAAGAAGGGTTTTAATCACACCTAAAAATAGGGTAAATATGTCAAAAAACAGGGCCATGTTTGAAAAAACATAGTAAATTGAATTTAAGTCCAAATCTTTTGAAATTTAACATACATGTTCTTGACTTCATATATTACATGTTAAAATAATTTAGCCTAATTCAATTTCTAAATATTTCAGAATGTTACAGAACAGAGAAGCAGGGCATAGAGTTGAATTCCAGCATAGAAACAAACATTTTATACATTCAAGTGATCATTATAAGCTGAAAATTCCCAACTAAATTACAAAGAACATCCTTGAAACTTCTAATATATGCTATAAGCCAGAAAATATCAAGATTTAAGGAAGAAATTAGAAGGTTTAAGCTAAAATACCTTCAAGGTTGCAAGGGAGAAAATTGTGCTTTCTTAGTTGCTATTTTTTTTTTCTAAGCTTGCTGAACGTTTTCATCCTTCTTTTTTTTTTTTTTTTTTATAATTTTATGCATCAATAGCTAGCATAAATTGTAGTAGGAGGTGTATGAGTTGAAGTAGGAGGTGGCAATGCTTATACTTAACCATTGTTTAAATATAATGTTTGTACTTATGTTATATTACTCCCTATTCTTTTCTTTCATTTTTCTTCTTTTCTTCTTATTTGATCTTACATATGTAAATTTTATACATACATATATGTGTGTGTTTATGATTACAAAAGAGAATAAAATTTATACTACATACCATATTTTATACAAATTATATTTACTAGATGAATTACATTACCAAGAAGATAAATTATCATATGATTTTACTTGTGTAATGAGAAGATATATTGATACACATATTGAATTAGAAATGCATGTTTAAGCAAAATATTTTATCACATAAAGTCACATATAAAAATCATACGTAAAAATTCATTTAACAAGAGCATTCATAACACAACAAATATGTCTAGCATTTAAACATAATACCGTTTTAATCCATTTAAACTTATTTTTTACTTTCATTCATATGCATCGAGTGAGTTGGGAGCGAGCTCGGTTTTCTCCATGAGCAATCCTGCAAAAGCCCTTAAAATCTCGAAGAAAATATCTATCATAAAATCTTTAAAATCATCAAGCACAACATAATTCGTAAATCATAACTTTAAGTAATATAAGAACTCATACTTAAATCATTTATACTTGAACGATAAAAGAAATTTTGTAAAATATGCAATGCAGGTTTTCTTGATGGGGTGTTACATTAGATACCAAAGAGTTTTGATATTAATTTTTTTTCTGATGCACATCCGATACATATACCACCGATTCTAAAGACCTGGTATCATATAAATATTTTTGATACTAAAAGATCGTACTCTTTAGTATCAGAAATGTATTTAGTATCAGATAATAGTATCAAATGTTTTTGATACAACAATGTGTTTATAGTATTTGAAACTTTTGTCGATGCTAAATTTATAGTATCAATACATGTTTTGTGATACTTAAAGGATTTCACTCTTTAGTATCAGAAATGTATTTAGTATCAGATAATGGTATCAAATTTTTTTGATACAACATTGTATTTCTAGTATCCGAAACATTTACTGTTAGTCTCAAGTGGTTCAAAGGTTCAGAGGGAGGTGAATGAACCTCTGTCTAATTTTTAAAAACTGTTTGAACTTTCGTCGTTGTATTCTATCTCAGAAAACAACATTGAATGCAGTACAGTCCGTTGGGTGATAATGCTGCTCAGCTTACTATATCAGAATTCTTTATGCAGCGGAAACAAACTTTGATAGAGTTATTTATGAAAATGTTTTCTAAAATATATTTTTTGCTCAACTTTGAAACCAAAATGAAAAGATATAGAATGCAGCACAGAAATGCTAAGAGTAGAAAATAAACACACAAGACTTATAATGGTTAGAAGGTGGTGTAATCATTTTACGTCCAATCTACCCCTAATTCGAGGAGGAACTTCGTTAAGCAAGATTGAATTACAGGACTCGGCCTTACAATCTATCAACTTAACAAGTTTTTTACCTACTAGGATTCAACTTCCACACATGTTGCTTGAATCCACAGGCTGACCTATATAGGATTTTACTAACTCACACAGAGTTATTGCCTTAACAACTTAAGACAAAAACACTCAGCAATGATCTAAATCCTATCAATTGAGGACACCACTAAAACAACCTAAGCATACAACACAAATGTTAAAAGTATATAGGTTTTTCTTTAATTGGTGCTATGAAGTAGCCTTGATGACTCTGGAGCTTGGTGATTTGAAGGTTTGACTGTTTCACTTAGAGGTTGAGTAATTAAAAATTTAGAAAGTAGAAAACTTGAGAACTTGTTCTTGCGAGAGTGTATTCAGAATATCAGTTTTTCAGTACTCTCTTCAGTCGACTCTTCATCTATTTATAGATGTAAGAAATATGCTCGTTGAAAAGAGACATATTTCATTTGAATTTGAATTCCCCTTGATCGTCCTTGATCTTGCATTTGTTAGGATGTATACTATAAGCCTAGTTTTTTGTATGAACATCGTTTATGGAATGAGAATCACATTGGTCATATGTTTGCATTTTATATTTGTTATATATGTTTATGCAATGTCCAATTAATTTATATTATAGATAACTTGGTGTGTGGTGCCACACAGAAGATCATGTTATCAGTTTCTTATAAATTATAAATAGTAGCTCACAACCAAGATGGATTTGGACAAATCATCGGAATGGTTGTAGTGTAGTTTGGTATTAGTCTGTCTTGACTATAAAACTACACTAGTACACTTTGTGTGTATTGAGCAGGACCATTTGAGGTTGTTCGTTTTATACTGACTATATAATAGAACAAGACCTCTGTTATTATGGATGTACATCTTCTTAATCCCTATATAATAACGGGCACGTATGCTCAATGTTTATTTCTTTAATTTGCCAATGGGTGAGATTTATTCATAAATCAATAAACTCGGTGAGTTGGGAGATAGCATTGTTTATATGGTGTTCTGTTGATTATAGAAGGAATCCGTGTCCTAATTATTTAGGATGATAATGTCCCCTTGAGGAGCTCATAAGGATTATCATGTAAACCCTGCAGGTGGATTTAATCCGACATGATAATAAGGATGAGTGGTACTACTCTTGGAATTAGATGTAAATTATTTAAGTTGTCAGTAACTTATTTAATTTACGGACATTCGATATCTTAAACACGGGGAAATAAATGTACACATAATAAGGAGCCCATATTAAATATGGGATTGGGATGGTAGTTCAATAATAATTCTCTAGTGGACTGAATTATTATTGATGGGCTTCAGTTATGTGTTCGGGCCGAACGCAGGATACTAAAGCCCATCAGGAGGCCCAACCCAATTCCTCCTCTAGGTCCCTGGTGTAGCCTATATATAGCTCTTTTCATCAGCGCCTCTCATAACACAGAACATAGATCACAGAAAACACGTGATAAGTGAGAGAGAGCGGAACTGATTTTTCTCGAAGGATCGTTGGCCACGCAACGTTCGAGAAGGGCTCAGAGGAATACATCAGAAGATCAAGAGGTCTACAAGGGTATGATTTCTTTCCGCTGCGATTTATCTTTGGATCCCGATTCCGATAGCATAGGGCCGGCGATCCGTCGGTTCCAACAGCATTAATTGTCCCTGAAATTCTGAGAACGAATTTCTTGTCTTGTTCTTCAGCTCATTTAATGCGACTGTACTGTACTGGAGAGTAGTTGCAGTCCGTCAGTCCAAGTGTCTACAGAGCACTGGTTCTTGATACTGCTCGATCGCTTTGTTTCTACTGGCTATATTTAACAAGATGTATTCTCGGATAGCAGTGATCTTCCTCGTATAATATTGTTGTGCGTGAATGTCTCTTCTTACTTTAAATCTTCTATCAGTTCTGGAATACTATGCAACATATTACAACCTGAAACTGCAGCGCAACTTTTTGTTCACCTTGTTATATTTCTTCTTCTTGTTGCTTGATGTATTAGAATGCTTACTATATGTAGATATTCTCAGATACTGCAGTATCCAGTATTGGCTTTCCTACTGTATCCGTCTGTAAATTTCTTTTATTGAATTTTCGAGATCCTTTATTCTTCAGTTTTGACTTAAAAGACTCAAAAACTATTCTAAGTTTCCACTTAAACAGTATGGAAAAATGGGGTACTCTAATTTCCTATTACAATACTGTTTTGTCTCATCAAAATCTAAACATAAATTTCCTAACATTTACCGATGCTAAACCTATTGTATCAATACATTTTTTTTATACTAAAATTAATGGTATTAATATTACAAGTCTATGGTATCAACCATAATTTCAAATACCAAGTGCTACAATAGTGTCAAAATTATTTTATTGTACACACATAAAATGCTAGATAGTATTAGACAATAGTACTAATTAGAATATCAAAAACATATTATCAACCAAGAAACCGTGAGTACATTAGTTCCGATCCATATACAAAAAACTAGTATGTAAGCTTCGTAACAAAATATCTTTTCTTTAGGAACTTTATGACTCAATTGCGTCCAACCAGCAAAATAAAAACAAAATTTGGAAATATATGAGGCAAAAATATTGAAAATTTGAAGTTATAATATAAATATTACCACACACATTGCATATGAAAATTATAAAATATTTATTTTATAAGTTTTATATACACAAGGGGGGCAATGCTTTCATACAGTAAAGTAGGATTCAATGTTGTAGCATAAAACATAATATAAAATCTGAATCCTGATTGCAAAATCTATATTAATACCAAAATTTTGAGAAACAGAACTGGTGAGAAACATAGAACATGTAGCAGAAAATCTGCAGATGATGCTACTTAACTTAACAAAAGTCTGATCTGCAAAGAGAATAAGTCATCCTATCTAGACAATGAACTTTCCATATCCTTCTTTTCATAATGCCTACAATAAATCAAATCAACCAACTGTCAGAACCCTCTCAACTGAGAGAGCCTAGCTCAGATGCCAACTTCATACCCTTCAAGGACAACCCCTGAAGAATCCACAGACCAACATCAACATGGATGTGCTTGTATTACAACATCACAAAGCCACTATGCAGATATATTTACAACAGAACACTCAACAAATTGAAGCAATTTCATAAAATTTTGTCAAAAAAACTAACTGCTTCAAGCATGCTAAGGCAACAGCTGTAACACTGACGAAAACTATATCTATTCCAAAGAAAAATCATATTGCTATGATTATAGAAACACTTCAATTTACACTTGTTGTCTTCATCCAAAAAAACCATCATGAAAAGCATAACTTTCACTACTTTTACAGAAGTACGACAAGAGCATAGTTGCATCCCTTTGATGCATTATTCCAAACAAAAAAGGAACTCCAACAATAATATCCTTCACGTTTTTTAGAATAATATCAACAAGATTTTATAACATAAATCTGGCTCAATGACTTCATTAAGGAATGAAATACCAAGGCTTTCGTGTGTGCATTGGGTCCAAGGTTTTTTGTGACTCTCAAATTGTATCAGAGACTCTAGAGTTACTGGTCTTATGATCTTAAAGAGACGTGGAAATAACTATTGAACATTAGAACTAATGGAGAAACTTTAAACTTGGAATTCCTTCTGTTAGGAATTCCAACAACAAAATTCTTCAATATATACAAACACAAGAATTATCTGCATATAAACCAGTACCATGAAATTCAACTAGCATAAACCTGATTTACCAGAACAGAAAAAAAGCTATTGTTACTAAATCTCAACACACATGTACTGAAAATAACTAGTTAGCCTCACCATTTAAGAACAATAAAGAACATCCACTCGGAAACCAATGTCAAATCTCTACCGCCACCAGAAACCCCTTCTTCTCCACTAATAATAATCCTCAATTTTCTCTCATACTCACCAAAATCTCTGAATCCCTATCAAAACCCCAAATAATAGCTCCACCAGCATCGTCATTCCCACATCCATCCAATTGCACAGTTGCATTATAGAAAGAACTAGTTATTAAGGCAAAATAGAATAGTTAGCATGCATACCAGATTGCCATTAGCTTGGATTTGTAGAACAATATTTGTCAACTTCTGAACTTGGTCCTCGAGAGTTTCTTTTTTCTTTCTTTCATCTTGCATTGCTTCTTCTAATTCCTTTCTCTTTTCTGCTTGGATTGTTACCTCATTTTCCAATTCTATCTGCTTTTGTTTCTCTGATGCTATCTCTTCTTCTAAAGCCTCTCTTTTTTTGTCTTTCAGCTTCAACCATCAATAATGCTTTAGTAGCTCTTTGTTTTCAAGTTCCAATATTTTTATTCTTTACACCAATTCCTTAGGTTCTTTTGTATCCACGCTTATCATCTCCAATTATTTGTAGAAAAATCCTTTCTTGCTCACTAGCAACATCACAATCTGGTGGAAGGTTCAATAACTCAGTCTCAATTTCAGCCTATGAAATACATATTTCACATCGTTACAAAATCAAGTATTCTCAATAAAATTATTCAAGATCAATGTAAAAAACATAAAATAAAATAAAAATTATCTACGCATTCATACAATTAGCTTGGCAGACTGTGGATCAACGGGTTTTGTTGTTGGCTTTCCATAAGCAATAATAAACAACCCCAACTTATCTAACTCCACTCCATCTTTTGACTATCATGAACAAAATATTCAAGCATAAGTAATTTATTTTAGGAAATATGATTTATAATTTGAAAAATAGTATATTTTTACCTTCTCTTCTCTAAGACGAGCAAAACTCTTGGTGCCCCGATGGTGTGCCATTAGAGTAGTGGTTGTCTGTATTTCTCTCGCTAGAAGCCTACATTGTCATTTATCCATCAAATGCTATGTTAATATTATTAATATAAATAAAATTAAGCATAATAAGAGTCATTATATACCTTCCCTTTTGGTGATTCCCAATAATAACCCTTCTTCTTCCATTGATCAGGGTCCACCTTAGGATCCGACTGCTTTAATAGCATTTCAAGTGATGCATTTGCTGCCTTTGGTATTTTATAGTGTTTTTTCTTAATTTACCCTACACGATCTTAAGCAATGATCTATCTATCCATTGTACATTCCTTTGGAGAAGATGGACCCTCAAATGTGAACCTAGTCTTTAAGTAATTAGCATGCAAAAAAGTAAATTTGAATACCTTTAATAAAATTAAATTTTGAAAATAAATTATAAGTTAAAAGATAATACCAAAATGATCTTCCAAAGGGCTTCCTCTCTTCGAAGAATTTTCTCTAATCTTCTACATCAAAATGTATCAATTTTTGATCTCTTGCAAGCAAGCCAAGGTAAGACGACAACTTCCTTGCATTTTCACATTTTAGTTCTTTGTGAACATTAACCTTCACTATCGTCATAGTGTTAGCTTGTAAGTTAGCACATTTGTTCGGTCCTCTAGCAGCATATTTTTTTTAATAGTCTCATTCTCTGCACTATGAATAATAAAGCATGCTTATACAATGGTTAAAACCAAAAACTTATATTAATTAATGAAAAAAAATATTATTAGCAACTCTACCAATAGTTGTAGCACTAGCTTGTACAACTAGTTGCAGAAGTAGTTGTTGCAGCATTAATAGATTCAATAGTAGTGCCGGTTGCAACACTTTTCATGTTTTTTTGTTGGCAGCACTTGATCTCCTTTTTTGAACCTCTTAGATGGAATTGATTCATCATTTCCCTTAGATGAATTTGCCTCACCAATGCTCTTTGACTGGATACTATTCATACTTTTGATCATTGTATCCTACAATCAAAATTGATATTATTAATATTGAAAAAAAAAACAACATATCGTGAAAGTTCAAAATCATAACCACGCAAAGAAAACATATGTAAAATTAAAGTAACAATCATGCAAAGACAAATAAAATGGAAAAAATTCACCATTATTCAAAGTCGTCTTCATCACTTTCGAGATGCTCATTGTTTTCCTCATCAGAATCACTAGTGTCGCTTTCAACATCCATGTTGTCATTGTTAGCATTGTCACATGCATAAGTTTTATCAACATCAATGATAACATTTTCCAAAACATCAGAAGCATCAACTGAGAATCGAAATAGGTACTTGTCTCGAGAGAAAAATCTTCATTGCGCATATCATATGCATCTCTAGGTTTTATTCTTGTCACGACACTCCAATCTATCTTCATATCCACCCAATCACACTTAAAGAGAACAACTTTCTTTTTTTCGTAATAGTCCAACACAATAATTTCTCTAAGAACACCATAGTATATCACACCCACTTTGGAATCAACAACTACACCACTATTCTTAGTTGGAGAATGCAATTCAGCATCTTTAGTTCGAAATTTGAATCCACTATAACTTAACTTTTTAATTCTTTTAGCCAAGCTATTTGGACCTTTACTTAGCCAATAAAAATCCTCTTTAAATTGTTGGTCATCTTCCTAACAGAGTTTTTAATTAACTCTTTTATATTGATAAAATTTCCTTTCATTTCAGCGAGACAAGAAAAAAGGACTTAACATGTTTTGTGTCTTTCATTATTTTTGTTTTGTTTTAATTTTTTTCTTTATTTCTTTTTTTTGCTGCTAACAATAAAAATAGCATTGGTATCGGAAGAATAATGGATACTATAAAATTAATAGTATCAGAAAATAAATTTTCGATACCAAAGATAATTAATATCGAAAAAAAACTTTTGATGCTGAAAATAAGTGGTATCAATAAATTAATGATTAATACCAAAAATAGCATTAGTATCTGAAGAATAATGGATACTATGAAATTAATAGTATTAGAAAATAAATTTCTGATACCAAAGTTAATTAATACCAAGGTTATATTATTACAACATAAAGGTTTTGAAAGATATTATAAGTTTGTCATACACTGCAAAAGGTTATGCGAATATAACTAAAAGAAATGGTTCGGCAAGCTAAAAGGTTAGACCAATATAACTGGGAAACTAAGGTTTGAGCTAGGGTTTGGGTGCGTGAGTGAGCGTGTGGGCGCATAGGGCACGCGTTGGACGCATGAAATACACCTCCAGGTCGGGTTGACCCGGTTGCATGGATCTAGGATCCGTGCACCTGATGCACAAAAACATTTGTGATCAATAAATTAATTATTAATACCAAAAATGGCATTGGTATCGGAAGAATAATGGATATAATAAAATTGATAGTATCAGAAAATAAATCTCCAATACCAAAAACAATTAATATCGAAAAAAATATTTAATACTAAAAATAAGTGGTATCAATAAATTTATTATTAATACCAAAAATAACATTGGTATCGGAAGAATAATGGATACTATAAAATTAATAGTATCAGAAAATAAATTTCTATACTAAATCTTGAGTGCTTATACATATAGTATCCACAGTAGGAGTGTAGATACAAATTAATCATATTTAGTACACAAAAACTCCTGTGCACCAAGTGCATGGATCTAAAATCCATGCAATCTGGGTCGATCCGACCCGGATCCGCGAATTTCTATTTTTTTTTTAATTTTTTTTTCCAGATTTTTGTCTGGACCTTTATGTTATAAATGTGTGACCCGTACCTTTATATCTGTAACTTAGAATAAAAAATGAAGTTTTTCAACACAATTTGTATTGTATAGCTTTATGTGATATCAATGTGACATTTATGTTATATTTTGCCACCTTTATTTACAAATATTCTGACCTTTATGTAATATATAAAAATGCATAAAGGTCAGCATATTTGTACATAAAAGTGACATGATATAATATAAAGGTCACATTGATATCACATAAAGGTATACAGTTCAAATTATGTTGAAAATCTTCATTTTTTTCTAAGTTATAGTACATAAAGGTCATGATAATTGTACATAAAGGTCACACATTTATAATATAAAGATCACACTAATACAACATAAAAGTAACAATTTGAAGTAAAAAAAAGAGTTAAATTTAAAAATACGCGGATCCGGGTCAAAACTGGGTCGACCCGGACTATATGTACACCTAGTGCACACAAGACCAACTCTATTTAGTATTAGTAAATTCATATGATATAAAATTTCCGATTAAAAAAACAACATTTTTTATAGTGTCTTATTCATAGTATTTACTGTTTTATAATAATACAACACACTAGGCCTCTCAAACCATAATCCAATGGCAAAGGAGAGGGAGTTTTTCTAATATTAGAGTTGAAATTTGAGTCTAACTCATGGGCCAGCCCATAAATGAGGTTGGATTTGACTATTACTATAGTTGTCTGAAAAATATAATTCAGGCCTGTTCAACCCGATTCAAGCCGCCCCACAAGCTTGATGGGGTCGGGATAAATTGACCCGTCTAGCTTGGGTTGACCCAATGACTCGACATTTTTTATTTTCATAATTTTTTCAATAATAAAATTACTAAACCCAAAAGGCCCAAACTTATCAATTTATGATGAACAATGATGACTTTGAACTTTTCTGGTGGCTATTGACTTTGAATTAAGTTGTTATTTGTATATATAATATGGTAATATATTGTTTATTTTACTTGATCTTTTATTTGATCTAAATTAATATTTTGTTAATCTACAATTTATTAATTAAAAAAATATGTAGGGCATGGACCAATTTGTCCCACTGGCCCAAGTAAGGATGGGTTGGGTCATAATTCTATAAGATAGAGGAGAGGATGAGTCAGTCTGGCCACTTAACCTGAATCCAGCTCTACTACTCATGCAATCATGCAGGTTTGAATTCTAGGAAAAGCAAAATATGTTCCTTTTTTAGGTGATATCAATAGACTCAACCTCAAAATTAGAACAAATCCAATAATTTATATCATAACAATTTCATGAGTCAAAATTATTATTCCTAACTAGTTAGATGTAAATTTGAAATTGAATAAAAAATATATATAAGACGCTACAGGCAATGGCATGTTTTCATATGTTTTTATTGGGGATAGCAAGTACTAAATAAATAATGAAACATGGCATGGTATAATTTAACTTTTTTTTTTATAAAAATATACAATTATCATTATGTGCAAATGCTATATAGAATTAAAAATATCCATTTTTTTCTGTAAAGTTATCTACTATTTACCATTCAAAATGATTTTCACTTTAATAAGATAAATTCTGTCTAAATATTGTTTTTACTTTTGAATTATCAAGAAAAAATAATATTTTTCTTTTATTTATGCACCTTTAATTTTACTAGGTCTTTCATTTATTACATATATTCATATTTTTTGTTGGAATGTTATCTTTCAGAATTAAAAGAAAGTATTATGATTTTGAGATAAATATACGAAATTATCTCATAATTTGAAAATCAGCATGAAATCCCTTTATAATTTATAAACTAGAATGAATTTCAAATGCATCTAAATACCGGTAAAGATTAAGAAAAGGTTAATTGTGATTGAATTGAAACTATGGGAATTAAAGAAAATTTGGATATAATGAATTTCAAATTTATATAAATTAGAGTGAATTATGCATATTGATTTGACACTTTTTTTGTATAAATTTGAATTGTTCAAGTTTGTTGTATAAATTTTAAATTTGATACATTTTACTGTGTTTGATAAATCCTAGCCATACACTTGTCAGAAATCAACGGTTAGGATTTGTCTGATATGATAAAATGCATCAAATAGTCAATATAGAAAAGTGGAACTATTCAAAATTTATATCGATTACCTATATAAAAGTGTGGATGTTTCTTACAAATTTTGAATTGCCTAATATATCCTTATAAAAGATTATTATTTAAGGTTATAATAGTTATTTAGTAATTAATAATTTTAAATATATGTAGTTTTAATAAATTATAATTTAGTACTTTTGCATTGTATGGACTCTTTCAAATTATTTGGTGTATAGCTACACCAAATAATTATAGACAAAAAAAATTATGCACCTGGTGCACAGATCCTAAATCCGTGCATTCAGGTCGACCCGACCCGCCACACGCTCGTATGCGCCCGCACACGCCACAAGGTCGCGGAAAAAATCCACCTAAACATGCTCCCAAGTGTCAGACCTTTATATTATGTTAACTACACATTTTAGTAGTGTTAGTCATACCTTTTATTAGACTAGTTGTACCTTAACATTTTTTTTAGACAGACATATTAACCTTTCATTCCTTTTACTTATAACAGTCATACATTTTAATTATGTTAGATATACATTTTAGTTATGTTAGTTGTACATTTATATATTACATAAAGGTATGACTATGTTGATATAAAGGTATAAGTAATATCACATAAATGTATGAGTATTATCACATAAAGGTAAACATGTACAAATTATGGTAGAATTAGGGTTTTTTTAGAGTTAAAAGTATTAAATAAGGTATGATATCTGGACATAGAATTATGACTAATATAACATAAATGTATGACTAATATAATATAAATGTATGACTAACATAACATAGAGGTCAAAGACAAAAAAAAAAAAAATGTAAAAGTGCGCGGATCCGGGTCAACCCGCACCTGGACCTGACCCGAGTGCATGTGTACATCAGGTGCACAGGAGTGCTACTCATAATCCTAATCCTAAATCCTTAGAATCCTAATAACCCTATGCATATATCTTAATATTTTAATTTAGTATTTTTATATGTAATACTATTTAATTTTTTTAAATATGTTATTTTAATTTGTTTCTTAAATATATATTACATAAATTTATATTTTATCACTTATAAAATTATATTTTATCTGATTTTATATCACATAAAATTAGCAAATAAGTTCCAACTACTTTTAATTAAATGAGTTTATAAATATATGTGTACGTGTGAGGAACAATACTAATTCATTTTTTATCCTTCATATTTTATCACTTAAAATTTTATTTTTATCTGATTTTATATCACATAAAATTAGCAAATAGTTTTCAACTAATTTTAATAAATTAAATGAGCTTATAAAAACATATGTGCATGTGCGAGGAACAATATTAATTTGTTTCTTATCCTTCATAAAAAAACATATAAAATTAGTAAATAAGTTCCAACTAATTCTAATAAATTAAATGATCTTATAAACGTATTTGTATGTACTTAGAATAACATTTCTCAAAGGGCAAAGAATATTAATTCATTTCTCATCCTTCATCAAATTATATTAGTTTGTGTACAAATACTTGGATTGTTCTACTTTCCAACTTCATCAAACTATATTAGTTTATTCATAAATATTTGATTGTTCTACTTTCCACCTTCACCAAATTATGTAAGGTTGTGATTGTTTGGATAGAGTGATTTGAAATTTAGGATTTAAAATAAATGAATTTGAAATTCACTCAAGTTGGAGTGACTTTGAAATCCACTAAAATGACTTCAAAATTGATTTAAAATGAAAATGATGGATTTTGAAACCACATCTATCCAAACATCACCGATAGATTTGCTACCATGGATTTCAAATCCCTTCTCAAATTCACCAATCTAAATTAATGGACTCTAAATTTATTCATAAATTTTTGATTGGTCTTCTTTGGTGTAGTTTTTTTTTTAATAATCACACAATTATGTTTATTGAGTCAAAAGTATATTGATAAAGGAGAAATGCGGCATGAAAAGAAAATATTTCAATTTGAATACTATTCCAAAATAGGAATATACAGATAAAAAGAAGAAAAACAAGCCAACATCACAAAGAAACGGTGAATTTTATGGATTTCCAACTTTAAGAATGGTCGGAGGCCAAGCTAAAGACAACACAAGGGACCATGGCGTTTCAATCCCAGCCTTAGTTTGGTTGAAATCTATAACCAAACAATCAGGCAACTGACGAGTAAAAAAAGTATAATTAACCATCAAACCGTTTATGAAAATGAAATTCAAGTATAAGAAAACAAAGATGGTATATTCTGAGGATGAAATTCTTTTAACAAATAAAAATAATAATCATGAAAAATTCAACAATAAGAGTTGAGTTTTTGTCCGAATTTTTCAAAAAAGTTATGTTCGTTATTTTATCTTTAAATAGACAGAATTTCAGAAATTAATGAGGATAAACATTTTGGCTTGAAGGAGTGAGTGATTTTGCACATGATATGTGCATTTTGGTTAAAATTTGGATATGCTTGGATTTTTGGACCTTAGTGCAGCGTTAATGGTTTTTTTCAACTTATGGGCTCGCTTCTTATGGT
Organism: Scutellaria minor; assembly: GCA_954870855.1. Classification (NCBI taxonomy): domain Eukaryota; kingdom Viridiplantae; phylum Streptophyta; class Magnoliopsida; order Lamiales; family Lamiaceae; genus Scutellaria; species Scutellaria minor. Next base: position 9,648,683 of record OX940737.1, read on the forward strand.
GGCTTTGTGGCCAATTTTGGAAACATGGAGCTGAGATGATGTTTTTCTTTAAAACAAATATTTTGATGAGAGTTTGAGAGGTATTTAATTTAGATATGTGGTGAAAATTGCAATGGTGTGGCAATAGAAAGTGGTTGTGGGCGAGGAAAATTGTTAATTATTTTAGAGTTTGATGCATTTATCCCTTGTAAGTATGAAGGGTGTAACAAGAAAAGTGAGAAAAGATCTAACTACGTCATCTCATACTTTCAAATGGGTGTGTCTGTATTATTTAATATATACCACGAGAGGATTTTTGGAAATTTATTATATCCAAACTTTCTTTAATTCCCACAGTTTTAATTCAATCACAATTAACATTTTCTTAATTATTACCCCATTACCCAAGCTTTATAGTTCAAGTGGTATCTCATCTTTATAGAAATGCAAATGCAGATTGTGATGATTAGAATTCGAACCTAAATCATATAAGTTTTATAATCTTTATTGTCTTCCTTCCTTCCAACTCAAAGCTCATTTAAATAAAATAAAAAACATTTTCTTAATCTTTTATCACGGTAAGCTCAACTTGTAGAACTCTTTCGATCAAAACATAATTCTTAATGTAATGTTTTCAATTCTATGAACGGGATATTTTATTGACGCAAATTGTCACAACTAATTTCACTCTTATGTTATTATAATAAAAGAAAATGTATGCAGTTTCTGACCAATTCCTTGTCAGCTCTTTAATATATTTTTCATATCATTGATTATGGAGCTATATTCCAATCATTAATTATGAAGAGAGAGAGTAAGAGCAATTAATGCACAATAATGCATTGTCCAGATAACTAACTAAGCATGAATTATGTTTAAGATCCTCCATTGGTCCAGATATGTACATCAAACGTGTTGATTGGAAGAGATAGAAATGGGTTAGTTGAGCACCACTCCTAGACAAGTATGGTTGGGCATTTCATGGTTCATGGTACAGCTAAGCCCATATTTCCACCAACAGGTTCACATAACATAGTCAACTATATATGTATATAAAAATAATGAGAGATGGTGAGAAGAAGAGATAAGAACTCATCCCAAGTCCCCTTCTTCTCTCTCTCTCGAATTAGTGTGTGTGTAGTGTGTGAATAAGATGGAGAAGAATGAGAAAGAAAGCATGGAAGTGGAAGTGAAAACACAAGCTCCACCTAATGATGATGATGAACCTCAGATCAACTACAGAGGGATCAAGTCTATGCCTTTCATCATTGGTAAAATTATACCCCATAAATAATAATCTTGTTTCTTTTAATCTCTACATTTTTCTTGATTATTTGAATGTTTTTTGGATAGGGAATGAGACATTTGAAAAACTTGGAGCAATAGGGACAATATCGAACCTTGCAGTATATCTGACGACGGTGTTCAACATGAGTCGCATTTCAGCAACCACGCTTCTTAACATCTTCAGTGGGACCACCAACCTCGCCACCTTAGTTGGAGCTTATCTTAGCGACACTCACTATGGTCGTTACAACACCTTAGGATTCGCCTCCATCGCTTCCTTCTTCGTACGTCCCATTTCTCCACTTTTTACTTTACGTTATAAACTTATAACTAAAAACAAACCTCAAGTATGATCATTTATGCAATATTAACTTTTTTTTTTGTTTTTTTTTTCTTCTGGTTGCATCTCAAAGTTTATGATTTTTTCAAATAGCCTATTTTCCAAGATTTCTCCAGCCAAAATCCGACATTTCGTTCGATTTTTCACCAAATTGAGTGTGAATCAAATGAAAATCAGAAAACTGGTTCAGGACTTTAATTTGTTTGGTTCTTAAACATGGAGTGTTTAGTCCAAAACAGGGAAAATTATAAATTTAGTACATTATTTTTAAGTCATTCATCAATAAAGGACACTAACTTTTCAAGTCCTACACAGGGATACTAACTTTTCAATTTGAGTGATTTTAGAACAAAAGACCTGAAAGCACCAATTTCGGGTCAAATGGCGTGAGATTTGTGTTTTCTGCTCATGTGATTTGGCCCGAAATTTTTATTCAAGCTATTTATCCTAAAATCGTCCAAATTGAAAAGTTAGTGCCTTATATTTACAATTTTCGGGTTCTAACATATGTTAAATTTTGCAATTACACAACTTATTTCTTTAGTTTTGTAGTGATCATGAAAAAAATAACATTTCCTTTTTTCTTTTTTCCTCACAACTTGAAAAGGGGTTACTAGTGGTGAGTCTAACAGCAGTTTTCAAGAACTTGCATCCACCCCACTGCGAGCCAGGAGTGGGGCGATGCATAGGGGCCGATGCGGGCCAAATGGCGTTCCTTCTTCTCGGGTTCGGGCTTATGATCGTGGGAGCAGGTGGGATTAGGCCATGTAACTTGGCCTTTGGAGCTGATCAGTTCGATCCCAACACAGAATCAGGGAAGAGGGGGGTTGATAGCTTCTTCAACTGGTACTATTTCACTGTTACATTCGCTCAAATAGTATCCGTCACCCTCGTCGTTTATGTGCAATCCAACGTTAGCTGGTCCATAGGGTTGGCTATTCCGGCCATGTTTATGTTTCTGTCGTGTTTGCTTTATTTTGTGGGGTCCAAAATGTATGTGAAAGTGATGCCGGAGGGAAGTCCAATGAGTAGCTTGGTGCAGGTGGCGGTGGTCGCCGTCAAGAAGAGGCGGTTGAAGTCGCCGGAGCAGCCTTGGCTCAGCCTCTTCTCCTATGCTCCGCCCAAGTCTATGAATTCTAAGCTACCTTATACTCATCAATTCAGGTAACTTACTTTTTTCCTTTATTCTTCTTTTCTTTTATCTTTTCTTTCAGTTTTACTAGTTTAAGGTTTGGAAGATAGATCAATGGTAATTCGAAAGTTATCGCTTAAATATTCTAAAAAGTAAAGTAGTATAAAATTTCTTGCAATTTTTAAGTTGATTTATTTATTTTTTAATGAGTTAGAGGGAGTAGAAATGAAAGAAAAAAAAAAAGAAAATTTGAATAATGCAGATTCGAATTATAATCATCACAATCTGCATATTTATAAATAGGGGACACCATTTGAGCTAAAAATTTGTGGTACAAATTTTAAACTAATTGTTATTTATATAATTATTTTATTTTTTAGTCTTTCTTTTGCAATGTTATCAATTACAACTTTTGGAGGGCTTGTGATTGTCGTTAATAGGTAATTAAGAATTGAATTCATGGTGGGATCTATCAATCATATTTTTGTATTTGAAAATATTTTTAGATAATTAAAAATTGCAGGATGTCAAATAGAACTTTAATTTTGTGAGTTTTTAATGGATGGTTTCATTTTTAAAGTTTTGAAATGTTTTTTTTTTTTTTTTAACTTTCAATATTTTGGTTTGATAATTAGTTATCTTTTAGATCCTAAATCGGTAAAGATTCATCTTTTCTGTTTTTTGTGATAAGAACATGAGATCTTATGTCAAAAATAATCATAAAATGTGATGGTATCATACAAACAATTAATACTCTTAGATCTTCCTAAACTCTATCCGAGAATAAGAGGGATGTTTTATATTGATTATTTAGTTAAGAAATAATTGTTTTTTTTTTTTAAATTTGAAATGAAAAAAGTATCTGAAATTAAGATTTACTAATTATCAAGAAGTTGGTAAAAAGTTGTTGCTTATGAAACTTATTATGAAATGTAGAAATTTGTAGTTTTTGTGAAGTGCTTGATATCTGTCTGACTTTTGTATATCTCAATTAGTGGGCACTCTTAAAGCTTCGTTTTGTCTTCATAATACATAAGACTTCTTCACATGATTAAGTAATAATCAATGAGACTCTTGATTCTAATTAAGTGGTCTTGAAAAATGATATCATTAATCATGATTCATGGGTCCCCTTGATTAATATGTCATTACATGTTATTTTATATATAAAATACTATATATGTTTTATTTTATTTCTTATACTCAGATTATAGACAACAATCAAAATCTTTAATTGTTTTCAATTTCTAACCACCCATGATCACCAATTTGGCATAACAAATCTTGTACGACCAATTCCCATCCTAGATCAGTAGTTTCTTATTTTTACCATACATATATCATATATTAGTGTGCAATTTAATTTCATATGCTCACCTACTACAACAATTTTTTTTCTAATTTTCTAAATTAGGTAAGGTATTAAGTTTTGTTTACTAGGACAACTTCGAGAAGCTATTTGAAAAGTATTATATTAGGAGGGCTTTCCAATTGTCACATATTACTATCACTATATGCATACAGTTGACTTAATTAATCTGTAGTGTAAGATGAGATATTATTATTTTCCTAAGCCATTTTCGATTGAAGATAGATTATTATATTAATTCGATTTGCGTGCACTCTCATTGGTGTAGGTAAATTAAAAATGCATGCTCCATAAATATAATTAAAAACGTACTCCGATCCTAATGATAAAATTATAAAATTAAAAAAATAAGTGTTATTTGAAACCCACTATATATTTTTTAATTCAACTATTATCTGTATTTCACACAAAATGACTTTAACATTGGGAAAAAAAACCTATAACTTTGTGAGGGACAATAACACAGAACCCTATTAGCTTTGTGAATAAATTATTATGTGGTTAGAAAATGCCTTTAAAAAGTTGGATTCTTATACTTTTCTTATGTAAATATTATGTCTTTAATTATACTTTGGATTTTGTTTTAGTTGAGTCTTAATGCATACATTTGCCAAAATTCAGTCACTATATACATATATATTATTTATTCTAAATTTGATCTCTCTCCATTCAATTTGTTTGAATTCCAATGATTGAATATTACTAATAAAAGTATAGAAACTTGATACAAACGAAACTGAAGATACAATATAATAATTCAAACTCAAACCGAAAGAGTGAGATTATACAACCCCATGAAATACTAACCACGCCCCGATTTTAAAAAAATCAAAAGCACAAAAATTCATTATTTTTTGGGTGTGTGTTTCGTATTTTATTTTTTTGTGTGGATAGCCTCAACCAAACTGAAAAACATATGCACTCAATATATATGAAAGTATAGGAACCTAATTCAAAAATAAAGTGAAAAAACAGATATACCCAAATGTAAAATTTAAATAACATAATCACATAAAGTTCAACAAAATGTCGTCCTTAAAAAATGAGTCATTGCATGCCCTTATTCAATCCTTACCTTTAACACCCTTTTTTTTCTTTTGTAATATATGATTTGCTAATATCCAACTTGATATAATATGGCCCATGCATTAATTAAGAACTAATGAAACCATTCATTATCTTCATGCAATCACTAATCCACCTCTCTCTCTCTCTCTCTAGTTTCTTGGACAAAGCTGCAATCATAACCCCAGAAGACAAGATAAAGCCAGATGGATCAGCCTCAAATCCATGGAACCTATGCAGCATTCAACAGATAGAAGCAGCCAAATGCATCCTACGTGTCATCCCAATCTCTCTCACAGCCATTCTCTACCACATTGGAGCTCAGCCCCAATACCTCATCTTCCAAGCCCTCCAATCGGACCGCCGCCTCGGCACCACCAACTTCAAGATCCCGGCCGCCTCCTACGTCATCTTCGCCATGCTTAGCCTCTCCCTGTGGGTCCCGCTCTACGACCGGGCCATCGTCCCCTTCATGCACAGACTCAACAAAAGAGGCGGAGGTATCACTGTACTGCAGAGAATGGGCATCGGCCTCTTCATAACCATCGTGGAGTCCCTCATCGGTGCCTTTGTGGAGGAGCGGAGACGAGGGATGGCCCTCAAAAGCGGGACCCTCATCTCCCCCATGTCGGCCATGTGGTTCGTGCCTCAGCTGGCCCTGGCCGGGCTGGCTGAAGCATTCAACGCCATCGGCCAGCTCGAGTTTTATTACAAGGAGTTCCCTGAGAACATGAGGAGTCTGGCCGGGGCGTTTTTCTTCCTTGGGAGCGCAATTTCGGGCTACGTTTATAGTTTCATGATCTCAGTCATACACGATGTGACCGAGAACCATACTTCGGGCAACTGGCTGCCCGAAGATCTCAACAAGGGGAGATTGGATTACTTCTACTACCTGATTACAGCTTTGTGTACCTTGAATTTCTGCTATTTTCTTGTGTGTGCTAACTGGTATAGGTACAAGGGGACTGAGGATAGCACTATTTCTATGGAGATTGAAGTGAAAAAACTAGAACATCATTCTGCTTGATAGCTCGATTCAATAATCTTGGGTTAATTTTGTGTGTTGATAAATTCTACAAGATGCTATTAAATTGCCATCTTGCTTTTGCTTTAATTTGCAGTATTTTGAGTAAACCATGAACTGAATTCTTGTTTTTTACTTAGAAAACATAGCAGAAATGGTATGCTTAATCTCAAGCTTAGCCATTGAATGATGATCCAAACACATTTCTCTATCAGTGGAGTAAAAGGGTGTTCGGCTACACGTATTTAAAAGAGCTAGCTTATAAATTCTTTCATTTTATGTTTTTAGAGCTTATAAAATATAGTATATTATTTTAAAAATAAATTATTGAAATATTTAGTTAAATAAAATGTTGGAGCTTATAAAATGTAAAAATGACAACAGTGTAATTTAAAAATGATCAAATTTGAAGTAGCTTATTAAAAAAGAAAAAAAAAAACTTATTTGAAAAATAAGTTGGATCCATTACTTTTTACTTTTCACAAAAGAGCTTATAAGGTTGAATAAAATCTTATTTTTAATATTTGCCACACACTTTAAGGCAATATTGTTTGGAAGGAAATTGCATATAAATGAAAAATCTGACTTTAAAATCCTAATTTTTGTAAATAAATATGAATAGTTAAAATTTATTTCTGTTATGAGATTTTATAATATAAGATTATTACTGTAGATGTTATATCAATGCTGGATAAAAGTGTGTATGTGTAATATTATAATGTTCGTTGATGTAATAGTAATGATTAGATTGTAGATACTATATGCACTTCAACTCTTTGAGGTAATATATATCACCAGTCTGGTATAATGTAGCTAAATGAGACATCGAAGAATGAATTGAACAAAATCTCCTATTATGTTATTGCATGTACAGAGAAATGGCAGTAAACAGGGTTTTATCACTGCCTCAAAAAAGGTTTAGGAAACAGAGGAAACACAATACTGAAAGAAAGGCCTTATGTTTTATAAACATCGGCTTCTAAAGTAACGATTCAAGTATCCAAATAACGTTATGAAACGGGACAATTGAATAATTCAGAAAATACACTTGTGCAATCGAACCTGAGCTTAAGTACACATACTCATAAATAAACGTTGATAATACCTCGATATATCCCAGCTCAAGGTAAGTTGCTTCCATCGTCGATGTAGATCATTGAGATCTTCTCATACAGTATATGCTTGTTGGATAGTATCGATATCAAGACCCTTGAGCCTTACCACTGATTCCACGTGCCCTTTCAGTGTGTGCAGCTCTCTTAATCTGTGGTTACGATTAAAGATTTCAATCTTTTCTGAATCCTGTTTCCAAGTAAAAGAAACGGGGAAAAAGAATGATCGTGTTTACCTAGCAATTTCGGCTCTCCTTTTTGCTTCCTCGGCCAACTGATTGAGCTCGTTGAAATTGTTGCCCTCGTTGAACAATTTGGTGTCGGGTACTTGAAGCCCGTGAAGGGTTCTTTGCGCATGGGCCCATTTGAGCTCACGCTGCTCTTTTCCAAAATCCTTTTTCCTCGTGAAAGCAATCTGCAATAATACAATAATACAATAATACAACAATACAATAAATACCCCACACATTAAAAAGTAATAGACATCAAGATTGATTATGAATTTGATCTTAAGTTAAATTTACCCTTTGCTCGAGAACGAGATCCCAAGCCCTTCCACTAATAGCGTAACGGATTAAGAATTTGATGATGTCAAGTGGGATGTAGAAAATGATATTGTAAAGCCAGATGACCCCAGCCCAACCCCAACCGATTCCTTCAATCGCTGCAAAGCTCCAATTCGCGTATACAGCGATCAAAGTGGCAACCTGTTTCCAATGAAGTAATATCCAAGATCAAGAAAAATAAATAAAGTTAAAATGGGATGAAGGAAGAAAGTTGCTAACCAGTTGGGCAACAATAAATGCAGCTACGAGCAACAAACCAGGGCGTTCAACATAAGACCAGCTTCTCGATCGTGTAACAAAGATTAGGGCCTGGCTTATAGTGCTCACTTGAAGATATATTGCTGAAGCAAGCTTTCTAAAATCGTCGTGTGCAGTCTTCTCAAGAGTCGGCACCCCAAATACCCGCTACAAAAGTATTGTTGCATTAGATATATGTATGTTTGTTGAATAAATAGGTTGAGAATCAATCATCATCTGAAGTGGCAAGATTAGCATAATACCGGAAAGAAATTAGTTTTGTAGACCGCCCAAAAGAATATAACAGTCATCATTGCCAAGTAACCACCAAGAATGATTCCTGTTGCAAATATCTCGGAAAGCTTCCAGCTGTCCGGCAGAGGAGACGGTTTAACTCTATCTTTCGATATCGTCATTATGGTACCTTCATAATAAAGAGTTGTACCTCTCAGTAACAAGTGAAACAACAGAGAGAGAGAGAGAGAGAGAGAGAGAGAGCTAACCATCATTGAGAATTGCAATGATAAGCACCATAAAAGGTGGAAAGTCGAATTCCCATATCAGGGCTAACAACATGAAACCAAGCTGATACACCAAGGAAACACATCAAACTATAGTCTACAATTCATAACATAATGTCCAAGGAATCTACGAGACGGAGAATAAAATGACTTACCACAATACGAATAGTAATAGAAACAGCATAAATCTGGCAAAATTAGGAAACATGGATGAGTTGACGCATAATTTGTAATAGAATATTAGAAGTCAGAAAAGAGATAGTACGTACGGTGTAATTTTTCATCCTTTGGAAGATAGCTCGACTAGTCAAAACGGCACTAATAATAACGCTGAGGCCAGGTTCCGTAAGCACAATGTCCGAAGCACTACGAGCAGCATCAGTTGCATCGGCAACAGCAATTCCAATATCAGCCTTCTTAAGGGCAGGAGCGTCATTTACGCCATCACCCGTCATCCCACATATATGTTTCCTAGCTTGCAGACGTTTCACTATTTCATATTTGTGCTCTGCCAATAAATATCCAAGATTAACATACTTCTTAGTGTCGGATTTCATGATCAATTTGACGAAGAAAAAAGGAGAAAATAAATACCAGGGAAGACACCCGCGAATCCATCAGCTTTCTCGATTAGTTCATCCACGGGTAAAGCGGCAATCGATTCATCCTTGTTCTGTCCCAGCAAAGCTGATGATGGATACATGTTTGTTCCCATCCCCAACCTTCGTCCCGTTTCCTTTCCTATTGCAAGTTGATCCCCTGTCAAAACAACCCCCGTTAAGAATATTCAAGAAAACAACATGAAAAATAGGGTAAAAATCATTTTCCCATTTGAACTATAGATGATTTGACATATTTTGTAAAAACTTTGAAATGTTTCACTTTGCCGTATGAACTTTAAAGTTGATGCATTTTACGGTAACAGACAAATCCTAGCCGTACATGTGTCCAAAATCAATGGCTAGGATTTGTCTGACACTGTAAAATGCTTCAAATTTAAAGTTTATATGGCAAAATAAAACATTTCAAAGTTTTTGCACAAAGTTGTAAAATCATGTATAATGCAGATGGGAAAATGTTTTCAACCCTAAAAAATACTATGGTTAGAAGTTGCAACACGAGTTTTACCAGTTATCATTTTAACATTCACTCCAAGATTCAGTGCCCGTCTTATCGTTTCTGCACTATCGTGTCTGGGTGGATCAAACAGGGGCATGAGACCAATGAACTGCCATGGCCCACCAGGGCTCTCTCTCGTTCCTTCTGGAACTTCCTGCATGTGTGAAATCCACTAGTAAGAAGTAATTCTGTATAACCGTATCGACAAGAAGATGATTAGTAGTCATGTACCTGGTATGCCACAGCAAGTGATCTCAAACCTCGTTCGGCAAACTTGTCGATGATAGCATGAACTCTTCGATCAATCTCCGACTTATTGTGTGCAAGGTGTAGAATCTATATCCACCACATTCAGCATCACCCCAATGACGAAACAATAAAAAACGCACAAACAAGGATCGAGACTATACCTGCTCTGGTGCACCTTTACTAACCCTGTGCATTTTTCCTTCCCCGTCAATATAAGTCAATGCAGTTCGCTTGTCAGTGGGGTTAAACGGAAGGAAGTGTATTTCTCGAATTCCAGCACGTGCCTCCTTCGGATCAGCCAGCATTCCAACTATAGCAGCATCGATGGCGTCTTGATTTTCTGTGCGAGAGGCTCGAGCTGCCATCAAAACGACGGTATCTGCATCAATGCCTTTGGCGAAAACCTATGCACGAGAGTTGACTTTACAATCAGCTTGGTTTTATTATTGCAACGAAAGTAAAATCATGAGATGAGAAGACTCTCAAATAACCTCGATCAGATTCTTGTCAACGGTGAGCTTGTTCAGCGTCAAAGTTCCCGTTTTATCGCTGCAAAGAACATCCATACCAGCCATCTCCTCTATAGCAGTCATTCTCTTAGTAATAGCTCCCTACATGTATAATAAGACCCCATCACATATATACTGCAATCACCGAAGAGAAGATTAAACAGCATTCACAAAAGCAAACCTGCTGGGCCAGACGGTGAGAGCCAATGGCCATCGTAACGGAAAGAACAGTTGGCATAGCAATCGGAATTCCTCCAATGAGAAGCACAAGAAGATTGTCGATCCCAGGACGATATTTCCTATGTTGAATAGGGTACATCACTATAATCTCTATGACCATGCCCACAGCAATAGAACAAATGCAAAAGTTCCCAATTGCAGTCAAAACCTGATCAGTTCGAAAATACATTAAAATTGAAAAACTTATATCAAGAATCCAGAATATATACATAAACAACATAAATGCTTGCAGAACTTGCCTTTTGGAAGTGGCCCACTTGATTAGTCGAATCAACAAGGTGCGCAGCCTTACCAAAGAACGTGTGGACCCCAGTGCCAATAACAATAGCTTCTAGCTCGCCCTGTTTGCAGGTCGAACCGGAATAGACACCATCACCTGGCCCCTTCGTCACCGGAAGCGACTCGCCAGTCAAAGCCGACTGCAAATCACATTTCCATTAAATAAAAACAAGATTTAAATTTAGTGTGAAAGCCTACCATAGGATGATTCAACACCTGATCAATTTTCAGGGGATCACCCTCAAGCAAACGAGAATCTGCGGGAACTATATCTCCAAGTTTGATGCTGATTATATCACCAGGTACTAATATGGACGCCTCTTCCTCGCTCCACCTTCCATCTCTGAGAACCTTCATACAATTACAACCTCCATTGATCAGATATATATAATCACCAAAAAGACATAAATATTCATACAAAATAGTAACCCACTTTGGCTTTTGGAGCGAGACTGGCCATGAGAGCAGCCGCTGCATTTCCTGCATTATTCTCCTCGATAAAACTAATCGTTGAGTTTATCACAAGCAAAGTGATGATTCCCACAAAGTCCTGCCAATCCGGAGGCTTGCCCTGCGAAAACGAAACAAAGGATCAATCGTTTTCCACAGAGAAATACACACTTGGTAAATCGAGTTCAGAAATTATGTCTTACTCCTCCATTAGCAAGAGCAATTGCCATGATAGCAGCAGCTTCCATAACCCATGAAAGAGGGTTCCACATAAACCCCAAAAACTTGAGCACTTTGCTTTCCTGATTCAAACACAAAGATTCAATTCTGAATTGCTCAAAACAATACCTCATTTATAGCCAAAGCATCTCAACATAAACAAGGGAAAAGGAAATTGAGAATAGGGAAGCAAAAGAAGTACATTACCATGCACACATTAAATTCATGAAGCATAAGAAGTACAAATAACTATAACTCAAACAACAAACAGAAGAAAACAAACAAAAACATAGCATTGAACACCTTTTTCTCTTCAAGCTTGTTATGTCCAAAAATGACTAATCTCTCCTCAGCAGCCTCAGAGGTAAGCCCCTCTTTGGTACATCTCAGATTCTCAAACACTTCCTCTATTGGAATATTCTCCTGAATTAAACCAATAAAACAAAACAAAAATTAGCAAACAACTAAAAAACAAGAAAATAGAGATAGCCCACAACCCACAATCAAGAAAATCTTTAATTTCATTCATCAGATCCATTACCAAATCCACAGTCTCCTTCAACACAGCATCAAGAACTTCAGGCTTCTCCTCCTCCATCTTCAAAATCTGCAGACTTCTCTCACAGTTTTCAGATCAAAACATTATCCAAGAACCACCATGGACAAAGGCTGTATTAGCAGGGGAAATTGTGGGAGATTTAGAGAGAGAAAAGCAGAGTAAAATGAAGTTAACTGAGAGCAGTATAAGCAAATGGATTAGAAGAAGAAGAACAACAAATGAGGCTTACCCACCACCACCAAAATGTATAAAGAGTGAAACCGCTGATAAGAGAGAGGGTAGCAGTTACAGTAGAGCATAACCTTTTGTATTTCCCATTATATATATTAAAGAACTGATTTTTATTTTCTTTTTGTAAAAATCCTTTTGAAAAAGAGAGAAATTATTTACAGCTTTCACTTATTTTTCTAGCTTTTAGGTACTTGAACCATCTGCATCAATACTTGTACCTTCCTCAGTTCAATATAGAAAGTATTTGCAGCAAATCAAGAAAATTTGTGATGCGATATTTCTTGTCAAATTTACTTTTATGATAAAAGAGGGTTTTGGACTTTAAAGATTGAATCTTTCATTTTATATTTTGAGGAAAAAGATTGAATCTTTTTAGAATTGATGACATCTTCTGCACATGGCCTCTCAGCACTACTTTTACCATATACATTACATGCTACCCATCTTCTTTTCTTTAATTAATATATTATTCATATATTTAGGTTAGATAAATTCAGACATGAAGTGTAGGTTATTACATGTCTAAGATTATTATATTATATTTGTTATTTTGCAGCATAGATAGATCCATCATTTCTGAGATTTCCACAGCAGAGAAAATCAGTCATCTTGCTGATGCACATTTCTTAATCTTACACTCTGCAATCTTTGACTATCAGCTGTCTCAAATGCCCCACTTATAATATATTATAATTGCTTCTTAATATATTTTAATCATTATATTTTCCTGCTGAAAATGATGCCTGATTTATGGGAACCATGTTTTGGAGTTTGTTAAGCTCCACTAATTTTTTCCTCGATTTTTAAATTTATTATTTCATTTTATATTCTCATATTTCAAAGTATAAATATTAATTATATATATTATTGTATATAATTATATACAACTAAAATAAAAATAAAAATTGAAAATTAATATTGAAGTAGTTAAACTAACATGTTAGTAGTTGTTACATTTTGTTGTATTCTCCGGAAAAAAAATATATTGTTACTAATTAGGAGTGTTCCAATTAATTTTTTCAAAAACTACCAAACACGTGAAGGAAAAATGTTTTTTTTTTTTCTTTAAAATTAAAACCGTTTTATTTTTCTCTTCTCAAAAGAAGCAATCCTCATTATTTTATTTTCCACCACATATAGAGAGCTAACTTAACCTGTTTCCTTTTTTTTTTTTTTTTTTAAGATATTCTTTTAGTGCAAGTGTGCAACTAAGATATTATTTGATTTTTGCACAGCCTTTGAACTAATCGACCTCTTCAAATGGTTGGGGAAAATAAGATAAAGGCTATTAATGTGACAGTCTAGCAATGAAAACTGATTTGAAATAATTAGATAAGACCTTATAGAAACTAAAAAGCTATATATTCCTATTTACAAAAATCGAATGAAATTATTAACTTAGTCAAATGCCCTATATGATAAACTAATTAAGACATCCAAAACTCAACATCCGAGCTGCCAATTGCTGGAAATAAAATATATCCCATTTTCAAGATTATTTTCTTAGATAAATACAAAAACTAATATTGCGAGATGCTTTTTAAATAGAACTATGCGAGATTAACTACCAACCAAAATCAAACAAATTTTATGGGGTATACTGGATTGTAGGTTGGCCCGTTTCATGAAATTAAAATTTTAAAACGGTTTCATAAGAGTTCTACTCATACATAAATATTTTTTTCAAAAATAATTAAGATAAATTAATGTGCAATTATGTATGATGGTGAGGTAATGAAGGAGAATAGAAATACGTGCTCACCATTCATAAAGTCTATATATGAATTATGAACTTTTGGTCTGAATTTAAAAGTCATATCTTCATGTAGATAGTTGTTGAAATTTATGTAAAAATTGAAGGTTTCCTTGAAAATAATAAAGCTTTGGTACCAACCAATTTAATAAACAAATTTTGTTTCTCAGGTCAATTTTACTTTATTTATTAATTAACAAGCACCTTTTTATTCGATTTGATCTCTTATTTAGAAGATTCATATGTAGAAGATTAATTTTGACTTAATAATATGGTGGGATGAATTTGTAAGATTATAATCTTACAAAATGAAATTTGTAAGACCACTTCAACCAAGTTTTTATCATTAATAAAACATTGATCAATTTTCAAATTCAAGTTTAATTTCTCAATAAATATTCTTTTGACAATCAGGATTTTCGAGCATTATAAGAAAGTGGTGGGTGAGAGTGAACTAGTAATAAATTTTCTAATTTCTTCAAAAACTTGAATCTTTTCTTACGTTTTGATATTTAAATTATTTTAAAGTACATTATTTTGACTTATTTTCTATTATTTCACTACAAATTCAGAATTATACAGTTTAATTCTTATGAATAACCTAATGTATTACTTTTTAGAAATAGTTAGTTATTTATATCGATTATTCCTCTATGCAATAAGATTTACAATAAAAAAAAATAAGTAGCTCTTTTTTTTTAAGAATGATATATTATATATGCTTCTAAGTACTCCTTTAAACTATTGGGCACTTTTACAATAATGTATTTGTACACTCAACAATTGATCTACAATCATTGAATTCTAATCATTCATGTGCTTTTACCTATTTATGTTTTATTATTGAAATTTACTGTTGTAATTTTATTTTACTTTTCCTGTGGAAAGTATAAAAGCAGTTTCAACTTGTTCAAATGCTACATTATCCAGTTACCTGATTAAGATCTAGTTCAATGAATACAAAAATCAATCAAATGATATTGTATTTCTCATCTTGATTTAACGACGTTATTGAGATCCATATTCTCTACATTTGGTTGTGCATACAATATATCCATTGAAGAGAAGGACGCCCAATAGTTTGGTTACATTCTGCTTATCAATATATGTTATCAATTCGGAATTAATTATTTGAGATACTAAAAATGACATTGTAAATATGATTTTCATGAGAAGAAGTATAAATATATATATCAATGAAATAATAAAAATCGTATAAAAAAAAAAAAGGATTAACAGTATTGGAATTCTTTGAAATCTTTTTCTACATCAAATAAATATATAAAGAAAAAAAATACTAGAAAATAGGAGTAGATATTAAAATAGAACATGTCAAAAAAAGAAATGTAAGATCATCTTCTCACTCAAATCCCCTTTCCTACTTCTGGAAATTAAAATAAGAGTAAATTTCCATGAACCTATTGTATGAATCTACGATCCGTACAATTAGGTTGATTTAGATCTGTTGAAATTTTATATTGAATTTTATTTTTTAATTCACGCGCTGACCTTTTATGTTATATTATAATAACATTTATGTTATATTAGTACGACTTCTATATATAAATATCACAACATTTGTATAATACTTTGGCACAATTTGTACTAAAATACATTTATATGATATTATTTATATCTTTATATCAACATAGTCATACATATATGTAATATTATCTATACATTTATATCAACATAAATGTTATATTATTATAACATAAAGTTCATCTTAATATAACTTAAATGTTTAAAAATTTTAATATATGCTTGTGTAATATAATGTACATGTACAATTAACATAACATAAAGATCTCGCTAACATAACTAAAAGATATAACTAACATAACTAAAAAAGTATAACATATTTGTCAAAACACAAACACATGGGAGCGAATCAACCGCTTTAGACACCTGGACACGAAGGGATGCGTAAGAGCGCGTGAAAACACGTGAGAGAGTGTGGAAAATAATTCCGAATCAAGTCGATTCGGATTACATAAATCCTCATGCACCAATTGCATATAAATAATTTTGTTAAAATAAATAAATAAATATAGATTGTATAATTAAAAGATGTAATTTAATCCTTTGGAAACTGAAAGTCAACTTTATTTAATTAAGTTAGGAAACATTTTTTAAGGAAAGAAGTTATGCTTTAGCTGCTTGATATCCGAAATGTGAAAATTGAGATTCATATTTTTTAAAAGGATAAATTTCATAACAAAACCCAACTCATAAATTAGTTCTCAATTCTAAATGTGAATTTTAAAGTTTCTTGATAAGGGGTTTAATTTAACTTTTTTTTTTTAATTTAAAGCTTGAAAAATAGATTAAGTTCTCAATTAAAGACAAAATTCCATTTTCTTTTTTGTTTTTATTTTCATTTTTATTTTTATTTATAATTTATTTATATTTCACTATATATTTATATTTTTGATAAATTAAAACAAGTTAGTGCAATTTTAAAACGATCTTCATCCGATTAGTATTAATTTATATATATATATACACACACACACATATAATTAATGCAATTCATAAAATTAAGATTCCTTTATTTTCTTAATTTTATGAATAAAAGTATAGAATACCAATTTTAATTTAATATAAATTATATTTTCTGAATTGAATTTTTTCTTTTTTTTCTTTTTTTCTTTCATTTTTATATAAATTAATGTAAATTGATGAAGATCTTTTAAAAATTGCACTAACTTGACTTAATTTTTCCAAATTGAAATATAAATAAATTTATAAATATAAATAAAAATTAAATAAAAATAAAATTTTGTTTTGAATTGAGAACTCAATTTAAATTTCAAACCCTAAATTGAGAAAAAAATGTAAAATTGAGCCCCTTTTTGAGAAACTTTAAAAATTGGGTCTAAAATTGAGAACTAATCTATAAATTGGGTCTTGTTATGAAATTCATCCTTTTATAATGTTAATTTCGAAAGTCTAGATTTAAATATACTCCATCCGATCTTAATTAAATGATGTTTTAAAGTTATCATAAATTAAAAATATAAAAATTAGAATATATTTTTAACTAATCAATAAATTTAGGATTCAAAATTACAAAGATAATATAATCAATTCCAAATAAAGGGTCATTTCAAACACAAAAATTTACAAGAGTCTCACTCTCAAATTCCTAAATTTTAGCTAAGGAATGTTATACGCATAGTTTTGAAAAAAAAAAAATAAAAAAAATAATTGAAAACAAAAGTTGTCCTCTTAAACACACTTATTTATTACAAGAATATTACAATTACATGATTTGAAAAGGTATACAATAATTTATTTTTTTCGAAAAGTCAACATTATTTAATCTAAAGCTAATTCCGTAAAGTATAAATGAATTATGTGTACACTTTTCACAATTGCAATTATACAATTTTGACAACATGATTTCTAAAAGACGATTGAATAGTGTGTTCAAAAAAAAAATGACGATTGAATAGTACAATATACGATCAATTTTCTTATATTATTTGATATTGATGATAATGATTACATAACTAATTTCAAATTTTCATTAGTATATAATACTTCAGTAAAAAATAAATAAATAAAACTGTGTGGATAATTTAGGAGTGAGCACGGTCTGAAGTAATTTAGGGAAAAAAAAAAATCACTGAAATTGATCCATCAAATTGTTTTGGTTACTTTGGATATTCAATATAATGTAGTCGATCAGTTCGGATTTCGATGATTCAGAAATTACAATATAAAATAAATATTCATTCAAACTAAAAATAATAAATAAATGGATATATCGTATGATGTTATTTAATTTAAATCTGAAAACAAATCATAAATTAATAAAATAAATTTAACAAATTACTAAAGTTGTCGTGTCTTCTCGAAAACAATAGGCAACACAAAAGTTGATATAAACAATAGGTAACCCAAATTCAAGTTTTTCTTTAAATTTTATTTTCGAAGTCTTCTTGATCTCATATATATGGTCATAAAAGAAAATTATCTTTTAAACTATACATATAAACATGTGTGTGTATGGTAAAATTTGAAGGTTAGACATAAACTTGAATTTATATATATTATGTATTATTTTATTGTAAGTTAAACTAATTATTTGATTACTTGCTATTATTGTTAATAGATATTATGTCTACTCAAAATTATTTATTATAAATATTTTACTCTATTATTTATTAATTGATAATTTTTTATATGAAACCTTAAAATTACAATAATATTAAATAATAATGATAAATTCAGTCAATTCTATATCTATACTATATATTAAATTAAGAAAGTTGGCAAAAATTACAAGATTGCCACTTTCCCGCCTAAAAATATCATGTCAATAAAAAAAAAGTAAATCTTACTTGATAAGCTATTCTTTAATAATAAAAAAAAAGATCAATCTTACTCTAGAAGCTATTCTATAATCTATATAAAGCTAAAAGATGAAAAAATACATTGATTTCTTAAAAAAGAGAGATGCATAGAGAATGAAAAAAAAACAAGATATACAAAGGAATGAAAAAAAACAAGATATACAAAGAATGAAGAAAAAAAATAAGAAAAAACCATAAATATAATTATTTCTCCAATTTATATAAAACTAAAAAATTGAAAAAATATAAGATTTGCTAAACATTCAAACGTAAAAAAATTGTTCTAGATCTTACTTCTAGAGAAAAAAAGAACAATAGAAAATTGTAAATATAATGATTTCTCAAATCTATATAAAACTAAAAAAATAAAAGAATACAAGATTTGCTAAACATTCAAAGGTAAAAAGGGTTTTTCCACATCTTATTGTCTCATATCTTCATCTAAGGAGATCCCACCAAATTGACTTTGTACACTAAACACAAATTGAACAAATAATTTTATGAGAGAGAAATGAAGAAATGACGTAAGAAAACTATAAATGATGATTCAAGTATGAGAGTGGAATATACAAATTATAAAAAATATAAGAGAAAAGATTAATTAATTATGATTGAAGGAAATATTATTGTAAATAATAATTTTAATTTGATGAAAATATAAATCAATAAATAAATAAAAATGTTTAAAAATAAAATTAATAATTAAAATTGTTAAAGTTATATGATAATTCGTGCAACGCACATGAGTAATATGAAAAATCATTTCTAAATGGTACATGTTTTAAATTAAAATAATAAAAGATGTTATGAATAACCTGTTAGTTTATGCAACTTCATTGTATTATTACAAATTGTAAATATTAACATAATAAATAATAAATTGCGCATCGCAGGTGGACTGCTAGTTATATATTAAAGAAAGAAAGTTGACAAAAATTACAAGATTGTCATTTTCCCGCCTAAAAGTGTCATATCAATAAAAATAAAAAAATTAAAAACTTGTATATCTTATTTGATAAGCTATTCTTTAATAAGAAAAATAAAAAAAAGATCAATCTGTAATGCCTAGGACAAAACAATGCATAATTGACTAATTAAATAATTAAACCCCTAATTGTTTGATTTAATTATGTGCGTTCAGAAACACGAAATAATACATGTTTAATTTATCACGTGTATATTTTAATCGAAAAGCATAGGTTATATTTTATTAAAAGACGTCGTAGTCGAAAATCGAAAGTTAAAACGTTAAAGGACGGCTTGTTAAGGGCTCGTGAACAAAAACACGAAGAGTACGAAAAATCAAAAATTGAATAAAAAAGTGAAAAGGTAGATATTTTCTCTTCTCTCTCCTCTATTTCCAGCCGGTGGCCGCTGCTCCGCCGTCGGCGCCGCCACTTACCTCTTCCATTTTGATCGATCTTTTCACCTCTTATAGCTTTTGCCGAGCCCATTCCAAATCCGGGCTCAATTTTGTGTATCGTCAAACTCGACCAAACCCTTTCTCTCTCATCTCTCTCCATTTCTCTCTCTTCTCTCTCTCTTCCGTCGACACTCTCTCCCTCGCCGAATCCCCTCTGTCACAATGTGTTGTGTGTGAGTGTTGGGGGCGCTGCCATGAGCGGTGGCGCCGTGGCTGTTGTTGTGTGTGTGTGTTGTGTTGGGGGTGGCGCTGTGTAGTGTCGCAGTGTTCGCTGGTGTGTGTGGTAGCCGGTGTGGGGTGCACCGGCGAGTTGGGGGTGGTGGTCAGCGTGCGGAATCGCGCCAGTGTTGCTGGTTTTGTGGTGGCCAGCGCCCGGAATTGCGCTAGCGAGGCTGGGTTGTACGCACGCGCGGACGATAGGGCGAGGCTGTGCCTCGGCCGCATGCGCCAGGGGCGTGGGAGTGCGTTGTGTGCGCGCCGGGCAGGAGTCGGGACGCGCTATGTGTGCGCCAGGTGTGGGTGTGTGCACGTTTTTGCTGTGCCAGACGTGTGCGTGCGTGTGGTCGTGTCACTGTCAACGGAAGGTCGTCGGCCCTGAGTCAGGCGGTGCTGGGGTGGTGCCACCGTGTGTTTGAGGCGATGGGAGAGGAGTTTTGAGAGATGGGGTTGATCTGTGATTTCATTAAACCTGGTGTAATGTCTAGGACAAAACAATGCATAATTGGCTAATTAAATAATTAAACCCCTAATTGTTTGATTTAATTATGTGCATTTCAGAAAAATGATATAATGCATTATTAATTAATTGGTTGTATAATTAAATCGAGAAGTGTAAGTTATAATTTAATAACGATATCGTAAAATGAAACCCAAAGGTATCGTAGATGAAAACCGCAAGTTAAAATATTAAAGGATGGCTCGTTAAGGGTTCGTGGACAAAAAACACAAAGAGTACGAAAAATCGAAAATATGTATATATAGTACGAAACGAAACAAAAAAGTAATAATTCGAATCGAAAAGTAAAAAAGGTAGATATTTTCTTCTTTTTTTCTCTCTTTTCTCTCCTCACTCTCCAGCCGGCAGCCGCTGTGCCGCCACTCTCTCCTCCATTTCGTTCGATTTTTTACATCAAAACATAGCCCTCACTAAGCCCATTCCTGATCAGGGCTTAGATTGTCCATCTGACGTCGGCTCCACCAGGAAACGGCTGGTCAAACCTCAGCCAAAACCTTTTCTCTCTCCTCTCTCTTCTTTTCTCTCTCTTCTGTTTCTCTCTTTTCTCCTTCCTCTTCCCCGTCGTCTCTGCCCGTCATCGTTGTGGGTGTGGTCGTGCCGGTGAGTCCCGTGTGAGGATGTGGCTGGTACTGTGGATGCACCGGCATGTGTTGGGTTGCGCGCGCTGCTCGGCAACAGTGCTGTTTGGTTGTTATTTGTACCGACAACGCGAGTTGGGACTGGTGTGGGGCGTGCAGTGTGCGCCGAGCTAGTGTCGGGCGGTGCTCGGTGCAGTGCCATCGTGTGAGTGCGGTGTTGGGGTGTGTCGTGGCATGGTGTTGGGTGTCGCCAGCGATGCGGTGGTCGCCTGTCATGGCCATAGAACTGTGTGTGTGTGTGAGGATACAGCGCCGTCGTGCTTAGTGGGTGTGTGTATGGCCGGCACGAGGTACGCCGATGTGTGTGTGCGTGTGATGGGGCTACCGACGACGTGGTGTCGCCGGCGTGTGCGTAGGCGGCAATGGGAGAGGAGCAGACGATGGGGGAGAGATGGGGAATGAGGGGTTGATCTGCAAATTTTGATAGTACAGGGACCCAATTGCAAACCTTAGATTTTTTAGCTTATTTTTATTTTAGCCCCTGAACTCTTTAATATATCGTTTTAGCTCCCAAAACTTTCGAGATTTTGATTTTGACCCCCAAAGGTTTTCAAGTTTTAGACTTTAACCCCCAAAACTTTCAAAAATTACATTTTGACCTCAAAGATTTCAAATATATCAAAAAGACCCCAAAACCTTTCTAATTTTACAATTATACCCCTGGTCAAAGTCAACTCTTTACCAGAATTTATGAAAACGCTCTTACACCTTTAAACACTCTGTTTAAGCTCGTTCTTCCTCCATTTAAGTCCGTTCTTCCTCCGTTAAAACTCTAATCGATCCTTTATATCCTATGATCAAGTTTCAAGCCTTATAAACTCATTTTAAACTTCTATGATCATTTCAACGCCCCTTTCGACCTCTAAAGCCTTTATTTCGTTTCGTTTCCTTTAACGTTTCTTTATTGAGAGAGTTCTATGTTAAAGTATACATAATTATCGTATAAGAATCTAAGAAAACCCTATTTTACATGTGTAGGCTTTCAAGTTTAGGAAAGATCTTAAGGCTTAGTATTCAATGTATCACGAGGGTTTACCACCGAACAAGGTGGGGATAACTTCTAATCTCTATATGTTTATTGTTTTCCATATTAGATATATGAATTGTTGAACCCTACGTGCTGTGATTATATGCTGTGAATACTGTATTCATACTATTATACTGTGAAATGACTAATGTCCATATTCATGCCTCGGAGGGACTAATGGTCCGTAAAAAATGCTTCGGAGGGATTGGTGGTCCGTAAAATACACCAACGGTATAAAAACCGTATTGGATGCTTTGGAGGGATTGGTGGTCCATAAAATGCACCAACAATATAAAAATCATTATGTAGGGTAAGACGGGTTGCACCCGCACCTATTTATATTTATGTGCTATGCATTCTATGTGATATGTGTTAGGATGTATACTATAAGCCTAGCTTTTTGTATGAACATCGTTTATGGAATGAGAATCACATTGGTCATATGTTTGCATTTTATATTTGTTATATATGTTTATGCAATGTCCAATTAATTTATATTATAGATAACTTGGTGTGTGGTGCCACATAGAAGATCATGTTATCAGTTTCTTATAAATTATAAATAGTAGCTCACAACCAAGATGGATTTGGACAAATCATCGGAATGGTTGTAGTGTAGTTTGGTATTAGTCTGTCTTGACTATAAAACTACACTAGTACACTTTGTGTGTATTGAGCAGGACCATTTGAGGTTGTTCGTTTTATACTGACTATATAATAGAACAAGACCTCTGTTATTATGGATGTACATCTTCTTAATCCCTATATAATAACGGGCACGTATGCTCAGTGTTTATTTCTTTAATTTGCCAATGGGTGAGATTTATTCATAAATCAATAAGCTCGGTGAGTTGGGAGATAGCATTGTTTATATGGTGTGCTGTTGATTGTAGAAGGAATCCGTGTCCTAATTATTTAGGATGATAATGTCCCCTTGAGGAACTCATAAGGATTATCATGTAAACCCTGCAGGTGGATTTAATCCGACATGATAATAAGGATGAGTGGTACTACTCTTGGAATTAGATGTAAATTAATTAAGTTGTCAGTAACTTATTTAATTTACGGACATTCGATATCTTAAACACGGGGAAATAAATGTATACATAATAAGAAGGAGCCCATATTAAATATGGGATTGGGACGGTAGTTCAATAATAGTTCTCTAGTGGACTGAATTATTATTGATGGGCTTAAGTTATGTGTTCGGGCCGAACACAGGATACTTAAGCCCATCAGGAGGCCCAACCCAATTCCTCCTCTAGGTCCCTGGTGTAGCCTATATATAGCTCTTTTCATCAGCGCCTCTCAGAACACAGAACACAGATCATAGAAAACACGTGATAAGTGAGAGAGAGCAGAACTGATTTTTCTCGAAGGATTGTTGGCCACGCAACGTTCGAGAAGGGCTCAGAGGAATACATCAGAAGATCAAAGAGGTCTACAAGGGTATGATTTCCTTTTGCTGCGTTTTATCCTTGGATCCCGATTCTGATAGCATAGAGCCGGCGATCCGTCGGTTCCAACAATATGTCTAATTGCCGAACTTATATATATACTATTTGTTTAATTGCTTAATAACTGTTAAAACATGAAAATTACTCTCACGAGTGTATTCAACGCACTCACCCCCACGTGTATTCATGCTACATGAAACAATGAAAGTGGAAAAACGTAGCGAGAGGGGTGTCATATCAACTGTGTCCTTTTTCCCTTCCTGTCTTTTTGGTTTTGCCCTTTAAATATCATTTGTAAAATTTAAACTGTTCTTCTATGTATTGCATCCTGATGTTTTTTCGCTATTTTTGCTTTTCAAATATTTTATTTCGGCTGGACGCCGATGATTCAAACATGTAAAATCATATCTTTAACTGTTTCCGAAGTTTCTATTTCAAACGTTGTTTCGAATCTTTACTCGTTTATTATATGATGTTGCTCTTTAAAATGTATATCTCTTTTCCCTTTCTTCTTGTACGTCCAAAGGAAAACTCTGATATTTTAGGTATGAAAACGGGATGTGACAGTTTGGTATCAGAGCAAAGTTCTACCCTTTATAGGGCTCTACTCAAGCTCGTTTTTCTTTTCAAACGTGTTTTAACGGGAAAGTTTAATTATAACTTTTGTTGAAAGAAAATTTTTACTAGCTACTGGCATTCATTTCTACCCTACACTCCGGCTTCACGGAGATATGTTATGTTATGATGTTTACTGATTTATGATCATGGATCTATGTGGAAGTGGGAATCTTACAATTTTTTACAAATCTCAACGTTATGTTACAAAAATATGTCGATGTGACTATCTAGGACTTTTACATTTTGTTATGGCTACAGAATTATGTTGATATAACATTTTACAAACGTATGAGCTTTTTAGCTATAATTTCTTGTTAATCATTTTAATGAACCGTGATCTTCTTATTGTTTGATGTCATTGTTATCGACACAGTGCTTACTGGACGCCGCCACTGAGCCGTTGTCTGTAGCAGCATGAGCTCGTGTGCATAAATGGCTGTTCATAGGTTTTGATGCAGTGTTGTGTGGTAGGTTATTTTATGTTATGCTATCTGTGAGCTTTATATGTATCGGTGAACAATGTCACTAGCCACAGGGTGTTAGGTGAGTTAGTGTGTATGTTTCACCAAGTCGTTGGGTTACATAGGGATGAGACTACCATGGACCCTTGTCTATGATAAGATGAGCCAGTGTGTGTGTTTTCCCTAGTACACGGGTGTGATATGTAAAGCCACGACTAATGCTTGAGGTTTATGGGGACCATGTGTGAATGTTTGTGATATGTTTCATGATGTACTTTTCTGGTTGTATATACAAGTTGAATATATGTTATCCTACATGATGGATAAGCACCTCTCCCTATGCGCTTCTCTCCCTATCACGAAATTTAATAAAATGAATGTTGATCTGTACCATGTACTTGCTATTTGTTTATTTGTTATTATTTATATTTAGGGTTTAGGGTTTAGGGGATTATGTGGGGTAGATTATAAGGGTTAGTTTTCTTATGTCGCCTTTAGAACGATATGCCACGAGGTCGACCGCATAGAGGCCTACCGTTAATGGAGAATCCATCTGAACATGATGTGGACGCCACGATGGGAGACTTGGTGTCCGTATAGAGGGACTTGGCTCAACATTATGAGACCGTACAAGCTGTGCCACCACCGCAGTCGAGAAACGGTGCAAACTTGATCATAGAAAGATTCCAACGCTTTAATCCATCGACCTTCAATGGAAGAGAAGAACCTACCGACGCCGAAGAATGACTAAGGTTGTTGGATCATCTTTTTGGATATCTATCTTGCAATGAAGAGCAGAAGATCTCATGTACCGTGTTCCAGCTCACCGAAAAAGCCAGCTACTGGTGGGAGTCATACAAAAAGACTATGTCACCAGAACATAAGAGTGTTATGTCTTGGGGAGTCTTCAAGAAGTTGGTTGACAGAATTTCCTGCCTCAGTCGTACCATGACCGAAAAGAAGCAGATTTCATATATATTCGTCAAGGAACCATCTTCATTGGAGAGTATGAGAGAAAATTCAATCAACTGAGTAGGTATACGCCTCATTTGGTGGACATCGATTTTGAGAAGGCCTGATGTTTCGAAAGAGGCCTTCATCCAGAGATCAACTCCATTTTGGCTGGTCAGGGGACCATGACATATGCTAAAGTTGTAGAGAGAGCACATGAAGTTGTTTCTCGTCTATACTGGGATATTGCACCGCTCGAGAAGGTCATAGTGAGATCAGGAAAAAGGAAATGGATTGGTCCGAGTCAGAGCTTCAATCAGAACAAGTGCCCAAGGATCAACAGTGCTTTGCTTCTCCCTACTCCTAAGCCGGGAAACACGTGTGTCAAGTATGAAAAGGCTCATGCAGGACCATGCCTTCTAGGGACCAAGGTTTGTTTTAGATGCAAAGAACCAGGATATGTTGTCATTAGATGTTCGAAGTTCAGAAACGTAGTAACGACGCAGAAGCTGAGGTCAGGAACAAACAAGACTCAGAACTGTTTCAGGTGTGGAGAACCTGAACATGTCGTGAGAAACTGTCAGAAGTTTAGACACCCAACAGTTGCAACACCGAGGCCAAAGCCAGGGGCAGGCAAGGCTCAAGCTTTCACTCACAATCATATAGATGCTGCTGTTAGGATGTATACTATAAGCCTAGTTTTTTGTATGAACATCGTTTATGGAATGAGAATCACATTGGTCATATGTTTGCATTTTATATTTGTTATATATGTTTATGCAATGTCCAATTAATTTATATTATAGATAACTTGGTGTGTGGTGCCACACAGAAGATCATGTTATCAGTTTCTTATAAATTATAAATAGTAGCTCACAACCAAGATGGATTTGGACAAATCATCGGAATGGTTGTAGTGTAGTTTGGTATTAGTCTGTCTTGACTATAAAACTACACTAGTACACTTTGTGTGTATTGAGCAGGACCATTTGAGGTTGTTCGTTTTATACTGACTATATAATAGAACAAGACCTCTGTTATTATGGATGTACATCTTCTTAATCCCTATATAATAACGGGCACGTATGCTTAGTGTTTATTTCTTTAATTTGCCAATGGGTGAGATTTATTCATAAATCAATAAACTCGGTGAGTTGGGAGATAACATTGTTTATATGGTGTTTTGTTGATTATAGAAGGAATCCGTGTCCTAATTATTTAGGATGATAATGTCCCCTTGAGGAGCTCATAAGGATTATCATGTAAACCCTGCAGGTGGATTTAATCCGACATGATAATAAGGATGAGTGGTA
Organism: Scutellaria minor; assembly: GCA_954870855.1. Classification (NCBI taxonomy): domain Eukaryota; kingdom Viridiplantae; phylum Streptophyta; class Magnoliopsida; order Lamiales; family Lamiaceae; genus Scutellaria; species Scutellaria minor. Next base: position 9,675,908 of record OX940737.1, read on the forward strand.
CTACTCTTGGAATTAGATGTAAATTATTTAAGTTGTCAGTAACTTATTTAATTTACAGACATTCGATATCTTAAACACGGGGAAATAAATGTACACATAATAAGAAGGAGCCCATATTAAATATGGGATTGGGATGGTAGTTCAATAATAATTCTCTAGTGGACTGAATTATTATTGATGGGCTTCAGTTATGTGTTCGGGCCGAACACAGGATACTAAAGCCCATCAGGAGGCCCAACCCAATTCCTCCTCTAGGTCCCTGGTGTAGCCTATATATAGCTCTTTTCATCAGCGTCTCTCATAACACAGAACACAGATCACAGAAAACACGTGATAAGTGAGAGAGAGCGGAACTGATTTTTCTCGAAGGATCGTTGGCCACGCAACGTTCGAGAAGGGCTCAGAGGAATACATCAGAAGATCAAGAGGTCTACAAGGGTATGATTTCTTTCCGCTGCGATTTATCTTTGGATCCCGATTCCGATAGCATAGGGCCGGCGATCCGTCGGTTCCAACAAATGGTATCAGAGCCACGGTTTCTGGTTCTATGTAATTGGATCGGTTATATATTACGATCTTATGCTTTTTCATACGTTTTATATTCAGATTGTATGATAGTAGGATTGCATAGGATAACTCGGTTTTGCAGGTTACCTATATATCCAACTATTATGGTCTGTATGTATGTTTAATGTATGATCTAAACCCTCAGACCTGTCGAGGTTTTTATTTTGGGTTGGTTGCATGATTGTAATAGTAAAAACACGGCGGTTTGTCGTGTTAGGTTTTACATATTTTTGATTTGTTCTCGATGTAATTTTGTTCGATCTCATATGGTGTATTCTGATCGTACTAGATTCTATATAGGGTTTGGTAGATGTTCGAACTAGATTCTGTATAGGATTGGTAGATGTTCGAACTAGATTCTGTATAGGATTCCTGTTCGATCGAGACTTCTATTCGAACTAGGATTGGCGTTCGAAGGGGCTGTTCGATCAGATTGCTAGGCGCTGGAACAGATTGCTCGATGGGGCTGATCGATCAGATCAGTAGATTGGTGCTGATTCTGTGCAACAACCTGCTGGATTTGCGCAACAATCGCTGGATTTGGCGCTGATTCTGTTCGCTGGATGTTGGTGCTGATTAGGGTTTTAAACCCTAATTTTTTCTAACGGGGCAAACATTCAATCGAAGTGGCCATAATAGTTGGATTTATATTATTCCGTATTTATTACCTTTCTATTTGTTTGTTGTTTTATTAAGCATGCTTTTATATGTTATATGTTATTGCATGCTAAAATCCCTCATTTAAATAACTAAGTGGGAGAGGGATTTATTTTGAATAAATCCCATAGCCTCCATTACTGGTTTGTAAGTGATGCATTTAAACTTACACGTTGGCTTTGAGTGCCTTCTTCCACATCGGATGAGTTTGATTGCGGATCACTGGATCAAACTTCCTCTAAGGATAATTATAGAAAATTATTTAGGAGCGTATGATCTTCTCCATCTGAAGAGATACAATCCTAGATAATGGACTTAGTATTAAGAAATGGTACACACTTAGGTGCATATGATAGTATCCTCCCCATCGGAGTAAGTGCTGTTGTTTGCATGGCTGAAGCTAAACCAACTATTAATTTTATTTTGTTTGACAAGATAATGAAATTAATGGGTAAAACCTCCTCTTACAAATGTTTGAATTAGCATACGTCCACACTATCGTGGCATGCGAAATTCACGGTGTTTTGAGGTGTTGGTGAATTTAATTATATTGTTTGAGGGAACAATATAGGCTTTAAATTCTATATGTTATGACCTGTGTATTTATTTATTTATTTATATGATTCTCAGGATTTCATTATGTCTTTCAATCCACTTGCTGTTATACTCAAAGAAAACAAACTTACTGGTCCTAATTATATTGACTAGAAAAGAAACCTGGATATTGTCCTAACTGCTGAGGAGTACAAGTTTGTACTCCATGAGCACTGTCCTGACATGCCTGATGAAAACTCTACTGAAGAGGAGAAAGCGCATTATAGAAAGTGGGTTAAGGCAGATGAGATGGCGCAGTGTTACATTTTGGCTTTCATGTCAAATGTACTGCAACATCAGCATCAGGCCATGCCCACTGCCTATGATATGATGCACAATCTTAGAGAACTCTTCGGACACCAGAGTCGGGCTGCCAGACAGGAGGCAATGAGAAACTTAATGACGACCACCATGTCTGAAGGGACACCTGTGAGTGATCACGTCCTTAAGATGATGGCTCATTTGAATGAGATGGAAGTCCTTGGAGCTGAAATCGATGGGGAAACCCAGGTCGATATCGTGTTCCAAACACTGCCTAAGAGTTTTGAGCAGTTCCGCCTTAATTATAATATGAACAAAAGGATGTATTCCTTGGCGGAACTTCTGACAGAACTCAAATCGGCAGAAGGACTATTTTGTCAAAGTGCTCAAGCTTACGTTGCTGAAAATGTTTCTAATTCTAAGCCAAAAGGTGGAAAGAAGAAAAAGAAACAGAATCCTTCGGCAAACAAAGCGAATGGACCTCAAAAGGCTGGGCCACAAGGTGGCGTGAAAAAGCCGAAGGGCAAGTGCTTCTCATGCAAGCAGCCTGGACATTGGAAGGTAGATTGTCCCAAGAAAAAGGAGAACAAAGAAGGTAAATCTTACTCACTAATTACTGAAACATGTTTAGCGGTGTTATCTACCGGTACCTGGTGTGTAGATACGGGAGCCACTGATCATGTCTGCAATTCTTTGCAGGGGTTCCAGGAAACCAGACGACTTAGTGAGGGCGAGATTACCATCTACATGGACAACGCTACGAAAGTGGCGGCAGTTGCAGTGGGAGATGTTTATTTATCTTTTGATAGGAACAAGACTTTGGTTTTGAGGAATTGTCTTTACGTACCTTCTTTTAGAAAGAACTTGATTTCGATTTCTAAGTTATTTTTGGATGGATATTCTATTTCTTTTGATGACAAAGTGGTTGTCAAGAAAAATAGGGTTATTATCTGTTCTGGTACGTTGGTTGGCAATTTATATACTCTTAATCCAATAACTCCTACGATGCAACAACTGGAAATTAATAATACATCTTCTAACTCAAATAAGAGAAAAGAACCTTCTAAAATGAACCAAACATATCTTTGGCATCTAAGACTAGGTCACATTAACTTGAGTAGGATTCAAAGGTTGATAGCCGATGGACCTTTGAGTTCATTGGAAGTGGAAAACTATCCGACCTGCGAGTCCTGCTTGGAAGGAAAAATGACCAAGAGGCCTTTTAAAGCCAAGGGGTATAGAGCCAAAGAAGTGTTGGAATTGGTTCATTCTGATTTGTGTGGTCCTATGACTATCCAGGCAAGAGGTGGTTTCGAATATTTTGTCTCATTTATAGACGATTTTTCGAGATATGGGTATATTTATTTGATGCGCCGCAAGTCTGAGTGCTTTGATAAATTCAAAGAGTACAAGGCTGATGTGGAGAAGCGTCATGGTAAATGTATCAAAACACTACGATCTGATCGTGGTGGCGAGTACCTCTTAGGAGAGTTTAGGAATTACTTATCAGAGGCTGGGATTCAATCCCAATTGTCTGCACCTGGTACACCCCAACAGAACGGTGTGGCAGAACGAAGGAATAGAACTCTCATGGAAATGGTTAGATCGATGATGAGTTATTCGGAATTACCGAATTCATTTTGGGGATATGCCCTGGAAACGGCAGTGTATATTCTAAACTTGGTACCTTCTAAGACAGTACCCTCTACTCCCACAGAATTGTGGAATGGGCGTAAGCCTAGTCTTAAACACATTCGGATTTGGGGTAGTCCAGCACATGTGCTGAAGGGAGATGCTGATAAGTTGGAATCTCGTACGGATGTTCGGCTGTTTGTGGGCTATCCTAGAGGAACGAAAGGTGGTTTATTTTATAGTCCTAAGGATCAGAAGGTCATTGTTAGCACAAATGCCCGATTCTTAGAAGAGGACTATGTAATGAACCACAAGCCCACGAGTAAAATTGTTCTAGAGGAAATCAGAGGGGAAATCCCTACCTTAGTACCACTAGTACAAGATGAGATACCACAGGGGTCTGCACCATGTGTCACTAATGATACACAATTACCACAAGTGCCTCGTCGTAGTGGGAGGGTTGTTAGACAGCCTGATAGATTCATGTTTTTGGGAGAGTCTTCGGACTTAGTATCTGGTGAACATGAATCTGATCCTTGGACCTATGACGAAGCACTCCAAGATAAAGATGCAGAATCTTGGCAAAAAGCTATGAATTCTGAATTAGAATCTATGGATTCTAATCAAGTCTGGGAGCTAGTAGAACCACCAAATGGTGTAAAAGCCATTGGATGTAAGTGGGTCCACAAAAGAAAAAGAGGATCAGACGGGAAGTAGAAACTTTCAAAGCAAGGCTTGTTGCGAAGGGGTACACTCAAAAAGAAGGAATCGATTATGAGGAAACCTTTTCGCCGGTAGCCATGCTTAAGTCTATCCGGATTCTTTTATCTATTGCTGCTCATATGAATTATGAGGTTTGGCAAATGGATGTCAAGACTGCTTTCCTTAACGGTAGTCTTGAAGAAAACATCTATATGAAGCAACTAGAAGGGTTCGTTGCAAAGGGCAAAGAGCATCTTGTGTGTAAGCTTAATCGGTCCATTTATGGATTGAAACAAGCTTCGAGATCTTGGAACATCCGTTTTGATGAGGTAATCCAGTCTTATGGATTCATTCAATGTCCGGATGAGTCATGTGTATACAAGAAGAGTGATGGAAACGTGGTGGTATTTCTTGTACTATACATAGATGACATCTTGCTCATTGGCAACAATGTCAAGGTGTTGTCAGACGTAAGGGTATGGCTGTCCAAGCAGTTTGATATGAAGGACTTGGGAGAAGTAGGACATATTCTTGGGATCAAAGTGATAAGGGATCGCAAGAAAAGAATGTTATGCTTATCTCAAGCTTCGTACATTGATACCATTCTAGCTCGTTTTAGCATGCAAAACTCCAAGAAAGGTTTTCTACCTTTTCGACATGGAGTACCTTTATCTAAGGAGATGTGTCCTAAAACACCAAAGGAGATAGAGGACATGAAGACAGTTCCTTATGCTTCGGCCGTAGGAAGCCTAATGTATGCAATGCTATGTACGAGGCCAGATATTTGTTTTGCCGTGGGCATGGTTAGCAGATATCAAAGTAACCCAGGACAAGGACATTGGACTGCGGTAAAGCATATTTTAAAGTACCTGAAAAGGACTAGAAATTATATGCTGGTTTACCAAGCAGATGATGTGCTTCCTGTGGGTTACACAGATTCTGATTTCCAGTCGGATAGGGACAACAGTAAATCTACCTCGGGTTATGTGTTTACCTTAGGAGGTGGAGCCATTATATGGAGGAGTGTTAAGCAGAAATGCGTTTCAGACTCCACCATGGAAGCTGAATATGTGGCAGCCTCTGAGGCAGCCAAAGAAGCTGTATGGCTCAGGAACTTCTTGATGGACTTAGAAGTGATTCCTGGTTTGCCCAAAGCTATCACAATTTATTGTGATAACAGTGGTGCAGTGGCAAACTCGAAGGAACCACGAGCCCATAAAGCAAGTAAACACATTGAGCGCAAGTACCACCTGATACGAGACATCGTAAAGCGAGGAGAAGTTGTTGTCGCCAAAATTGCATCAGCAGATAACCTAGCAGATCCTTTCACAAAGGCCCTCCCAGCGAAAGCTTTTGATGGGCATGTTGAAGGGATGGGAATTAGATGTGTGGCGGCGCTTATAGAAGCATAGTCTTTTAGTATAAGTGGGAGATTGTTAGGATGTATACTATAAGCCTAGTTTTTTGTATGAACATCGTTTATGGAATGAGAATCACATTGGTCATATGTTTGCATTTTATATTTGTTATATATGTTTATGCAATGTCCAATTAATTTATATTATAGATAACTTGGTGTATGGTGCCACACAGAAGATCATGTTATCAGTTTCTTATAAATTATAAATAGTAGCTCACAACCAAGATGGATTTGGACAAATCATCGGAATGGTTGTAGTGTAGTTTGGTATTAGTCTGTCTTGACTATAAAACTACACTAGTACACTTTGTGTGTATTGAGCAGGACCATTTGAGGTTGTTCGTTTTATACTGACTATATAATAGAACAAGACCTCTGTTATTATGGATGTACATCTTCTTAATCCCTATATAATAACGGGCACGTATGCTCAGTGTTTATTTCTTTAATTTGCCAATGGGTGAGATTTATTCATAAATCAATAAACTCGGTGAGTTGGGAGATAACATTGTTTATATGGTGTTCTGTTGATTATAGAAGGAATCCGTGTCCTAATTATTTAGGATGATAATGTCCCCTTGAGGAGCTCATAAGGATTATCATGTAAACCCTGCAGTGGATTTAATCCGACATGATAATAAGGATGAGTGGTACTACTCTTGGAATTAGATGTAAATTATTTAAGTTGTCAGTAACTTATTTAATTTACGGACATTCGATATCTTAAACACGGGGAAATAAATGTACACATAATAAGAAGGAGCCCATATTAAATATGGGATTGGGATGGTAGTTCAATAATAATTCTCTAGTGGACTGAATTATTATTGATGGGCTTCAGTTATGTGTTCGGGCCGAACACAGGATACTAAAGCCCATCAGGAGGCCCAACCCAATTCCTCCTCTAGGTCCCTGGTGTAGCCTATATATAGCTCTTTTCATCAGCACCTCTCATAACACAGAACACAGATCACAGAAAACACGTGATAAGTGAGAGAGAGCGGAACTGATTTTTCTCGAAGGATCGTTGGCCACGCAACGTTCGAGAAGGGCTCAGAGGAATACATCAGAAGATCAAGAGGTCTACAAGGGTATGATTTCTTTCCACTGCGATTTATCTTTGGATCCCGATTCCGATAGCATAGGGCCGGCGATCCGTCGGTTCCAACAGCTGCTGAAGGATCGAAGACCATGAGAGGTATGTTAACAGTATGCGATATTCCTACTCTAGTTTTATTAGATATAGGGACAACCCATTTTTTGTCTTTGTCGAGCTATGTGACCTGTTAAGCATGAGAACGGTAGGGTAGTTGCTAAAACCCTAGAAATTAGACCATCTCCAACGCAAGACTCAAATAACAACTCAAACCCAAATTTTGCTAAAGTGATCCTCCAACCCAGCCACAAAAAAGAACGCAAATTTGCTACTTTGAACAGTAAGTGGCAAATTTGCCACTTACTGTTCACAACTCATTTTTTTTTTTGATTTTCTTTTATAATAATTTTCACTCATTTGATATTAATACACATATACTATATAATATTTTACTATGTAGATGTGTATTACGAACTTTGAGATATCTTGATCGAATATTTTTGAAAAATAGTGTAATTATTAAATATAAGCACGAATTATAACTAATAGAAATATAATTGGAATATCATACAATATTTAATGCAAATTACAATGAAAGTTACTAAAACACATAAGCATTACAACATGTTAAATTTAAACTAATATTACACGTCATGCTAAATTTACTAGAACAAAAACATAAACGAAATGCATTTAAACTCCATATATAATATGGATTTTAGTAGTCCGATAGACCACTTCCAGACCCTCCAATATCATTAAAATATTCTCCATAAGTATTGGAGGAATTTTTAGGTTGAGATAAATTTGAGTTGTTCATTCTGCCACCATGAACGTCTAACCGAATCAGAAATGTCCTCCAAATTAATGCTCATTATTTTATCTGCCCTTTTTTACATTTTATCTACCCTGTTTCGTTTCACCACTTCTAAAATAAGATCTTGACGTGCGTTTGATTCAGCTATTAAATTCAGATACTTTTTATTTGCTTTTTCCATGGATTCCATAACACGAGATGAATCTTCTCATTTTTCCTTTTTAGTTTAGCCTTTTTCACTCCCTCTGGTCGCATTTGCAATGATGGACAACTATCATTTTCATCACTCAAGTTTATATTGAATTGAGTTATTCCTGGAGAAGAGAGAGTAGGAGAATCTGATATTAATGCTTCTGATTGTGATGAATAATTAACGTGTCTCCGACTGTGATTATTTCCTGAATCCACAAAATTTTTCATAGTTTTGAACACATGATCAAACTTAAATTCCTTCTTATACTTTGGATCTTGCATCAACAAGATCTTTGCTCTGCACATCTGCATAATTTAGAATATGAAAGTTAATACTGAATGTTTTTATTCTTGACTTTACATAAATAAATAAAATGAGAACATCAACTTACAATATCTTCATTTGAAGCTCCACTTGGATTCGAGTGTTGGATTTGTGCCACACATCCATTCAACTTTACGACTGCACTTTTGATAACAATAACACGATCACACAAAGACTTTGTGTTTTGATATTTAGTGACATTGTTTGGTCGTGTAGAATTGTATTTGGTTTCTACACGTGACCAAAAAGTATTTCCAGATTGATTTGCACCTACAATTGGATCTTGGGAGACATCAACAAACACATCACAAAGATGTATATCTTCATCAATAGAATAAGAGGCTTTTCGGAAGGCCATTGTAGAATTGATAAATTAGAAATAAGATTTGAGAAACAAATGAATTCAAAAGATGTAGTTACTTCAAGTGTGAATTTTTGGTTGAAATGAATGGTCATTTTATAGATGGGATAGTTCTTATTCTCATTTGTGTAAAACAACATCAACGGTTGAGATCAAAAGATTAAAACGTTTATCAACGGCTACGAATGAAGGCACTTAGATTGTGCTTTTCTACACACTCACCACTTTCCATATGATATGAACGGTTGAGATCAAAAGATTAAAATTATTATCAACGACTACGAATGAAGGCACTTGGATTGTGCTTTTCTACACACTCACCACTTTCCAAATGATATGAATGGTTGAGATCAAAAGCCTAAAATTATTATCAACGACTACGAATGAAGGCACTTGGATTGTGTTTTACATGAACAATTATATAATGAACATTGTTTGCAATCATTCATCACTTCATTTCCTCACCAAGTCTTATCTTCTTACTTTGTTATTTCTCACTTCATTTACTTTTCAAAGATGAATCCCAATTTTACAAGTCCTCATTTATTTTCTTCTTCTTCTTCTTCTGATGATGATGAAGATCAGTATGAGTCGATGATACTCAATCTTCATAAGCAAAATCAAATGATTTGTGAAAGAGCAATGACTAATAACAGGGTCCTTTGTGAGTGGCTAACAAATTCAAATGTTGAGCCTTCTCATGAAGACTCGATTGTTGGGTATAGAATAGTACATCATGATCGAAAAAGTGCAGCTAAAAATCTTTTTGATGATTATTTTGCTGAAAATCCAATGTACAATGAATCGATGTTTCATCATCGGTTCCGCATGTCTCGAAGTTTATTTTTTTGAATTCATGATGCTGTTATGAATCATGATCATTATTTCACACAAAAAAGAGATGCACTTGGTAGACTTGGTTTGTCTACACTTCAAAAGGTTACAACGACATTTCGAGTTCTAGCATATGCAGTTGCAGTCGATGCAACTGATGAATACATAAAAATTGGAGAGTCTACTGCAATTGAATGTGTAAAACGATTTTGTCGTGCTATTGTGGAGATATTTTCAAAGAAATATTTAAGATCGCTGACTGTCGATGATATTGCTAGGCTACTTCTTATAGGTGAGCAACGTGGGTTTTCCGGAATGTTAGGTAGCCTTGATTGTATGCATTGGACGTGGAAAAATTGTCCTACAGCGTGGGCTGGACAATATGCAGGCCGTAATGGTTCTCCAACCATCATTCTTGAAGCTATTGCTGATTATGATCTTTGGATATGACATGCATACTTTGGTATGCCAGTATCTAATAATGATATCAATATGTTGGAGAGGTCTCATCTTTTTTCAAATCTTGCTAGAGGTATTACTCCTCTTGCATATTATGTTATCCAAGGAGAAGAATACAACACGAGGTATTATCTAGCAGATGGTATATACCCCAAATGGTCGACTCTTGTACAAACTATTCGTGATCCACATGGTCCAAAGAAAAGACATTTTGCAACCATGCAAGAAGCTTGTAGAAAAGATGTGGAACTTGCACTTGGAGTTCTTCAGAGTCGATTTGCAATTGTAGCAAATCCTTCTCACTTTTGGATGACAAATGACTTGCAAGACATAATCACTGCATGCATTATAATGCATAATATGATAATCGAGGATGAACGGGATCTCAGTGCTCCGATTATAGAAATGAGAGATGTGACAACTCCAGAGGTAGAAATGATAAGTAAAGAAAACTCTATATTTCAAGATTTTCTTCGTCGGTATAGAGAAATCAAAGATGCAGATGCTCATTACAAACTTCGAAATGCATTGATCGAACATCTTTGGGAAAAATGATCTAATTCGGAATGTTAGTGATAATCATTATATAATTTATATTTTTCTGTCATTATGTAATTTATTTGTATTGTTTGTATGACTAGATTGTTTCTTTAGTATATTAATATGTATTTGTGATGAATTTTATAATATAAGTTTGGTATTTTTTAATAAGATTTATAGTTTATAAATATTTATTTATAATTGAAATCAATTAAGTTAATTTTTTTATGAACTTAAATACACAAATATTTGATATTAAAGAAAATTCAAATTTTTTTTTAAAAATATTGTAAGAGAATATTCCAATTTGAGTTTGAAGGGTTGGAGATTATGGCAAATTTGGTGGCAAAAACAAGATTTGAGTCCAAATTTGAGTTTGTGGGTTGGAGATGACCTTAATATCCCAATGAAAAGGACAATACGAACGAAATACCTTTGTTCAGGTCTAAGAATCGTGTTTAGAAATAGAATTCTTTTAGTCGATCTACGTGCGTTAAAGATGAAGGACTTCGATGTAATTTTGGGAATGGATAGGCTTAAGACAAATCATGCAGCGATAAAGTGCCATGCAAGAGATCATTTTTTTTATACCTGAAGATGAGAAGTTCACGTTTTATGGAACACGAGTTGAAGTCAACCCAGGGTCATATCGATTATGTAGGCAACCAAGATGCTCATCAAAGGAGATTGTAAGGTTTGGTTGGTGAACGTGGTGAATTTCGAATAAGAAACAAGTCTCGTTGAGAAGGTGTCTGTCGTGAGAGAGTATATAGATGTCTTTCTGGAAGATCCACTCGATCCTCCGTCAAATCGACAGATTGCATTTGAGATTGATCTCATACTAGGATCGACATCAATATCAAAAGCATTATATCGGATGACACCAAAGGATTCTTCAACTGCAAGAACTTTTAGACAAATGATTCATTCGTCCAAGAGTATCATCTTGGGGAGCTCCAGTACTCTTTGTGAAGAAGAGTGATGGAAGTTTTTGGATGTGCATCGACTATCAAGAACTGAATAAGCGAACAATCAAGAACAAGTATCATTTGCCTCAGATTAAAGATTTGTTTGATCAGCCGAGAGGTGCAAATTTATTTTCGAAGATCGATTTGAGGTCTGAAAACCATCAGGTGAAGGTTAAAGATGTTGATATACATAAGACAGCCTTCAGGACGAGGTATAGCCACTACGAGTTCGTAGTGATACCTTTTGGACTTAGCAAAGCACCAACTATTTTTGTGGATCTGATAAATCACCTTTTTTATCCATATCTCGATCGTTTCATCATACTATTCATCAATGACACTCTGGTCTACTCTAGTGATAAGACACACCACGAACAGCATCTCAGGAGCGCGTTGGAGACACTGTGAAAGGAGAAACTTTTTGCAAAGTTTAAGAAGTATGAGTTTTGACTCGACAAAGTTGCCTTTCTTGGACATTTTGTGTCCTCCCAGGGAATTGAAGTGGACCCTGATAAGATAGAAGCTGTTAGCAATTGGAAAACTCCAACGAATGTTAACAAAGTGCAAAGTTTCCTTGGCTTAGTCGGATATTATAGGAGTTTTATCGAAGGAATTTCAAAGATTTCCACTCCCATGACCCTTTTCATAAGGAAGAATGCAGGGACAAATCCAGGATTTTGTTTTAAGGGAGGCAAAAATCTTCATTTTGTAGTGTTATTCAAAAAACGTTCCCAATTTAAAGTTCATGAATATATAATACTAAAATATAGTGTTATTGAAAAGAAGTAACTTAATGACATCCATAATTTGATAAAATATTTTTCTTCTACAATATATCATAAAGTCTATACAAAAAGAAAGATATACAAAAGATAAACCATCATTCTATTTTTCTAAGTTCGATATCTTGAATTGTACTCTGTGATGTTTCAAGAGATCAAAATTATCAATGATAGAATCTATTGAAATTCTCGAGCTATCTTTTTCTCGATATATGTGGCCAAGTAAGTCGAAAGAAAATCATCTTTCATTTTGTTCCTAAGTCGTGTCTTCATAGTCTTCATAGCAGAAAATGCTCGTTCTGTTGTTGTTGTTGAGACAAGAAGAGTTAGCACAAGATGAATAATTCTATCAACAAGAGGATAAACTATAGACTTTTCTATCAATGCTAGCACTTGGCATAAGTCTGCAATTGTTGACACATTTTGTAACTTTGAGTTTTGGTGTGTATCAATTTCAAAATGCTCCAATTGAATTTTCAAATGCTCATTTTCTTGTGCTGTAAAATCACCAGGATAAAACTTATTCACAAGCTTGCATATGTCTTCAACTTGAAATGATTTATAATCATCTCGTGGATTCAAAATGGAGCTAAGGACAAGTAATTCCACCATATCATCCTTAAAACGAAAATCCATTTCTTGGAACAACAAATCCACAATAGAGATGAATATATCAACACGGTAGTGATGCTCAATTGTTGGGTTATCTCTTTGATGGTGAGATCGGCCTCGACCTACTTTGTACTGAACATTGAAATCCGGAACCTCCACATCATGTTTTTCACAAAACAATGTCACTTTCTCAAGTAAGGAATTCCACCCACATTCTCTATATTTTTGGAGAAGTGTTTTTGTTGATGACACCAATTGCATTGCATTCAGTATATCTTGAGATTTACGCTGCAAAGCTTGACATAAATCATCAGTAATTCCAAGCACATCAATCATAAAATACATGACAAATATAAACTCAAAGGATGTCATCATATCATACACTCCATCAGCTTCACTTCTTTGAGTTAGATTCCCAGATGTAATGATGTCTCGTAGAATAACACAAACCGAATCAAACATCCTCGCCAAACTACAAAGAAAAGTTAAATGAGAGCCACATCGAGTATCTGTAGGACGTGGAAGAGTGCCAACTTGATTTTTCCCTTTACCGAACTCAATTTCACAAGCATTAATCAATTCTATGATGTTTGATGCCTCAATGTCTCGTAATTGATCATGCATTTTGCTCGAACAAGCAACCAAGTTGATAATGGTTGTCACATATGAAAAGAATTGATTAACAGAGATAGCCTCCTTTGATGTAGTGACCAGAGTTAACTGAAGTTGATGAGCTAAACAATGAACGTAATATGCGAACAGACACTCTTTAGCTATTAAAACTTGTAATCCCTTCAACTCCTCTCACATATTACTGACACCATCATATCCTTGACCTCAAATATCCTTCGCATTAAGACAATAGTGTGAAAGAACTTCAGAAATTGTTTTCTCCAATGCTAAGGATGTCGTCTCCTTTACGTGAACTATATCAAAGAATCTCTCACGTATGAAACCTTTTCTATCAACAAATCTTAATACAATTGCCATTTGCTCTTTTTTGGACTCATCACAAGCTTTATCTACTATTATGCAAAATTTTGAATCACCAATCTCTTCCCAAATATATCTTTGGATTTTGGTTGCCATGATAGATAGAATTTCCTTTTGAATAGTTGGAGAAACATATGATGCATTTTTTTGGGTATTTTCTAAGACAACCGCTTGAACTTCCTCGTTATAAGATGCTAAGAGCTTCAGTAGTTCAAGAAAATTACCTCGATTTCTTGATTTTTTAGTCTCATCCCGCCCCCTAAAGGCACAACCTTGAAATGTGAGCCACTTGACAACATCTATAGACACCTTTAATTGTAGCCGATTTCTTGCAACTTGTTGTGAAGTTTGTTCTCAATAACCCTTTCAATATGTTGTAAAGAATTCTCAAGATCAAGATAATATTTCATTGCTTTCTTGTGTAGAGAATTTGCATCTGTGCCCACATGAGTAACAAAAGGGCATTGAGATCCTTCATTTATGAAATCCATGATCGAAATCCCTCAACTGTAAAAGTACTTCCATGACGACCGTATGGTTTGTTGAATAGAAAACAAGGTAAACAAAAAGCAGCATCCTTAGTTTGTGAAAATTCAAGTCAATTCGGGAATTATTTGTACTAAGATGCAAGAAACTGACGCCCATTCTTATCAACATACTTTGGAGATTTTGGAGGGATGGGTTGATATGTTCCAAACATGATGTAAGCTCGATGAACTTCATCCTGTGGTGGAGCAACTCTTCTCTGTGCTGGTGCAGCTCCCCTTAGACCAAATCTTGGAGATACTTCAGCTTCATCATCGAAGATTGTTGCGCCTTCTATTTCTCCACCTACTACCTCAGCTGTTGTTGCAGCTTCTTCAGCTCGCCTTCGCTCGCGTTGCTGTGCTACAAACATAGGGTTTGCTTTATAGATAACTGGTGGTCATTCGGTTATAACATACCACATCTCATCGTGTATGGCCGATAAGTGGGCCTTCATGCATATCCGCTAGTCATCATATTCTTCTATGGAAAACATAGGTAGCTTGTAATGTGAGAAATCCATGCTAATGCTAAAATGATGTGTTTTGGTCTATGAAAAGAAAAATGGTTTATCCAATAGAAATGGGTGGATCTGGGTAGGTTACCAGTCAAGTTGGCTTTTAACCCAACTCGCTCTGATACCACTTGTTGGTCCCAAGTGGTCAGAGGTTCAAGGGGGGTGAATGAACGTCTATCGATTTTTCATTTTAAAAACTTTTTTATGAACATGTTCCTGATTCTACAAAGAATGCAGTAACCTGACTCGATTCAGAAATCTGGTAGTATGTTGTTTCAGGTTACTGACTCGGTATCACAGTATGCAGCGGAATAAGTAAAGATAGAGTTTCTTTTTTAAAACAGTTTCCTTTTCACAAATATGATTTTATCAGAATCCTTTGACCAGGATGCTTATTACAAATGCATCAAGATAGATATACAGAAATGCAATGCATCAAGTAAGCAAAAATAGTAAACACACTTATGGTTTATAGTGGTTCGAAGGTGGTGTAATCTTTCTACATCCACTCTGCTCCTTCTCAAGAAGGAACTTTGTTAGGTCAGTTTGCTTTACAAGACTCAGCTTTACAAACTTCTTCCTACACAAGTTAACCTACTAGAATCAACAGATTCTTAGGCACTATCCCACACATGGTACAAAACTCACACAGAGTTACAAGCCTACACAAGACTCAACACTTAGCGAGGATCTAATCCTTCCAACTAAGGACACCAAACTAAAACAACCTAGCACACATCAAATGGTTAAAAGTATATAAGTTTTCTTCAACTGGTGCAACTCAAAGCTAGCCTGAACTTGACAACTCGAATGCTTGAATGGCTGCTTCAGAAGGTTGAGTAACTAAACTTAGAAAGCTTGAAAGGCTTGAGAAAATGATCGCTTGTAAGATATGAAATTGGTCAGTTGTTCAGTAGTCTTCAAAGTCACTCCATCCTTCTATTTATATCATTAGGAAAACACTCGTTAAAGAGAGACATGGTCCTTGTTGCAATTCAAATTAATCTTCAAATCTTCGCATTAAATACGTCTTGGAAGATTTGGGATATAGAGCATGTCTTACTCTGATCCACATTAATAGCGTCATACTCCAGCTACAGTACTTTTATAGAGCCGCTATCCAGGTGGCATCACCTCATTGGCTCGTTGCTAACTTCTATCTACTGGTAACTTTGACAGGAACTAATCCTCGTACTATATCCAATATATTCCTCGTACTGCTTTGAATAGGTTAGAAAGATTTACAGCTTGTTGCTCAGGTTATAGTAGCCACTTTCTGTTCTGCTTCAGGTTTTTGTTTCAGAACAACTTCCTATTCCTAAAACCTACAGTCAGTTTTCTAACCTGCGTCTCCTTTCTGAACTGCTTCAGCTTCCTGACTTTGAATAGCTTTGTAACACCCCATTTCAAGAAAACACCCTGCATTGCATATTTTATAAAAAAATTCTTTTATCGTTCAAGTATAAATGATTTAAGTGCAAGTTGTTATACTACTTAAAGTTATGATTTACAAATTATAGTATGATCAATGATTTTAAAATTTTTATGATCTAATATCTCTTTCGAGATTTTAAGGGTTTTGCAGGATTGCTCACGGAAGAAATCGAGCTCGATCTCCACTCACTCGACACATATGAATGGAAGTAAAAAGATAAGATGTTAATTAAATTTAAATGAATAAAATGATATTAAGTTTACATGCTAACTTTATTCGTTACCGCTTTCGAATGCTTTTTTTTTATGAAATTTTACTTATGATCTTTATATGTCTTTTTATGAAATAAAACGTTTTACTTGAACGAGCATGCATTATAGTGAATATTAAAATAACCACGATACTTATTAATCTAAGTATGTAAATTTTTAATACTTAATTTTATGCTAAGTAATTTTCACATTTATGTGAATTACACATTATAACTATTATTGATAGTCTCTTCAATAATGTAAACATATTTATATATGTGTGTAATATAAGACATCAAAATATCAAGATAACAAAGTAATTTAATTTATTATTATTTGAATCAAAAATTTTAATTGCTAAGTTATGACTATACAATCTAAACCTAGCCTAACCACCTCATCACCCTATATCAACTTGCAACATGCAACACATCCTTTGCTTGAGGATATATCTCTCTACTCCATCTCTCTTTCTCTCATTCGATACTACTCTATCTCTCTCCAACTTTTTACTTCTTCTCTCTCTCATCCATGATATATGTGATGGGAACCAAAAATAAACCATAGTAGTTGAACATAACAAGCAAAGAAGAGAAGAGAAACAAAGGAAAGAAAAGATCAAGTATACATCAAAGTTCTTCCTCAAACCCTAAAGGTATTTTGGCTAAACTCTCTTAATACCTTCATTAAATCTCATGATTTATGATTAATATATTAGGTTAGAATGATGTTCTTTAGCAATTTTTTTGGGGATTATATGTTGCTTGAATGGAGAAATAAGTTGTTCTAGAATATACTTAAGGATGAGCTCTATTTTTGCTTCTGTTTTGGAACTGTTCGAAAACCTTAGAAATTGATTTAAGCTAAATCCTTTTGCCAAGTTGAAATATATGAAGTTGAGAGTATGTCTGTAAAATTTCAGAATTTTTGGACTTGTATTCGATTTACTATGAATTTTCAAACATGACCCTGTTCTGTGACAAATTCGCCCTGTTTTTAGGTCTGAATCATATAATTTTCTGGAACAGTATACTTCGAATTTATGTATGATCTTCTACTATGTTTTAGAACCAGTTCTTAGGTACGTGTAGGAATTTAGTACAATTCTTGGAATCGTGGTTTAGGAGTTTTGTACGATTTATGCCGAATTTTACAACATAACTTGTTTTCAGTGTAGATGATGTCCTGTTTTCAGTCTTGTTCTAAAATTCATAACTATTTATTGAGATCATATTTATAAGCCATATTTTATTATGTTGTAGTACAATTCTTATGAGTACGTAGAAATTTACCATGTAATTTTTGGAATCTTGTACGATTTATGATGATTTTTATAATAAAGTCTGTTTTCAGCATGTGCTATGTCCTGTTTTCAGCCAACTTAGAAAATTCATAACTAATTATGTGAATCTTATTTTCAGTTGATAGTTTTATATGTCATACTTCTGTAAGGTATCTATGGTTTGTAGAAATTTGAAAGGATTTCATGGATTCTATAGGGATTGATTAATTATTCAAAAACAGACTGTTTTGGAGCTAGAATTGAAGTGAAAAACTAGTTAAATGTGTGATTTTTAATTATTTGTACAAGCTGTTAAAATTCATGAATTTTCAGTATGTTATACTAAAAGAAGTTATGTGATTATATGAATAATTATGTGATTTTATAAATTATATATGAATTATTAAAATTATTACATCTTTATATGTCGTTTTAAGTCTAAACATGCTAGTTTAAATGCTTAACAATTAAGTTACATGTATGATGATGTATTTAATGTTCTAATCGCACTTAGATGAATTATGTATGATAGGATCATCTTTAAAGCTTCATATATAAATGAAGTATGCATTGCATAAAGTATGATTATCATAAACACTTGAATGATGTATATAGAATCATTTTAATATTTGCATTTAGGACGAAGTGTTTACATTAAATTACTAATGAATACACTTTAGGTTAAAGTAACCTAATATAAAATATAAAAGATTATGTTATACGACATAAGAGGCTAATCAGTTAAGTGTGTCGAGCGCAGTCGAGACGGTTGGTGAATCCAGAAGCAATCCTTGCACTATCAACGTACAAGTGGGTAACTTCTACTCTCTACTATATGATAATAATTGAATTGATAAGTTATGTATGAAAATTTACGACTGAAGTCCGTAGCTATAACTAGTATGTAACTTTCATACTGGGCGACGACCATAAGGGCACAAAAATACCTGGTCTATCAAGTAAGGTTTAGTGGGCGAGCGACTCCCACATTCCTTTATGTTGACCACAAGGTAGGAGTGCTTGGTCTATGCAAGGTTTAGTGGGTAAAAAATTCCCACATTCCTTTATGATGATGATGATGCAAGGTTTAGTGGGCGAGCGACTCCCACATTCCTTTATGATGATGATGATGTAAGGTTTAGTGGGCAAGAAATTCCCACATTCCTTAATGATGACATGTAGTACTTGCTTAATGATTTAATTGCTTCAATATATTAGATAGTAAGGTTATCCCACTGGGATCCCTCTCCGGAGGTGTCTCATGATGTTACTTTTTATAACTTTCAGGCTCGGCAGATGATGATGTGGACGTGTAGCAGGCTGGGCTGACTTCTCACTGTCACTTTAAAATAGATATGCTAGAACCATGTTTCCTTTTGAAATCAATATGTTGTTTAAACATGTATTATATGAAAAACGATGGGCCTAGACTTATCTTCTATTAAATATATATATATATATATGTTTTGTTGTGTAAATTCATGTTGGTCTATGGTTCGAACATTTTACCTAGAAATGTGGGTGAGACACGACTAGACTTGATTGATAGTCGATATATAATTACATATATATACTATATTTAAAAAATAAAATTTAATAACTCTCGTGTCTTCTCTTTTAAGTCTTCCGCTGTATATTATGAAGTCATTATAATTTCTTTAATTCTTAAATATGTAAAGGGTGACGACGTATTTCCAATAAAGGGAAATGGGACGTTACAAGCTTCCTGTTCCAGAATCCTACAGTCAGCTTCTTGACCTGCGTTAGCTTTCTAAACTGCTTCAGCTTCCTGATTCTGAACAGCTTCCTATTCCAGAATCCAGCAGTCAGCTTTTTGATTATTTCTTACTGCTATCTGTTGCTGCTTCCTGATCCAGCTTCCTGATCCTAGTTACTTCTTCAGCTAACTGACTTTCCTTACTGAAAATCAGTCTACAAGACTTTTTCATCTCTAGAATCCTGCTAACTATAGTATTCTATATCTTTCTGATTTATACATTTATATAAATCATAACTTAGAAAGATATGCTTATCAGCCTAAAATTCACTTATAAAACGTGAAAAATGGGTAGTCTAAAAACTCATCTAATATTATATTGTCTCAACAAAACCTAGTCAGAAACTAATAAACCTCTTTACATGTGTAGGCTCTCAATCGGAGCAAACACTTTAGAACTTAATACTTTGACTTATACGAGGTTTACCACCGAACAAGGTGGAGGTAACTTCTAATCTCTAATAACTTTATGTTTCTGTATTTAACGCACAATGATGATGAATGAACGCATGCATGTGAACTTAATGTTAAATGAATTGTTGAACCCTACGTGTTGTGATTATATGCTGTGATTTGTGTGTTCATGCATACATTATGATTATGTTGTGAAGGAACGAAAGTCCACATTTATGTGAAGAGATAAAGGTCCATGTTCATGCTGAAGGGACTAAAGTCCACATTCATGCTGAAGGGACGAAAGTCTACTATCATGCTACGGAGGGACTAGTGGTCTATAAAGTAAGTTGGGGAGTACCCGTACCCTGCTGCAGATATAATGAGCACTATGATATTATGTGCTATGCATTCTATGTGTTGTGTTTAATTGTCAAACTTATATATGTTTGATTTATTTAACTGCTTAATAACTGTTAAAACATGGAAATTACTCCCACGAGTGTATTCAACGCACTCACCCCCACGTGTATTCACGCTACAGAAAACAATGAAGATGGAGAAGTATAGCGAGAGAGTGCCATATCAGCAGTGTCCTTTTTTCTTTTTTATCTTTCTGGTTTTGCCTTTTTAAAACAAAGTTGATCATTTGTAAAAGTTAAACTGTTCTTCTATGTTATGGATCCTGATGTTTTTCCGCTGCTACATTTTCTCCCGGCTATGTGCCGAAGGTTTTAAACATGTAAAATAGTATCTTTAACTATTTCCGAGGTTTCTGTTTAAAATGTACTTTTCTTTTTCCTTTCTTCCTGCACGCCTACTAGAAAACTCTGATATTTTAAATATGAAAATGAGACGTGGCAGCTTAGTATCAGAGCAAAGTCCTACCCTTTGTAGGGCTTTGCTCAAGCTTATTTTTCTTTTTAAATGTGTTTTAACGGGAAAGATCTTTTAAAAAATTATGGATGATGATCTTATTGCCTTTTGATGTCACTATAATTGACACACTACTTTTGGCCACCACCACAGGATTGCTGACTGCAGTAGCATGAGCTCGTCTGTGTAAATGGTTGTTCATAAGAGTTGATGTCGTGTTAAAGAGGGTTGAGACTACCATGGGCTCTTGTTTACAATAGAGTGAGTTCGTGGGTATGTTTTCCCAGTTCGTGGGTATGATACGTAAAATTGCAACTAATGCTTGAGGTCTATGGGGACCATGTGTGGATGTTGGTGATATGTTTCATGATATTTTGCTTATGATGTACTTTTATGGTTGGTATATGCAAGTTAGGTATATGTTATCCTATATGACGGATAAGCACATCTCCCTATGCGCTTCTCTCCAAGATCACGAAATTTAATAAAATGAATGTTGATCTGTACCATGTACTTGCTATTTGTTTATCTGTTGTTATATATATTGTTGGGTTACGTGGGGTAAATTATAAGAGTTAGTTTTTGTATGTCGACTTTAGAAGGATATGTCAAGAGGTCGATCACGTAGAGACTAACCATCAATGAAGAATCTACCTGAACACGCTGTGGACACCATGATGGGAGATTTGGTGTTCGTACGAGGGGGCTTGACCCAACATTTCGAGACCGCACAAGCTACACCGCCACCGTCATCGAGGAATGATACGAACTTAATCATCGAACAGTTCCTACGTTTCAATCCACCGATCTTCAATGGAAAGAGAGAACTGACCGAGGCTGAAGAGTTGCTAAGGTCATTAGATCGACTTTTTGGACATCTGTCATGCACAAAAGAGCAGAAGATCTCCTGTGTCGTGTTTCAACTCACCAAAGAAGCCAGCTACTGGTGGGAGTCATACGAAAGGACTATGTCACCAGAACATAAGAGTGTTATGTCTTGGGGAGTCTTCAAAGAGGTGGTTAGATAGAATTTCCTGCCTCAGTTGTACCGTGACCGAAAAAAAATAGATTTTCTATATATTTGTCAAGGAACCGCCTCCGTAGAAGAGTACGCAAGGAAATTCAATCAGTTGAACAGGTATGCGTCTCATCTGGTGGACATCGATGTTAAGAAGGCCCGATGTTTCATAAGAGACCTTCGCCTAGAGATCAGTTCCATCTTAGCTGGTCAGAGGACCATGACGTATGCTGAAGTCATTGAGAAAGCCTAGGAAGGTGTTAGGATGTATACTATAAGCCTAGCTTTTGTATTAACATCTTTTATGGAATAAGAATCACTTTGGTCATATGTTTGCATTTTATATTTGTTATATATGTTTATGCAATGTCCAATTAATTTATATTATAGATAACTTGGTGTGTGGTGCCACACAGAAGATCATGTTATCAGTTTCTTATAAATTATAAATAGTAGCTCACAACCAAGATGGATTTGGACAAATCATCGGAATGGTTGTAGTGTAGTTTGGTATTAGTCTGTCTTGACTATAAAACTACACTAATACACTTTGTGTGTATTGAGCAGGACCATTTGAGGTTGTTCGTTTTATACTGACTATATAATAGAACAAGACCTCTGTTATTATGGATGTACATCTTCTTAATCCCTATATAATAACGGGCACGTATGCTCAGTGTTTATTTCTTTAATTTGCCAATGGGTGAGATTTATTCATAAATCAATAAACTCGGTGAGTTGGGAGATACCATTGTTTATATGGTGTTCTGTTGATTATAGAAGGAATCCGTGTCCTAATTATTTAGGATGATAATGTCCCCTTGAGGAGCTCATAAGGATTATCATGTAAACCCTGCAGTGGATTTAATCCGACATGATAATAAGGATGAGTGGTACTACTCTTGGAATTAGATGTAAATTAATTAAGTTGTCAGTAACTTATTTAATTTATGGACATTCGATATCTTAAACACGGGGAAATAAATGTACACATAATAAGAAGGAGCCCATATTAAATATGGGATTGGGACGGTAGTTCAATAATAATTCTCTAGTGGACTGAATTATTATTGATGGGCTTAAGTTATGTGTTCGGGCCGAACACAGGATACTTAAGCCCATCAGGAGGCCCAACCCAATTCCTCCTCTAGGTCCCTGGTGTAGCCTATATATAGCTTCTTTCATCAGCGCCTCAAAAACACAGATCACAGAAAACACGTGATAGTGAGAGAGAGCAGAACTGAATTTTCTCGAAGAATCGTTGGCCACGCAACATTCGAGAAAGGCTGTAGGAATACATCAGAAGATCAAATGGGTTTACAAGGGTATGTTTCTTTTCCGCTACGTATTATCTTTGGATCCCGATTCCGATAGCATAGGGTCGGCGATCCGTCGGTTCCAACAGAAGTTACTTCTCATCTACGCTTGGTTGTTGCACCGCTCGAGAAGGTCATAATGGTGTCTGAGAAAATAAAATGGACTGGTCAGAACTTCAATCAAAATAAGTACCCAAGGACCAACAGTGCTCCACTCCTCCCCACTCCTAAGCTGGGAAATTCATGTACCAAGTGTGGAAAGACTCATGCGGGACCATGCCTTCTAGGGAAAAAGATTTGCTTTAAGTGTAAATATCCAGGACATGTTGCAATCAACTGTCAGAAGTTCAGAAACACAACAACGGCGAAGAAGCTGAGGTCACGAACAAGTAAGACTAGGAACTGTTTTAGGTGTGGAGAACCTGGACATATCGCGAGTAACTGTCAGAAGTTTAGACACCTAATAACTGCAACACCAAGGCCGAGGCTAAGGGCAAGCAAGGGTCGGGCTTTCGCTCTCACTCGTACTGAGGCTGCTAAGGGGTCATAAACCCTGACAGGTATGTTAACAGTATGCGATATACCTGTTCTCATCTTGTTTGATACCGAAACAACCCACTTTTTAATCTCTATCAAATTTTGTGATCTGTTGAAGTATGAGAATAGTAGGATAGTCGCTGAAACTCTAGAAGTTAGTATTCCATCGGGAAAAGTGGTAAAAAATGAAACATCTTTACCGTAATCTAAAAATAACATTTTATATCCGTATCTTGATCTTTTCGTCAATGTGTTCATCGATGACATTCTATTATACTCATGCGGATAAAAAACGCAAAGAGCTAAAGTTCGAGGTGGAAGACAAGGTTTTTCTGAAGGTGTCACCCACTAAAGGAGTTTATCGTTTCGGAGAAAGAGGAAAGTTGAGACCAAGGTATGTAGGACCTTTCGAGATCTTAAAGTGGATTAGAGTAGTCGCGTATCATCTAGCTTTGCTGCCGGACTTCGCTGGTATACACGTCTTTCATGTATCTATTCTGTGGAAGTATGTTTTCAATCCATGCCACGTGATCAACCAAGAAAGCATAGAGATAAAAAATGATTTGACTTATGAAGAAGATCCAGTGGCAATCTTGGACAGAAAAACTCAAACATTAAAGAATCAAAATATGACTCTAGTGAAAGTCCAATGGAGTCGCCATGAAAAGGAAGAAGCAACATGGGAACAAGAGAACGAGATTTTAGCAAAGTATCCAGATTTGCCATTTTTAAGTACACATCTAAATTTCGAGGATGAAATTTTTCTAAGGGGGAAGGGATGTAACGCCTAGGATAAAACGATGCATAATTGACTAATTAAATAATTAAACCCTCAATTATTTTATTTAATTACGTGTGTTTTAGAAAAATGAAATAATACATGTTTAATTTATCGGGTGTATATTTTAATCGAAAAACATAGGTTATGAAAGGATTAGTGCCTTAGAAACTCCTGCAAGACTTAAAAACAAATGAACAGATTGATAATGTTGTTCCAAATGTCACAATATTTACCAAAACATTCAGACACTTAGAATAATCAGAATTTGCAGTGGAATATAAAAATGAACAAGAACATGAGATTTATCCACGAGTATATAAAGATACTCGTGGAACGCCAGCAGGGTAAAACTCTTTATTACTACAAGAGTAATTACAAAACAATCACAAAGAGATCTCTTGAAAGAATCTCTTTGGAAACTCTCAAACACTATAAGATAATCTCCCGACTCTTAAAGAATGTTAAAACCCTCTATAGGGTTTACAAAGCAACAAACCTAGAATCTATCAAAGGAAAGACTATTAAACAGAATGTTGTCACTAATGTTCCAACACTCTGTTGCTTTGAAACTGTCCTTGAATCTCTCTCACTATGCTCTATCTTTTCTCTTGGATTTCTTTGGAAAGTGCACACCGATCTGCAGCCTGTATTGTGCTATTTATAGACTCTAGCAGATTGTGCTTCTCGTCCATGATCTATCCATGATCTTCATCCACCTTCCACACTCTCCATAACTCCATCTTTTCCATGATGTTCCACTTCTTCTTTTCTCTATCTTCTTGCACGTCTTCTCTTCTATTTTTTTTTGGCACGTCTTTGATCAGCTTCTTTCTTGATAAATTCCACATGATTAATTCCTGCAAAAGAGTAACAACCAAGCAAGAAACAAACTCCTAGATTGTAGGAGAGAAACTTAATTATAAAGACTTCTTCAAGTCTTTAAATCCTTGGATAAGAGACCCTACAAAATCTCAACAACCAAATCAAGCAAATATATTAAGTATCTTAAAGTATATAAAATATACTATTAAATACATCAATATATTAAAATTAAATGTGGTAATAAAACACCAAAGAAAAGGTAAAATTAATTAGTGTTAAAATATAACACTAACAATCTCCCACTTTTTTGGTTTTTCTGCTCAAAATTATATTTAATTTTCTCCCTCTATATACCTGTAAGAAAACATCAATTGCAACCAAACAAATATCATTCATAAATCAAGATGCAATAGTTTTCAAACAAGCAAAGTCAATCCATAGTAAAGTCAATCCATAAAAACAGAAATCAAAATCAAATGTTTTAACATCCAACACAACATCCTTTCTAAAAATATCCAACAACAGGTTTCTTCAAACTTCATCCACTTCCTTCATTTGCATCAACATCCTCTTCAACTCCAGCAGCTTCTTCTTCACCTACCTCCTCATCATCTTCCACTTCTTCTCCCCCTTTTTGAGCAGAAAGAGACAAAAGTAAAGCATCTCTGATCTTGATTAATCTCTCTATCTGCAAAGTTAATTGTTTCACCTGCAATATTACAACATCAGCAGCAACAATTTTGGGGCCAACAGAAGGAGCATCATCCCTGCTATAGGGTAGGTCTATCTTCCTGTTTCCAGTGAGAAAAGCTTTGGCAATGATTAACACAGGAACACCAGTAGTTAGAATCTCAGAAGAAGATGCCTTGAATCCTTGTTTGCACAAAATAGAGTAGATCAAGGATGGATAAGGCAGTAACCCGAAGGAGGAATATTTTCCAGCAAACTTAGCCATATTCAACATGATATACCTCCCCAAACTAAAAGGGATTCCCAATCCAATTTTGTACAACAACAAGGCTTAATCCTCAGTCACAGTGATAGTGTTTCTAGAGGGTAACCAATTGTGTATGGTTATCTTATGAAATACAGCATACAAAGAGGTTAGCAAGGAAGCAGTAAATAACTTTGGCCAGGAAAACAACAAACCACCAGAAATAACCCTAGCCACTGCATCTAAATCTACTTCAGTATCTTCCCAATCTCCACAAGAATATCCTAAAGCTTCATTCACAACTTGCTCAGAAAAATCATACAGCCTCCCTCTCAAATGAACTTTCCCAAACTTCCTACTATGCATATCAACCACAGATTTATTCAAATTCGCATAAAACTCAAACACAACAGATGATGAATAAGGAGATATCTTAGTCATAGAGGCATATAATTTTCGTTCCTTAAGAAACCTATCCACCTTCATTTCAGAAAATTGTCGAGTGTGAATTCTTCGCTCATGGATTAGGGTACGACAACAAAGTTTCCTCCAATTTGCAGAAGATAATCCAAAATAAAATTTGGGGGTTTTGGATGTTACCTCATACTCAGAATCAACAAGAGTATCTTCAGAAATTGGGGTTGAATCAGACTCATTCTCAGATGGAGGCAACACACTCGAAGTAGTGGCGACATCTTTGGATTTGGTGGATTTCTGAGATTTGAGTTTCAATCATGAAGGCAGCGATGGTTTCAGCAGTGTCGGAATCTGAAGTGGGAATATCAGACTCAACACCTTTTTTTTTGACGGCCTCGGAATTGGAATCGAAGTCCGTCGACTCAACCTCTACCGACGGTGAAGGGTTCTGCTGTGATGGCGAAATGAGAAACTTGGGCACCATGGAATCATAGTCCTTATCATCTGGGTGAAGAACAGTAAGAGGAGTGGGTTGTTCCTCAGATGTTGTGCCAACAGAGGGGCCAACATTTTTTGGGTGGCGTGGAGTGTTGGTGGAATTTCTCGATTTTCTCTTTCCTGCCATGGTTAGGGTTTCACGATTTGGGGAAAAAATGGAGATGGTTTGTGTTTCAGAGGAAAGATGGAAGAGAGTAGGAGTGATTTGTGATGTGATTAGATATGGAGAACGTGAATTTAAAAGAGCACTAAATAACTGAAACCCTTAAGATCCTCAAAAAATTTCAAATTCAAATTTCAAAAATAAACTGATTTTATCCAAAAGAATTTGAATTAGAGAAGATTATCCAAAACACAGAGGTATAAACATTATAAGATCAGAAACATTAGGAGACGAATTATCCAACTCAGAAATTGTATCCATAACAAAAATTAAAATTCTAGGGATGCCTAATAACAGAATAGTATACAAATATTTCCAAATTTTGTGTATAGCAATGTTGACACATTTGTAGCAACAATTCCTTTGAAATTTTAAGCAGGCTAAAAAACGTAACATAGTGTACCATAAACAACAGTTTTAGCACATGTTAATCTCTACCAACCTTTTGAAAAGATGACATCGTTGTAGCGAGCGTCGTGTCTCTGGTTACTCAGTTGAGAGATTAACTTTTTATTGTGAATTGTGGTATCTCCTACACCTTTTTACAAGGAAGCATCATCATAGTGAGTGTCGTGCCCCGAGTTACTCATCGTAAGTCACACAACCCTTTTTAAGAAATCACTAGACTGCTTGAAAAGCATAGTCGCCGCGAACGCCGTGCTCCAAGTATTTTGTGATTTTTATTAAAATTTTAAGCAAGGTACACTTTAAAACGAGCCATTAACTGAAATTATGGAATTGTTAGAACAAATGTTTACAAAAAGTCACACATCATCCAGAAAACACACAAGCAAACATATGCTTAAAAACCCTAGACAGAAAGCCTGAACAATGGATGTTTTTCAGATTGTGGCAACATTAGGAACAACATCCGTAAACTGTAAGTATGCAATCAGATCACATACAAACCAAGAGAGTTTTTCAAGGATGAAAATCTCTCAAAATCTAAGGCTTTGGTTAATATATCAGCTATTTGTTTATCAGTGGATACATATTCGAGTTGAATAAGACCTTTCTCTACTAAGTCTCTTATAAAATGATGTCGAATGTCTATATGTTTTGTTCTTGAATGTTGAACAGGGTTCTTTGAAATATTAATGGCACTCATGTTGTCACAATACATAGTCAAATTATCACATTTAATACCATAGTCATTAAGCATATGTTGTAACCAAATCATTTGAGAACAATAACTTTCGGCTGCTACATATTCAGATTCAGCAGTTAAAAGAGACACACAGTTTTGCTTACGACTATACCATGAGACCAAATTATTTCCCAAATAAAAACATCCCCCAGTAGTGTTTTTCCTATCATTCACATCTCCAGTCTAATCGGAATCACTATATCCTACAAGGTTAGGATTCGTATCTTTAGAGAACCATATTCCTAGATCACATGTACCGGCTACGTACTTTATGATTCTCTTAACAACATGTAAGTGAGATATTTTAGGACTAGATTGATTGTCACGCCCCGGTTTCTTCCATACAAATTTTATCAGAGTTTTAATTAAAAATAGAGGCGTGCAAAAGAAGAAAAAGACAAGGAACGATCAAAAAAAGAAGAGGATAGAAGACATCAGAATCTTTCTCATAACATATCGGACACAGCCGACTCCATATCATACAAAACATCGGTCACAGCCGATTCTCAAATGTCATCACAGTGGAAAAGTTCTATCAGGATCCATCATCATCAGAAATTACAGAATTATTATATATACATGTCAAAAGATATAGATCATTGTTTCTTAAAACTTCGTTAAAGACATTTTATGAAAATCCCAAAAAAAGTGGTACCATCTCTCTCTTTCTACTGCTCTATGATTCGTCATCTCCTGTAGTGTGAGTACAGATTAAGGGGTCAGTGTATGGAATACACTGGTGGAGATAAACTCTGCATCTTATAACATTCGACAAAGATGTATATATAGTAAACCGAAAGTTCACAGTAAAGAGATACGTTGTCATAACACGTAAAAGCACAGCAGACATTAGAAATGGTAAGGGACGAATAGGTGCGGGTAATTTCCCGTCTTATCCTATAAAAATGGTCTCATTACCGTTGGTGCATTTCCAGGACCACCAAACCTTCAAGAGTAGTAGAAAAGGGGTAGGGGATGAATGCATGTTCAGAGGTGGACCGCAGCCCATGCACAATATAAAGTATGACACAACACTTATAAAACATAGCACTTAGCATTTCTCAATTGAGCATCAAAATAGGGAAAACAGTAAACAGATTAAGAATTAGAAAATACCCCTACCTCGATATGAGGTTATCACGTGATCTGAAAAATTATAAGAGTCAAGCCTATAGTGTACGATCCAACAGATAGCCTACAAAAGTACTGTGATAACTTAGATCCTTAAAAGATTAAAAGATGGATATAAACAAAGAAAAGAACGATCGAGGAGGCGAGACGGATAAGCAAGACTCGAGGATTCAGGATATCGAGAAGAGTGTGAAAGGTAAACTTGGTAAAAGGGTTGACTCGACCGAGATCCCCGACTCCCGACAAAACGATGAAAACAACCGACTAGAAACTACCCACGAGAACGCTCGTCGGTGCACACACGACGCACTCGGTAAAACCCCACACACATACTCTCTTGCACGGTCGTGCAATCCATGCACGACCGTGCCCTCCAATGTCTCGATCGTGTGCCACCTTCCAGTGGCCACGCACGGTCGCTCACTCCTGGCGCACGACCGTGCCCTCCATCGCCTTGACCGTGCACCACCTTCTAGTGGCCATGCATGGTCACTCCCTCCTGGCGCACGACCGTGCCCTAGCGCATGGCCGTGCCCTCGCCCACGGTCCTGTGCGCAGCTACCCACCCAGCTACGCCACCAACATCCTCCAAACTCTCTTGCTCCGGCCGGCGACTCCCGTCGCCGGCAACACTTCTGCCATCATGGCCGGCGACCTCCCATCGCCGGCAACACCCAACAACACACAACACACAACCCAACAAGATCAAAACACTCAACACACACACCAAACCCAAGCTTTCCACCCCAAAACCACACACACACAAACCCAACTCCGGCTACTCCGACCGGCGGCTCCATCACCCCCAACCCGAGGACAGACACCCCGGAATGGTTATCTACCACTCCGGAAAGGAAGATGAGAGAGAGAAAGCAAGAAACAAGGAAAGAGAAAAGGTGATGGACTCAACTTAGGTTTTTCCGGCGGTTGACCGGCGATTTGCCGGTGATCTAACCGTTGGAACGAAGAAACAAGACCGTCACTAGACTCGCCTCGATGAGAGCTACAACCTATGCGAAGACCGTTCGATTCTGAGCAAGTTGACTTTTTCGACCACCGGCGGCAGCGGCGACGACCGGAAAAAGAAAGAGAAAAAGGAGAGAAAACTTACGTGTCTTTCGATTATGAGTTCGTGTGATTTTTCGTTTTAAAATCGGCCTATATATACTCCTTCAAAAGAGACTACTATTCATCAATAAATATCTCGTATGCTATCCTTCGTATTCGTCTCGTATATGTCGTATTCTTCGTTTTCACTGTTTCCTTCACTACTTGAGCTACGTAATTCCGATTGACCTCTAGTTCGTTTCTATTTTCTCGTTTTTCCATTACTCATCCGATTATATACAAAAATCTTCTAGGTTCCATCTCTAAAAATTACGTCCTTCTAAACCAACATCAAACACATATCTGTAACGCACATAAATAAATTTAAACACCCAAAATTAATACACATAGAATTATTTCAATTAAGGGTTTAATTATTTAATTATCCAATTATGCTTCATTTTGTCCTGGGCGCTACATCCTACAAGGTTAGGATTCGTATCTTTAGAGAACCATATTCCTAGATCACATGTACCGGCTACGTACTTTATGATTCTCTTAACAACATGTAAGTGAGATATTTTAGGATGAGACTGATAACGGGCACAAACACAAACACTAAACATAATATCAGGTCGACTTGAAGTAAGATACAGCAAGCTACCTATCATTGAATGGTATAGTGTTGTGTCAACATCTACGACAACATCATCTTTTGATATTTTCTGCGTAGACCCCATCGATATCCTCATATGCTTAGCACTTTCAAGTCCGAATTTTTTCACCAAGTTCCTTGCGTATTTGCTCTGGGAAATGAAAATGCCTTTATTAGATTGTTTCACTTGTAAGCCCAAAAAATAAGTTAGCTCACCGATCATACTCATATCAAATGTTGATCTCATAGCATCTACAAAAGAATCTAAACTTTGTTGCAAGCTAGATCCAAATACTATGTCATCAACATAAATTTGTGCAATGATTATATCATTATTATTCATTTTAATAAATAGAGTTCGATCGACCTCACCTCTAATGAATCCAAAATCAAGTAAGAAGTTTGTCAACCTACCGTACCATGCACGAGAGGCTTGCTTCAAACTATATAAGGCTTTGTCAAGCTTGAACACATGGTTAGGATAGAAAGGATCTTCAAACCCTTTAGGCTATTCAACGTGTACTTCCTCATCCAAGTAACCATATAGAAAGGCTCCCTTAACATCCATTTGATATAAGTTGATTTTTAGATAGCATGCTATAGCAAGTAAAAGCCTTATACACTCAATTCTAGCCACAGGTGCGAAGGTTTAATCATAGTCGATACCTTCGACTTGTGTATAGCCTTGAGCTACAAGTCGAGCTTTGTTTCGAACAACATTACCCGATTCATCAATTTTATTCTTAAAAATCCATTTAGTACCAATCACATTGGTATTGGAAGGTCTAGGAACTAGAGTCCATACCTCATTTCGGGCAAATTGTTCAAGCTCTTCTTGCATAGCTTGAATCAAAAAATCATCTTTCAAAGCTTCTAACGCATTTTTAGGTTCTAATAAAGACACAAAATAGTAATTTCTTACCTCATCGTATGTGGTAGTCATACACACATACCTTACCATGTCTTTATAATTAACCGGTTCCTTCCTTCGTGTTCGAACTCCTTTTTGTACTCCCCCTATCACCTAGCTTGTAGGGTGATCTTTTCTGATCCGAGCGGGTGGATCTCTTCTTACTGGATCATGAATTTCATCATCACTTTCATCAGATTCAATGTTGTTACCAGATGTTCCTTCAAATGTTGGAACATCAGGCACAACATCAGATCTGTCAGTTTCTGTATCAGTAGGAACATACGGTTTCTCCATCAGATCTGTCACCATATCTTTATATGTCTTTCCTGCAAGATCAGAACAATCACCAAACACTATGTTGACAGATTCCTAAATGTTCCTTACCCTTAAATTGTATACTCGACAAGCATGGCTATTTAAGAAATATCCGAGAAAAATAGCTTTGTCACTCTTCGAATCAAACTTAGCAAGATTATCTCTGTCATTAAGCACATAACAAACACACCAAAAAACATGAAAATGTTTCAAATTCGGTTTCCTTCCTTTCAAAATTTCATAGGGTGTTATTTTGCAATCGGGCCTAAGGAAAACTCTATTTCCTATATAACAAGCAGTGTTCAAAGTCTTAGCCCAAAATCTTTTTGACAGATTTTTAGAACTCAACATAACTCTAGCCATTTCTTGCAAAGTTCGATACTTCCTTTCGGCAACCCCATTTTGTTGAGGTGTTTTAGGAGCCGAAAACTCATGAAAAATCCTTTTTCTTACACAAAAGTCAGCAAAAAAACTGTTTTCAAATTCTTTTACATGATCAGACCTAATTCTCAAAACTTTTGAAGAGAAAGAGGTTTTGATTTGAGTAAAAAACATTTTAAAGTAAGAGAAAGTTTCTGATTTTTCACTCAAAAAGAAAATCCAAGTGAAGCATGAAAAATCATCAACAATTACATAGGAGTACCTCTTACCACCAAGGTTTTCTACCTCAACTGGACCCATAAGATCCATATGTAAAAGATCAAAACAGTGAGCAATACCTGTGTGTGTTCCTCCAGATGTGGCAACATTATGTGGAACACGAGTTTGTTTACTTTTCTGGCAGTCTCCACAGACTACTTTATTTTTGTAATTGAGATCAGGCAAACCTTTTACTGCTCCAAACTTCATCAACTTTTGTAAGGTACGAAAATTCACATGTCCCAATTTTTTATGCCACAAAATTGTGTCATCAAATTGGACCTTGTTACAAGTGACCTTGTTACCAACAAGGTAACAATTATCTCGAGACCTCATTCCTGTTATAACACAAGTGTTAGATTTATCAAAAACTTCACATGAACTTTTATTAAACTTTACCTCCAAGTCATCATCGCAAAGTTGACTTATGCTAATTAAATTAGCCATAAGACCATCAACCAACAATACACTTTTTAGACTTGGAAAACCTGGTACATCAAGAGTTACTCTTCCTAAGATTTTACCTTTGGCTCCTCCTCCATAAGTAACATAACCTTCGGTAAGTGGTTCAAAATCTTTTAAGTACCTTTTTATTCCCGTCATATGACGTGAACAACCACTATCGAAATACCACGAACCTGCAAGGTTAGTTCTCAAGGCAGTATAAACAACATTGCAAACAATAGGAGCTTTTGGAACCCAAACCTTTTTCACAACAGTTCTTTGTTTGTCAGAAATGTTGTTCGAAATGTTGGGCAACATTTAAGACAACATTTGATTACTGGACATATCTCTTTTCAGTTTGAAACAAAATGGTTTTATATGCCCTTTACAAAAACAGTAATGACAAACAAACTTCCTTTTCCTACGACCTGGGTTAGAAGATTCGCCAACATTTTTAGACTTTTCTCTCACAAAGGTAGTTTTAACATGATTTTCACCAAAGAGGTTCGGAAATATAAATTCTTTTAATTTAAACCCAATACCTACTCTATCAGATTTACCTTCGTTCAAGACTTCATTGACTTTCGTCGAGCTACTGGTCCATTTTGCAATAGTGGCCTCTGCATCATCCAATTTTGATTGGACTTTATCAAGCTCCATCTCCTTCTGAATGAGGGTTATTTCTATCTTCGTTAAAGATCCCCTCATGATATCGTTTTCTTTGGAAAGGACTTCAACTCTCTTGCACTACTTCTTCCAATCTTTAAGTAAGGATTTATAAAGTTCTTGGAGTTCATCAAAAACTTCATCTCCATCTAATTCTTCATCATCTGGAAGAGAATCTGTATCCACAACATTCAAACAGGTTACATTAGAAAAATTGAACAAGTCATACCTGTCAGATGTGTCGATCAATGTGGCCACATCTTCTACAACATGAAAAGTCTGGTCATTCTGTTCGAAAATTGTTGCAAGCATCAATGACTGGTTCTGACATTTTATTCAAAGTCGTCCTTATCTTCATCATCACTCATGGAAACCCAATGGTTCTTTATCCCATACTTCCGAAGAGTATTGGCATATTCATTTGCATAATGTCCCCATCCCGAGCAAGCATGACATTGAATACTTTCAAGATGCTTCGGATCAAATCTGCCATGTTCAGATCCTGCTCTTCTGGGATTAGATTGGAGTTGGGCAGGTGTACCAGTTGGCTTCCACGTAGATTGAACGACATTCTTGTTCTGGAAATTCTTCCATTTCGGATGAAATTTCTTCTTGTTGATCTTCCTTACCATCGAATTGAACTTCTTGGTCAGCATAGCCACAGTGTGTCCTTCAGTGACTTCCTTTAGTGGTTCATCATCTTCATCACTTTCATCATCAGTTTGAGCTTGGAAAGCAATGTTCTTTCCCTTCGAACTTCCTTCTTGATTCTTCAGATTAAGCTCATAGGATTGCATGATGCTTTGGAGAGTATCAAAGTCCATGTTTGCAAGGTTGTGTGCTTCTTCGATAGCACACACCTTCATGTTGTATTTTGGTGTCAATGTGCGGATGGCTTTGGACACCAAATTCTTATGCGTAATAGAGTCTCCCAGCACCACGAACTGATTAGAGATGTCATGTAGTTTCTCAAAATAGGAACTAATGTCCTCATTCTCTTCTATTCGCATGGTTTCGAATTGAGACATTAGAGTTCGCAATTTTGTCTCTCTTACTGTGTTATCTCATTCATAATGCCTTTGGAGGATGTCCCATGCCTTCTTTGCGGAAGTACAATTCTGGACGTGTTTGAAAACACGAAGATCTATGGAACCAAGGATAATGTCGAGTGCCGTAGCATTGAAGTTTGAGTTCGCAATTTCAGTAGTCGTCCACTCACTTTTCGGTTTGAGTACAATATCACCATCCCATTCACAGGTCTTCTTTGGGTGTTCAAAACCTTCTAACACGACATCCCAAGCACGACCTTCTATGGACTTAATGTGGGAGTGGGTCCGGATTTTCCAATAGGTGTAGTTCGATCCATCTAGCACTGATAACTTTTCATGAGGATTACACCAATCCATGTCTTGCACGTACAAAATAGGATCTTATCACATACAAAGTCGAGTGATATAGGCTCTGATACCAATTGAAAGGATAGGTGCCTCAGAAACTCCTGCAAGACTTAAAAACAAATGAACATATTGATAATGTTGTTCCAAATGTCACAACATTTACCAAAACATTCAGACACTAAGAATAATCAGAATTTACAGCGGAATATAAAAACGAACAAGAACAGGAGATTTATCCACGAGTATATAAAGATACTCGTGGAATGCCAGCAGGGCAAAACTCTTTATTACTACAAGAGTAATTACAAAAAAATCACAAAGAGATCTCTTGAAAGAATCTCTTTGGAAACTCTCAAACACTCTAAGATAATCTTCCGACTCTCAAAGAACGTTAAAACACTCGATATGGTTTACAAAACAACAAACCTAGAATCTATCAAAGGAAAGACTATTAAACAGAATGTTGTCACTAATGTTCCAACACTCTATTGCTTTGAAACTGTCCTTGAATCTCTCTCACTATGCTCTATCTTTTCTCTTGGATTTCTCTAGAAAGAGCACACCGATCTGCAGCCTGGATTGTGCTATTTATAGACTTTAGCAGATCGTGCTTCTCGTCCATGATCTATCCATGATCTTTATCCACCTTCCACACTCTCCATAACTCCATCTTTTCCATGATGTTCCACTTCTTCTTTTCTCTATCTTCTTGCACATCTTCTCTTCTGTTTTTTTGGCACGTCTTTGATCAGCTTCTTTCTTGATAAATTCCACGTGATTAATTCCTGCAAAAGAATAACAACCAAGCAAGAAACAAACTCCTAGATCGTAGGAGAGAAACTTAATTATAAAGACTTCTTCAAGTCTTTAAATCCTTGGATAAGAGGCCTACAAAATCTCAACAACCAAATCAAGCAAATATATTAAGTATCTTAAAGTATATAAAATATACTATTAAATACATCAATATATTAAAATTAAATGTGGTAATAAAACACCAAAGGAAAGGCAAAATTAATTAGTGTTAAAATATAACACTAACAGGTTATATTTTGTTAAAAGGTATCGTAGTCGAAAACCGAAAGTTAAAATGTTAAAGGACGGCTCGTTAAGGGTTCGTGAACAAAAATACGAAGAATATAAAAATTCAAAATATATTTATATATAGTATGAAACGAGGTGTAAAAGTAAAAATCAAATCAAAAAGTAAAAAGATAGATATTTTCTCTTCTCTCTCTCTCTCATCTGTTTCTGGTGGGCGGCCGCTGCACCGCCGCCAGCACCGCCACTTACCTCCTCCATTTTGGCCGATCTTCTCATCTCTTATAGCTTTCACCAAGCCCGTTTCTAATTCGGGTTCGATTTTGTGTTTTGACGCCTTCTCCGTGGGGAAACGGCCGGTCAAACCCTCTTTCTCTTCCTTTCTCTCTATTCTCTTTCTCTCCCGTCGACTCTCTCTCTCTTCCTCGTTGGATCCCCTCTATCACCGTGTGTTGTGTGTGAGTGTTGGGGGTGCCGCCGTGAGCTGCGACATTGTGGCTATTGTGTGTGTGTTGTGTTGGGGGCGGCGCTGTGCAGCACCATAGTGTTCGCTGGTATGCATGGTGGCCGGCGCAGGATGTGCCCGTGAGTTAGGGGTGGTGGCCGGCGTGGGGAGTCGCGCCGACATTGTTGGTTTTGTGGTGGCCGGAGCACGGAGTCGTGTTGGCGAGACTGGGTTGTACGTACGTGCAGATATCGGGACGAGGCTACACTTCGGCTGTGCGTGCTGGGGCATCGGGACGCACTATGTGCGCGCTGGGCAGGAGTCGGGGCACGCTGTGTGCACATCGGGTGTGGGTGTTTGCGTGTTTTTGCTATGCCGCGCGTGTACGTGCGTGTGGTCGTATCGCCGGCAATGGGAGGTCGCCGACCATGAGTCGGGCGGCATCGGGGTGGTGCTGTCGTGTGTTTGTGGCGACGAGAGAGGGGGGTCGATCTGTGATTTTGTTATACCTGAAAACCGAATCGCAAACCCTAGATTTTTAGTATTTTGCAATCTAGCCCTCCATCTTTGAAAATCTCGTTTTAGCCCTCAAACTTTCAAAAATTATATTTTGACCCCCAAGGTTTTGAATATATCAAAAAGACCCCAAAACCTTTCTGTTTTTACAATTATGCCCCTGGTCAAAGTCAACTCTTTACCAAATTTTATGAAAACACCCCTGCACCTTTAAACGCTCTGTTTAAGCTCGTTTTTCCTCTATTTAAGCCCATTTTTCCTCCATTCAAACTCTAATCATTTCCCTTTCACCCTATGATCGCATGTTTGACCTTTCACGCTCATTTCTTCGTTCTTGATCTCTAAAGCTTTCATTTTGTATCATTTACCCTATCATTTCTTCTTCAAGAGAGAGTTTATATAATTAATTATGCGTATTTGTCGTAATAACGAAACTAAGAAACCTCTTTACACGTGTAGGCTCTCAATCGGAACAAACACTTTAGAGCTTGATACTTTGACTTTTACAAGGTTTACCACCAAACAAGGTGGAGGTAACTTCTAATCCCTAATAACTTTACGTTTCTGAATTTAACACACAATGATGATGAACGAACGCATGCATGTGAACTTAATGTTAAATGAATTGTTGAACCCTATGTGCTGTGATTATATGCTGTGATTAGTGTATTCATACATACATTATTATTATGTTATGAATGGATGAAAGTCCTCATTCATGTGAAGAGACAAAGATCCATGTTCATACTGAAGGAATGAAAGTCCACATTCATGCTGAAGGGACGAAGGTCTACTTTCATGCTACGAAGGGACTTGTGGTCCGTAAAGTAAGTCGGGGAGTACCCGCACCCTGCTGTGATACCCGTACCTGAGATTTTATAGGGGTAAGCCAGGTAATACCTGCACCTAAGATTTGTAGGGGTAAGACGGGAAATACCCGCACCTGAGTTGGGTTGCGAAGTACCTGCTATGCATTTTATGTGCTGTGATAACGTGACTGAATGTTACCATTCCGGTATTTTATATCTGTTGATTGTTATAAGAGGTGAATTTCATCCCCACGAGTGTATTCCACACACTCACCCCCTATTCTGTAATTCACGTTACAGGAGATGATGAGCATGAGGAACCCTAGATGGAGAGAGGTGGTGCTATTTCTGGATTTGTATTTTCTAGGTTGATGTTGCACAAACATTTTCAAACAATGTTAAAATTAATTTACGTTTTGTAATATTTTGATATATGTATCGGATGTAAGATCCTGATGATATTTTTTTTCCGCTGCGAATGTTTATGTTAGTCGGTTGAATCCGACAGTTGATGTTGATGTGATTCTATCGTCTTCTACTGATTTCTTTTGTCGTCTCCTACTTATTTCTTCTGATAACTGTGTTGAGATTATCAGTTGAAACCGATTGTTGATATGTGAATGATTCATATTGTCCCTTTCCTCAATCTTCTGTCATCTCTTACTTCTTCTTTCTGCTTGTGATACGTGTCCCTTGTTATTTCTTTCTTCACGCCCGTGTAAAAACTCTGATATTTTTATAAAAGAAAATGAGGCATGACACTTCTAATCAACAACTTAAATTATAATGCTATCTTAAATCATTTTCTGACTTTATGGCTCTGACAATATCCCAAATTTCAAAGAGTAACTCTCTTGTGAACTTGTCGCACAGATAGGTCAACCCAAATCTGTTGAAATTTTATATTGATTTTTTAAATTCATTTGCTGACTTTTATGTTACATTAATGTAATATTTATGTTATATTAGTATGACATTTATATACAAAAATCATAACCTTTATATAATACTGTAACTTAAATAAATAAAAAATTCGGCACAATTTGTATCAACATACTTGTACTCATACATTTATGTGATATTATTTATACACGTATATCAATATAGCTAGTCATACCTTTATGTAATATTATTTATACATTTATATCAACATAATGATTATATTATTATATCATAAAAGTTCATCTAATATAACATAAAGGTTTAAAAAAGGTATTACATGTCTATGTAATATAATGTAAAGATACAATTAATATAATATAAAGAAAATGATAAAATATCCACTGTAGGCAACTCTTAATATGCCCATTGTAACGTGTAATGATCTCATCCCCTCGTTATATGAAAATTGAAATTAATAGATATACTAAATTTTTGACACATCAGCCGTGGGCACATCTTAACGTGCTCATGGTGGGTAGGGTAACAGGGATGTATAACATAAAGGTTTAAAAAATGTATTACATGTCTATGTAACATAATGTAAATGCACAATTAATATAGCATAAAAGTCTTGCTAACATAACTAAAAGGTACTCCCTCCATTTCATAATAAGTGTTGTTCTAGAGTCTTAATCTTGTTTCATATTAAGTGTCATTTTAAACTTTTATGTAATTTTATTCCCAAATTATCCCTTATAGAATCCATAAGCTAAAATTTAGGGATTTAATATGATACATTTTATGCAATTAATTTGATTTTGTTTCCAATCTTGAATCATAAATTACTTAATTAGTTAAGGTTATATATATATATTCAATTTTTATGTTTCTTAATCTATAACAAAAATTCCAAAATGACACTTATTATGAAACAAATGAAGTATAACATATTTTTTAGAACACAAACATGCGGAAGCAAATTGAGCATGGACATCAGATGCGTGGAGCGCGTGGAAACGCATAATAACACATGGAAAGTGGTCCTGAGTCAGAAAGACTCAAATTACATGAATTTAAAATTCATGCTCCAGTTGCATATAAATATTTGTGAAACTCAAAACTTAAATTGATTCCTTTAAATATTGACTTGGTAAAATTTAAACAATTTATTTTCAAATTTCGCATTCAACAATTTGATTTCTGAAAAATAACTAAACATCAAAATAACATTTTAAGATTAAAAATTGTTTCATTCATATCTCAATTATTTAAAATATAAAATATATAACCGAATACTTTTATTTCATTCAATCTATATTTTTATAAATTCAAAATATTTTAAATATATGTGCAAATTTTTTAAATACGTATTACATTATCTTAGATTTTATGGTTGTGTTTCTCACGGTACAAAAAACTAATGCAAGTATAACAATGAAAACAAGGGTATATATTACATAAAACACTCACGTGTCCAGCAGGAAAACACACACACAAAAGTCTAAGATTTCCCATTAAAGAAGTTCATCCAAATTAAAAAAAAAAAAAAATATATATATATATATATAGATATATATCATATCACAACTTATATTTAGCACTATAAAACAGATCATGTATTGTAAAATTACACTAATTAAACTATTATATTTTCTGCTTTTTGTACAGCTTCCATTTCTTATGTTAACTAATCTATGAACATTAAGCCAACTTTCAAAAGTCTATTGGTCATATGATGAGAAAAGGAGTTGCTAAACTTTATCGAATAATTAAATACATCCCTTTAATTTATATAAAGTGAGAAGAATAATTAACAACTAAATCTTACCTGCTACATGCTGCAAAAAACAAATACTACTATTAGACAGAGAGAGAGAATACTTTTGGCCGTAATCTAAGATTTAAAAAAATCTTAACCCTCGATTTTGCCACTTAAATTGAACTCTCTTTTTTGGGAACCAAATTAAAACCGTATTATCTTTTAGTCAATTAAAGAAAAGTTCTTTGTTTTGTTGGTTTGTTAACTTTTGTTATTTTTTAACTGTTTTGGTCAATAATATTATTAGTATGAAATATAGGTTCCTTCTATAGTACACCAGTGATATTAATACATCTGTGGTCTCAACCATTAGATCTTGGATCATTGCATCATAACCCTTCATTTTTATTTTAACTTTTTTACCTGTCTTCAAAAGTTACTGCAGTAAAATCCAAAGATTCCTCCAACAAGACTAATATCGCAGTCTATATCTACCTTCTCCAAGTATCTATATCTACCTTCTCCGATTATTGTATTTAACTGTCAATAACAACCATAAAATCATAATCAAATCTTCTGGTATTATGCATCGTGTGATGACGAATCATTTGAGATCCATATTCGATATGTTTAATTTTGTCGTGATGTAATCTTTGTTAATAAGATCTCAACTGCGTGATTACACTGCCATTAACAACCTCATTATTGTACCTTCAAACATCACAATGTTAGTTGTGGATTGTTGTTTAATATATTTTGTTAAAAATAATAGATGATCAAAGTTAAAAATTATTGTTGCATCCATTTTGCTCGTATTGGTGTTGTATGATTAATTTATATTATTATTAGTTCATACATTGCATTAAAAATAAAAATCATTGTTGCATCAGATTCTATCGGATATTGGTTGTATCATATTTTATCAAATAAAACATTGTATATGATGTAATAATGTATCAATTACGATCCATGTTACCATAATCTTTTGATTATACAATTTTTTTAGTATCTCAAACCATTGTATGAGATTTAGTTACAATTAATGATACCATAATTTTAGTAGATATGGATATGAACTTCAATTTGAATAGATTTTAGTATCTCAAACGAATTATGTACTATTACCAATATCAAGATTTGGATTATGCAACGATTTGGATTTGAATTTGAATTTTGATTTGATATGCAGTATATTCTCAAATATATTATTACTAAATTACTATATTAAATCGACGAAATACATATTTGATTTCATCTTTTAACAATTATTGTTTTGGTTAACATCCAAAGCAATGCTAGCATCGATCCTATCCTATGATATGGATGCAATAATACATGATTACCATTAAAAATCATTATTTCAATCTATATAAAATATACAAATTTCATTTTAAATGTGAAATCTAAATTTTATTGAATTGATCCAATTAAATGATTTTAAAATCAATAAGTGATTTTAATATAAATATATAATTGAAATAATCCTAACAAGGATAATATCAAATGATTTTACAATACATTAAAACCTATATAAATTAATATTGTTGGAACCGAAAAAATTTATTGATTTAGAAAAGTATCAATTTATCTATAAATTAATATTTTATTAATTTAAAGAGTGTTTGTTGGTCCCAAGTGGTGTTCGAGGTTCAGAGGGGGGTGAATGAACCTTGGTCGATTTTGAAAATCTATTTAAAACTTATTGTTCTGCAAGTTACTTGAACTTGCAGCGCCAGTCAGTTACTGCTTACAGCACTAGGATGCAGTGCTACACGCTGTAACTTAGAGTTTTATATGCAGCGGAAATATAAAAAGGTTTTAAGACACAAGGCTGGTTTTCTCAAATATGATCCTTTTCAAAATGTTTTATGCTTATGACAGAGGTGTATATGAAAGATAAAGTGCAGATAAGAAAGCAATAAAACATTTATGGCTTATAGTGGTTCGAAGGTGGTGTAACCCTTCTACGTCCACTCTACTGCTACCTCAAGCAGGAACTTCGTTAAGCAAGATTGATTTACAGGACACTCCTAACAATCTATCAACTTACAAAACTAAACACCTACTAGAGTCCAGCGTCCACACAGCAACTGCAAACTCCAAAGGCCAACCCACACAGGGTTTCACACTCCCACACATAGAAGTTGTCTAACATTTAGACAACTATACAAACAGCAATGATCTCTCCTATCAACTGTTCGACACTTAAAACAACCTACGCAAACAGCAATAAGGTTAAAAAGAAAATAAATCTTCAACTGGTGAGAAACAGTCTTGATCTTTGAGGGCTCCTTTGTTGTTGTAGACTGCTCCTAGAAGGTTGAGTGGCTGAACATGTGAAAGCTTGAAAAGCTTTTGATGATATGTGAGTTTCCTCTCGACTTTGTCCAACAATTTCTTCAATCAGCCACACCTTCTATTTATACTTGTAGAGAAGATATCTGTTGAAGGAGATCTCCCCCATTTTGAATTTGAGAGTACTTGTTCAACGACACGGCTTGCATTTAATGCATCTTGACTTTTCTTCTAGAGCATTTAATGTGGTGGTTGCGGCTCGCAGCTTTCTGCAGCGCATCAGTCCACGTGGCGTCTTGGCATTGACTTCGTGTTTGTAAGTTTGATCTTCTCTGAAATGGCTCTATTTATTCTTGCTTGGCTCTTCGTTCCTCGTACTGCATTTATCCTTCCTCGGATTGCAGGATACTTCTTCAGTTGACTGTTTGTCATTGGCGCTGGTGACAGTTTGAGAAGTAAGCTTCGCGCTGTATTCTAGGTCTGCTTGCAGCTGTTTGTTCTTTACAGCGCTGTTGTAACTTAGACCTTCTTGCAGTATCTTCGTACAGTACTGATGTATCTTTTCTTGCAGTATTCCTGTAACTTTTTCTTGCAACGATGTTGCATGCCGTTCTTATTTATTCTGCTGCAATGCTGTAACTTCTTTCTTGCAGCAGTTACTTGCCGCCCCTTCGGAGATCAGCTATGATCTGGAGGAATTCAACATACTCAGCTTCCTCAGTAACCTCTGCTGTTGTAACCTGGATAGGTTCTTTTGAGCTTGCAGCAGTAGCAACATCAACCTCCTCATGAGGTGTCTCTAGTTGCTTAGCGGTTACCTCAGCTTCTCCTCGAACATCCTC
This sequence comes from Scutellaria minor, assembly GCA_954870855.1. Lineage (NCBI taxonomy): Eukaryota > Viridiplantae > Streptophyta > Magnoliopsida > Lamiales > Lamiaceae > Scutellaria > Scutellaria minor. Next base: position 9,720,205 of record OX940737.1, read on the forward strand.
TAAGGGTACTGTCTCAACAACCGCCCCTTCAGAGGTCTTCTCACCCTTAGAGTGTTGTCAGAACAACATCCTCGCCTGAGGTCTTCAGAAAGGACCCCGTCTCCTCGGCTAGTCCTGTATCTTCGGCAGTCTCTGTTGCAAGAATGGCTTCTTGCAGCTCTTGTCGGTTTCTTGACGCAGTTACTTGCTTTCTGAGTTCTTTCAGAACAGCTTTCTCACAACCTGTTGACTACTTTTTCAGTATCCTATCTCCTTTCTACTAAGGATACTTCTTCTAGCTTGTTGTTCCCTACAACATGCTGATCCTCAGAAGTGTTCTTACTTCTTCTAAGGTTGGTTTTCCTTATGTCTTGGAAAACCATTACATGATCTTTCCTTTAATATCGATAAGCTTGTGATCATGTAATGTGGAAACTAGGTATCAATACCTTAAGCAAACTGTTCTTTTCTTATTGTGTTATAGAATTTTGTCTTATCAAGATAACTACTTAAATATCCCAATAGTGTTGTTCGAGTACGATGAATAAAAATTTATTTTTATAAAAGATAGTGCATTTAATTAATATATGCATTATATTCATTGAACTACTGATATAATAAATATATTCATCTTACATAACATAATAAATATGTATTCATCATGCAGCATATCTATCAATGTATGTACAAATTTAAAGATGAGATCCAAGTAGATTTGAAGTTTAACAAGAAACATTCAACAATAGATTCTTATTTTACTAAATTGTCCAAGTTATTTTTGTAATTTGAAAAAAATTATTAATTTATGATATTGATGTGACCACTAATTTATATAGGGATTTTTTTAAAAATTATTATCCTATTATCTTATCAAAATTGGTAAATTTTTTAATGGACTCAAGTTGGGACCGCGGAAAATTATTATTTAAGAGAGTTTATTAATTTATAGATGTTTTACTGTAATTAGACCTACGTTACAAAATTAATGTGAACTATCACTATCATTGCATACTTAGGCTAAATAAAAATTCTTTATTTTTAAGTCATAGACGATATAGGATGGAACCAATAATTCATCATTGTTGCATCCATTTAAAAATCGTGTTGTGTGGTTAATTTGGTAATGTATTATTATTAATTGATTTGTTGACATGCATTCAAAATCATTGTTGCATCGATTTAAAAATCATTGTTACATTCATTTTGGTGTTGTGTTGTTAATTTGATAATGTATTATTATTAATTCATTGATACATGCATTCAAAATCACTGTTTAAAATCGTTGTTGCATCCATTTCAAAATTATTGTTGCATTCATTTTGTGTTGTGTTGTTAATTTAATAATATATTACATTCAAAATCTTGTTGCGTCCATTTCAAAAGCATTATTGCATTCATTTTGTGTTATGTGGTTAATTTAATAATGTAATACATTCAAAATCATTGCATCGATTACATCCTATTTCATTGGATATTGGTTGCATACTATTTTATCGGATATTGGTTGCATCCTATTTTATTGGATTGCATATGATTTATAATTTATCACAATCTTTTGGTTATGTAGAGTAGGATTTGGATACATTTTTAATATCATTATCCATTGTAAAAGATTAAGTTACAATAATTGATACGCATGTTCGTATATCAAGCCATTTTTAGATTTGGATTTGATTTGAATGAATTTTGCCATTTTTAGATTTGGATTTGATTTGAATGAATTTTCGTATCTCGAGAATATATAATTTTGATTAGGATGAATTTAGGTGTCTCAAGTCATTTTTAGATTTGGATTTGATACGCATATTCAACATTATATTCACCAAAATATTATCTGGATAAAATAGAATATTAAATCTATTAAATACATATTTGATTTCATTTTCTAAAAATTATTGTTTCGGTTATCATCCAACACAATGTTACAATCGATCATATCCCATGATGTGGATGTCTTAATTAATACACGATTAACATTAAAAAAATTCATTGTTTCAATCTATATAAATATATACATTTCATTTTAAATATGAAATATTATATTTAAAATGAACCAATATTTTTGTGGTAATTCATTTACAATGATTTGGATTTATATATGCAAAATAATTAATTTACAATGACTAATTAAATCAATACACAGTTTAATTCATATGCAAACAAAATGCATGTAGCAAGATCAATATTTTCATGGTAATTCATTTACAATGATTTGGATTTATATCTGCTAAATAATTAATTTATAATGATTAATTAAATCACTACAAATGGTGGTGTGGGTGATTCAAGCAAAATCAAATGTATGTAGCAAAAAGAAATTATTGAAATGGCTTACGTATATTACAACCCAATATTTAAAATCATTATAAAGAGGCCAATGCATTTCACAACCCAAAAGATGTAAGTTACCTTGGACAAAAATTACCGCAGTAAATAATATTGGTATATTAATACCACTGGTGTACTATAGAATTACCCTGAAATATAATGATACAATTTAAATTTGATGAGTACGACTTAAGAAAAATGCTATATTTTTTTTTATTTCTTGGTGTGTGATAGATAACCTTAGTTTAAATAGAACGAGTTTATGTAAATAAAACAACTCAATTCTATTAATAGAAACTAGGATAGCGCAATGTAAATTTTGATGGTAAGAGTTAGTAAAGGTGGTACAGAAAATAATTGTAAAAATATCCACATTCGATTAAAAGATAATGAAGTTAGGTTGTTTTTAGAATTTTTTTTTAATTTTTTTTATACCACAAATGTCTGAAAATGTATTTTTCTCCTCACAGTACAACGTTTTAACTTTCAATATTAATTTTTATTCCTTCTAAAAAATTGTATTTTTATTATGAAATGATAGTTATGCATCTATTTTATCAATTATGACGCTAGATATCATAGAATTTTCCTCGTGTTGATAAGCCTACAGGATTAGGAGAAATAGATATTCAAACAAATATATCTAACCAAGCCATGATAATCTGTAATTTAATTAGGATTTACTTATTAGAGTATAACTAGCAGTGTATCCCGTTCCACGGTTTGTCATATGTCATCTAATAATTTTATTATTTAATATCACAATATAATAATGACATATAACTTTAACATGGAATATATAATACTATTACTATTTTATAATAATAGTAGCTTGGTTATATATTTTAAATTTAAATGTACATTATTCTTAATATGTAGGGCCCTGAACCAAAAACGAAGCATAATTAATTAATTAAATATTTAAACCTAAGATTTGATAATTATGTGCGTATGTTTTAACTGTTTAATTTATTACGTGTGTTTCAGATACGTGTTTAATGCACGATTTAGATCGATAATTTTCCTAGACGTGGAACATAGGATATTTTTATATCATTAGATGCGTATCGAAAAAACGAGAAAATAGAAAAGAACTAGAGGTTAATCAGAGACATGTAGCTCGAACGGCGACAAAAGGGGCAAAACGCGAAGTTTCGGCAAACCAGAAGATATTTCCGGTGAATAGTAAGTGGAAAATTCAACCAATGAATAGTAACCCAAGATATTTTGGATGAATAGTAACTTTCAAAATTCTATAAATAGGGGCTCATTCGATTCATTTTTCACCGTTTTTCCGAACGAGTCGAAAGTGACGAAAACACGTAAGTCTCTCTCTCCTTCCTTCTCTCTCTCGATTTTTGTTTTCTGGTCACCGGCGTGGCGCCACCGCCGCCGGCGGTGGCCGGAAAATTTCAAAGTTGTCGGTTTCAATCGATTTTTGCACACGACGTTCGTCTCGACGAGACGAATCTAGGATAGGTCTCGGAATTTAATTTCGATTTCTCATTCATCGGAAAACGACGAAAAACAGCCCCTTAAACCTTAACCCTAACCTTGCACCACCTTCTCTCTCTCCTCTGTTTTTTCTCTCTCTTCTCGCCGGAGCTGATGATCGGAGACCGCCGGAGGCAAGGGTGTCGTGCTGGAGGGCACCGCCAGTAGTGTATATATGCATGTCGTGCATGTGTGTGTGGGCTAGGGTGTGGTAGTGTGTGTGTTGTTGTGGTGGCTGTTGTGGGCAGCGCCGGGTGGCGCCGCTGTGAGGAAACGTGTGGCCGGCGACGGGACGTTGTCGGCGGGGCCATGGGGAGGGTGGCCGACGACTGGAAGTCGCTGGCCAAGTCGTGACAGTGTGTGTGTTTACATATATGTATGCGCGTGTGTGTAATTGAAGCTGCCGGAGTTAGAGGGACTGGAGAGGTGGTGGCTGGCGACTGGAAGTCGCCGGCCGATATTTTGGGGGTGTGGAAGGTGGTCGCCGGCGACTGGAGTCGCCGGCCGGAGCTGGGAAAGGGTGGGGTTAGGTTTTGTGTACGTGTGTGTCGAAGGGTTTTGCGGCGAAGTTTCGAATACTATTCATCGCCGGAGGGATGGCCGGAGGTGGTAGCCGACGGTGCAAGGTTTCCGGTGGACCTGGTGGTGGTGGCATACGGCGGCGCCGCCGCGACTGGTGGCCTGGTCGAGCAGGCCACCGTCGGGAGAGCTGGGCGCCGGGCTGCCGAGAAGCCGAGTCCCGCTGCCGAGAAAACTCGGCAGCTGTCGAGGGTGCTGCTGGGCCGCCGGGTTTTTTCACCCGGTGCCGGGTCCGTGTGTGCCGATGAGCACGCGACGTCGTATTTTCGATCCAAACCCCATTTTTTCCGTCGCTCATCTTTATCGAGTCGTCATCGATGAGACGTCGTTGACCGAGGGTCGTGGGCCCGGTCAAAGTCAACCCTTTGACCAAAATTACCAAAATACCCCTAAACTTAAAATGCTTCATTTGAGCTCGTTTTAACTCCGATCAAGCTCATTCTTTTTCCGTCGTGACCCAAATTTCATTTCCTATCATCTCAGCCACTTAGGCTGATCTGATCTTCTCATTTCTTCGACCCCAACCTTTAGATCTCTCGATCCGCCGTGTAGTTAACGATCGTACTTTCTCCGGAAACGTTTATAGCTTTAATTATACGTTATTAAGGATCAAAGAAACGTCATAACTTATGTAGGCTACTTGTTGGATTGAGCGTTAGGTTATCTGACTTATGGTACTTGCTACTCGAGCTCTGAGTTATCAGATCTGTGGAACTCGCTACTCACGTGATAACCACCGAACAAGGTGAGGGTAATTTCTAACTCTTTATGTGTTTACAGTTTTTCCTATTATGAAGCATGAATGAGGAATACTAAATGCTGTGAATATACGTGTTATGCCATACTATATACTGTGAAAGGACTTCGGTTCACATTGTATGTTCGAAGGGTTCTCTGGACCGTAAAAAATCGTCTCTCCCCCTTCTACTACTCTATTGAGGTTTGGTGGTCCTCTTGAAATGCACCAGCGGTATTGAGACCGTTTTATAGGGTAAGACGAGCTGATCCCGCACCTATCCTTCTTACCATTTCCAATATCTACTATGCATTTTACTTGCTATGACTTCGTGTCGGTTGTTACATACTGTTGATCTATATAAATCTGTCGAATGTTATAAGATGCAGACTTTATCCCGACGAGTGTATTATACACACTCACTCCCTTATTCTGTACTCACACTACAGGAGCAAGTGAGCATGTTGAACCCTAGGTGGAGAGAAGTGGTGTCATCTCTGGACTTTTATATTTAGGTTGATGTCACACATACACTTCTAAAACAATGTTTTATTTAAATCATGTTTTGTAATAAAATTTGATACATGTGACGGATGTGAGATCCTGATGGTTTATTCCGCTGCTTTATTATGTTGTATATATTGGTATTGAGGTCAAATATTTATCGGTATTGAGACCGAATGTTATCGGTATTGAGACCGAACGTTGATATGTGAATGATCCATATCATCCCTTACCTCTTTCTTCTGTCGCCTCTTACTCCATTCTTTATGTTTGTGTTATGTGTCCTTTGTTATTTCTTTCTTCACGCCCGTATGAAAACTCTGATATTTTACAAAAGAAAACGGGGCGTGACATAATAATTGTATCTAATAATATTAGAAATTTGAAATATAAAAAATAATATATGAATATATAGATAAGTTAAACAATAAATTAAAAGGTCTATATTCGAAATATGAGATAGTTAGAACGTAGAAGTGGTTGATTTGATTAATTAACAATACCGATTTTAAAAGACTTTCTCATAAACAATATTTCTAATTAAACTACTTTGTAAATTATCTTCGTCATAAATCAGAATCATTAATTCGTTAAATCGTTATAGAAAAAAATCAATAACATACAAGTTTACTGATTACTTAAACAATTAAGTTAAAAGTGACTATTTTGATCATTTAACATTACAAATTTTGAAACACTTCATTATACAAAAAAATTAGTAGTTGAACCACTTCTAATTGTCACAAATAAAATTCGTTTTGTATACCTATAAATTACATTAAAATCACCATAAATTAAATGTAGTGCCGCACAAAAAATTATTGTAATATAATATTATAGTATAGCTGAAATAAAAAAAATTGTTTAACCTGTATTGGAGTTGACATAGATTTAATTAGCAAGATTAATAATGGTATATGTTTTGTATAAGTTATTGTTTTTATACTTAATATGTGATTTCGTTGAGAGAAAGTTTTTTATTAATTTTCATAACTATAGTAGATGTGTATGTGTATCAATAAATATGAATAGAAATATATAATTTTGGTCCATCCAACACAAATAATTCAATTATTCCAAATCCAAGAAAAAATATACCATCAACCCATCATTTATCCTAAAATCTCCTAACCATTTATTTTTAAAAACTATATATTGAAAATTGGAGTTAACTCAATACTCAATCCACTTGAATTAAGTTAAATAGACCAAATCGTTACACCAAAAGTTTGTTTGCAATTTTTTCTAAATCAATCTAAAATTATATTTGAAACAATAACTCTTTTAATTTCTAATTTGTAATTTTATTTATTATAATTTTTATTTTGTATTTGTAATTTTTATTTTAAACTTACAACACATACTTTAAGTCCCACACTGTAATTTACTATTACAGTTGAAACTGCTACAAATTATTAAAAAAAAATACTCAAATGTATCAAAATTTAAAAATTTTAGATATCATATTTATCTTTTTATATATGCAATATAAATATTATAAAAATGAGTTGGTCTCCAATGCACCAGTTGCATGGATTTAAATCCATGCAATTGGGTCGATTCGGTCTGGATTCACGTGCATTTGGTTTTTTTATTTACTTATTTATGTGTTACTTATATGTTATATTCATCTCACCTTTATATTATATTTATGTCATATTTATGTATAAATGGCCTTACCTTTATATACTGTAACTTAGGGAAAAAAAAATTTAGCACAATTTGTGCATATATACCTTTATGTGATATTCATATCACATTTATGTACAAATATTCTCACATTTATGTAATAATAAAGGTGCAACTAGCATAACTAAAAGGTATGAATAATATTACATAAATGTATGTTGATCCAAAAAAAGGTGTTGAAATTCTTCCCTTTTTTTTTCTAAGTTACATTACATAAAGCTTATGATATTTGTATATAAAAGTCATACTAATATAGCATAAATATCACACATTTAAAAAATTAAAAATTCACAGATCCATGTCCGATCGACCCAGATTGCACGAATCAATAACTCATGCACCTAGTGAATGAGAGAATTTGCATAAAAAAAATTAATAAATGATATATTTTATGTAGCGCCCCGGACCAATACGAAAAATAATTTGTTAATTAAATATTTTAACGTATGACTTAATAATTACGTGTGTGCTTTGACTGTCTAATTAAATTACGTGTGTTTCAGATACGTGTCTAATATGTGCTTCGGATCGATATTTTTTCTTGAACATGGTATATAAAATATTTTCATACCATAAGATGCGTCTTGGAAAGACGAGAAGATAGACACGAACTAGGGGTCAATCGAAGACCCGTAGCTCGAATGACGACGGAAAGAGCAAAACCCGAAGGTTCGGAAAATCGGAAGATTTTTACGGTGAATGGAAACGAAGATATTTACGTGAATAGTAACTCAGAAAAGTCAATTGATGAATAGTAATGGAGATATTTTCGGTGAATAGTGATTTCCGGAAATCTATAAATAGGGGTGGTTTCGATTAGAAAATCACCATTTTTTCGAACGAGCTGAAAATGACGAAAACGAGTAAGTCTCTCTCTCATCTCTCTCTTTTTCCGGGTTTTTGTCTCCGGCGGGCCACCGCCGGCGCCACCGCTGGCCGGTGGCCTGAAAATCCAACGTTGTTGGTTTCGACCGATTTTCGCACACGACGTTCGTCTCGACGAGACGAATCTAGGATAGGTCTCGGAATTCAATTTCAATTTCTCATTCGTCGGAAAATGGCGAAAAACAGCCCCAAACCCTAACCCTCACCATCCTTTCTCTCTCCTCCGATTTCTTTCTCTCTCTATCTCTTTTGGCCGGAACAGTGGCCGGCGAGGCCACCTGAGAGTGGTGGGGAGCTGTCGGAGTGGTGGCGGTGCCTGACCGGAACAGGTTGTGTTTGGAAGCATCGGGTGTGTGTGTGTGTTTGAGTGTGAAATTGTGTGTGTGTTTGAGTGTGAAATTGTGTGTGTGTGTTGTGTGATCTGTTGGGGACGGCGCCGTCGTGCGGGAACGGTGGGCCGGCGCTGGTGATGCGCCGGCGAGGACATGGGGGTGGTGGCCGGCAGCAGGTGGCCGCTGGCCAAGCTGATCTGTATGTGTGTATATAAGTGTGCGTGTGTGTATATAGGTTTTGTTGTGTGCGTTGCGCGGCCTACAGGTGGTGGCCGGCGACGAGAGGTCGCAGACCAGTATTTCTGACGGCTGAGGGTGGTGGCCAGTGGCAGGTGGCCGCCGGCCAAGGGCTAAGTTGGCAAGGGTTTAGTGTGTGTGTGTATCTTGTATGTGCGTGTGTGTGTATATGCTTACGGTGGTGATGGTGGCCGGAATTGGAGGGTTGCCGGTGGCTGGAAGTTGTCGGCCGGCGTTTTGGGGGTGTGGGGGTGGTCGCCGGCGACGGGAAATCGCCGGCCGGAGGTTTTTTGGTTGGGGTTGGTTTTGGAAAAATGTGACTTCGAAGGGTTTTGCGGCGAGGTTTCGAGCACTATTCACCACCGAAATCCGGCGAGGGATGGCCGGAGGTGGTAGCCGGTGGTGTGAGGTTTCCAGTGAGAATGATGGTGGCGGCCCAGGATGGCGCTGCCGCGGCTGGTGGTGCTAGGAGAGGGTCTGTTGAGCAGGCCCGGCACCGGGAGCGCCGGATGAGAGCTGCCGAGAAAACTCGACCAGCCTGTCGAGTCGAGCACCCGCTGTCAAGAAATCTCGACAGCTGCCGAGATGGGACATGACGCTGCTGAGAAAACTCGGCAGCTGCCGAGAAACGTGCCTAGCCACCGGGTTTTTCCACCTGGTGCTGGGTCCGCGCGTGCCGACGCGCCGGCAACGCCGTATTTTCAATCCGAACCCCATTTTTTTTGTGATCATCTTTTTCGAGTCGTCGCCGACGAGACGTCGTTGACCGAGGGTCGTGGGCCCGATCAAAGTCAACCCTTTGACCAAAATTACCAAAATACCCCCGAACTTAAAATGCTTCATTTGAACTCGTTTTAACTCCGATCGTGCTCTTTTTTTTTTCGTCGTGACCCAAATTTCATTTCCTATCATATCAGCCCTTTGGATTGAACTTTCAGCCTCGTCTCCTAAATCCCAATTTTTAGATCTATTAATCCGTCGCGTAGTTAACGATCGTACTTTCTCCGGAAACGTTTATAGCTTCAATTATACTTTATTAAGGATCTAAGAACACCGTAACGTATGTAGGCTATCAGTTGGATTGAACATCGAGATATGGGATTTGAGACACGAGGTCCGAGACACGGGATTTGAGACATGAGATCTGAGACACGGGATCTTTGGTACTCGCTACTCACGTGGTAACCACCGAACGAGGTGGGGGTAACTTCTAAACTCAACATGTTTAATGTTTTCCATAATTGATAATTGAACTGTTGAACTTTACGTGTTGTGAATACATGCTGTGATTATTATGTACATGCATACTTTATGATTATTGTTTTCATGCAAAGATTATGATACGATGAACGTGAACGGATGTCCTAAGTCATGTTAGGGATGGACTGGTGGCCCGTAAAAAGTACCATATGTTAGAAATGTACAGAGTATAGTTGAGTGCTCTTAGAGCCGTGTGTTCTTAATTGTGTGCTATGCATTTTATATGCTGTGACTACTTGTCAAACCAGTATAAGTTGGATTTGTTATGCTCACCTAATAACTGATAAAAACATGGAAAGTATCCCCACGAGTGTTTCAACACACTCACCCCTATTATGTACTCACACTACAGGAGATGAAGAGAATCTTGATGCGTAGAGAGAGGGGTGCCCTATCATCTATGTCCATCTTTCGGTTTTGTCTTTAAAGTTATGTTGATCATTTTGTAAAATATTCTGAGTATTCTGTGGATGTGAGATCCTCATGGTTTGTTTCTGCTGCTTTGTTATGTTGTGTTTTATCGATATTGAGACCGATTGTTATCGGCCGAGGCCGACTGTTGATATGTGATTGTATCACTTCGTCCCCTTATCTTTATTCTTCTGTCGTCTCTTTCTCCTTCTTTGTTATGGATCCTGATGTTTTTCCGCTGTGTAAGGGTTCAAACTCTATTCAATCAATTGTATCCGATGTTTCAAGTGTACCCTTTCTTATCCTCTCCCTTTTCTTTCTATTTTATATCATGCTCGCCTCTTTCCTCTTTCTTTCTTCACACCCAAAAGTGAAAAACTCTGATATTTTAAGTGAAAGAAAATGGGGTGTGACATTTTATGCATAAAAAATGAATTTTTAAAGAATAAGTTATTCTATTTGAAAATTATAATATGATTAAAAATACCTCATGCCCCATTGCTCAACTTCCATCAAAATTACAAATATGAAATACAAATAATAATAATTATTGATCCCAAGTGGTTAGAGGTTCAGAGAGGAGTGAATGAACCTCTATCGATTTTACATTTTTAAAACTTTTAGTGAAACAAGTTCCTGATTCTATAGAGAAGTAGTAATCTGACTCGATCAGAAACCTGGCAGTTAGCTGATTCAGGTTTCTTACTCGGTGATCACAGTATGCAGCGGAATAAACTTATGATAGAGTTTCTTTGCTAAATAATTTTCTTTTCTAAAGAATGCTTTTAGCAGAAACCTTTTGCAGGATGTTGATGATGTATGAAGGAGGAACTTCGTTAAGTCAGTTCGTTTTACAAGCTTTAGCTTTACAAACCTCTTCCTAACAAGTTAAACCTACTAGAATCAAAGATTTCTAGGCCAAATCCCACATAGGGTACAATATCTCACACAGAGAAAATAGTCTACACAAGACTAAAACACTTAGCACGGACCTAATCCTCTCAACTAAGGACACCAAACTAAAACAACCTAGCACACAACAAATGGTTAAAAGTATATGCGTTTCTTCAACTGGTGCAAACTTGAAACAGCCTTGCACTTGAAAGCTCTAGAACTTGAATGACTGTTTCAAAAGGTTGAGTGACTGAACTTGGATAGCTTGAGAATAGCTTGGAAATGAAGAGCTTAGAATACTTGAGAATAATTGGTAGTCAGTGGTTCAATAGTCTTCATGGTCACTTCATCCCTCTATTTATATCAGTTGGAAAATGCCTGTTGAAGAGAGGCATTGTCTTTGTTGCATTTCAAATTTGATCTTGCAAATCTTTACAATTAATGCGTCTGAGAAACTGGGGATATAGAGCATGTCCTACTCTGATCCGCATTAATGGCGCTACTCCTTGGTTACAGTGCTTTTGTAGAGCCACGGGTCCAGGTGGCATCACCTCATTGGCCAGACACTAACTTCGATCTAATGGATGCTTGATAAGTTCCATACCTCGTACATCATTCATATCATTCCTCGCACTGCAGTGAATAAGTTAGATATACTTACAACTTTCTGCTTGGGTTGCAGTGGTTGTTTACTGTTCTGTGCTAGCAATCTAACCTACATTAGCTTCCTGTTTCAGAACAGCTTCCTGTTCTTGAAACCTGCAGTCAGCTTCCTAACCTACGATAGCTTCCTGAATTTGAACAACTTTTTGTTCCAGAATCCTGCAGACATCTTCCAGTTCCTCTTATTGTCATCTGTTTGATGCTTCCTGATCCAGCTACCTGATTCTAGTTCTTTCTTCAACTTACTGACTTTCCATGCTGAAAGTCAGTCTTCAAGATAACTTACCTCCAAAATCCTGCTAAGATTAGTATTCTACATCTTCCTGATTTATACAACTTTACAACTCAAGACTTAGAAAAATTAAACTTATCAACCAAAAATCCACTTATAAACTGTGAAAAATGGGTACTCTAAAGTCTCATCTAATATTACATTGTCTCATCAAAACCTATGAGAAATATCCCAATAATTTTTCCCTTTTTGATGATGACAAAACTCATAAGATAAGAAGAATAAGCAGCAGAACATATGTACTTTTATACATGTAAAATGTACAAGTATAGTACAATGTAAGCTTTACATCACATGAATAAGCCAGCTTACATACTTCATAAATAAAATGAAGAATAAAAGAATACAAAATCAATTCTTTACAAAGAGAGCTTACAAGCAGATAGTCTGATAAAGACAGTAAGCATCTCTCTATCAGTTTACTGGTCTCCAAACAGCTTCTTCTTCACAGGATCATGCCCTGAGCTCCCTTGCTGATGCTATTTGACTACTTCATATTTCGACCCTTTCCACCAATTTAAGATAGATTCCTAATATGATTTCTCCATCTGCTTAGCTATCTCAGGAACTTGAATCCATCTCAACCAGAAGTCTTGGTAGAAGAAAACCTGTTCTCCTCTCTTAACTTTTTCAATCAACATAAGCTGCCAATCTAATCTTCATTCTCTTGCTAGCTCTGATACTTCTTCAAAGCTTTCTCACAAGATGGAAAGTTTTTTAAAAAGTTATTTTTGCAGAGATCTCTGAAGTATCTGAAGTACTCTGACCTTTTATAAAAGTGGATCTCTTCGAATGTTGGATTCCTGTCTTTAGGCAAATGGACCTTTTCGAAGAGAGCCAAGTTCCAGTATGTAGGATTTATGATATTTTCAGGTTTCTAATCAAGCATGATAGAAACCTCAGCTGGAACATCATCCTTCACAAAGTTTGGAGCTTCTTGATCAGGGTAGGACTGTCTTATGTCAAACTTAGAACTTCCAGAACCAACAACTCCTAGCCTTGATATCCATTCATTCTCCTTCTTCCTCATTCTTTCTTCATCAGCAGCTTTCAGTTGCCTCCATCTACCTAGCTTAGCCTCCTGCTTGGATCAAAGCTTTAGCCATGTAAGGTTTGGCTTGAGAATCAGCTTGCTGTCGACCTCTTCCTCTACTAGGTTGATGTCTACTTGTTCTCTGCTTTGTAGGAACAGCAGCAACCTGACCTCCTTGGTGTGTCACAGTACTACTTGTTGTTTGGGAGTTAGCAACCCTAGTACCTGCTCTACCTTCTCCATCATCATCCTGACCATGTCCAGTATCTGATCTTTCTCACTTGAGTCTGGTTAAGGGTGCTTGATCTTCTTCTTCTTTTTCATCAATCTCCCTGGTTGTGGCCTTAACCATGGTAGCATCGAGTTCTATTTACTTCCGCTTTTTATTACCTTCCCCATTTTTTGCATCATCAACCTACACAACTCATCGGTTGGTAATCTCAACAATTTCAGCAGGGTAGATCTTTATCAGTATAGCCCTCACTTCTCCTATAAGCATCTCAAGGGTCTTAAACCCATCCTCGAGGCTTGTAATATCACTTCCTTGAGAAGAGATATTCTCTTCCATATTTTTCATTACTATTCTATGAACAACCTGAGAGTTTTGTATCTTTGTCATATTCGTCTTCAGAGTATTAGTTAAGGCTTTCTATCTGCTCTCAAAACTTGCTCTGGACTTGTATTGGACATTGAATTCAACATTTAACTTCTCTTGAATTCTGCTAGGGAGCTCAGAAAGTATCTTCCTTAGCTCTTCCATTGAAGAAGAGTGTTTGTTGTCATTACTCTGAATGTTGGCAGCCATGCTCACCTCATGTGCTTGAATAGCCCTTGCTAGCCCTTGAACAACATCCATTACACTTTTGAGTAAGACCTCATGAGAGTCAGCAGAAACCTCAACCCCAGCCGCTGGTGTTGATTCCTTTTGAGTATATAAGACCAGGGCCTGACTGTCTCTTTCTCTTTGCTCTGCTTCAGCTTGCTACTTTAACCTGGCCTCCTCTGCAGCCATATATCTCATCATCTCCTCTGCTGTCATTTTGACTTTCCCAAGTACTTTGAGTGGAGAGGAGTCTGGTTCATCATTGTCACTTGATGAGTCATCACCATCATTAGGAGCAGGAGCAGCAATAGCTAGTTCTTTTCCTTTCACAGACGCATCATCCTTGTCAACGTTCCCTTCTATCTCCTCCGTAGGAGCTGTCTCAACAGCATCGGTGCCCGAGGTCTTTTCTAGAGAAGCTGTCTCAACAGCTTGCTCTGGCTCAGTAATACCTTCAGTTATTTCTACAAAAACCTGACTACCCTCAGCAACCTGTTCAGGCACAGTACTTGCTTCATCGGGTATAGCAACAACCTGTTCAACTGTTGCTTCCTTAGTAACTTCAGCTACTAAAATAGGCACAACTTTAGTTATCTCAGCAACCTCCTCAATTGCTTCATCAGCAACTTGACTGATTTCAAAACTATGTACAGTGTCAGTAGTTGCTTTGGCAATTGGTATCTCAGCAACTTCCCCCTCAGTTAGTCATCATCCTGATTGCCCTCTGCAATCCTGTTGGTGGCAACTTATAGAACTTGATTTGTAATAAATTTGAGTAAATCATCATCCATTACTGCTTCCACTTCTCCTTCAGCAGCAACCTGAGCTTTTTTCTTGCTCAGCATACTGTACTGCTACATCAGCCAGTACAGAGAGTCCTGTCTCTGCAACTTCCTCCGGGGCTACTTCATCGACAAACTGTATCTCGATGGATTGACAAACTCCATAGATGATGGACGATGGTCTCCTCTTAGCAGATTCAGCATTCAGAATAGGGGAATTGGAGTAGTCAAGTAATTGTATATCGGAATCCATTGCATCGAGATTAGTGATAGGGGAAAGAGTTGTGATACCTGAGTAAGTTGGAGAGTCATGAACCTCTGCAGCTTTTGAGTTTTCCTCCCCTATCTGCTGCATACTCCTATCAGTTTCTTCATCTGCTGACTGAGCTTTCTCCAGCTCCACTGCAAATGAGATCCTAATAGTCTCGGTGCTGAGGCTCATCAATGTGTTGTCTGCCTCTACAGTCATCGACTGTTCCCTCACCATCTCCTGTTCATCATGTTGAGCCGTCCAGTAGGCATTCAGAAGATCTTATCTTTCTTCAATAAGATTGAGCATTGCATCAGCATGATGTTCCATGAATTCCACACCAAGGAATGGTAGGTTCCATGGGTGGTATTTTCCTGATCAGCGAAGTTCTCTATCCATGAGAGGACAATATCTTCAACATCAAACTAGTCCTCCCATTCAATCAGCTTCCTTGCTGATCCCAGCCTCATCTCTCTCCAATGGTCGTAGGCAAGCATAAATTTCTTGAAGATTGATTCTGCTGACTCCTTCACTGTCTTCTCAACATCTTCGATACTGATGGAGTCAATGGAAACCTTAACTCTGAGAAGAGTGTCAATCTCATTTAACTCCATGTCTCTCACCCATCTGCTCTTGTAGGAGCCCTCAACAACTTTGATCAGTCTTCTCATTCTCTTTGGTGCAGGGGCCCGCTCAGCAGGGATCTCTTCCACATCATCTTCCTTATCTTCATCAGGAGTTTGAGTCACTGCTGGAGCAGCATCCTGTCTCTCCTGGTCAGCTTCAGGATCCTCAACAGGATTTGGATGAGGAACCTGTTTGTTTTGAATAACTCCAACCTGAGCGTCCTGCTCCACCGGTACTATAGTCTTCTCAGCAACTGGCTCCACCGGTAGGTCAGCCAACTATTTACCAACAGATGATGTGTTGGCTTGATCAACAGCCTCATCAGAGGGATGTTCCAAGAACAAATCATCCTCAACAGTTGGGGTGATGCTAGTGGTCAAAAGTTCCGAAGAGATATGAATCTCTTCTTTGGGGTCAGAATCCTGCAACCTAAGGGTCGGTGCAGGTTTCTTCACAGGGGCCTTTTTTGCTCATGTCTTCTTCTTGGGGGCAGGGGCAATCTTCTTCTTGGCAGGGGCAGCAACCTCCTTGGCCCTTGTGTTCTTCTTCTCCTTTTTACCTCCATTGGAGAACCATTTCTTCACTCCAAGGTACCACCTTGGGGCGTATGGTACTCTCGTCTCCAAGAGAATCTGCTTGAAACTCAGGATGGAAGAGATAACAATTCCAAAACCTCTCCCTGTCGAGGCTTTAGTGACTTTTTCCTATATCCTGTGGAAAAGGATATGTACCCAGTTGACTGCCACTTCACGAACAATAGCAATCATCATCCTGAACCTGGTGTTGGTGCACTTGTCATAGCTTCTACACCGTCCTTCAACAGTGTGGACCAGGATGTCATGGAAAAGCTCATACTCGGGCTTGAGCTTCTTCTATCCAAAGTTTCCTGTGGAGTTCACCTCCACAAAATCAATTTAAACTGGTTCCAACTTTCCTCCAGATATTCTGACCCATAAGAGGCTAGGTCAGAATACTTCATGCCCGTGTTGGAGATGCCAAGGGCTTAGGTAATATCTCCAGCAGTCAGGGTATGGACCTCCTCATCATTTTTATCCATCTTGAAGATGATGGTCTTCTGGTCATCAGAAAGTTCCACGAAGACGTAGAACTTCTCTACAGACAGGGCAGAAAACCCTGTGTAGGTGGTGGTCAACAACCCATCAAGCTTGATGTTGCACACATAGTTCCAAACCTCAGAGATAAGATCTTTGTTCTCATAGGGGGACTCGTCTCCAAGCAACACAACTCTGGTTTCTCTTACGTCAGCCATTGATGATCTGTGAAAAAGTTGAGAGTAGAGAAATGCTTTGTTTGTAAAGAGAGTTAGAAAATATGAGAGTAAAAAATGTGTAAGCATAGAGAAAGATGAGTGTTTTGACGGTTTAAATATGACTCTTAGTTTCAAACTGCATCGATGGTTCAGATTGAGGAGTTTAAGAGACTCTTTAGATCAATGGTTGAGATTTGGGGATGGAGGGTCAACTCGGTAATCATCCAAAGATTGTGTCAGAATAAGAACCGCTTCTTTCTCTCTCTCCTCTGAAAAGGTAATTTTTGTATTTAATGCAGTTGCCAAATTATCTCGCTTAATGATTGGGTTAAGGTTACTGTTCCTAGTACGAGGTTGCAGCTCAGTGAATGCTGATAATAAATGTTGTATGCAACCTGCAGTAACTATTCTCATAAACCTGTATCAGCAACCTGTTGAAGTAACCTGTCTCAGTAACTTATCGTTACTAAATGTATCCTGATACAAAATACAGTTAGAGAAACTTGTTTCCATATACTGAGACTTTAAAGAATAGCAATGCTGAGAATTTTAAATGTTGCATAAGTTTCCCCTTACTTAAGGAACTTATATACCCTTATTCATTCAAGCTTGATTATCCCAAGCTCAGTTCTCAACATCGAAAACCTTGATTCACATAAAGGTTTTATGAATATGTCAGCCAGCTGCATGTCAGTATGTACTTTCTCAAGTGCAATATCCTTCTTTTCCACATGATCTCTGATGAAATGATATCTCACATCAATATGCTTTGTTCTAGAGTGGAAAACAGGATTGTGTGTATTGACATTGGCACGTGTGTTATCACACAGAATGGGAGTTTCCTTTTCTATTATGCCATAATCCTTTAGTTGTTGCTGAATCCACAAGATCTGTGCATAGCAGCTTCCTGCAGCTATATATTCAGCTTCTGCAGTAGATGTTGCAATAGATGTCTGCTTCCTGCAAAACTAAGAAACAAGCCTCTGTCCAAGAAACAGACAGGTTCCACTGGTGCTTTTTCTATCTATCTTGCAAAGTGCAAAATCAAAATCTGAATAACCTTTAAGTTTGAATCCTCCACCTTTTGGATACCATAACCCAACATCTTGGGTGCCTTTTAGGTACTTGATAATCCTCTTTACAGCTGCAAGATGTGACTCCTTTGGTGTTGTCTGAAATTTTGTACATACTCCAACTGCAAATACTATATCTGGCCTGCTTGTTGTTAGATATAATATGGATCCAAAAGTCTTCTATACTTAGTGATCTCCACATCATTTCCATCTTCATCTTTGTCCAAACTGATAGATATGGCTATAGGTATGCTTACTGATGATCCACTTTCCATTCCAAACTTCTTGATCAGTTCCTTGGTATACTTGGCTTGATTAATGAAAGTTCCATTATGTAGTTGTTTCACTTGTAGGCCAAGAAAGAAGTTTAGTTATCTTATCATGCTCATCTCAAACTTGCTCTGCATGAGGGATGAGAACTTATCACATAGATCTTTGTTTGTTAATCCAAAGATAATATCATCAACATAGATTTGAACAAGCAGTATACTGTCTCCATCCAGTATTCTGAAAAGAGTTTTATCTATTGTTCCTTTCTAAAAACCATTCTCCAAAAGATACAGGGACAATGTATCATACCAAGCTCTTGGTGCTTGTTTTAATCCATATAAAATTTTCTCCAATCTGAATACTTTGTCTTCTGTCTGTTCTTCAAAACCTGGTGGTTGTTCCACATATACTTCTTCTATTAGGAGTCCATTTAGAAATGCACTCTTTACATCCATTTGATAAACTTTGAAGTTATTGTGAGCAGCATAGGCTAGAAATATCCTTATTGCTTCAAGCCTAGCAACAGGAGCAAAGGTCTCATCATAATCTATGTCTTCTTGCTGGCAATATCCTTTTGCCACTAACCTTGCCTTATTTCTGACCATAGTACCAGATTCATCTAGTTTGTTCTTAAACACCCACTTTGTTCCAATAACTCCTTGATGATCAGGCCTTGGAACCAACTTTCATACTTGGTTCCTTATAAATCCATTCAGCTCTTCTTGCATGGCCTGAATCCAGTTATTGTCCTCAAGAGCTTCTTCTATACTCTTGGGTTCAACTTGTGATATGAAGCATGTGAATAGTGATTCTTGAGGTCTTGATCTTCTTGTTCTAACACATTTATTGTTATCTCCAATCACAAGTTCTCTTGGGTGATTTCTGAGCCATGTCCTATCCGGCTCAAAAGAGAAAGTAGGTTGTTGGGCTGTAACCTGTTGATCTGCAGCATCCTGACTGCGGTTACTATTGGTTGACTGAAACCT
Source organism: Scutellaria minor (assembly GCA_954870855.1). Lineage (NCBI taxonomy): Eukaryota > Viridiplantae > Streptophyta > Magnoliopsida > Lamiales > Lamiaceae > Scutellaria > Scutellaria minor. The sequence goes on from OX940737.1 coordinate 9,739,602, forward strand.
GTCTTCTTGTCGGTCAGCATCCTGTGCTACTGCATTTCCTGGAGCAGTAACCTTTGAACTACTTGCAGTAACCTCCTCAACAGGTGCTGGAACTACATCAATGTATCTCACTGTTTGATCCTTGATCTTCATTTTGGATACACCTTTCTTAAGCTTATCCAGTTCAGCAGTATCACAATATGGTTCATCAAATACCACATGAATTGATTCTTCAGCAACCAAACTTCTCTCGTTAAAGATCCTGAAGGCCTTACTTACTGAGGAATATCCTAAGAATACTCATTCATCATATTTTTCATCGAAGGTCTTCAGATACTCTTTTTCATTGTTCAGAATATAGCACTTGTATCCAAAGATATGCAAATATGAAATGTTAGGTGGTTTACCATACCATACTTCAAAGCGATTCTTGTCATGGTCTTTGTTAATCAGACATCTGTTCTATGTGTAGCATGTTGTGCTGGTTGCTTCAGTCCAAAATCTCTTAGGTATCACAGCATCAACTATCATTGTCCTTGCAGCTTCCTCTAAAGTCCTGTTCTTTCTTTCTGCAACTCGGCAGCCTGTTTTGGGTTTCAGATTTCTTGGCCAGGAAGATGGTCCAAGTAAATCTTGAGTAATCGTCAACTATCACAAGGAAATATTTCTTCCTACTTACACTAACAGGCTCCACTGGTCCAAATAAGTCTATATGCAGTAGATATAGTATCCTATATGAGGATCTCTGAACCTTATCCATAAAAGAGTTTCTTACTTGTTTGTCTTTTTGACAGGATCCACAAACATTCTCTTTCTTGTAAGCAACATCAGATAGACCTCTCACCAGGTTCTTCCTTGCCAGCTTGTTGATTGTTTTGAAGTTTAGGTGATTCATTCTCTTGTGTCATAACCAACTTAGCTTTGGAGTGCTCTTTGCTATGAAGCATGTTGGTTGTTCTGTTGAACTCCAATCAGCAAGGTAGATGTTGCCTTTCCTGGTGCCAGTAAGCTTAACCTCATTCATTTTGTTGTCTCTTATCAAACACCTGTTGAGGTTGAACTCCACTAAACATCTTTTGTCACAAAACTGACTAATACTCAGGAGGTTATACTTTAACGTTTTGATATATGAAACATCACTGATACTTGCATTACCTTTGACCAAGCTTTCTGTGCCCTTTGTGCTTCCTTTAGAGTCATCTCCAAAGACCACTTTAGGACCTTTATATGGTTGGAAGTCTCTTAATCCATCTTTGTTGTCAGTCATATATTTGGAGCAGCCACTGTCAATATACCATACATCACTACTGCTTCCTGACAACTGTACCTGCAAGTAGATCAGGTAAATTTAGGTACCCATACTAGTACAGGTCCTGGGGTTAGTTCCTTTGGGAACCCACACCTGTCTTATGATAATTGGTTTACCAAAGGTATTGGTGGTTCTCTTTCTGTAAGTATCCTGGGTAGGATACTGTTTGTGAGGTGTGTGTATTGGAGCTTTCCAGGTTTTGTGCTTCTTATTTAAGGAAGGTACTCTCTTATACCTTTCCTGAGCATAGACTCTTTGGAATCTAGACATGATTGCCTTGGTACGTAGGGGTTTTAGCTCTTGCTCTAACCTGGATGCTGCTGTTTTTCTCTCCTACTTGCAGCATACTGAATATGTTGCTTTCTAAGGTTTCTTGCAGTCTTACTATCTTCTTCCTACTGTAAGGGTTTCTTTCCCTTATCTAGAATACTTGTTTTGTTCAAGCTTCCATTGATTGGAAGTAGGTCTTGAGCATAAAAAACTCGAGCTTGAACAACCTTTCCAGCTTTGGATGTACTGGCAGTATTCTGAAAGGTGTTGGCACAGTATTCTAGACCATTTCCAGAATTGGTATTTTGGGTCCTTTGGATACATTCTTGTGTCTTTCTTGCTGATTTGCTGTACACATTAACTGTGTTTTGCAAGCAAGCTTTCTCAGACTCTAGCTTAGTGACCAACAGCTTGAACTTAGAGACCTCAGCTCTAAGGTTATTGCATTGTGTACTGAAGTACTCCAACTCACTCTTGAGCTGGAGCTTTTTCTCCTTAAGTTCTTTATGAGCTGAATTTATCTGCTCAAAGTCACTCATGATCTATCTAAAAGACTGGATCATGCTCAGCTTTTCAGAACTTGAAATGTCAAGGGATTGTGAAGTTACCTCATCTTTTTCATTATCTTCATAGTCCTTGGCCATGAGACACAACAGTGCTTCATCATCGGAGGTGGAGCTGTCAGAATTGCTCTCAGATGAGCAATCATCCTTGGTCTTTTCCTTGGAGCTGTTTGCTGCCTTTAAGGCTTCAGTTTCAGTAAGGAGAGCCCTAAACTTTTTCTTGTCATTTCTCCTCATTTCTCTTCTCTGTTCTCTCTCTTCCTTAGTATACTTACGTACTTGAGGGTGGGGGCAGTTTCTGGCGAAGTGTCCAGGATTCCTGCAGTTATAACACAAGTCAGAGAAACCTGTATTTGCTTGTTGTTGTTGTCTAACTTGGGGACTTCTTTCTAATGTCTGAGTCTTCTTCCTAAAGTAATTCCCTTTGTGATTAGTCTTTATAAACCTCTTGAATATCTTCAGTAGAAGTGCCATCTCTTCTTCAACATCCTCAGTAAGCACTTCTTTCTGCTTACTCTTCAGCTTACTAGTAGGGTAAGACTCTCAACACCTTAGTATTTTTCTCCTTCTGAGTGTAGAATTTTTCTAGAGATTCAAGTTCACTTATGATGGCTGTGAATCTCTGATCAAGTTGTTTCAGGGTTTCTCCAGATTTCATGTTGAACTGTTCAAACAATTGAGTAGCTTTGGAAACCTTTTTGTCTCTGGAAAGTTCATTGCCTTCATAGATCATTCCTAGCATTACCCGTATTTATTTGGTTATGGAGCAGCTCTTTACCTTGCTGAACGTTACTTTGTTCAGTGTGAGAAATAGGGCATTCTTGACTACATTGTCAAGGTTAGCTCTTTTACTACCCTCAGGAGTATATTCATGTCTCTCCTTAACAATGTACTCCTGCGGTGGCGGTGCTCTTCTGAGTCCTGATGCAGCTTCCCGTTAGCCGAATCCTGGTGGTACTTCGGCATCATCATCGACAATAGTTGCGCCAACCTCACCACCTGTTGCTTCAGCTCGTCTATGTTCACGTATCTGTTCTACATAAGCAGAGTTTGCTTTATCGATCACTAGTGGTCCTTCGATTATAACAAACCATATCTCGTCGTGCATGGCTGATAGATGAGCTTGCATGTGAATCCTCTAGTTGTCATATTCCTCTATGGAAAACATAGGTAGCTTGTGATGTGAAAAATCCATGTTTATGCTAAAAGAATGAGTTTTGGTCTTGAAAAAAAAAAGGTTTTAACCAACAGAAACGGATGAATCTGGGTAGGTTACCAGAAAGTTGGCTTTGAACCCAACTTGCTTTGATACCACTTGTTGGTCCCAAGTGGTCAGAGGTTCAAAGGGTGGGTGAATGAACCTCTATCGATTTTGTGTTTTTAAAACTTTTAGTGAAACTAGTTCCTGATTCTATAGAAAAGCAGTACCCTGACTCGATCAGAAACCTGATAGTTAGCTGATTCAGGTTTCTTACCCTGTAATCATAGTATGCAACAGAATAAACTTATGATAGAGTTTCTTTGGAAAACAGTTTTCTTTACTAAAGAATGTTTTTAGCAGAAACCTTTTGCAGGATATTGATGATGTATGAAGCAAGATAGATATAAATCAATACAATGCAATAGGTAGATAAAAACATTAAACATTTATGGCTTATAGTGGTTCGAATGTGGTGTAAACCTTCTACGTCCACTCTATTCCTTCTCAAGGAGGAACTTCGTTAAGTCAGTTCGTTTTATAAGTTTCAGCTTTACAAACCTCTTCCTATCAAGTTAAACCTACTAGAATCAAAGATTCCTAGGTCAAATCCCACATAAGGTACAATATCTCACATAGAGAAAATAGCTTACACAAGACTAAAACACTTAGACCTAATCCTCTCAACTAAGGACACCAAACTAAAACAACCTAGCACACAACAAATGGTTAAAAGTATATGTGTTTCTTCAATTGGTGCAAACTTGAAACAGTCTTGAACTTGAAAGCTCTAGAACTTGAATGACTACTTCAAAAGGTTGAGTGACTGAACTTGGATAGCTTGAGAATAGCTTGGAAATGAAGAGCTTAGAATACTTGAGAATAATTGGTAGTCAGTGGTTCGATAATCTTCATGGTCACTTCATCCTTTTATTTATATTAGTTGAAAAATGCCCGTTGAAGAGAGACATTATCCATGTTGCATTTCAAATTTGATCTTGCAAATCTTTGCAATTAATGCGTCTGAGAAACTGGGGATATAGAGCATGTCCTACTCTGATCTGCATTAATGGCACCACTCCTCGGCTACAATGCTTTTGCAGAGCCGCGGGTGTTAGGATGTATACTATAAGCCTAGCTTTTGTATGAATATCTTTATGATATGAGATTCATTATGATCAAATGTTTGCATTTTATATTTGTTATATATATGTTAATGCAATTGCCCAGATTAATCTATATTGTAGATAACATGGTGTGTGGTGCCACACAGAAGATCATGTTATCAGTTCCTTATAGATTATAAATAGTAACTCACAACCAAGATGGATTTGGACAAACCATTGGAACGGTTGTAGTGTAATTTGGTATTAGTCTATCTTGACTATAAAGTTACACTAGTACATTTTGTATGTATTGAGCAGGACCATTTGAGGTTGTTCGATTTGTACTGACTATATAAAAGAACAAGACCTCTATTATTATGGATGTGCGTCTTCTTAATCCCTATATAATAACGAACACATGTAATCAGTGTTTGTCTCTTTAATTTGCCAATTGGTGAGATTTATTTATAAATTAATAGGCTCGGTGAATTGGGAAATAGCATTGTTTATATGGTGTGTTGTTGATTATAGAAGGAATCCATGTCCTAATTATTTAGGGTGATGATGTCCCTTTGAGGAGCTCATAAGGATTATCATATAAACCCTGCAGGTGGATTTAATCCGACATGATAATAAAGATGAGTGGTACTACTCTTGGAATTAGATGTAAATTAATTAAGTTGTCAGTAACTTATTTAATTTACGGACATTCGATATCTTAAATGTGGGGAAATAAACGTGCACATAATAAAAGAGCCCATATTGTAATATGGGATTAGGACGGTAGTTCAATTATAACTCCTTAGTGGATCGAGTTATAATTAATGGGCTTAAGTTGGGTGTTCGGGCTGAACACAGGACACATAAGCCTATTAGGAGGCCCAACCCTAATTCCTCCTCTAGGTCTCTATTGTAGCCTATAAATAACCCTAACATCAGCGCCTCCTAGATCACGAATTCTCAATCACACACGTAAAAAATCAGATTCGCTAGAGAGAAGTGAGGAGGTGGGATTCCTGAACCTTTGGAAGATCGTCGCCCACACGACGTCCAAAGGAAAGGGATAGGAATACGGCAGAAGATCGAGAGGTTTAGAATCGATCAGTTTGTCTTCGTGAAAGGTATGTTTTCTTCCACTGCGCATATCTTTATAGAACCCGATTCCGATCACATAGGGCCGGTGATCCGTCGGTTCCAACAACGGGTCCAAGTTACATTACCTTATTGGCCAGGCACTAACTTCTATCTAACAGATACTTGACAGGTTTCATACCTCGTACAACATTCATATCATTCCTCGTACTGCAGTGAATAAGTTAGATATACTTACAGCTTTCTGTTTGGGTTGCAGTGGTTGTTTACTGTTCTGTGCTAGCAATCTGATCTATGTCATCTTCCTGTTTCAGAACAGCTTCCTACTCTTGAAACCTGCAGTCAGCTTCCTGACCTGCGATAGCTTCCTGATTCTGAACAGCTTCCTGTTCCAGAATCCTGCAGACATCTTCCAGTTCCTCTTACTGTCATCTGTTTGATGCTTCCTAATCCAGCTACCTGATTCTAGTTCTTTCTTCAACTTACTGACTTTCCATGCTGAAAGTCAGTCTTCAAGATAACTTACCTCCAGAATCCTGCTAAGATCAATATTCTACATCTTCCGGATCTATACAACTTTACAACTCAAGACTTAGAAAAATTAAACTTATCAACCAAAAATCCACTTAAATTGTGTACTCTAAAGTATACATCTAATATTACATTGTCTTATCAAAACCTATCAGAAATATGGGTACTCTAAAGTCTCATCTAATATTACATTGTCTTATCAAAACCTATCAGAAATATCCCAACAATAACTAAATTATACATAAGTGTAGTAAATCCAATAGTTCATACATTGAAAACAAAATTTAAATAAATGAATAGTTAAATATGAAATTGTGGTTATTATAAATAATAATAATTATTATTATTATTATTATTATTATTATAATAATAAGAACATCTACCCTGATCCTAGTCTCCTAGACTCTAACCCCCACGGGCCCCGCCCTACATCCCCCAATCCTTCCCACCAAGCCACACACCCTGGCTGTACATATGCATAGAGGTGTTCACTGTTCCGAATCGGTCGGTTCACGGTTCGAAATCGGCGGTTCATCGAACCGCCTAAGTGCGAACCAAAACAAAACCGTGGGAGGTTTGATTTCAGTTTCGATTCCCAAATGCCGGTTAAACTGGAACCGATAGTTCGGTTTCTAATTTTTCTTTTTCTTTTTCTTTTTTTTTGGCATGAATTGTTTAATATTTCATAATTTTAGTCTTTAGATATTTATATAAAGTTTTGAAGACTTTTAACAAAGTAAAATGAGTGAAAATTAATAAAATACAATCAATTAAAATATTACAATAAAACATTAGAAATTTAGAAATATAAGTACAATATATGTTCAAAATCATATATTACAACTCAATATATTACAATCATGATTCATTGAATCATACTACAATATTAAAGACTTGAATTTAAAATATTGCAACTTTTTATCTTTGTATAAAACAAATTGAAGAAGAGGAAAAAAAATTGAAAGAGCTTGAGTTTCATTTTAAGATTGAAAGTGTAACTTCCAAACTTAGAATGAAATTGCCTACGTATCCTTGTCAAAATGAAGGAATTAAAGCTCACGTAGTTCTCTAACTCACCTAAACTTACCTTTATTCATTGGTTCTGGCAGAGGAGGACGTGTTTGAATTGTATCCATAAGTGTCATCTTTATCGGAGTCTAAGTTTGAGAGATCAAGATCTTGTTGACGGTTACTTGCTCTTATCCAATCTTCAAGGAGAGTAATGTTTTGTACATTCTCTTTTGTCAACTTCGATCTTCTTGGATTCAACATTTATCCTCCTTTGGAAAAAGCATGTTCGACTGCAACGGTTGAGGCGGGACTTGCAAAAACTTCTTTTGTAATAGTGGTTAGAATAGGATAAGTGGTGGTCCTTCTTGACCAACACATCAATAAATCCATAAGAGATTCAAATACAATTTGTTCAAATGTGGCACCTAAATAGTTATCTAATTCTTGACAAGGGTTACTACCTCTAGCTCATTTTTGTGTTCTAACATCATAAAAATTGTAAAATTTACTAAGTGTCGAAGCCGCTTGAAAACTAGATGATTGTGTCGAATATTGACTACTACCTCCTACTTTTTGATCACTTATATCATTACTAGAATCACCTAACATTTGTTTATATTCTTTAAACAAATCATATAAATTTTTCTTAGTTCTACTTACAACTTCACTAGGGCTAGGAATATAATCACATAAATCATAATCATTTAATATCATATTTGGGAACAATGCATTATAATATATATTTAGCAATTCTTCTAATACATCTTCTCTAATCCTAGGATCTAATAACTTAGCACATAAAAATATATCGGGGATTTCATGAAATATTTTAATCATTTTGTTTTCATTACTAACCATGTTGAACCTAAAATATCACATGTTGAATATTCATTTAAAATAAGAGCAATTTTAACACAATTGTCTATAGATATAGGAGAAGTAGGATAATAACAACCACTTAATTCTCTAGTGGCCTCTTCAAAAAAATTTAAAAGTTGAATTAGATTAAGACATGCATCCCATGAATTTTCAAATAAAACAACTTTATCATGTGGATTTTCTAAATAAAATTCATATAGCATTTGTTTATATTGATAAGAATCTTGAAGCATATAAAAAGTAGAATTCCAACGATGTTTGACATCAATTATAAATTTTTTAATTTCAACACCATTTTTCTTACAAAATCTAGCCCATTTTTTATGATATACCGTAGAGTTAGCAATTTCATGAATTGCATCTTTAATAGGTTTAATATATCTATCTAATGATTCTAATACATCTTGAGCACATAAATTTAAACAATAACACATACAACGAATATGAAAAAAATTCCTCCAATCGGAGGTCGACAAAAGTCAATCAAGTAAGGTAAAACCGCCATATTACCACTAGCATTATCAAATCCTATCGAAAATATTTTTCTTAAAATACCGTAATCATATAAAAGATGTCGTATTTTTTGTGCAATGTGTAAAGCTGAATGTGTTTCATCAAAATCAATATATGCAATTAAACTTTTTTGAACATTCCATGCATCATCTATCTAATGACAAGTAATACCCATATAATTATGCATTTTATATGGATCTTTCCAAATATCACTACATATAGAACCTTTTTGTTTAAAATCTTTTAAGTCTTCAATTAATTTAAATTTAAATTCTCATACGGTTTTTTCTATATCCCTAGTAACGGTGTTTCTAGAAATTTTTCTACTTTCCGGTTATAAATATTTACTAATGAATTTTTCATAAGCATCATCACAAGAAAAATTAAATGGAAGATGTTTTTCAGCTATGAATTCAACTACGTCTCTTCTAGTATTTAATTGACTAAATTTAAAAGTTATATCATCCATACCTCCACCTTGAGAAGAATCGGTAAATCCTCGGAATTGTGTTTACCCTCGATCAAGCCCCACCTTGTCGGGATGCTTTTTTATCACATGGTTGTTGAATGTCCCGTAGCCTCCTCCATTCTTGAACTTGTACATTTTCAAACAATGGTTGCATATCACAATATAGTCGGTGTTGCTATTCGGCACTTTCTCCTTCTCAAAATGGAAGGAGAAAATGTCACTCCGGAGGATAGAAGGTTATCGAGGAGTAGTGGTGCATGTTGTGATCCACTCTCTTACATTTCTCTCGGCACCTCTTATTCTTCGGCAAAGGCGGCGGCGGTGTTAGGGTCCAACATCACCTCCAAATCATCTTGATTATATTGATACGAGTCAATATAATCAAGATCATCATCGTCGTGGAAAGATTATGGTGGCGGCATTGACATCGGACTATTTTTCTTCCCACGAAATGAACCAGCGGATTAAGAATTTCTTCGAGATATTTTTTTTAGGGAGAGATTGAAAAATAAATTGAAGAACAACAAAAAAATAAAGTGAGCTAGAAATTGATCAAAGATGGTGTTTGTGAGCTTGAGAGAGTAGAATTGAGAAAGAGATTGAATCAAGATTGGTGTGAAAAATACAAATGGAATGGGGTATTTATAGATATCATTGAAAATTAAAAAAAAATTAGATCGGCCGGTTCGAACCGTCGGTTCCGATTCGGAAATCGGCGATTCGGCCGATCTCCACCGTAGATCATCAACAGTTGTGTGATCACAATTGTTGATTTTATAATTGATCATGAACCGGCAGTTCGAACCGCTGGTTCGGTACCAACGGCTAGTTGATGATCAACGACTGAGATTAACTAGTCGTTGATCATCAACAGATAGTTAATCTGGGTCGTCCACGTGTCATGCGTAATTAATTTTTAAAAAATATATAATATATATATGAAAACTGGTGGTTTAACTGGTGGTTGGAACCATCGGTTCGGTGGTTTGGAAAAACTCAAACCGAAAATGAATCAGAGAACCCCAGTTCCCTATTTCGGTTCCAACCTGCCGTTGACCGACGGTTCCGAACCGGCTGGTTCCCGGTTTTTGGAACCGGTTGAGCACCATTACATATGCAGCAAAAGTTGTCCCAAGTTTTTTGTTGGGATATTTCAGTAGTTATATCGATGAGACAAAAACAGTTTGTTTGATAAGACAAAACAGGTTGCTTAAGTTATCAACAATTAAATTTCCATACTAACTAATATGATCTTAAGATAAAAAATCATGTTATAAGTTTTCCAAGTGGCATGGAAAACTTAACCTTAGAAGACAAATGACATCTTCTAAGAGTTAGCAAGCTGTAGGAAACAGCATGCTAAAGGAAGGATCTGTATAAGATCAGATAAGAAATTGAAGGCAGAAAACTGCATTAAGGAAAGAAGGAAGCTGCACAGAAGGAAACTGGAAGCAGGAAGCTGCCAGCAGTGAACAGCAAGCAAGGTACAACAAGCTACGAATAGCAGCAAGCTGGAAGCAGTATTATGAAGACCATGAAGCAGCAAAACCAACTGACGAGTAACCGTTGCATGGACTTCAGCTCTAGACCCATACCAACTTGACAACTCAGCAAGAATGTCAGAAAGGTTCAGAAGCAAATGTTGGGCGCATTAAATGCATATGTCAGGATCAACTCAGAAGCATTTAATGCGGCCACAGGGAAAGATCTTGAGATCTTTGCTTGAATTCAAAATGGTAAAACATCTACCTTCAACGGATACTTCATTCAACGGATACATTTTCAAGATCTATAAATAGAAGGTATGGCTGACTGAAGAAATAGCTGGACATGCTGCACAGAGTCGAGAGAATATTCAGAGATACCATGTTCAGCCACTCAACCTTCTAGGATCAGTCTACCTCAGCAATGGAGCTTTCATGTTCAAGACCGATCCATGTTCGCAACAGTTGAAGAAAACCTTTTTATCTTTTAACCATTTGTATTGTGTGCGCTAGGTTTTTTTAGGTGTACTTAGTTGAGAGGATAGTATCCTTGCTAAGTTTAGTAGTCTAGAAATAGGCTACTTGCCCTTTGTGGGATTGTACCCTTTGTGGGTTGTGGCCTTTGACTAGAGTCTGGAATTCTAGTAGACGTAGCTTGTTAGGAAGAGGTTTGTAAAGCGAGACTTGTAATTCGAACTGACCTAACAAAGTTCCTCCTTGTAAAGGAGTAAAGTGGATATAGAAGACTTACACCACCTTCGAACCACTATAAACCATAAGTGTTTATTGCGTTCATTTACTTACTGCATTGTGTTTATCTTGCTATATCTTACTAATCATATCATAAGCATTCTGCACAAAAGAAGTTTGTAAAAGAAGCATACTTATAAAAGAAAGTTGTTTTTCCAAAGAGAAAATCTATCGTGTTTTATCCGCTGCGTACTGAGAAAGCTGATCAGTGTTAGAGTAATATATTATGGGCTTGTATAGTTGTATAGTCATACATGGGCTTGGCCCACTCTTGTAATTGTAATATTATATTTATACGTGAATACAATCAGAGTAGAGTGTTGACTGCTTGCACACTTTCATGGTATCAAAGCCACCAAGGGAATAACCTTATTTTTTTTTCGATCCTACCTCCTTCTTCCACCATGTCCACCACCGTTCCCCCCACCGATCCCTCGCCCTCTGATCCGTCTCTCTCTCAGGTTCTCGATAATCTTCCCCCTACCGATCCCACTGCATCAATTCTCACATCTGTGTTGCCCCCGCCAACTGTCATGCCGCCTGCTGTGATCACGCCGCCGCCTCATTCCCCTTCTCATCCGGCTCTCTCGTTGTCTAATATTAAATCTCACATTCCCGAGGTTCTCGATTTCATGAATTACTTACTATGGTGTGAATTATTTCTCCCGATCTTCAGGACATATCATGTGATGTCGCACATTGATGGTACTGATTCCCCTTCTCTGAACTCTCCTACATATTATCAGTGGTTACAAGTTGACTCTCTTGTCCTCTCTTAGATTCAATCGACTGTCTCCCGGGACATTCTTCAGTCGATTATTACGCCCGGTCGCACCATGACTGCTCATGCGGCTTGGTCCAAAATTGAATCTCTCTTTCGAGACCATGTGGAAAGCCGTATTGTCCAGTTGCGTCAGGAATTTTATAGCATCAAAAAGGGTGATCGCACCATAAAGGAATTTCTTCTGAAACTCAAGGATTTATATGATTATAGACTGTTTGTTGGTGATACTGTATCCTCTCGTGACCTTCTTTTACAGATTGTAATGGGCCTGGGTCTGGAATATAATACGATCACATCGATTTTCTCAACTCTTCAACCACCACCGACCTTTGATCAGATGAAGAGTATGCTCTATCTTGAGGAGTCTAAATTGTTGGCTAAGACAAATCATACTCCTGCTGCGTTGGAACAACTGCTACTCGCTCAGCAATCCACTGGTCGCAGTTCTGGATAGTCGCGACGTGGCCGGGGCTTCGGACGCGGTGGCTGCTTAGGCGGTCGGACAGGCAGCCGCGGCAGATGATCTGGATTTCAGTCTTCTACTCCATCTATTTTAGGACCTACACCGCGGTCCAAAAACTCTTCCGCTACAGGTTTTTCTTCTCAACAGTTCCAGTATGAAGTGCAATGTTCTAATTGTGGTGGTTTCGGGCACATCTCTCGCCTCTGTCCGTCGGTCCTCAAGACCGACACCTCCACACCTCAAGCCTTTAATGTCTACCCAGCTAATGAGGCGTCCTCACAGCAGTGGATTTTTTACTCTGGTGCATCAACTCATATGACTAATAATGCAGGTATACTTCTTTCTACTGAACCTTATTGTGGTACTTCTGGAATTAGAGTTGGTAATGGTAGTATGCTTGATATTAAATGTGTTGGTTCTTCTATACTTCGGTCGGGTTCGCATGTTTTTCATCTAAATAATGTCCTGTGTTGTCCTTCACTTACTCATAATCTTTTATCTGTTCGTTAATTCATTACTGATAATCCTAGTCTGATTGAATTTTCTGCTACTGGTGTTTCTGTTAAGGATCCCAAGTCGAAGGAAACCCTCCTCACATCCGGTAGTTCCGTTGGCCTCTACACTCATCCTGGTCGTTCCTCCTCTGTTATCTCATTTGTTGCCCTTGTCGCCTCCATTACTCTCAAGCTATGGCATCGCCGCTTGGGTCATCCCAACTCTAAGATTTTGTCTACTCTAACTCGTAGGAATTTTATTTCTTATTCACATACTGGAACATTGAATTCTTGTTTCTGTCATGCATGTCAGTTGGGCAAACATGTTAGATTGTCTTTTGATTCTCTATCTCTTCTACATCTAAACCGTTTCAATTAGTCCATTCTGATAAATGGTATTCTCATGTTTTGTCTAATACTGGTTATCGCTACTTTATTTCTTTTCTTGATGATTACACACATTATTATTGGTTGTTTCCCTTAAGATCAAAAGCTGAAGCATATTCTCATTTTCTCCAGTTTCATGCACTCATTCGCACACAATTTAATAGGGTTTTACAATCTATTCAATATGATAATGGTACTGAATACACAAATACTCAATTTCAACAATACTGTCATACACATGGTATACTGTCTCGTGCTTCTTGTCCATATACTCCACAACAAAACGACAAAGCCGAATGTCTAAATAGGACGATTGGAAATATGTTTCGCTCACTCCTATACCAGTCTTCTGTTCCATTATCATTCTGGGTTGAGGCATTACACACAGTTGCTCATATCCTAATAATTATTCCCACTCCTATACTTTCCAATAAGTCTCCCCATGAACTCCTATATTCTTCCCCTCCCTCTTATACTCATCTCCGAGTATTCGGTTGTGTCTGCTATCCTAATCTTCAAGCCACAGCTTCCCATAAATTGTCACCTAAATCTACTCAATCCATCTTCGTTGGGTATTCTTCTAATCATAAAGGCTACCGTTGTTATGATATATCTTCCCGTCGGATCATTGTTTCCCGACATGTCACATTCAATGAAAATCATTTTCCATATGCACACTTTTCATCCAGGTCGACACATACTCTCTCTCTTACACCACATTCGGTGATCATTCCGTCCATTCCCCCACTCATTACATCGCCTTCCATATCGCATCCCGTCCTACCCTCCTCGACATCCACTCAAATAGCTGTTCAATCCCTCCCAGCTGCTACACAGGCCGCTACACCCCACACCACTCCACAGCCCGAACCAGCCGCGGATCCTTTCTCCACTCCGGTCCCTTCTCCTACTTCTAATGATACCCCACGGTCTCCAGCTCCTCCCCATACATCTCCTATACCGATTCCCTCTCCTCCATCATCACATCCGATGACCACGCAATCCAAGGCCGGAGTTAGGAAGCCTAAGACATTTTTTTCTTTGCATGTTGTTACTACTAACTCTCTTTCGCAGGAACCCAAGACGGTAAAAGCAGCTTTACAGGACTCTTTCTGGTTGGTGGCTATGCAATCCGAGTTGTCTGCACTGCGCAAAAATAAAACTTGGTCTTTGGTGCTAAAGCCCCTAGGTGTCAATATTGTTGGGACAAAATGGGTCTTCAAGACAAAACAGCTCGCCGATGGTTCTCTTGATAAGTGCAAAGCTCGGTTAGTCACTCAAGGCTATAGTCAGCGGCCAGGCGTTGATTGTGGGGATACCTATAGCCCGATTGTTCGGCCTTTTACGATTCGTACAATTTTATCTCTTGTCGTGTCCAGTTATTGGCCTATTCACCAGCTTGAAGTGAAGAATGTTTTTCTTCATGGTTCTTTGTCAGAGAGAATATATGTTCGTCAGCCTCCCGGGTTTGTTGATTCTGAGCATCCAGATTATGTTTGTCAGCTTCATAAGGCTTTACATGGCCTTAAGTAGGCTCCACGCGTCTGGTACTTACGCTTTATGTGGTTCATTTGTGCCCGGGGTTTCATTAACAGTAAAGTCGACTCTTCTAAGTTTATTTTTCGGCGTGGTTCTAAAATGGCTGTTTTGGTACTCTATGTGGATGACATCATTCTCACGGCTTCTTCTCCTTCTTTGCTCACTTCTGTTATTCACCTGCTATAGTCTGAGTTTGTTATTACTGATATGAGGGATTTGCACTATTTTCTTGGTATTTCGATCACACGTTCCACTGGAGGTCTTTTCCTGTCTCAGACCAAATACTTGCATGATCTGCTTAAGAAATATAATATGACAGAGGCCAAACCCATTTTTACTTTGGTCGATACCAAGACGAAATTATCATTACTTGATGGTGAGCTTTTTCCCGATTCCTCTTTGTATCGCAGCATGGTGGTGTCTTACAGTATATCACTTTTACTCGCCCCGATGTTGCTTTTGTAGTTCAGCAGGTCTGTTTGTTTATGCATGCACCTCGGACAATTCATCTTCAAGCAGTAAAGCGTATATTTCATTATCTTCAGGACACCGACAAGTTTGGTCTTTCTCTCACTCCGAATGTCACAAACAAACTCATGGTGTATTCTGATGTTGATTGGGCAGGGTGTCCGGATACCAGACATTCCACTTCTGGTTATTGTATCTTCTTGGGTTCTAATTTGGTCTCTTGGTCTTCCAAACGACAACATACAGTCTCTCGTTCTAGTGCCGAAGCGGAATATCGAGTTGTTGCCAATGTCGTTGCTGAAGCCACTTCTATTCGATCTTTGTTTGCTGAGCTTCACCTCTTATTTCCTGGTGCTACTCTTGTTTTCTGTGATAATGTTAGTGTTGTCTACCTTGCATCTAATCCTGTCTAGATGCAGAGGACTAAGCATGTCGAGATTGACCTCCATTTTGTCCGAGAGCGCATCGCAGCGAGTCATGTTCGCGTCATTCATGTGCCAACTTCACATCAGTTTGCCGATATTATGATGAAGTGTCTTCCTGCTGTTCTGTTTGACAATTTTTGTTCCAATCTGAACATTCGTCATCTTCTCATTCTGATTGCGGGGAGCTGTTAGAGTAATATATTATGGGCTTGTATAGTTGTATAGTCATGCATGGGCTTGGCCCACTCTTGTAATTCTAACATTATA
Source organism: Scutellaria minor (assembly GCA_954870855.1). Taxonomy (NCBI): domain Eukaryota; kingdom Viridiplantae; phylum Streptophyta; class Magnoliopsida; order Lamiales; family Lamiaceae; genus Scutellaria; species Scutellaria minor. The sequence goes on from OX940737.1 coordinate 9,755,583, forward strand.
TTTATACGTGAATACAATCAGAGCAGAGTATTGACTGCTTGCACACTTTCAATCAGAAACCTGAATCAGCATACTGCCAGGTTTCTGATCAAGTTAGGTTGTTGTTTCTTTTAAGAATCAAGAACCTGCATCTCTGATTGTTTTAAAATCAAAAAAATGGATAGAGGTTCATTCACCCCCCCTCTAAACCTCTGACCACTTGGGACCAACAAGTGGTATCAAAGCAAGTTGGGTTAAAAGCCAACTTAACTGGCTACCGACCTAGATCCATCTTTTTTCACTTTGGAAAAACCATTTCTGTCTTTGATCAAAACTTCTTTTTAGCATGAGCATAAACGTTTTACACTCTCCACTTCATACAAACTATTCTGACTTATCTACTTGAAGAAACCTACAGGAAACTGGTCAAAAACAGTAAGTTGGAGAAAAGGATGCTAGAAAGTGAAGAAAACACTTCAACAAGAAAAAAGCTCAAAAACTCTCTTAAAAATCTTCTCAAGAAAAACCTCTTTATAAAAAGGAAAGCACGAACTTAGGAGGAATACTATCCATCACAAAGTGTGATATAATGCAGAGGATCTCTCTGATTTAAATAGTATACAAACTCAAAGCTTAAGCAAAACAACAAGCTAAACCATGATCTCAAGCAGATGTAACATCAACGAAAGAATTAGCAGTATCTTGAAAGAAACTTCAGTCATGATTAAACAGGTTGCTGAGGTGATTGAAACTACAACTTTTTAAGTAGTTAAAATCACTAAGGAAGCGACAGAAGAACAAGTTACTACTGTTATCAACTTGGATGTACGGCACCAAGGAACTAGTTGCTGAAGTAACAAAAGTTATACCTTTTATAGTAGCCTATGTTACTAAGGAAGCAACAAGTATCCTTGAAACTACAAAATGAGATCAAGCTCTAAGCAAATATCTAAGTCATACCACTTTCCAAAACACAAGGCCAATCAGAAAAATAAAAAGATCACATACGGCAATGTATACCACAGCTCAAATTACATGAGCAAAATGATAAGAGTTCCTTAAGTAAGGGGAAACTCATTATGCTATCAATGATTCTCATCTCTTTATCTATTTTATATATAGCATATTGATATCGGTTGTTCTTACACTTCTAATATGAGATATCCTCTTCTAAAAACATTCCACCAAGTGATAACAATCAGTATCACACTACATCAAAGTGGAATCAGAACTTTCAAGATAAAGGAGGATACTGTGAGGACCAACAAGTGGTAGTGGCAAAAGAGTTCTTGAACAAAAGAAGATCAGTAAGCTAAAGAACAAGCTGTGAAGAAATCCAAAGTGCTCAAGGAACCTATCAACAAGTGAGACCAACAAGTGTTATCACTATTATGTGGGATCAGCAAGCTGAACCAAGAGGAAGCAAAGAGCATATTTCAGATACTAACGATCAAGACTGGAAGGGAAACCAACAAGCTACTACCTAGAGAACAAAGAGCAACGAAAAGGATCAGGAAGCTGCATACAAAAAGAAGATACAAATCACCTCGATCCAAGAGAAGCAGCTTTGAAGATAAAATCTCTAGAGGAGGCGGACAGTCAAATCACAGTTAAATCAAGATCTCCTTAGGCGACTGATGTACAGTCTATCTTAAAGACATCAACCTTTTCAGAAGGATAACCGACGGTGTTTCAAGAAGATCAACTTTTTACAAAAAGGTCCTTCTACCTTTTTAGAACCAACTATCAGATCGTGCGTTTCATCTCCCAATCATCGATCCAAAGAAACCACTCACATCCACCTATTTATAACCGATCATTTCCATCCTTCCCCACATTCACTACTCACTATATACTTGACAAACAAAAACTTCACATGAGAGTTACATTTACAGTAATAAAGGAAGAGATGGAGACCTAAGGAGAAGGAGGAGACGAAGATGTAGATGGAGAAAATGAAGATGAAAATCTATTGACCAAGAAGTAGAGAAGGTCTTCAGAAGAATGGGGTATAGAGGCTCTGTTTGCCAAGAAGCAGAGAAGGTCTTCAAAAGAGAAGACGAGCCTCTACGAAATGGATGCTATCAGAAAGAAGCATGCATCCATCCCTCATTCATTTGATACAGGGCCGACTTCATCTCAATAGGAGAGATGGGGTACTGAGGATCATGAGAAAAGCTTCTTATCTCTTGCTAAATGAGATGGAAGTTACTATTTTATGAGGCCCTTTTTTGGAAAATGACAGCATCTACTGCCATTCATGGAGCCGAAACCCAAACAAGAAATCAGGTGATGGCTATATGACCAAAGATACTGTATCAGCAGTTTCGAACTAGTCACCGGGCATCGGAAAGAACCCTCATCAGCAGGAGTATTGTGATGAGCAGAAAGCCAGACCAGTAGATCAACGATCTAAGTTGAACGTGCCTTGGGCATTAATGATGCTACTCAGGTAACTAATCTACCACCGATCAGGTACCTGACCTCCAAACACCGCTCCTTCTTAAGGCCTTATTTCTTTGGGTAGGAATAAGAAGTAGAGATCCCAAGAGAGAGGTTGCTGCTTTGGTTTTGAGCAGAAATTGGTGAACAAAAGAGAAACCTGATAAGCTATCTTGGCATTGAAGATCTAACCCCAAGCTTGAGGATGATGACAAAAGGGGGGAAGATGTTTCAAGTCAAGAGTCACAACCGAAGCCTTATAGCAAAGGGGAAGCTGAGGACTAAGAGCCACTGCTAAAGCCTTATAACAAGGGGGAAGCAGAAGATGTATAGCCATCAGGTAGCACCTATCAACTCTAAAACAGCAAGCTGATCATTAAACAAGATACAACAAGCTGATTGAGGAAAAAAGACACCTCACATAGAGATGATAAAGGGAGAGAAAATGCTCTCCAAGTGGATAAGTATGGAAACAACAAACTGACAGAAACTGAAAGCTGAAGCTTGATGATAAAGATGAAAGCTGAAACTGGACAAAGAAGGAAGCTGAGGTCTAAGATAAAGACGAAGCAGCTTACTTACATTTATATTTGTTCTAGGAATGAACTTATACTTGTATAATATACTCAGTTTCAAAAAAGAGCATTCATTGTCTATTTGACTCTTGCCTTTATTATGTTTTATCATCATCAATATAAAGGAGAAAATTGTTGGGATATTTCAATAGTTATATCAATGAGACAAAAATAGTTTGCTTGATAAGACAAAACAGGTTGCTTAAGTTATCAGCAACTAAATTTCCATACTAACTAATATGATCTTAAGATAAAAGATCATGTTAGAAGTTTTCCAAGTGGCAAGGAAAACTTAACCTTAGAAGACAAAGGACATCTTCTAAGAGTCAGCAAGCTGTAGGAAACAGCATGCTAAAGGAAGGATCTGCATAAGAGCAGACAGGAAGCTAAAGGCAGAAGACTATATTAAGGAAAGAAGGAAGCTGCACAGAAGGAAGCTGGAAGCAGGAAGCTGCCAGCAGTGAACAGCAAGCAAGGTGCAGCAAGCTATGAATAGCAGCAAGCTGGAAGCAGTATTGTGAAGACCATGAAGCAGCAAAACCAACTGACGAGTAACCGTTGCATGGACTTCAGCTCTGAACCTATACCGACTTGATAACTCAACAAGAATGTCAAAAAGGTTCAGAAATAAATGTTGGGTGCATTAAATGTATATGTCAGGATCAACTCAGAAGCATTTAATGTGGCCACAGAGAAAGATCTTGAGATCTTTGCTTGAATTCAAAATGGTAAAACATCTACCTTCAACGGATACTTCATTCAACGGATACATTCTCAAGATCTATAAATAGAAGGTGTGGCTGACTGAAGAAATAGCTGGACATGCTGCACAGAGTCGAGAGAATATTCAGAGATACCATGTTCAGCCACTCAACCTTCTAGGATCAGTCTATCTCAGCAATAGAGCTTTCATGTTCAAGACTGATCCATGTTCGCAACAGTTGAAGAAAACCTTTTTATCTTTTAACCATTTGTGTTGTGTGCGCTAGGTTGTTTTAGGTGTACTTAGTTGAGAGTATAGTATCTTTGTTGAGTTTAGTAGTCTAGAAATAGGCTTCTTGCCCTTTGTGGGATTGTACCCTTTGTGGGTTGTGGCCTTCGACTAGAGTCTGGGATTCTAGTAGACGTAGCTTGTTAGGAAGAGGTTTGTAAAGCGAGACTTGTAATTCGAACTGACCTAGCGAAGTTCTTCCTTGTGAAGGAGTGGAGTGGACGTAGAAGGCTTACACCACCTTCGAACCACTATAAACCATAATGTTTATTGCTTTCATTTACTTACTGCATTGTGGCTATATCTTACTGATCATATCATAAGCATCCTGCACAAAAGAAGTTTATAAAAGAAGCATACTTATAAAAGAAAGTTGTTTTTCCAAAGAGAAACTATATCGTGTTTTATCCGCTGCGTACTGAGAAAGATGATCAGAAACCTGAATCATCATACTGCCAGGTTTCTGATCAAGTCAGGTTGGTGTTTCTTTTAAGAATCAGGAACCTGCATCTCTGATTATTTTAAAATCGAAAAATCGATAGAGGTTCATTCATCCCCTCTGAATCTCTGACCACTTAGGACCAACATTTTTCTTTCTTTTTTATTTTTATTTTATTTATTTTTTTAATTATTTTTAAAAATAGAAGGAATTTTAGGCGAGAAAATCCACTTATTATCATTTCTGTCGATGGTTCTGTTTATATATATATAGATAATGATATTGAGATGATTATTTACATTTTTCTTCAATAAGATTTTGATGCCGAAATTAATACAATATTTACCAATATATTATCTGTGTGTAAAAGTACATAATTATACTGTCCAAATATATGTCCATAATTATATTAGGTTGGAGAAAAGCAAAACCAAAATTAGGTTGCAGATCATATGGTCTAGCTAATTCTAGCTTTTTTTTTGTTTTTTAAGAAATCTTACTAATAAGAGTTGCACTCTTGTGATCGGTTTTGGGTTGATCCGGATCCGCGTCATTTTTTTTTCTTTTTTATCTTTACATTTATACTATATTAGTCATATTTTTATGTATAGATATCATACTTTTTTGTGTAATACTTTAACTTTAAAAAAAAAATCGTTGACTTTTATACTATATTAGTCATACTTTTATATTATATTACATTTATATACAAATATCATACCTTTATTTAATACATTAACTTCAAATATATATATCAATTTTGCCACAATTTGTACATATATACATTTATATGATAATACTCATACATTTATATCAATATAGTCATACCTTTATGTAATATATAAATATACAACTAATATAACTAAAATGTATATCTAACACAATTAAAATGTATGACTAACATAACTAAAAGATATGACTAACACTACTAAAAAATATGACTAATATAATATAAATATATAACATAATGACATGTACATCTCTCTCAACTAAGTAAAGTTTCAGGTTCGAGTCTCTCGCCCTAATTATAACTCAAAATAGATTATATTGAGTAACAATTTTATAAATAAGATCACTACAAAATACAAAATTATACATATGTTTTTAAAATTTAAAAATTAAGTAAACACATTGAATATTAAATTGGGCTTTACAGATTCTGATCAATCAAACTTCTTTCTTTTTTTTTTAATTATTCAATTTACACCATCTGTTAATTAATATTAATTAATGATGTTAACTATATACATAACATGCTATGAATATTTTAAAATATTAACTAAAACACTATCTGAAACAAAGGATTTCCATATGATGATTTTACGGGTAAGTGAATTGTTTTAATCTACATATGTTGTTTTCCTCATATATCAATCATCCAATATAACTTTTAAATGGAGACACCATCAACTATTACATCTGCTACTTTCGATTTATCAGAGTAACTTTTCACAGAAGTTGAAAATAGTAGCACTTAAATTTATAATATATCAATTACTTAAGAATTTGTGAATTATTAACATTTCATAATCCATAAAATAAAAATAAAATTGTGAACCTTTTTAATTATAAGTAGTGGAGCTCTGGCTCATATAAAATCATGTCAAGTCAATTTTTTGAGGTTTAGACTATTTATAAGATAAATATTTATTCTATGTTTTATTTGTTAGGAATTAAGGTGCAATTATAAAGAAATAATGAAAATTGAAAATAAGAAAGGAACATGTATTTGTTGATCAAATCGTCAAATTGACTACTATAGGGCACTATCAAACCAGAAAATCTATTATCTTTTGTAGTACAGTACAATGTGATTAGATACATTAATGAATCAGAGGGTAAATGATAGAAGTTGGCCCTAAAAACCTATCAAACTCGAATACTACTTAAAAGGTCTCATGTCGATACATCTATTCAATTGATATATCATCTGGATATATATATATATAATATTCTACTTCATAACCCAACATTATCTAATTACTATATATATGTACAATTACGGTGTATATACGATATTTACTAAAACAATAATAAAATATTAAATGAAATATCCTTCAAAACAGATGGCTTAAATTGCATTTTAAGGCCATAAAATAGAAAAACAAGGATAAGGTTGGGGACATTATTCATGTGTCATACGCAGCCCAAAGTGAGAAAAAAAATACGCAGCCCAAAGTAAATGTTTGGGACACGATGAGAGAGAGAGAGAGATTTTTACAAAAGTATATTGTCCCTTTATTAAAAGTACATCCGTACTCAGACCGTAACACCTCATAGTTTTCATGTTGTTTTATGCAATTATTCCAAAACCTAAATAATAGGAAAACCCAAAAGAGCAAATGGTCAAATATAGCTCTTAATTAAAATGTAAAATTCTTATAAAATTGTTTTACAGATCTAATTTCTTGAGATGAATCGGTCATTCATAATAAAAGAAAAAAAATAGATTTATGAAAATGAGTGATACTTGTGTGCCACCCAGACACGGTGCCCTCAATTCATTTACTTTCTTTTTTTCTCTCTTGCGCTAACCTTCCTTCTTTCTTTCTTTTTTTTTTCTTTTTTTTTCTCTCTTTCTTCTTCCTTTATTGTTCATTTTTCTTCTTCTTTTATTTTTTCTTTTTTTCTCTCTTCCTATAACTTGAAATCATAACAATATACGAAAATGATGCAACAATATACGACAAAAATGATGCAACAAACACCATAGTTGATTATTGATTGAGTAATATGAATTATTTGCAAAAATTTTGGGGAATAAGATGATAAAAATCATGTATTTGAAATTTTAAAATTTTAAACTCATCCTACAGTACATTAATAACTTAAGAGTATACAAGTGAAATCTAAAAAGTATATTAGTGATACCATAAGAGTATGCAACTAATATCTTTCATTAGATAAACAACTAATACCTTAAGGGCTCGTTTGGTTCTCCAGATGGGTTTGTTAGGATTGTTTGATTTGGGATTATTTTACTATTCACTTTGACTTTTTGAAAAGTTATTTGTTTGTTTGGTTTAAGGGTTTAAGGATAGATTTGAGATTAATATGTTGTTTGGTTTAAAGTATTATGTACATTCAAATAGGATTTCCAGATATATTTTGTTGTTTGCTTTATTGGTTAATATTGATTATGTATTATTTGACCATTATACCCTTGTAAAATCAATTCAAGGAAATAGTAAAACTAAACTAATTTAAAACCCACTTAAAAGAAATCCACAAAACAAGTCCAATAAACAAGAAATCGACTTACAGCCCCTGAACCAAGCTCGAATGGGGGAAATGAAAATGGAAGGAGAGAACGTATACGAACGCTTCTAGGAAGATTAACCTCTCTACTCAACTCAACATATTGTTATAAATTTCAAAGCTTTCCCGTATTGTTCGAAATTCGTGAGAATCGACACGAGAATATCGGCCGGAATGTTGTGAAAGCGATCACCATCGTGGGCGGGTTTAATCGAACCACGAGAAGCTAGCCAACGGATATGGAAAACAGGTATGCTCACTTGTCAATTGATTGAAAACTGCGGTTGTTCGGAATTTTGTGAATGAAAAGTGGCTTTGTTATTGTAGATAGACTATTGTCTGCACTCTTGCAATATTACTGGACTTGTGTACGCGATCGAAATGGTATTTTTTTATATGCATTTAGATTTATTCGAATGTGGTTTTGTTTTGAAGAAGGTTAAAGAGGTTCATTTCAGTTGATTTATTTTGTTTGTGCTGAGTTGAATAACTATATAAATTGTTAGATTAATCCATCAATATCACCGGTGATAATTGTAGTTCGAGTTCATTTCGGCCGGGAGGTTATTAGTAGCGAAACGAACCAACCGAGGCCGAGACGTGTTGTCGACATTCGATCCGTCTATGTATCCAAACTTCCAGTACCAAGAAGAACCCAATGCGCCATTTTATGTCGTGTCCTTTTCGAGGGGTATGAAAGCCCACAAACTTCGGATGCCTTATCCCGCATGTGTGTATGTATGCTTGGGTTTCAATAATACACAATGAATATTGATTTTACGTGTTTGTTTCATATGTTCTAGGATGAAAGTTGTGGTTACTTTGTTTGGTGCGAGACTCAACTCGAAGGACGTGCTCGAGAAGTGGCCATCCAATGCATTGAAAAGATTGATCGGTTGAAGTCTGAAGTTATGTTGGCAAGGAAGGGCGAACAAAAGTGGAGGAAGAACTTCAAAGTTGTCGCATATGTGGGGATATCTTTGCTCGTGGTGCTTGTTTGTGTTATCCGGATGGGAAAGAGTCATGAGAAAGTTTGTTCTGTTGCGAGATACGACACCATGTTGGCGACTAAGTAGGTTAGTTTTGGGCAATTTCGCTGAGGAAATAGATGTACTATGGGATGACTTTTTTGTCAATCAAGTGTTGTAACATGAAGCTAGTGTATTACTTAAAATTAATTTGGATCACATTGAACTATGTTTGGTTCTGTTTGTAGCTATCTCTATTTGTGTATTTTGCAAACAAGTGACTCTTTTTTGGCTTTGGTATTGGGACGTTGGTATTATTTTGCTTCTTGATTTGTTTGTTATTGAAAATAAGTTAAGCATGGACCCTTGATTTGTGCAATGTAATTACATTCGAATTGAAATTAACCATGAATGGATGTCACCAATGTCACTTCTGTTGGGCATTTGTAGATGCTTAATTACATAATAGATATAGCTAATATATACCCAAACTGCCACATTGGGCCTGGGCTAGGGCCGTTGCCCTTCAAAACCTGCAAAATAAGTCTCGCATAGGGCATCTAATATACGACAAATAAGCTAAGTTGTGTCGAAATACCATGCATGAATATGTATAGGACAGTAGGACGCAAAAGAGAGGAGTTCATAGGACTCCAATGCTATAGTAGGATCATGCAAAAGATGGTTACAAACACAGCTACGAAAGTGAGAGCTACAACCATGGATTACGCGGGATAGGGCTGGGTACAGCCGCTTCCCCCATCCAAAAGGGGAAATCAATCGCGTCAGCATCAAACGGTTCGTCCTTCACCACGATCGGTGCTTTGGAGGAACTACCCACATCTTCGAAATTGATTTCGCCGGGCTTGTATACTTCAATTATCGTGCGCCATAGCTCGAAATTGGGGAGTGCACACTCTCGAAAGGCCGTCTCCAACTTGGTTTCCTGATTGAGAAAAGCAAATACGCATGTCAACAAATGTAATATAGTGTGCATGTACTTGGAATAAGAAGTTGTAAGTCAAATGAGCAGATGGAAGGAAGCAACATAAACTGATCAGAATGCCAAACCAGGATGAAAAATAGCAGCTATACCTTGCTCTTGAAATACCAATACTCGACCCCAGTGATGATGCGATTTGTCCTGTTTTTATAGGTAACCCCTTTCCTTGTAAGCACGTAAATGCAAAACTCGCGGTAATACACCAAATTTTTGTGCACGAACTCTTTCACGTTCAATGCACTAAAACGTGGGTCACCCGTAGCATTCTTCTTTTCACGGGCCATGTCGGTCAGCACGTTGGTGAATGTGACCCCATCCTGAACACGTCGTACGTTGCACCTTTTTCGCAACTCTGAAACCAAGTCTTTGGCCTCATCTTTTGTGAAGATGTGGTAGAATAGGTCAAGATTTGGGTTACGAATCGGCATCGTGTCCTGTAGCAAGCATAAAAGATATAGTGTCAGTTTAAATAGGCTTGGTTTGCATACCATTCAAGATGAGTAAAATAAAATGGTTCGTAAAATACAGTCCAAATGTGTCTAAGTGAAATTCAATAAAAGAGCTTTAAAGTTTTGTGGAACAAATAATAAGACAGACATCAAACAGGATAAAAATAAATGCATGTATAAGTTTGCATTCAATGCATTCGGGTTAGGTGGGATATGATCTTTAGTTAATAGAACCCTCTAAACTTCACTTGGTGCAATAACTATGGCCAACCATATTATCAGGATGTGATACTTCAATAAATTTTATAAATTGAATGCATTAAGTACACATTTGCAACTCTGAAAATCTGCCCTATAAACCCAAGTTACCATATCAAATCTTTGGCTAAATACAAAATACAGTATCCTATTTGGTCAATTTCTAATTGTGGAATACTTATGTAATAATCGCGTCGAGTGTTGAAGAATTATCAGGTACACAAGCATGCTAAGTTAAACATCTGTTCATTTTTCATGTTTGAATAATGCATAAGTCCTTTTGTGTTACATTTTGGGAGGTTAATTTATGTCAGTGAAAGACACATTTCATAAATCCACTGATGTCTTGTAGGGGTATATCTTATATAATTGAAATGGTTATCAAATAAGTTGATGGGATCATTTTGTCCTGGTGAAGGCATGACAACACATGGATGTATGTACATTTTTAAAAAAAAATGTGTTTTACATTAGTTTTGGGTCGGATTGTACAAGACCAGAATACTTCAACACTCTTTTTGCAGCTCCACCAAATGCATTTAATTTTGGCATTGACGAATATTTGACACTTATTGTAATTCATACTATACAACTTTAGGGTAGGTTGGAGGCAATAAATTTCCTAGTTTCCTGGTGAATGCATTAAAGAAATGGAAGAAGAATTCTGTTTATTTATGGGGGCTGTGATTGGAGGGTTACAAACATATTTGAGCACGTCATATAGATTGGGGAAAGTTGGGTGAGGGAAGAATTCGAATATGTCTAAGGACATTCCACTGAAACAGGAGGACTTCTTCTATGATTTGGAGTGGGATGAAAATATTGGGTCCATGTTCGTTGACGTCTTGGCAGACCAAGCGCAGATGGGTGCGTTTACAATAGGGGGTGACAACAAGCATGTCGTCCAAACAGCACAATACTTCGTAAACAAGTTCTTTAAAAACAACTTCGACCTAAAAGAATGTGTGAAGCAGACGCATAGACTCCAAAAAAGGCATGCAACATTCTCTAGGTTGATGCTTCGCGGTGACATATTTTGGGTAAAGGAGAACAACGAGCTTAATTGCGAAGAGGCCACTTGGTCCCAAATAATCAAGGTACCTAACTCTTTTGCATACATTTAAGTTTTATGTTGTGATAATATATGTTTATAATGTTCCTTATTAGAGAGGCAACATTTTTAGTGATTATCTCATATGTATTAAGAGTGATGCCAGGAGGACCCATTTGCACAAGCATACTCTACCTACAGAGACCCTCATTGGGATGACCTTCAAGTCATTTTTGGTCCCCCTACGATTGGTGTACCACTTCCCCGTCCGAGTGGCATACAAGACGTTGTTCAGGTTTCCGACGACGTGAACATCGCTATGACTAAGAATATCACCCCCTTAATGAAGTAATTCTGATTTCAAGCGACAAGGATGATAGTCTATCTACGAATTTCTGGAATGAGTTGCAAAAGAAATGGGATAACTCGGATGACGAGGGTTCATTTCGTAGTCCGTCACTTAAGACGAAGATGAGTTCCACAAATCACAATACGAGAGCAGGAAAAAGGAAAAACGTTGATGACAGACAACAGCCACATAGGCGTGCATGGTGCAACGTATGGGTCATCGTCTGCCCTTGGCACGCCGAACTCAAGGAAATAATGCGTGTACCAGATCATCACAGTTAATTTTCAGTGACTACGGTTACCTTGTGGCTTGTGATGATGAATGTTTTATGAAGTTTAATGTTGATAATCTCTTGTTTGTGTAAGTCTATGTCATTCAGTTCCCTAGTAACGTTTAGCTCGTCTCAAGTTTGTATGATTCATTCAAGGGCTCCTTCTGTGGTTTTGTAACATTCTCAGCCAATGCATCGTGCAGGTGGTATGTGATTGGAAACATAGGGCCTTTATTTATGGTAGAAAGTTATCTTGGTTTCCTCAGCCTAAGTTTGTTCAAGTCATGAAATATATCAGTTATTTTGCCTTGGTCGTCAAATTATTGCTTTAAACTATACTTCGTATTAAATGTTACCCTCTATATTTTTCAATAATTTGTGCCTACTCTTGAAATAATAACATGCTAGGGGGAATTACTCAAAATAACATAGTTAATGACATCCAAACATTAATACATAGAATATTTTTTACAAATACATGCTAGAGTTTCAAAATACCCACCGCGGGAAACTGTACTATTTGCAAAAGGATTGGAAACAGACATAAACGGGTTATGACAAAAGATCTTTCCTAATCACATGTTCGACAGGTTTTTAAATTGTTGAATACCCCAAATAATTACACAAAATAGCCCCGTCTCGGGGAATTAGTTAGGATAGCTGCATCATTTGTCAAGCAAAAGTTCGATGCTCTTTTACGTTGCACATTCCATTGTGAGCATGATGTCTTCCACCAACACGCTCCTAGCCTCGTGCGGTAGGCTGTAGAAGAAGTCCAAATCAACTTGATTGTTGCAAAGGTACCTCGCAACCTGCACCCTCACCTTCAAGTTGGGAAACACGAAGCCCTCTAGCATATCATACACATTATCGCGTTTCGTACTCGATTCCATCTCTTTCTGCCCCATTTAGCAATACCACCGATGTCTTTTGCAATCCCATCCATGTTATCTTCATTCCTATCGCAGTAGGAACTGATCTTCGTGATGAAGCAATCACGCTCAGTTGTATCAACAGTCATCTCAGCTTCATTAGTCCTTGTTCGCTTGGATAGTGACGAGGTCTCAGCGTGGGTCTTAGTGTTCGAATGCATCGCGGAGGTCACTTCATTTGCATTGCACTGGGGGATCGATGAGTTCACGGTGGGCTCATTTATGGAGGTGTTCAATAAATCATTAATCGCATCAGCGAAGCCCGTGGCATTCGCACCGGTGGCATGGTCCTTGCCAAATATCTCCTGTCAATCTTGGAAGAAAGGCCATGTCTTATATCGCATTGTGCGAGCGTTGGGATCAATCTACAAATATTGAGTTTTATGTCTATTTCGAACCTCGCATTGCAGGCACCAACGGGCTATATTATGTAGAAATTTAAACTTCAATGGGTAATAAATTCACAAAAGTGGTCTTACCTTGATAAAATCATCCCAAACATCGTCCTCAACATCAATCTTGTGGTTCTCATCCAATCCGATCCCACTCTTTGAATGCATTAACAAGAGTGATGCATAACTTTGCTTCCAATTGTGTATCTTGCTGGATATGTGGGGCTCGGCTTTCAGATCCGTGCAAGGGCAGCATTGGCGAATAGCATGCTCCAACAGGTGCAGGTATCCTGTCCTAAACCCATTGTCGGTCTTGTAACCTTGGGCGACCAAATCCTTCAATGCGTGTACCAGTTGTTGTTCCTCATGCAAGCTCCAAGTTCGTCTAGGGGTAACCTTCTTCTTTTGGGGTGGTTCATTGGTTACATCCATCTCTGCACAAATAATAATAAACTTCCACCAAATTTATCAAAGATACCCTTTTTGGGTTTACATTATTTGGTTATATTAGATGGATTTCATTGTGGCGGTTGTTATGCCTTAGTGTTAGAAAAAGTGTAATAACAACATATCGGTTGTAATGTAACATCATTATATATGTTATCGAGGAAAATAACATCGGCCTTACACATAATTCCAACCTAACTAGCTACAAGCCATGTAATACAGAGTTATTGTGTCAAAATAAGGTGACCTAAACGTAGTTTATCGAAGTCATATTAGAACTTTACAACACATAATCCAAGTTCATAATTACATTCATACTAGAGTTATGAAACGGGAAAAAATAAAAGCAGCCATATAAAACAGACATTGTTAATCAGTTTCAAACTAATGAGGGATTAAGCTGTGGAGTTCCTATCACTCCACATTTGCATGGCAATATTGTCTCTCCAAGTACTCCACTCCTAAGTACTCTCAACTTGGTCGATGTAACTTGGTTCATTTTGTGGGGGGTCATGTCCTTCAAGGGAAATGTCTGGCACATCACTCTCCAATGGGTCTTCGTTAGCGTTGGTTCGGATGAAATTATGAAGAAGACAACAGGCCAAAATAATATGGTTTTGGGTCTTGATTGGGTAGTACGAATGACTCCTAAGAATACCCCATCGTGCCTTTAGAATGCCGAAAGAACGCTCGATCGCATTTCGGGCACGAGCATGCATCAAGTTAAAGAACTCTTGCGGAGTTTGCGGGGGGTGGGAGACATTGTTCCACTCTTGCAGATGATACCTAACTCCCCTATATGGTGCAAGAAATCCTTGACCATTTGTGTAACCTCCGTCACACAAATAGAAATTTCCTGGCAATCACCACGAAGAAAAGGGTATACATTAGCTAACTCAATTTCGCTACATGTTATCTAAGTTTATTAGAAATACATTTAAGACATCTATATAGTAGCTAGTTGGAAGGGATAAGGATATGCATTAGGGTAGTGAGTTATATTTGAAATTGACATCTACTATATTACCAGTAGGGACTTTGAGGCCATTGGGACGGGTGATAGCATCTCACAACACCCGACCATCTGCAGCAGATCCCTCCCATCCGGATAACATGTATACGTAGTTCATGTTGCAGTCCCAAACTGCGAGCACATTAACAGAAACATTGCCCTTACGGTTACGATATCTGGGCTTATCATGGAGAGGTACTTTCACGGGTATGTACATGTCATCTAATGCACCTAAGCAGCCCTACATAATTTACAAGAAGTGAATTAATGATTTAGATCGGACCTACAACAGGAATGCTAACACATAGACACGATAAGTCATTTTAAAAGTTGTGTCTGATCCGAACTCACCACGAAATATTTCCACCGATCGACTCCTTCGTTGACATCTACCGGACTTGGATGCACAAGGAGAATGTTATGTAGTCGTAGCAAAGATACGAGGACGGAGTTGAAGTGTTTGCTTATAGTGTAACCACTACGCGTAAAGTCATCTTTAACAACTCAGTTTTTTTTGTGATGGGAAAGAATAGTTAGAAAGATACAGACTTGTTCAGTTATCGGGAGGTGAAAAGTGGGTTGAAGACCACCAAGATGTTCTAACAGGTAACACAACCGAGAGAAGGTATCACGAGACATGCGAATGTGGTTAATACATGTTACATCATTGCTGGTAGTCAAATAACGAATGTGGTCCAATTGACGGGTGACTCTATGGGTAAGGTTGTACGTTCTCGTTCTTGTGTTCAAATAACGACGACTTTGGTTTGTTCGATAAAACCCCACATAGGCGTAACATACAAGAACTAAAAATTATCTCATTGAAGCATGAATCGCTTCAAGAGCACAAAAAGCTGCCACAAGATCATCTAGCTCGTCACCGGGCATGTCTATGACAAAACAAACAGAAATGTGTTTCAAGGCAATTTCATGTCGTTTATTGGAGAGAATTTTTGCCAATTATAGACAAGTAAACATTTAGTTTGTGCCCAATCATGTAGGCATTTGTGTTGCAAATAATTTTCTATAGGAATTTTACTATTATACAGGAATTAAGTCAACTATGGTTGGTGGGACAACCGTGGTTCAGCCATAGTTAATGAAGGAATCGTCTGTAGAGTTTACAAAAACTGGGCTCCTCCACATCCCCATGTTCAAAATGGTTCACTTTTAAACTAAAGTATTCAATGGATGGTTTCTAAGGCAGGGGTGTTGTCGACATTTACTAGGGTATTTCGATGAATGCGTATATTACACTACTAAACCATTTACAACATTACACAATTTCACTGTTCGAACAAAAAACAAGTCCAATGCACATCCAGAAATGGCCTCTATGTAGCAAGTTTTCACCCGTAGCATACTCACACAATACATGGATGAAAGTGAAAGTAAATTTTCGATGACATCCAGTGAGGATCTCCTACACAATTGATACTACAATATAATGTTATCCATTTTCAAGTCAATTAATTATTTTAATGTTGACATAATCATCCAGTTAGTATCTCCTAAACTAAACATAAATCTCTTTTGTGAATTATATCTACAATCCAATCAAAGGGCACGTTATGTCAAGTAAGCACAGAAGTCCTACAATACTACAGCACGTTGTACCCAAACAATTCAATAAAAGACTATTGTTTCCAGGTTACCATGTGTCCTACAACATATTATATACACCGTGCTCTAATCATAACAGGGAGCATACCTTGAAGAATGTAGTTACCAATACAAGTACAGGATCAGTTCACCAGTTCTCTCCAACTTCCCCCTTCGCACAACTACCTTCACAACTGTAACCACATTCTTAGAACATTTAACAACTAGCAAACTGAAGAACAAAAGAAATCCACACATATGGAAGGAAACTGTAATTAATTACTTACCACAAACTCGTAATTAACATAGAAATCTTGAACTCACACCTCAAGAGCTCGCATGGTGGCAGTGTTCAACCCATCCAGACAATAAATCGACCAAAGAAATAGACAATGTACAACAAATGTTTCCAAATTAGTTCAGATCTCGAAAAAATACTTGACATGCACAAGCAGAGTTTCCAATACTAGTGAGTTAAACTGATTTTTATTTATATGTCAGTTCTGAAAGGCAATGATAGGTTTAAATTGTGTGCAGTTTCTAATTTCAATACGAACAAATCACACACACTTGTAAAATTATCAAGTGTTGGTACGAGAGTGCCTGACAAATAAATTCTTGAAATAAATAAAATTAGTCCAATGTCCATCTCAAGTAACATTTTGTTTCTTACGAGATGGCAATTATTAAAGCTAAGTTATATTAATGAGTGTGTACATGTAGCAGTACAACATTACTCACCAATCAAGCCAAGTTTGCTCTGTCTATAATTTTCTAACCAAAGCGTAGGGGAATTTAGGAAATTGAACGGGGCATTCCCATCGCACAAATAATTTTTTCTGAAATAAAAGTCCAGTTATTCATAATTATAATCAAATTTACACTTGTAATATTTATTTTGTGACTTTCTTTCATTAATCCAGAATACAGAATTAGATATATTTTTGCTAACAACCTACATCTATTAATAACAACCCGATCACTCTAAAAAATCAAGTATGGTAGTCAGCACTTTCGAACAGTTGAAGCCACCATCACAATTATTGAGAGTATATTCCCAAAAGTAATCATTTTGACATTTTTGATACCATATTTAATACAGAGCCCCAAATAACGTATATGAAATAAAGCAGATATTACATTACCTATAGTGTTATATTATTAAATATTTTTGTCGCTTCTCCAAGTTTTTTTACTCACTCATACTAACAAACTAGCAATATGAAATTAGGAAAATTAGGAGGATCAATATGCAAAATAACATTGCACGTACATCATTTTTTTGTTACATACAAATAACATGATTTTACAAATAACATGTAGAAAGTACTTGCATACAAGGGGAAGTTCTCATGTTTCTGAAAGACACCAAGAACTTCTGAATTTACTATATAACAATGAATTAAGAATATAGATATTTTTTCTGAAAAAAACTGTAACAAGGCTAATACGAATAGATTGCAATCAAAGATGGAGCCTATTGAGACCAATGCAAATAAGGAATTTCAAGAAGTTATTGATGATCAATTAGAAAAAGTAGTGCAAGATTTCAATGAATTCCGAGAGAAAATGACACAGTCAAGTTCGAATGGTGCAGTGAACCTTGAAGACATTATAGACTTGTATATCAACAATGGCAGAGAAAATTTATACAAGATGCAACAGAACACACAAGGCCAGGCCACTACAATGCTTGAAAATTTTAACAAGTCTGAAAGCACTCCAACGCCACAACACATGGAATCTAAACACGAACACAGCATACATGGATTCAACATTAACAGACAAGCTAAATCTTAAAAAATGAATAGTTCATTTGCAGATTAAAACTTCAGTATACATTGTCAAATAGCAAAGCTCTAAGCACAACTAACTTTTCATTGCAGTTCAATGGCAACATAGCACATTAGAGATTCAAACTTTGAAGCTTTGATTTTCCAAAAAAATGAAAAACACATCAGGTATTATAGTGATTACAAACACCAACAATACAATGTGGGTTGGGAGACACTACAATAAATTCAGGTGGAAAATGTTGCAAAAAAGTCCACAAATATGCAGCATTGAATCAACACTGAATGGTGGAATTAAGAATCGAGATTACATAAATTTGACAATAAAAAATGGATGGAACTTTGAATGAAGCATCATATCAGCAGAATCCACCAAATCTTCTGCTAAATGTGAACATGTTTTACATTATAATGTTTATGTAACCTTCATGGAAAATGTGTGTTAAGACAATATCATTATCGAGATTAATGGGTGGGAAAAGATTTTATTCGGAAAATAAGATCCCTTTTGTCTTAATTTGATGAATGCAACCAGAATCAAACCAAACATTGGTTTGGGCTGGTTAAAAAAGCCAAACCAGCCCAAACACATAAACCAAACGAGCCCTAAGAGTAAATATGTAATACTTTATTCTATAAACATTAATACCTTAAAGGTAAATATATAATACCTTAAAGGTGCATATGTAATACCTTATACTATAAGTATTAATACCTTAAAGGTAAATATATAATACCTTAAATGTGCGCATATGTAATACCTTATACTATAAGCATTAATACCTTAAAGGTAAATATGTAATACCTTAAGAGTGCATTTGGTTTGATGGGTGGGATAGTTAAAATTGATAGGTTGTAGTGGGTTAGCATTGTTCATAAAGTTTTAAAGTGATGTTATTTGTATGTTTGGATTGAAGGTTGAATAATAGGTTTAACTTAATTTATATGTTTGGATTGAGTGTTTTTGTTTTTTTTCAAATTGGTTATTTTAACTAGATTTTGTTTGGTTGATGGGTTAATAAGACATATCATAAAATATGTCAATTTTACCCTCAATCATTTATAGAAGTCCATTTTAGAAGAATTATCAATATTAAAAGCTAGTTTATATATTTTTTTTATTTGAATATAACAAATTTAATTAATTTCCAAATATACTCATTTAAAAGCTGAAATATAAGTATGATTTGATACAGTAAATGATTTAATATAATGTATGATTCAATGTTCACTCAAATCAAGATTTACTCAAATTCAAATTTCATAAAAAGATAAAAAGAGAGATTGTTTTTGAAGAAAAATAGAAAAGAGAGCGTCTAAAAAACTTCATTCCTTTAGACAATAAATTTTGTACACCTGGTGCACAGACCCTAGATTCGTGCACTCAGGTCGACTCAACTCGCCACGCGTCCGTATGCGGGCACGCGCCATCAGGTCGCGGACAAAATCCACCCAAACATAGGTGTCAGACCTTTATGTTATGTTAACTATACATTTTAGTTATGTTAGTCATACATTTTGTAAGACTAGTTGTACCTTAACATTTTTTTTAAACAACCATATTAGCCTTTCATTCATTTTAGTTATAACAGTCATACATTTTAGTTATGTTAGTTGTACCTTTACATATTACATAAAGGTATGACTATGTTGATATAAATGTATAAGTAATATCACATAAAAGTATGAATATTATCACATAAAGGTAAACATGTACAAATTGTGGCGAAATTAGGATTTTTTTAAAGTTAAAAATATTAAATAAAGGTATGATATGTGGACATAAGGGTATGACTAATATAACATAAATGTAAGACTAATATAATATAAAGGTATGACTAACATAACATAGAGGTCAGGGCCAAAAAAATAATAATAATAATAATAATAATAATAATAATAATAATAAAAAAGTGCGCGGATCCGGATCAACCCGCACTCAGACCCAACTCGAGTGCATATGTGTATCAGGTGCACAGGAGTGCTACTCATTCCTTTATATAAAGTAATAATATTACCACACATGTAAATATAGTAATATTCATCTTTAATCCAAAAAAAACATATGTTCATGTAAAAAAAATCTTCATAATTTAGTTCTTCGAAAAGAATAATTAAAATTTTATATTTTATTAAAAGAGAGAAAGAATAATTTACATTTGTCATATTCTCGATGCATAATTAAAATTTAATATTTTTGAGGATTTATATTATATTTAATTGTTTTTATAAATCAATTCGTATTATTATATAAGAAAAAGGAACAGTACTACTTTAAAATTAAAATTAAATATAATAAACAAACACTAATGAAATAAATTATATCAATAAAAATAAATTTACGTGAAATTTGTTCCTTGGCTTCTGCTTATATTAATCTCCACCAATGAGTTATGTGAGATGAGAAATATATTTTGGTATTTTAGTAATTTATGAACTTTAGGACTTTTGAATCTCAATGGTGCATATTAATGAGGGGTAATTTGGATTTTTTATATTCAAGTCACTATAAATGCTATTGAGGTTAAATAAACCCACCATATTTGGTGGGTTAATTTAACTCACTAAATATCCACTTTAAATTCACAAATCAACATGGGCCTATTTTTAACCAGGCTACTAACATTAAAAAAATAAAAAAATAAAAATTGTGTGGGTTAAAAATCCATAAACCAACACAAACCCTCAAACCAAACACATCCTAAAAGTATACAACTGATATTTTAAGAGGATACAACTAATGAATGAAACTCATGAATGAAATGTATTAATTTTAATATATATATATATATATGATATTTAGTAAATTCATATTCAAAGATAAAGTTAAACATGTTGGATCTTTTTAAATTGATTAAGTGTTAGGTTGACTTATGAGGAATTATATAAATGAAATGCATTTATTTTAGTATCATGGATGTACTAAATGCACATATATTTACTTATGTATACAAAATAAATGATTGAGAAAAAAAAAAAGTCAAATAGGAGCCAAGTAAGTGATTATTCACGAGAGGGGTGGGGGTGGGGGTGGGGTGGGGGTGGGGTGGGTGGGTTTATGACAAAAAAGAGAAAAAAAATGGTTGTGGGCACGGTGCCTCAGGGGTACACAAGTTTTTGTTTATGAAAATAAGTTTGAATTGTTTGTAGTAGGGTTCTATCTAACGAAATTATATATATAAAATTGTCTTATATAAATTTCTAATATCAATCACCCTGAATCGAGCAGTTGAAGATGGTAAAAAAGACGATATGCCCGGAGAAGCATTGTGCAATAATAATAAAAATAGAGAACTCAAAAAAGTATGTCTAATAAAATTGTTGAACCAAAAAGAGAAGACAAATCAAATAGAGAGGAGAAAATTGTTGAGTTATATTTGATTCTACTCTTGATAAATAACTTTAAAGTTTGAATACAATATTTATCGCTTATTTTGATATATTTTTATAAATATACATAATTATATGTAAATTGAAAATAAACAAGATGCAAGCCTAGAATCTATAACATCTATTAGTGCTACATATTCCTAATAGGAGCCGGCATAAGCACACAACATCTTTAAATCTTGTGGACCATTTTGTTATTGCAAGTAGTGATCTCTTGAACATGGATTGTTTTATTCTTTGTTGAAAGGTTTTGTGGCTACTCAATTTAATTGTGTTTTATAACTCAATTCTAAATTTATATCAAATTAATTTGAAGATAATAGTTAAATTCCTCCAAATAATTAGGTAGTTGTTTCCTCAAATTTTGAAATCACATTGTTAGTATTCGTCATGATTTACGACCATCCAATTTGACATTCAACTATGTTTTTGGACAGTTACTCAATTATAAAATTGTAAACAAGTGAAGTCGAGTATTGCCACACTTGAGCTCAACTCAACAAATAATTCAATAAGTTTAAGTTGGATTTGATACAATACTTGAATAATATTTATAAAATAACATAATTTCCTTAAAATTTTGAAATTTTAAATATTTGCAAGAAAATAAACTAGTAAGGCCATAATAATATATTTAACATCTTGATTATGCTTGCAAGTCTGTTGAGTCGATTATTAATGTGCTCGAGCTCGAGTTCGAAATTAAGAATTACTCTAGTAGCTCGAGCAATCTCAATTATATTCGAATTGGATTCAAATTTTATTTCTTTAGAAGATCTCAAGTAGCTCATGAGTTTGTAATATCTCATTACACCCCACAAAATATATTGATTTAGTTAAACCATGTCTACTTCTATTGGGTAGCAGGTACAATAATTACTTCATTAATACTACCTCATTCCCAAAATAAGTGTTGTTTTAGCAAGAGGTACAATAATTGCTTCATTAATACTACCTCCGTCTCAAAATAAGTGTCTTTTTCGGATTTCAAGACACATTTACATACAATGTACCAAAAATACCTCTATTTACTCCTACCAAATTAAATGTGGTAAAAAAGGTTGTTAAGAGAGGAAAGAGAAAAAGGCTCCCCATAATAATTGAACTTAAATAGGAGTAGATCGGACTTTTTATCACATTTCTTAATTTATGTGTAAAAACCTAAAACAACAATTATTTTGGAACGGATGGAATATGTAAATTAATGGTTCTCTACTTCCAATTAAGAAAAAGTGGTTCTTTTTATTTTTCTATAATAACAAAATTGTTGAGAATTGAATTCTATAACAACATAAAGAGATCCATTATCATTTATTAGTTGTAGTGGAAATTGACTATACTACACATTGTGGACATTATCATGTGTTCACCGCTAATGTATTAGATATTCATTATATTTATTAATTTTATTTTTTATATAATTAGAAGATGAGATCATTACACGTCATTGATGGTGGACATATTAAGAGTCGTTCACGGTGGACATTTTATCATTTATATATATATATATATATATATATCAAATATGAAATATTATGTGTTCCGAAATAAAATGATGGTAAAATTTCCATGTAACAAGAAATGATAGTATTAATCAATATGGTTCATAACTACAAGAAATTTTGTGTCCAGTTACACTACATTTTTCACTGAGTTAATTGCGTCCTGAAGTCAATTACCTCCAATTACCAAATAGATTTTTAAATAATATTATAAATGCACTTGAAGTGTATAAAATATTATTGTTAGTAGTGAAGAGCTCATATGATTGATACTGGGGATTTATATAAAAATAATTATTATAAAAATATAAAATGTTATACATTTATGTAAGAAAATATAGTCTAGAAAATAATTTTCATATATATAAAGAAAATATCTTCATAACAATTATAATCTTTTTGCAAGTAACAACTTTTTAATATTTAATTTAATAAAATTAATTAGGGAAGTTTGTAATAGATTAGTTTAAATATATGTTATATTATAAATCAATTTTTTTTATAATAATAAGACATTAAATTTAATATGTTTCTCCATTTTGTATATATCTTAAGATTAACAAACATCATTTTTAAAAAAAAATTACTTATGTTAGGTTTTTTTTTAAGTAATTTTATAATTACATGGCCTAATAAAATGAATTTATAATGTCAATTTATATAGGTAATATTCTTGTCATGTTATTATGTATGAATACTATTTTTTATCTTATATGATTATATAAATAGAATTTTCACATATGCATTTAAAACTAATACTGCATTTTTTTTGCAAGTAGGATAAAATCGTGAGCATATTTTAAAAATTTATATTTCCTACTTTTATACGTTTCAAATTTTTAATTTGTTTTTTTTTTGTATAATATAAAAGAGATATATTAATGAATAAAATAATAATTATTTTTCCTTTTTTCTAGCACAAAAGAAGGTAAAAGATATACCATATTTATTCATACAACAACTAAAGTTAATTAATATTGATTAAAGAATTATTAAAAATTATATCATAATTAAATAGCTGAAATAACTCGATTGAGTATTAATAATTTATTTTATTTAACATATAAAAATAGTATTAAATGAACATAATCAAAATTTAGTTTTAGATTCTAGTTACGTTGGAAAACCATTTTCCAAATTCATGAGAGGGTCTCACATGCCTTTAAATAAGTTATCTTTCAGTATATATTAAATATAATATCTTTGAATATTATTCATATACATCAACAGTGTTGAAATATATGATGAAACTATACTTAACAAACAATTACAATACATAATTTTTCACGAAAACCTCCAAACTAAGATACTTATTAAAATGTTAAAACAATATGTTAACAATTTGGATTATAATAAAAAAAATATAATTATTTAAGTATACTATAAACTTTAAAATACTACACAAATAAAAAAACAATAAAGTTATAATAATATATGAATATTAACAATAATAATGAAAGTAGTAGATATATGACAAACAAAAAAAATTAATAAAAAAATATATTAGGTAATGTTTCTTTTTAATACAAAACATAGTGCAGACTCTAGATGAGTTAGAGTTTTAAGTTTTATGTTAGAAAAATGAAAAATCTACATTAAAATGGTGTGGAAATAGAGTAAGCAAATAGTGATGTGGCAGAAAGAAAGTGGTGTAAATATATCCCTCCTATGGCCACACATTTTTAATATCGTCTACTCTTTGTCTGCCTAATTCACCCTATCCATCTCATTTATGTCTCACACAATTTTGGACTCTGCCTAACTCCAAAAATATATTTTTCTTTAAATTCCATTATTATTTTCTTTTTGTTTTCAAATTGCAACTATTGTGTGGGATTATTGACAAAACAAATAGAAGCTTCAAGAAAGTGCAGAGTTTTAAATCATAATTGAAATTTTAAAAATAGAACATACCTGGAGGATAAATTATGTAAATGAGCTCAAGATTGAAGAAACACTACTTAGCTCACCTATATCACTAGCCTTTTCTCACCTACTGTTTGACTATGATGAAGAGGCAAAAATTTCAATAACAAATTTGAATTAGAAATTGGTTTAACGTTAGGAAATTGAACAAAATAAAAGGTAAAATATTTAAAGTAAATGATGGGTGGGCATCTTAGGTTGTGTTTGGACGAAGAAATTTAAAATTCATAGTAGCAATTCCATTATATTAGGTTGTGTTTGGATGGGGAGATTTAAAATTCATGATAGCAAATCAATCGATGATGTTTGAACATATATTGATTTGAAATATATCACTTTTATTTTGAACAAGTTTTTGAATAAATTGATGGAATTTCAAATCCAATCAAGTTAAACTGATTTGAAATTCATTTATTTCAAATCACTCTCTCCAAGCACATTCCAATTTCTAGAATTTTTTAAGGTTAGTTGGGATGAGGTTTAAAGGAAAAAGGGTACAGTTATACGTAACATAACTTTAGGGCTACATTGCACCTAAGGAATAAAATAAAGAGGTCATAGTTTTACCTTTTTTCCAAATGAAAAGAAACAAAACATCCTAATCAGACTTTTCTTTTGTATAAAATTTAAATTTATTGACTGAATTTTGTGTGGCAAGCAAAAGGAGGATCTTGATCTTCCCCATCACAAAGAACTAAAACAACCACAAACTCTAAATTGGCAAAATTTAAAGGAGTCAAGCTCCATAAATAATTTAAAACGAGCCAAACTCGAGTTTTTTCCTATTGACCCAACTACAACCCTACCACCAAAATGCCATTTTTATAACAAAACAATGTATTGCTATCAAGGTAATTGATAAAAAAAATGCAATAGTACATGTACTAATATCATCAACCACAAAATGTCTTGTCACCAAATTCACATTTGATTTCTGATGCATATATCAGGTATAAAGCAAAAACCCACTAAAAGAATGCATTCCAAATAATAAGGTGCATCAAGTTTTTACCAACTGGATGAGCCCCAATCCAAGAAACTTAAATTTGTTCAGCAACAAAATAAGTGCTGAACATAACTAAATCTAGTCTACAAGTATACTTAATAGCTAGAAACCAAAGAATATATTCTCTTGAAATAAATAATTATGCCCACATGAATAAGGTATGGGCTTCCTTTGGCAAGAGGCATTTGTCATCCATTTGCGGCATGAACAATCTTTTTAATATTCACATACCTCATTAGCAAGCATGTTTTGTATATACACTTGAACGCTGCAATATCTGCCTGTACGTCGCTTCTGAAGTTCACGAAATGTCATATCATGAATTTCCTCCCAGAACTCTTCTCAGTTCATATTTCTGGGCTTCAGTGAGCCTTTCTGGGTACTTTACATCAATTTGGATCCTCAAAGTTCCCTTTTTCCGAGGATTCTTCGAAACGGGCATTCCTTCATTAGGGACAGAAACCTCGTCACCGGGTTTCAAAATCTCTGTTAATGGGACTGTTATAGTCCTACCATCCAGAGTGGTAAGCTCCAAGGTCTTTCCGGTGAGGGATTCAAGGAGTGTTATCTCCTGCTTTATCACCAAATCATTCCCTTCTCTTATATAAACAGGATGAGCTTTTTCATCTACCACAAAAATGAGATCTGCAGGAATGACACCAGGTTCTTCGTTGCCCTTCTCTGGGAAAGTAATTTTTGTGCCCTTCTTCCACCCAGGTTTTATGTCGATAGTTAGGATTTCATCAAATACTCGGGTCCTGCTGCAAGATAGAAAGTACACCACAAGCTAAAGTACAACTGGATCAACATTTTTGTAATGAGAAAAGGTATCACAAAAGCAAATAGCTATAAGCAGCCACAACAAAATTATAGTAGCAACTCAGTTACTCCTCTGATGCATGAGTTTAGTAGTTTACCACTACGTAATTAGTTGCTTGGATTAACTCCATAATAATAGCTGCTTTGTTACTTGAAAGCACATGCATGAACAAGTATCAACAACCACATTGAAAGAGTCTAAAGTCCAACTCATATGCAGTCAAAGTACCTGTGCTGCCTGTACAAGCTCATACTATATACACTATTGAACTGTTAACTAAAAGAGACAGGAGAAGTATGGTGCAGAGATTATTACAAAATTTCTGCTAGGTCAATATAAGTATAATGGTGCACAGAACTCAGTATGGTTAAAGAAATGTGTCATCAGATTGATGGAAAAGAGATGCAGAGATCATCACTCAGAAAACAGAAGTCATGTTATTCATAAACATAGCAACAAATTGAGGCACAATATCTCAGGGTGAGGTCTAAAATTTTGTTGGCTTCTGGACATTTACAGAAAATCATGTCATTCTCTCAAAGCTGATTAATTCAGCCTATAGAAATCCAGTAATATATACCTTTACCACAATGATTTCTTGAAATATTTTGATAGTTAAACATTAGACAGGATGTGTATCCTACTGCAGACAATGTGCGCAACTGCGTATTTTTTTTGCACACTTGCCCAAGAGATCAACAAGTCACCAACAAAACTTCCTACAGATAATAGATATTGCATGTGCCAATGGCCACTCTCAATGAACCAGAGTGCCATGATGGAAAACATAAAAGCAGAATATGTTACAGGAAATAATCACAGTTGCCTTTTATATATTGTAATCATTTCAAATGCGTCTATCCAAACACAACCTTAAAAGAAATCAAAATATTAGTTCTTTTCTTTTTTGGAGAAAAAGTTTATAACTACCAGGAAATTCTAGATGGCCTTTTACATTCCTTAAATGACTCATGTCACATCCAACACGTCAAATTTACTGAAGATAGAAGTACTTCATGCAGGAAATGATGCTCTTCAACAACATTACATCACAACACTTGGGCAAAGTCTAAAACAAAATGATACTTTGTATGCTTACCAATCATTATACAAAAGCTTCAAACTCTTTAAGAAAAATAACAACTTGCATCTAGTAGCTTTCAATTCCAGTCATGATGGCGATGAAGCTGCTAAGGCGCTGGCTTTTTTGGAGAAGCACGATCCATTGATACCAATTCGCAGAAGAAATGTTTTCTTTTTTATAATTGCTACTTAGGATTTAAATTTAATTTTCTTACTTATTTTTTTTGGTTTCCGGCTCTTATTTCATGTTGGACTCCTCCTATTCTTGCTATGAGATTAGAAGATTAGTCACGTAGGTTAGTATAAATATTGCTTCTTTTATTATTTATGGATGTTGGATTATTATTGAATTTAAGAATAGAGGGTTTTCGCCCATATCGCCTCTCTTTGCACATTGCTACTGCATGAAATCATAACAAATAAATCACACACAAAAGCTGAACTTCAATCAACAATTATGCATAATAATTGCAGAGTTATGCTGCACTAGATTTTACACTCTACAGTTAGCATATCAACAAGGCACCCTTATTACGATATTGAAATGCTGATTGTCCACAGACATACATGTGTCATGTGTGCAAGAAATGCACTGCACTTTTTACCAAACTTTATAAAGTTTTTATCTCAACTAAACCATAAAAGATTTTATTTACCAAGGCCAAACACCATCTGTTTCAATACTGAAGAAATTTTCCATATTCCATATCCTAGAATCTACTTGTTCCTTGGTGTTCAAGGCAAACACAAATTTCCTGAAGTGACACATGTATCAGCACTTCTAGCACCAAAAATGACGTATGACATAGAACACTGTAACTTCAAAAAATTCAGCAATTATTCAAACAGACATCATTAACTAGTGGAGAGTTCTACTTATCCACCCAAGATGATCCTATACTATGTTGCAAAAGCATACGAGCAGAAATTACATTGATTTCGATGAAATCTCACCTTAGACATGACAATCAAACCAGCACAAACTACTCTTATACATGACCAGTTCCTCATGATTGAGTATGTATTGTCATGTATATACTAAAGCAACAGGAAACTAGAAATGTTACTTTGTAATGGATAATCAAGTTTGTGGGGATCTTATACAAGTAAAAGTATTATTGGCAATTTAAGCTATGAAGGAGCCCAATGGGCAGTTTTCTCTGGTCCCACTACAAGAGTTAATCAACATTCATATCATGTAAACAATAAAATGTTGTCAATTCTTCAGCTCCAGATGGATGGATGTGTCAAAAAATCAATACAACTAATGCAAAAACAATATAACTGAAACTAGTTAAATCACGAAAGCAACCACTTAAACTTACAACACAACTAAATTCATCTATGTAATTATGTAATCTAGAAATTTAAAACAAGTCAATGAACTTTGTATAATTTGATTCTCAAAACTAGATACTTGATGCCAAACTCCAAACACTAATAACTGGTCAATAAAAAAAAAAAAGTCACAGCCCAACTAGGATATACAGGGTGGATCAGAGGAGCCCAGCAGGGTAATAAAGCATTGCATGTCTTCTTCCAACAGATATAAAAGTTGTGATTAAATCACAAACTTTTCAAAGCAAGATAATTTGCCACTCAAAAATCCATTAAAAAATCCGTACAAATAAGGAAAAAGGACAAATCTTGTAACATTAAAGCGACTACATTGTTCCACTCAACGGACAAAATTAAAGCAGATAATTCAACAGCTATAGCATAGCTCAAAAGAATGACAAATACCCAAACAAAAAACTTCATAGAAAGAGGCATCGCATATATACTGGGTGTAAATAATTAGATATTTCATTGAGTAAAATTTCACCAAAAAAAAAAATAAAAAAGAGAGTGAATTTGAAAAATCAAGAAACTGAGGATGAAACAGTAAACAAGAAAACATGATCGCAGATATTGCAAAATGGAGAATGAAAAGAAGGGAAAAAAAAAATCAATAGGAAAGCACATACCCATGAGAATCAAGAACATTCCTAGAAATCTTCATCTTTCGCGTAGAACCAGAATATAGTTCCTCCAAGCTACACATCAGCACATTCTCCACCGGCGCCGCCTTTCTGGATCCTCCACCGGAATTCTCCCTAGCGCCGCCATTCATCGTCGTACTCCTAAAATACCCATCTCTCCTACCCCCACCACTACCACTACTACCAGCAGCAGCATTTCCATTACTGTTCTCCCCAAAAATCTCCGCATAAATATCATCAGCATTCCTCGGATTAAACCGGAAATTAGGGTTTGGATGCTGTTGATTATTGTAGTAAAACCCCTGATTCCGAGCGCTACGCGAAGGAGGAGGACATTGACCCGATTTCAAACCCTCCTCGCCGTAAAGATCGTAGATCTGGCGCTTCTGCGGGTCGCTTAAAACATCGTATGCTTCGGAAATTTGCTTGAATTTGGCTTCAGCTTCTTGCTTGTTCACGTTCTTGTCGGGATGCCAAATCATCGCCAATCGGCGGTAGGCTCTCTTCAAGTCTTCAACGCTAGCGTTACGATTCACTTTCAGAATGTTGTAGTAATCCACCCCCATTTTAGGGCTCAAATGTTCGATTCCGCCCTTATTTTTCCCCTTTCACAGTGTTATTGTAGATGTGTATTCAAACCTCGGTGGCAATGGGAGAAATGGAGAAGATTGTGTGAGAATATTCCGGCGGACGGCGGCGGTTTAGGGTGGCAGGATTGTAGAAGAAGAAGCAGTAGAAGAAGAATCTTGAATTTGGAGTAGAATTTCGTTTTACAGGTTTGATTTGATGATGAGAGAGAAAGGAAGGTGACGAGGTGAGAATCAGGAAGGTGGGGGCATGTGGAGGATTCAGTGGGGCCATATCTTTCACATTTCGGGGTTTGACTAGGGGCATTTATGTCATTTCATGAAATCTAATCTGCGTATTTAATTTTTCAAGATTTTTCTTTTAATCATCTATCAACGTCTACAAATTTTTGAAAAATACTTTTGCATTTGTTATAAATTCGAATTTATGTGGACATATTCCTATAACCTCTTCATAATCTATGATCTTCGGTGGGTGTATGTGGTAGTGCCCACGTGCGCGCGGCGGTGCTGTGTCAGGTGTGTGTGGGTCTCTGGTGCATGTGTGTCGTGTGCGTGCGTGTGGGTTGTTGCCGACGACATGATGTTGACGGCAGTGGTATGAACGACGGATGGGTGTGGGGATGAGGGGGTTTTGTTTGAAAATTTAACTATGTATGGGACCTTATTGCAAACCCTAACACTTTCATTTATTTTCATAATTTCATTTAATTTATAATTTGTATTTCTTTTTAATTTAATTTGATAATTGAATTCCCCATTTTGTCGTTCAATCAGTGATTAAAATGAAAAAGGACTCAGTCAAGACTAAAATACCCTCTGGCTGAGAAAGGAATATTCCAAGAATATTCTGCCGACGGTGACATTCTTTCAAAGTTTGTATACCTAGCAAAAATGGTCATAGTTTGGCTTGAATTTTGTAATTTACTCTAAAATAATTAGTCTAACTCATTGAAGTTTGAGATATTTTCCACTCCACTCATGAAATTTTCATTTGTTTAATTTATGATTTAGACTTCATATATCTCATTTCTCCACTGCGTACATGGAAAAATAGTTTACCTAACATGTTTGCATTTTTCTAAAGTTTTCAAAAAATGGGATGCTACAACTTCCATGGTCTCTTTTAAATTGACATTTCCAAGCAACCGAACTTCTATTATCAGTGCATGCAATCAATGATACACTACATACCCGAGAATCCATGTCTTGACTTGTGAAGTTGTAGCAAAACATTGAACGTCATTGTTAGTACCAAATATCTATTACCAAATATTAAATAACACATTCAAAAAATTTGAATGCACTTTACAAATGGTTGAATTTCTCAAATATGTTGTTAGGTCTTCTCAAATATCTATTACCAAATATTAAACAACACATTCATAAAATTTGAATGCACTTTACAAATGGTTGAATTTCTCATATGTTGGTACAAGGGCAAATTTACCAGGGTACAATTTATATCCTCAAAGTGATTATATATATATATATATATATATATATATTATATAAAAATAACCCATATTTTAGTTGAAAATTACAATTGGTGCCATTAACTTAAATACTAAATAAATATATGATTGCAAACTCAGTTTGATCGACTTCAGCCAAACTCACGCTAAGCTCCTCTCCTCTCCTCTCTTCGATTTCGGCAACAATAATCTTCTCTTTTTTGTTTTTACACATTTATTAATTAAAAGATTGGTATTATTCATATTTATTATTTGGTTTAGTTTATTAATTAGTCAATTTGGTATTATTTATTCAGAAATTAGGGTTTATGTTTTTCATGTGAGTGAATTTATTAATTTTGTGATAAATGTGTTGTGATAAATTTATTAATTTATTAATTGATGTGGGTTGTTAAATGATTGTTTGGTCACTTTCATTGAGACGGATGTAATCTTACAAATTTCTGATGATGATATCATAAATCGCTTTCAAAAAATGAAAACACAACGGATTAAATTTCAACTTGTAATTATAATTTTACTTAATTTTTAAATAATATGGTATATATTTGTATATTTTGGTTGTACGACTTTAAATATTATAACAACGTTAAAAAATAAAAATAATATGATGTTAGAACAATATTTATGTCTGATTTTTTTTCTATAATCTTTGTTTATTTGTTTGTATCCACAATTTTAAAATTCTGAATTCGCCACCGCTTGTCAAGACTGTCTTGACTTCATAAGTTAATTAATAAATAGCAGCAGTGCATTTATGTAATGGTGAAAACCCTTGTCATCTTATCGTGTCGAATATTTTATGAAACTTCGACGTATTATTCTCCAATTCGCTAACAATGTGAATGAATAAATCCCTACGCATGTGAAATCATTGTCGGAACATGTAGTCAGGATACACCGGATTTTGAGAGAAGTAATATTGAAAGAGTCTAACATGTAATTTTTCACGATTTATCTAAATTAACCTTCTTCTAGTGTTGTTATTTGTCTAGTCTTCGAGAAGTTTAATGTTCAGATCATTTGTTCACCATGTGAACCAGGTTGAACATTGGACTCATCATGGTGCTGGAGTTAGATGAATTTTGAGAATGAGATATTGTGATGTAAAAGAAGAAATCTCTAATTATGCATTTGCTTCAAATGTTAGTTGTGAAGAACAAAGTAACTGAACCTTATAAAAATAAAGCTAGAGTTTATTTGATATATATGGATGTAAGAGTATTACATTTCAAAATAATTTTGGAAACACTAAATGTGAAGAAATAAGCTTGTCATGATGTCATTTTGGACTCTAGCAAATGACTATTTTTTGATAAAATTATAGATTCTTAAATTATGTGGTTGCAAGTGTATCACACTTTTCAATAATTTTGAAAACACTACATTGTACACATGAAGTATCAGACTCATTATAATTCATATTGGACTCTAGCATATAACCATTTTGTATTAAAGTTATAGATTCTTAAATTATGTGGTTGCAAAGTATATCACACATTTCATTAATTTTGGAAACACTACACGTAAAGAAACAACCTCCTCATAATGACATTTTGGCCACTAGCATATTACGACCATTTTTTAATAAACAATATAAATTCTTAAATTATGTGGTTGTAAGTATATCACATTTTTTAATAATTTTGGAAATATTATATGTAAAGAAACAAACTCGTCATATTATCATTTTTTCACTCTAGTATATTGCTATTTTTTGATAAAGTTGTAAATTCTTAAATTATGTGCCATTTTTTGATAAAGTTGTAAATTCTTAAATTATGTGGTGGCAAGTATATCACTATTTTCAATCATAATAATTTTGAAAAGACTACACTTGAAGAAACATATTCATCATATCTTCATTTTGAACTATAGCATATGACAGATTTTTTTTAGAGGTAATGCGAACAAATATATGTCGCTTCTCAATTAATGATTTATAGTATAACCCCCTCTGAGATGAAGAGGTTATGGAGAGAGAGAGAGAGAGAGAGAGAGAGAGAGAGAGAGAGAGAGAGAGAGAGAGAGAGAGAGGAGAGGAGGAAAAATTACAAATTGCAAATTATACAAAACTCAAGTGTTGGTCTCTGTGCTGTGTTAACTAACAAAGGCAGATTACATTACATATACACAGCACAAGATAGAATAGATGTCACAAAAATATACAAGCACCACAAAACACATCATCATCTCTATACCTATTACATATTCCTATCAACACCAACAAACTAAAATGCATCAAATCCATCCCTCAATCAAAAGCCCATTATCTCCACCAATATGAGGAACCAAAAAACACCACCACTATACTCAGAACCTCCTGCTTGAAAGCTCCTTCAATTTTATTTTTCATGAAATACCAGATATTGCATCGAGCAAGATTGAGTCGCTTCAGTTGACTACACAAGGAGAAGTTAAGTATGATATGAACAGTGTGATTGTTAAACCTTAACAGTTTGACCAGTGAAACCATCTAGGAGCTGCAGAGACCCATCTTTCATCAGATTAAGGCTCAAGCTCTTAAACCTCTCTCTCGAGTACTGTCTCGACGCCTTTCTCCAGTCTGTTCCTGTCTTCATCATCGCAACAAATTCTTCGTAACTTATTCGACCATCCTGAAAGGGGGAAGTTTTGATCATGGTAAGTTGTCACGCAAAATTTTAACAGTTTTGGTTTTCAAAAGTGTAGGAAATGAGACGAATTTGGAAATATTTGGTGGACGAACCTTGTCAGTGTCTACTTCCTGCATAATGTCGTTAGGTGCGCTGAGATCAGTTTCACCCGATTCATCTACTAAAGCTTCTTGTAGTTCATGAAGTTCAATATACCCACTTCCATCTTTGTCAAAGAACATAAATGCTCTGCGGAAATGCTCGTCATTCTCCACCCTCTGCAAGTGGATGGTCACTGCAACAAACTCCCCATAGTCCAACACCCCATTTCCATCTACATCAGCCTGTTAATATCCATCTATTAGAGAGTGCCAATCGCAATACCATGTCTACTGAATGGAACAATATACTGTTGTACGAGGATCAAGCAGAAAGACTTTGCAAGAATGGAGAACCATATTTACCACATCCATCATTAACTTTATCTCAGGCTCAGCTAGCTGAGAACCCACTTTCTGTAGACCAGCCTTTAGTTCCTCGTATGTGACCTTCCCATCATTGTTGGTATCCATCAAAGCAAACATATCTCTTATTACTTCTACTTCTTCCACAGATAAATGTTCTGCTATCACCTATCAGGTATTTGTGGAATAATAACCAATAAGATACAAAATAATACAATGAACACTTTTATATACTGGCAGTTTAACAATAAATACACAGCCACCGCGGAAGAATGAGTACTGCCACCGCTCTTATCCTTTAATTACCTGTTATAGCTTTGTTCTGAGCAACAGAAAACCTTCAAACCTCCCATATATCAATTAGATTACAATGTTGAATTTTCAACAAGCACAAAGTTACGAATATGGCTAATACCAATGCCAGATGCTTACCCGCAGTGCTTTCTTCTTGAATCTATTCATGACAGAGAATTGTTTGAGTCTTGCCCTCACTATGTCTCCCAGTGGAACATTTGAAGCTTTCTTTGCATTTTGTATCCATGGATGATCTAACAAAGGCAAGAAAGGAGGATAACATGTTTGAGATGTTGCATAAACCAACATTTAGCAAAAAGAACACGTCCTATACTCTCATTTACATTCATGACAGGCTAACTATCCTTTATACAGCAATGCAGTATGGTCGTAGACTAGAAAAAACCCAGCAGTGCCCTTATAAACTTGAATCTGTATCTTCTACATGAAAATGCCTAACAGAAAGTAACTCTACATGATATAGCAATTTCTTAGATTACCAGCAAAGTGTTTTTTCAGATTATCCACAGACCTAATTATTTAATTCTATTTACATACTCCCTACAACTGTTCTAAAAAGAGTATAACAGTCCCAGTGATCTTCACATGATAGTTTTACAAAAATTAAATAGTGAACGGTGAATATTAATCTATGTCTTTTTATCAGAATATTCTTGCTTCTCACTTCAATTTTAAAAGGCATAATTCATTATCACACAAAGGATCTAGTTGACAGCTCTTGAATAAAAAAATGAAAAACAAGAAGTATACAAGAATAATAAAAAAATGCTCTTTAGAAGGGAATGTAAGAAAATATATTATAGTTTTTTTATTATTTTTGAAATAAATAGAAGATTAGTGCCATAGTTCTAGATTAAAAAGTTATAAACCAAAGTAATAGTATATGGATAAATGTGTTCTTCGAGGACCAATAAAATTCAAGAGAGTATAATTATGATAAGGGTAAACACTAAGAAAGGAAGAAGCTAAATATTAATTAAGAGCATTTCTTTTCAAATTTCTTCTCTAATAGTTTTTGTTTTGGTTTAGTAAATTCAATTCAGAATGGTCAATTTAAAACTCTCTAAAGTTGGAAAACAATGCATGCATTGCCGAAGACATTTCCTGATCTTCTTTTTAAACATTTCTTCCTAGAGCATAAACCATTTCAGTCCCAGTGGTCACACATGCATTGGATTCTCTGAAAATATCAAGCCACTCCGATCTATAAAATTAATACACTCTGGCTTCAATCATAAAGATCATCAGCATAGACTGAAAATCATGGTGCAGTAGCACCGTAAATGCAACCAGACTTGAAACTATTATTCTACAACTTCTTTCATTTCTTTATTGCAAATGGAAAAGTATATTTATCCTGTCCCAGCAACACTTGCTTTTTATAAGAATCTTAAAAAAGTCGACAACTTTGCATGCTTGATGCATCTTTTCTTTTCTCAGCATGTTTCCTATCATCATATGTAAGAGTAGTCACTAGTCACATGCAGCTCACTCTTAACTTTATCTATACTTTTCACAATTGTTTATAGCAGAATACTAACCAAGAACTTGCTGGGCTGTCAAACGCTTTTTGGGATCTGGCTCTAACATCTGCCTCACAAGATTTTTTGCAGTTTCGGAAACTTGAGGCCATGGTTCCCTCTTAAAATCAAGCACTCCTCTTAAAATTGCTAGTGCAACACCTTGCTCAGTTTCTGAAACAGTTGCAATCGAAAACTCAGTTGAAACAACATCAAATATCTATACACGCACACACGTACTGCAAATATTGTACTTGATGTGATTCAAGAAGTGTATAACATCAAAAGACACCTTACAAATAAGTTGGAAAAGGAAAAAAGAGAGAACAAAAATACCTGCCCAAAAGGGAGGAACACCACATAACAAAATGTAAAGAATCACACCAGCACTCCAGATATCAACCTCAGGTCCATAATTTCTCTTCAAAACTTCAGGTGCCATATAGTATGGACTTCCCACAATCTCAGAGAACCTTTCACCTGATTCAAAATTATTTCTAGATTAATTAACTTCCCAAGAATACGAAAAGAGAACAAAATATCAGGTCTATGGACGTCCTCGCCTAGACTCTAGACTACCCTTGGTCGCCTCCACAATAACCCCTGCCTAGATCTTGACCCCAATCTATCACCCACCCACTGCCTTTTTACAACACTGAGAAGCTTTTCCCAGATTCCATAGATAGATTCAATTGAGAACCTATTTGTAAATTGATAATAAAAAGTCATTCCAATACCAAATTTAGCACAAATAAAACCTCAATTCCCACAGAAAGAAAACTAGAGAGAGAGAGAGAGAGAGAGAGAGAGAGAGCACTTACCGGGCTTGAAAAACACTGACAACCCAAAATCAATAGCCTTGAGAGCAGAATTCTCCTTCTTGTTAGCAAACAAGAAATTCTCCGGCTTCAAATCTCGATGTATAACCCCATTATGATGACACATCCTCACCACCTCCGCCACCGTCTTCGCCACGCCGGCAGCCGCCCTCTCGCTGTAATGCCCACGCGCCACTATTCTGTCAAACAACTCCCCACCCTCGCACAGCTCCATCACCAAATGAACCGCCTCGTTATCTTCGTAGGTGGCGCGTAGCTTCACGATGTTCGGATGCTCCGGCAGGCTCGACATAATCGCCACCTCGCGACGGACGTCCTCAATATCCACCGCCGTCCGGAGCTTCTTCTTCGAGATTGACTTGCACGCGAGGGCGTCGCGCGTCTCCCGGTCTGTGCAGAGGTAAGTCACTCCGAATTCGCCACGGCCGAGCTCACGGCCAAGGATATACTTATCGGAGATTTTGGTCCGAGGGATGAAGTCCTTGAGCACTCGGATCGGCGTCGGAGATCGAGAGTAGGGGTTAGGGTAGCGTTCGCGGGCTTTTTTCCCATTTTTGGGGGTTTGCGGGTTAGGAGATGGGGGCTCACTCTCTGAAGGTCTTATACAGGCGTTGCAATTCCCCATGGTGGAAGGTTAAAGAGATAGTGAGAGAGAGGTGGAAGTGTAGAGCTTGGTGGTTGCGCCGCCGTCAATGGCGGTGGTGGGTAGTGGCGGAGGAAAATAGCATTGTCTTGTGAAATGAGAAAACGCGGGTCAAATTGGACAATTTCTTGACATTTCAAAAAAGTCTTTTCTTCTTTAATCATTATTATAACATGTAATAAATACTTGTTTTATATTCTACTTTTTTTTTTAATTAATTTCAATCAACTCTTATTATTTGCACATAAAGCTCAACTTATAAACTATGGTAAATATTTTTTTTAATTAACTATGATATATATATATACTTAATATAAAATTTTAAACTAGAAAAGGAATATATATATATATATATATTATAAATTTATTTTGAACAAGTGTATATAATTTTGTAAGATATAACTTCGTGCAACCTATAATTTAAATCTATTTTAACAAATTAATATTTATTTTATGGTTACGAATGAATTGATTTGTCTCACAAAATTAGATTAGTTTTATGAAATTTCTTTTTATATATAGTCGTATAGTAATAGTAGAGAAGTATGCTGATTTATATTTCTTGTGTTGGAAGATAAATAGGATGGGGTCGAAAGTCAAGACATTTTATTTTTATTTTTATTTTTACAACCATAATTCCACAAAGGAGTAGGAGGAAATGAAGAGTGTAATAATGAAGACTATGAAGTTAGGACCAAGAAATTGAAGATAATAAATAATGATGTTAGCTTGGTGGCTTTGATTTACTAAGTCGTCCCAATAATGACACCTACCAACCACCATAATCATTGGTTCCAAAAACCATTATCATAACTCATTTTATATATTCTTATATTTACATATATCAAAATTAGAGATAAATAATGTTCACATCGTAATCTCTTTTCTATAAAAAACGAGTACAATATTATTATAAAGTTGATAAAGAAAAAAAAAACCTACGATCCAAATATTATGAAACAAATATTATTTAGATTTATGTATTGCATGATATGATGCAAAAATATAGACTTGTTTTTAAAGAATTGTAATAATATTATATTACGAAATGGAATCTTGCTTCACTGATTAGAAGTGAGATTTGAAATCAATTTAATTTGTCCCTAGGGGCTAGGTGAAGGGTTTTTCTTCTTCTGTTTCCTTCTGTTTTACTTTTTATATTTTAATTAAAAATATGTGTAGTGTTAGGAATTATAAAATGGAATAATAGTAGTTGAATGAGGTTGTTAACCAATTACACTTTTTTGGTGACTATTTCCTCTTTTGATACCTAACTATAGAAAATCAATTTATTTATTTTTGCATTTATTTGGTACTATTCCTTATTTTCCACTTAATTTGTATTAATATATGCATGTATTATTACTGTTTCCTTTATATATTGATGATTAACTTGTAATAACTTGTATTAAGTACATAAGTGTCGTTAAAAAAAAAAAAACTATATATAAGTTCAATTATATGTTGTCAAATATTATTAATAGAAAATCTGGAATATATATATATACACACACACTAGCACAAGTCCTGTATTACACGGATTTAAATAATTTGAATTAGTAAAATTAAAAATCTTAAAATATTATTTATATTGAATTTTTTTTAATGATTTTATGTTATAACTATGACTATAGTTAATAATAAATATAATGTAATTTTTATTAATATATTATTTAACTATTGAAATAAATAATTTTTAATATGTGTAAATAAATTATAATTTAAACAAATTAGAATTTTTTTAAAAATTTTATTTGTTATTTTTTTTAAATTTTAGATTTAATATTGTAACCTTAACAATAATAATAAAATAACAACAACAATAATAACAACTCGTATATTTTATTGTTGATTTTTAGAGAAAATGACTTAAATTATTTAAACATTTCCATCGTAAATTAATTTATATTTTTATTAATATATTTTTTCAAAATTTATTTAAAATTTTAAAATATTTTATATTGAAAGTCTACTATTTTTTTTCTTATATTTCTTATATTGGAAGTCATTTAATAGTCCACCATTTCATAATCATTGAATTTTGTAACTTTCTATTTTTAATTTATATTTAAAATTTTAAAAATAAAAACAATAAAAATGTGAGACAATTGTAAGTTTGATACATGTCTCTATTGGTCTTAATTATATATATATATATATATATATATATAAAAAGATTAGAAATGTGTTAATTGAGGGTTAGATCTCACTAATTGATATGGTAATTCTTTTTAATTAATAATAAATATGTTTGAAATATGTTTCTAATACATTATGTTAGGAAATTTTATATTTAGATTTTGATGAGACAAAACAGTATTGTAATAGAAAATAGAGTACCCCATTTTTCCATACTATTTAAGTGGAAACCTAGAATAATTTTCAAGTCTTAAAAGTTGAAGATGAAGAATGAGAAACTCAAAAATCAATAAGAATGAAGTTACTGGTAGCAGTCGGATACAATAAAGAAATCATATCAAATACTGCATACAATAAGCAGCAGATACAATAAGCAGCAAGCAAGAATATAATAAGGTGAATAGAAAGTCTCGTTGCAGTTTCAGGTTGCAGTAAGCTGGCACAACATTCCAGAACTGAAAGTAGACTTAAAGCAGGAAGAGACAGTCACGCACAACAATGTTGTACAAGAAGATCACTGTTATCCTATAATACATCTTGTTAAATGTAGCCAGTAGAGACAAGTGATTTAACTATACAAAAAACCAGTGTCTCGCCGACACGTGGACTGACAGACTGCAACAACCCTGAAACACATTACAGTCACATTAAATGAGTTGTAGAATAAAACAAGGGATTCATCCCCATAATTTCAAAGACATTGAATGTAAGATGAAGGATGATCAAAGGGAAT
This sequence comes from Scutellaria minor, assembly GCA_954870855.1. Taxonomy (NCBI): domain Eukaryota; kingdom Viridiplantae; phylum Streptophyta; class Magnoliopsida; order Lamiales; family Lamiaceae; genus Scutellaria; species Scutellaria minor. The sequence goes on from OX940737.1 coordinate 9,796,833, forward strand.
TCAAATTCAAATGAAGTATGTCTCTCTTCAACGAGCACATTTCTTAAATTTATAAATAGAGGAAGAGTTGACTAAAGAAATTACTGAAATACTGATACTCAAAATTCACTCTCGCAAGAACAAGTACTCAAGCCTTATATTCTCTAAGTTTTCAATCACTCAACCTTCTAGTGAAGTAGTCAAGCCTTCGAGACATCAAACTCCAGATTCATCAAGGCTGCATGATCAATTTTGAAATCAACGGTCGTGATCACATGACTGTTGATGATCTACGGTGGAGATCGGCTGAACCGCCGGTTCACCGAACCGGAACCGGCGGTTCGAATCGGCCGATTCTTTTTTTTTTTTTAATTTTCAATGAAATCTATAAATACTCCCATTCCATTTATATTTTTCACACCAATATTGATTCAATCTCTCTTTCAATTCTACTCTCTCAAGCTCACAAACTCCATCTTTGATCAATTTCTAGCTCACTTTATTTTTTTGTTGTTCTTCAATTTTTTCTTCAATCTCTCTCTAAAAAAAAATGTCTCGAAGAGGTTCTTCATATGCCGGTTTATCTCGTGGGAAGGGAAAGCGTCCGATGCCAATGCCGCTACTATAATCTTTCCACGACGATGATGATCTTGATTATATTGACTCGTATCAATGTAATCAAGATGATTTGGAGGCGATGTTGGGCCCTAACACCACCACCGTCTTTGCCGAAGAAGAAGAGGTGCCGAGAGAAATGCAAGAGAGTGGCAATACAACACGCACCACTACTCCTCAACAACCTTCTATCCTTCGGAGTGACATTTTTTCCTTCCATTTTAAGAAGGAGAAAGTGCCGAATAACAACACCGACTACATTGTGACGTGCAACTATAGTTCGAAGATGTACAAGTTCAAGCATGGAGGAGGCTACAGGACATTCAACAACCATGTGATGAAAAAGCATCCCGACAAGGTGGGGCTCGATCGAGGGCAAACGCAACTTCGGGAATTTACCGGTTCTTCTCAAGGTGGAGGTATGGATTATATAACTTTTAAATTTAGTCAATTAAACACTAGGAGAGGCGTAGTTGAATTCATAGCCGAAAAACATCTTCCATTTAATTTTCCTTGTGATGATGCTTATGAAAAATTCACTAGTAAATATTTACAACATGCAAGTAGAAAAATTTCTAGAAACACCGTTACTAGGGATATAGAAAAAACCGTAGGAGAATATAAATTTAAATTAATTGAAGACTTAAAAAATTTAAAACAAAAAATTTCTATATGTAGTGATATTTGGAAAGATCCTTATAAAATGCATAATTATATGGGTATCACTTGTCATTGGATAGATGATGTATGGAATGTTCAAAAATGTTTAATTGCATATATTGATTTTGATGAAACACATTCGGCTTTACACATTGCACAAAAAATGCGACATGTTTTAAATGATTACGGTATTTTAAGAAAAATATTTTTGATAGGATTTGATAATGCTAGTGGTAATACGGTGGCTTTACCTTACTTGATTGACTTTTGTCGACCTCTAATTGGAGGAATTTTTTTTCATATTCGTTGTATGTATCATTGTTTAAATTTATGTGTTCAAGATAGATTAGAATCATTAGATAGATACATTAAACCTATTAAAGATGCAATTTATGAAATTGCTAACTCTACGGTATATCATAAAAATGGGCTAGATTTTGTAAGAAAAATGATGTTGAAGTTAAAAAATTTATAATCGATGTTAAACACCGTTGGAATTCTACTTTTTATATGTTTCAAGATTCTTATAATATAAACAAATGCTTTGTGAATTTTATTTAGAAAATCTACATGATAAAGTTGTTTTATTTGAAAATTCATGGGATGCATGTCTTAATCTATTTCAACTTTTAAAATTTTTTGAAGAGACCACTAGAGAATTAAGTGGTTGTTATTATCCTACTTCTCCTATAGCTATAGATAATTGTGTTAAAATTGCTCTAATTTTAAATGAATATTCAACATGTGATATTTTAGATTCAACATGCTTAGTAATGAAAACAAAATGGTTAAAATATTTTCATGAAATCCCCGATATATTTTTATGTGCTAAGTTATTAGATCCTAGAATTAGAGAAGATGGATTAGAAGAATTGCTAAATATATATTATAATGCATTGTTCCCAAATATGATATTAAATGATTATGATTTATGTGATTATATTCCTAGCCCTAGTGAAGTTGTAAGTAGAACTAAGAAAAATTTATACGATTTGTTTAAATAATATAAACAAATGTAAGGTGATTCGACACAATCATCTAGTTTTCAAGCGGTTCCGGCACTTAGTAAATTTTACAATTTTTATAATGTTAGAACACAAAAACGAGTTAGAGGTAGTAACCCTTGTCAAGAATTAGATAATTATTTAGGTGCCACATTTGAACAAATTGTATTTGAATCTCCTATGGATTTATTGAAGTGGTGGTCAAGAAGGACCACCACTTATCCTATTCTAACCACTATTGCTAAAGAAGTTTTTACAAGTCCCGCCTCAACCGTTGCGGTCGAACATGCTTTTTCCAAAGAAGGGCACATGTTGAATCTAAGAAGATCGAAGTTGACGAAAGAGAATGTACAAAACATTACTCTCCTTGAATTGGGTGAGAGCAAGCAACCGTCAACAAGATCTCGATCTCTCGAACTTAGACTCTGAAGGAGATGACACCTACGGATACGATTCAAACACGTCCTCATCCGCCGGAACCAATGAATGAAGATAAGTTTAGGTGAGTTAGAGAACTACGTGAGATTTGGTTCCTTCATTTTGACAAGGATACGTAGGAAATTTCATTCTAAGTATGGAAGTTACACTTTCAATCTTAAAATAAAACTCAAGCTCTTTCAAATTTTTTTTTCCTCTTCTTCAATTTATTTTATACAAAGATGAAAAATTGTAGTATTTTAAATTCAAGTCTTCAATATTGTAGTATGATTCAATGAATCATGATTGTAATATATTGAGTTGTAATATATGATTTTGAACATATATTGTACTTGTATTTCTAAATTTCTAATGTTTTATTGTGATGTTTTAATTGATTGTATTTTATTACTTTTCACTCATTTTACTTTGTTAAAAGTCTTCAAAACTTTATATAAAAATCTAAAGACTAAAATTATGAAATATTAAACAATTCATGCCAAAAAAAACAAGAAAAAAAAAATAAATAAAAAATAGAAAAACCAGAAACCGAACCGCCGGTTCGGAATCGTAACCGAAACCGAACCTCCCACGGTTTGGTTTCGGTTCGCACTTGGGTGGTTCGGCGAACCGCCGGTTCTGAACCATGAACCGATCGGTTCGGAACCATGAGCACCTCTACATTCACCTATATTGGATCCAAAAAATAAATAAGAACTTGTGCATGTTGAATATAGTCATATCAGAAAATAAAATATATGGGTAGATGCGTGATTTGTTCCCTTATGCATATGTCAGCTATAAATTTTGAATAATATGACTTTGTAATAATGGGACAATTGAATAAGTCGGGACATTTTTTAGCATCGTTAATCTCTTCACCTTATTTTCCTTTTTGTTACCAATATTAAAAATTAAAATCATATGCAATATGAAGTATTTATATATGATTTGATAAATAAATTAATTAAGTATGATATAATTAAATATTCATTATTAAGGATTCCTAACAAGTGGTTTAAATAAAAATTAATTAATTACCAACAAAACTTAGTGGTTGTTGGAACAAGAATTGCATACTAAACAAATTAGGAATAACAAATCACATTTTTTTCATAATACTTATATAATATTATTAATTTATTTTTTTAATAAAAAATTGGTCTTCTAAATTTGCCTCATTTAATTTTTCTTCTTTTATCTTTCACCTTTTAATTGTTAGTCATCTATGATTAAGAAATATCATTTTAAGTCATCAATCCGATATAGGAGGTAATTTTTTTCAATTAAATTTCATTTAACATAATTTTTTTTTTTTTTTGTAATTGAAATAACACTAAATTTTTTTAATAATAAATTTGTATTTTTCATTTAACATTGCTAAATTAATATTAATAACTAAAAAAATTATTTTCCATCCTGATCGTGGGTTAGATTTTTGTTATTAATTATTAATATTAATAATATAGGCATCCCAAACTTATGCATATTAATAAAAAAAAGTTTATTTTCTAATTATTAATATTAATTTAGGCATATTATATAAAGAATAAAAATTTACGATTAATTTTTTTTAGTATTCTCTCAATTAGGAAAAAAAAAGGAAACTTTTTTTGGTGTTTTTTTGGTGTTGAATTAAATTTTAGTTTTGAAAAAAGTTCACGTACTATAGAAGATTATAGGAATAAAAGTGATAATTTAATATAAAAATTTAAAATCAAAAATAAAAGATAAATAATGAAAAATCCAATACTACGAACTCTTTTTCCCTTCATATTATTATGAGCATTAGCATATATGAAAATAATAATTTTATTTCAAGGGAAAATAGGAAGCGTTTCAACTCTGTATCTGACCAAACTATCTACTCTCCCCTTTAATCCCCTTCAATTCAATTCAATTTAATTAAATTATATCTTTAATAATTATTAAGTTACTTTCGTTAGGTTGAAATAGAAAAATAAATAATATGTATTATTTTAATCATTAATATTATCTCATTTATTATGTGTAAAGATATAATTGAATTTTTAAAATATATAAAATTAGAGAAGATTAAATTTTAAATGCACTTAAGATAAAATTAGGTTGAAATAGAAAAATAAATAATATTTATTATTTTATTCATTAATATTATCTCATTTATTATATACAGGGGTGTTCAACCGGTTCGAACGTCGGTTTCGATTCTGAACCGGCGGTTTGACGGTTGGGAAATATTAAAATCGGAACCAAACCAAAATCGGAAATATTAAAATCAGTTCCGATTTCGGTTTACGAACCAACAGTTACATCGGAACCACCGATTTGGACGGTTCGTTTTTTTTTTTTTAATTGGGCACGGTCGTGCCCTAGCGCATGGACCATGCCCCGTATACCAGAGGCACTGTGATTGGCGCACAGGTGGCCGTGTCCTGGAGCACGGCCATGCTCGAGCGCATGTTTTTTTTTTTTTTATCTTTTGAAGTTTTGATTGATTAATTGATTTAAATTTAACATTGTATTTGTTTCTAATTTCTAAAATTGAAACTAACTAAAGAGTAAAGACTAAGTCACTCAAGTACAAACTACAACTTACAATTTATACATTTTAGGATAAATTTCATAACAAGACCCAATTTATAGTTTATTTCTCAATTTTAGAACCAATTTTTAAAGTTTCTCAATAAGAGGTTCAATTTAACATTTTTTTTTTCTCAATTTAAGGCTTGAAATTTAGATTGAGTTTTCAATTCAAGATAAAATTCCATTTTCTTTTTCTTTTTTCTTTTTAGTTATATTTATAAATTTAATTATATTTTAATATGTATTTATATTTTAGATAAAATAAGACAAGTTAGTGCAATTTTGGACGATCTTCATCCGACTTATATTAATTTATATAAAAAAGAACGAGAAAGAAAGATATAATTAATTCAATTCATAAAATATAGTTTATATTAAATTGATTAAAATTAAAATTGGGTTTCTGAACTTTTATTCATAAATTAAGAAAACAAAAGGAATCTTAATTTTATGAAATTAATTATATAAATATGTTTAACTTAATACAAGTTAGATGAAAATCATTTCAAAATTATTCTAACTTGTTATAATTTATCTAAAATATAAATACATATTGAAATATTAATAAATCTATAAATATAATTAAAAAAATGAAATTTTGTCTTGAATTGAGAACTCACTCTAAATTTCAAGCCTTAAATTGAGAAAAAAAAAAGTTAAATTGAGCACCTTATTGAGAAACTTTATCTAGAATTGAGAACTAAACTATAAATTGGATCTTGTTATGAAGTTTATCCAAAATTTTTATAAATAATAAAGTAGTAAACTACTAAATTGATTATTGATATGGATTAAAATATAAAAAATATTAAAATATAACTAATTTTTCATAATTACATTTCCCAAAATGAATTAAAAAAAAGGGTGCGGCTATCCGCCACCCGGCACCGCCACCAACAGCATGCAACCAAACACACACAATAGCACACATATATACACACACTCATGCACGTTTCATGTATATATATACACTGTCCTTCTCCGGTGCCGCCACCCATGACTGCACCGGCCCTCCAACACGGTGGTCTCCGGTCTTCATCTCCGGTGAGAAGAGAGAGAAAAAACAGAAGAGAGAGAAGGTGGTGTAAGGGTTAGGGTTAGGGTTTCAAGGCTATTTTTTGCCGTTTTCCGGCGAATGAGAAATCGGAATTAAATTCCGAGACCTATCCTAGATTCGTCTCGTCGAGACGAACGTCGTGTGCGAAAATCGGCCAAATCCGACAATGTTGGATTTTTCCGGCCACCGGCCGGCGGCAGCGGCGGTGGCGCCGCCGAGCAGAAAACTAAAAACGAGAGAGAGAAGGGAGGAGAGAGACTTATGAGTTTTCGGTGCGTTCGGCTCGTTCGGAAAAACGGTGAAAAAATGAATCAGGGAAGGCCCTATTTATAGAATTCCGGAAAGTTACTATTCATCGAAAATATCCAAACACTATTCATCATTTGACTTTTCCCATGTTACTATTCACGTAAATATCTTCATTTCCATTCTCCGTAAATATCTTCCGATTTTCCAAAACTTCCGGCTTTGCCCTTTCTGTCGTCATTCGAGCTACGGGTCTCCGATTGACCCCTAGTTCGTTTATATCTTCTCATTTTTCTATTACACATCTAATGATATAAAAATATCTTATGTTCCACGTCTAATAAAATTATCAATCTAAAACGTGCATTAAACACTTATCTGAAACACACGTAATTAATTAAACAGTCAAAGCAGACGCACATAAATATTAAGTCATGTGTTAAAATATTTAATTAATAAATTATGTTTCATTTTTGGTCCGGGGCGCTACAAAATTTACTGACAAAATTTCCATTGGTAAATTGCGTTAAATTGCTTGGTCTCAAACCTCTCTCTCTCTCTCCCAGACTGTCGTGTCGTCGTCGTCCTCCCACCATGCCCGCCGATCCCTCTCTCACTTGATCCTCTCTCTCTCTCATCGTTCCCTCCCCTTCGACCTCCGTTGTCGGTCGTCTCCAGCGACGCAACCCCCACCCCTAACATCCCCCTCTGTCCCCAACCCCTACAACCCCCCTCATCCTCCAACCCCACCACCCAACAATCCCCTTTGCGTCATAAAATCATACATACGACGTCTTTTATATCGGTCGTTTTGTCGGTGTAGGGTACACACACTATATTTATATTTAATTAATTCATTAAGTTATTGTATTTTGCATGTGAGTTATGTTTTGATTAGATTAGTACAAACAATATAATTATGTTATGAATGTATAAGTTGAAAATTCTACTAGAATTAGGGATTGTTGAATGTTTCTGTTGGTGTTGAATTGGATATTGTTGAATGTTTTTGTTGGAATTACCCATTGATGCTTGTTGAATGTTGATAGATAGTTGAAGTTTTAAATATTGATAGATTTTTGATAATGTTGGAATTATCATTGAATGTTGAGAATTGCATGTTGATCTTATGTAGGGACGGATAGAGCAAAAACTTAGGATTTTATGCACGTCGAATTGTTGTTTAAATTTCATTAGAATTGCCTGAATTTACTATTGTTATCGTTCCACCCTTATCAGGCATTTGAAATCAATTGCATTTCGAGAATATGTGTTGGTCCTAAGTGGTATAGAGGTTCAGAGAGGGTGAATGAACCTCTATCGACTTTTGAAAATCTTTCGAACTTGCAGCACTGTATTCTATAATAGAATACAGCGCAGAATGCAGTACAGTTTATTGTGCTAGAATGCAACGCAACTTGCTATACCAGAGTTCTTATTCAAGAGAAACTTAAACCTTTTAATAGAGCTTCTTTTGAAAACTTTTTCGGAAATATGATTTTTTAGAACAACTTTAATGCAGAATAATAGAGATGTATGAGCAGCAAGATATAATCACAGAAATACAAAAACTTAAGGATAAACACATAAGACTTATAGTGGTTCGAATGTGGTGTAGTCCTTCTATATCCACTCTACTTCTTCTCCGATGATAAACTTCATTAAGTAAGATTGTTTTACAGGACTCGACCTTACAATCTATCAACCTAGAAGTTTTCACCTACTACGATTCAGCTTCAACACAGGTTGCTTGAATCAAACAGGTTGACCCATACAGGATCCTAAACTCACACAAAGTTACAACATTTAACTCCTATGGCTAAACACTCAGTAAGGATCTAAATCTTGTCAATTGAGGACACCACTAAAACAACCTAAACACACAACACAAAGGTTAAAAGTATATGAGTTTTTTTCAACTGGTACTTGAAGCAGCCTTGATGATTCTTGAACTCGAATGCTTCTAATGCTTGGCTGCTTCTCTTAGAGGTTGAGTGATTGAAAACTTTGAATGTTGAGAGCTTGAGAGTTTGTTCTTGCTAGAGCGTGCGTATTTAATATATCAGTTTTTCAGTAGTTGCTCTAGTAAAGTCTTCGTCTATTTATAGGTGTGAGAATATATCCGTTGAAAGGAGACATACCCCTTTGAATTTTGAATCCTCTTAAGTATTTTTTGAGCTCACATTAATTGTCTCTGAAAGTTTGCAGTGAATATATCTTGTCTTGCACTCCAGGTTATTTAATGCGGTTGTACTAGATTGTAGGTTTGTTGCAGTCTGTCAGTCCACGTGTCAGCTGTTTACTGGCTCTCGGTACTGTTTTATTAGTTTGTCTCTACTGGCTAGTTTCGAAGAGATATTTCCTTGGACAACATTTATTTTCCTCGTACTGCATTGTTGTGTGTGAATGTCTAGTCATTCTTTATGTTTTCTTTTGACTTTAGAATGTAGCACAGGTTTTTTGTAACCTACTGTAGTTAATGTAGCTTTTTGTTCAACTTGTGGTATTCGTTCTGTTTCATGCATTGTTGTATTCATCTGCTCACTGTATTTTAATAGTATTTAGTAGCGATTTTTCTTGCTGCTTCCAGCTGTAAACAGAAACTTACTTCTTGATCAATTGTCCATTGAATTTCGAAATCCTCTATTCTTCAGCTCAACGTTTAGACTCAAAATTATTTTAAGTTTCACTTAAACGGTATGAAAAATGGGGTACTCTAATTTCTTATTACATTGCTGTTTTGTCTCATCAAAATCTAAACATAAATTTCCTAACAATATGTAAATAAAACTTTAACTAAAATTTAATTTCAACAGCCCATATGAACTCAAAAAACACAATGTCGTAGAATCGTTAGTGGATGTACAATAGAGTTACCAACGGATATGTCAATCAAGAATTTTATAATGGTCTCGAGGAGTTCATCCAATTTGCAACTTCAAAATATATGTGGATGAATTGAGAAAAAATTAGGTGCCCATGTGAGAAGAAAAAAATGCTAGAGTAAGATATTTCGCATGCCGAATGAAGTGAGATATCATCTTTGTAAATATGGATTTCAACCTAATTTTGAAAATTGGATATTCTATGGTGAAGAAAAAATGTGATCGAAAGTGTTCATTCATTAATGATAATGAAGATGGTGATGATGAAAATGAAGATGAAGACTTGTCGGACGATAATCTACCATATGAAGGAGACAATGATTCAGAAGAAGTTGAAAATAAATCAATCTATAGTAGTGATGATTGAAACAATGTGTTATTTTTAATATGATTAGTTGTATTAAATAAATATTAACTTGTTTCAATGTTTTTTATTACTTCATTATTGATTTTTATTTATTCATATATATATAAATTATTATAATACTCAAAATATAATATTTATTAATATAATATTTTCATAAAATAATCAATATCTAAATCATAAAACATAATTTTGTTGCAGAAAATTAATTTTTAAAAAATTAAATAAATTAATACCGATGAAACTTATCAATCAGTAAAAAAATCAACAATTTTTTTAAAAATTATTTTATAATACTGATGAAATTTATCCATCGGTAAAAAAAATCAACATTTTTTATTTTTTTTAAATTTATTTTCTAATATCGACGGACACCACATCCGTTGGTAAAATATCATTTTTTTTAATTTAACAACGGATAATTACCAACAGAATAAAAAAACCGTCAAAAATAATTATTTTTTCACGGAATTTCCACATTTTTTCCACGAAAATTCTACATTTATTTTCAAAGTCTGTAAGTAAAGTCGTTGGTAATTTACCAATGAACCACTTATTCTATTGGTAAAATTTTACCGACGAGCATAATTGTGACTAAATTTTGTGACGGATATTCCATCGGTAATAAATTAGCAATGAAATTTTCTAGCATATCGACGGATGGAAAATTCTGTCAGTAAATAGTGCGATTTTTATAATGTGAACTTGTGGGTGAGTGTGAGAGTACATGGGAATGCGTGAGGTGCGTGTAATGTGGTTCCCGAGTGTTTGTGTTCATTTAACACTCCATTTATATTTACAAGATTAACAACAAAAACCACCGAGTGTTTGTGTTCATTTAACACTCTCTTTATATTTACGAGATTAACAACAAATTCTCAAATTGTTATGAAATAATTATATGAAATGTGGATGTCTTTTGCCCTTCCATCTTTCATGAGTTACATTCCTCCAATACATCCCCCACTTATTTCCCATATTATGATTCATATTAATATGTATTAAATTAGTCCATGTATGATTCTTCTATAAATAGGTGGTCTGCCACCTTCATTTGTAAGCTAAAAGGAATAGCTTGAACCTACATAGTGAAATATAATATTTTATCTACATCTTGTCTTCTTCTACTTTCTTCTCTACTTTGTTTATTTTATATTAGTTTCACAATACGTTATCAGGATGACGAGTCTCTATCTTAAGAGTCAAAGTTGAAAATATTTGGAGAAGTGAATTGGATAAGCACTATTATATATTTTGGATACTTTTGAGGTAACATCTTTCTTTTGATCTTTGTTTGTTTTCATTATGGCTAACCTTACAAAGTTAGAATTTGCATCTCTTGACATTAGTGGAAAGAATTATTTATCATGGGTATTAGATGCTGAAATTCATCTTGAAGCAATGGATCTTAAAGATACCATTGTTGAGAAAAATAATGCCTCAAATCAAGATCGGGTCAAGACAATGATTTTCCTTCGCCATCATTTGGATGAAGGATTAAAAGCTGAATATCTGACTGTGAAAGATCCTCTTGTATTATGGATGATTCTAAAAGAAAGATATGATCACCTGAAGATGGTCGTCCTTCTAAAAGCCCGTTATGATTAGCTCCATCTATGACGATAAGATTTTAAGTCTGTAAGTGAATATAATTAGGCAATGTTCAGGATTGCTTCTCAATTAAAACTATGTGGTGAAAATATTACTGACAATGATATGTTGGAGAAAACATTCTCTACTTTTCATGCCTCGAATTTGCTCCTACAACAGCAATATCGAGAAAAAGAGTTTAAGAAGTATTCTGAACTCATTGCTTGTCTCCTTATCGCGGAGCGAAATAATGAATTATTATTGAAGAATCATGAGTCCCGACCCACTAGTGCTAGTCCGATCCCTAAAATGAATGCGACTCAATCCCAATATTTTGGACGTGGTCGTGGTCGTAGTTGTGGTCGTGGTGGAAGCCAAGGACGTTGTGGTCATTATCGAGGACATGGTCGTAGAAAATATTCTTCTTATAATAATAACAATCTCGACCGTAGCAAGAAATAAATTGTCTCCCAGAAGAAAAATAATGGAGAAAAGAAAATTTATGAAGATAAATATTTTCGATGTGGCATGGAAGGTCATTGGTCCTGTATCTGTCGAACTGCAAATCATATTGTTGAACTTTATCAAGCATCCTTGAAAAAGAAGGATAAAAATGTTGAGACAAATAATAAGGATAAAAATGTGAAAACAAATCTTGTTGATGGAAATGTCGTTTATAATGGCCTTGATGATTTAACTCATCTTGATGTGGCCGATTCTTTGTGGATCCTAAAGATCCCAAAATAAATTGAATGTTGAATACCCTATGTATTTTAAATTTTTATTATGAATTTTATATGTTATAAATAATATTTTGCATCTTTTAATTGTATATATAATTTCTTCCTGAAGAAGGAATGGATGCCAAACCATTGGGATTAAATAATAATGGTGATATTTGTCTAATTGATATTGCTTCTACGCACACCATTCTTAAAGATAAAAAATATTTTTCTCATATAGAAAAGAGGGGGATAAATGTTAATACTATAAGTGGTAGTGCAAACTTAATTGATGGCTCTAGAAGAGCCACCATATTTCTCCCTGAAGGAACTAAAATTGTCATAGATAATGCATTCTTATCTTCCAAGTCTCGTAGAAATTTGTTGAGTTTTAAAGATATCTACTGAAATGGGTATCATATCGAGACTTTGAATGAGAAGACTGTTGAATGTTTGTTGATTACAAAAACTATTTCTGAAAAGAAATATATATTAGAAAAGTTGTATTCACTTTCTTCTGGCTTATATTATACAAAAATAAATACAGCTGAAACACATCACCTAGTAGACCTGAAGTCTACAAATCGCAATGAATTTATGGTTTGACATGATCGCCTTGGACATCCTGGTTCTATAATGATGAGGCGAATAATTAAAAATTCACATGGTCATTCATTGAAAATCAAAAAGTGTTAAAAGCTAATGAGTACTCATGTGTTGCTTGCTCACAAGGAAAGTTAATTGTTATGTCTTCACCAGCTAAAGTGGGGACTGAATCCCCTACATTTCTAGAACGAATTCATGGTGATATATGTGGGCCTATAGATCTACCATGTGGACCATTTTGATATTTTATGATGCTAATTGATGCATCAACAAGATGGTCACATGTATGTTTATTGTCTTCTTGCAACCTGGCATTTGCGAGATTACTTGCTCAAATAATTAAGTTGTAAGCACAATTTCCTAATTATTCAATTAAGAGAATTCATCTAGACAATGCTAGTGAATATTCATCACATGCTTTTGATGATTATTGCATGTCAATTGGAATAAATGTTGAACATCCTGTAGCACATGTTCACACACAAAATGGTCTAGTCGAATCATTTATTAAACGTCTACAATTAATTGCTAGATCATTACTAATGAAATCAAAACTCCCTTTATCTGCATGGGGACATGCTATATTACATGCAACAACATTTGTGAGAATACGACCGACAAGTTATCATACTTATTCTCTCCTACAATTAGCATTTGGTTATGAGCCTAATATCTCTCATTTAAGAATTTTTGGATGTGCGGTTTATGTTCCAATTGCACCGTCTCAACTATTGGGATATTTCAATTGTTATCTTGATAAGACAAAACACTAGCACAATAAGACAAGAACAGTTTGCTTCAGGTATTGATGCCTAGTTTCCACATCACATGATTAAGGAAAGATCATGTAATGGTTTTCCAAGAGACAAGGAAAACCAACCTTAGAAGAAGTAAGAACACTTCTAAGGGTTAGCATGCTATAGGGAACAACAAGCTAGAAGAAGTATCCTTAGTAGAAAGGAGTTTGGATACTGGAGGAAGCTGTTAGCAGGCTGTGAGAAAGCTGTTCTGAAAGGAGAATTCAGAAAGCAAGTAAGCTGCTGCAAGAAACCTACAAGAGCTGCAAGAACCCATACTTGCAGCAGAAGTTGTCGAGGTTACAGGACCAGTTGAAGACGGGGTCCTTGCTGAAGACCTCAGGTGAGGCTGTTGTTCTGACAACACTCCCTGAGGATAAGAAGACCTCTGAAGGGGCGACTATTGAGACAGTACCCTTAGAAAATGTTCGAGGAGAAGCCGAGGTAACCGCTAAACAGCTAGAGACACCTCATGAGGAGGTTGATGTTGTTGCTGCTGCAAGCTCACAAGAACCTATCCAGGTTACAACAACAAAGGTTACTGAGGAAGCTGAGTCTGCAAGAAGCTGCTGCAAGAAAGCATATACAACAACACTGCAAGAAGGCAGTTACAGCATTACAACAGAGTAAGTAAAAACGACATGCAGCATCGTTGCAAGAAAAATATAGGAGCACTGCAAGAAAGGATACAACAGTACTGTATGAAGATACTACAAGAAGGTCTAAGTTACAGCAGCGCTGTAAAGAACTAACAGCTGCAAGCAGACTTAGGATACAGCGCCAATGACAAACAGTCAACTGAAGAAGTATCCTATAATCCAAGGAAGGATAAATGCAATACGAGGAATGAAGATTCAAGCTAGATTGAATAGAATCATTCGAGAGAAGATTGAAGTTGCAGACACAGAGCCAATACCGAGACGCCACGTGGACTGACGCACTGCAGAAAGCTGCGAGCCGCAATCACCGCATTAAATGCTCCGGAGAGAAAAGTCAAGTCGCATTAAATGCAAGTCATGCCTTTGGTCAAGAAGCTCAGATGCATTTAATGCGACCACAAAGAAGATCTTGGAGATCAGAGCTTGATTTCAAAGAAGGAGAAGTATCTCTCTTCAATGGATACTTCCCAACGGATAAAAACTCTCAAGATCTATAAATATAAGGTGTGGCTGATTAAAGAGATTGCTGAACAGAGTCGAGAGGAAACTCACATATCATCCAAAGCTTTTTAGTTTTCACATGTTCAGCCACTCAACCTTCTAGGAGCATGTCTACAACAACAAATGAGCTTTCAGAGACCAAGACTGCTCTTCACCAGTTGAAGATCTTTATTTTCTTTTTAATCTTGAAGCTGTGAGCGTAGGTTGTTTTAGGTGTCGTACAGTTGATAGGAGAGATCCTTGTTGTATGTATAGTTGTCTAAGTGTTAGGCAACTTCCCTGTGTGGGAGTGTGGAACCCTGTGTGGGTGTGTGGAACCCTATGTGGGTTAGCCTTTAGAGTTTGCAGTTGCTGTGTGGACGCTGGACTCTAGTAGGTGGTTAGCTTTGTAAGTTGATAGATTGTTAGGGAGTGTCCTGTAATTCAATCTTGCTTAACAAAGTTCCTGCTCGAGGTAGCAGTAGAGTGGACGTAGAAGACTTACACCACCTTCGAACCACTATAAGCCATAAGTGTTTTATTGTTTTTTTATCTGCGCTTTATCCTTCATATATCTCTGTCATATGTATAAAACATTTTGAAAAGGACCATATTTGAGAAAACCAATCAGTCTTGTGTCTTAAAAGCTTTATTTTTCCGCTGCGTATAAAACTCAAGTTACAGCGCGCAGCACTGCATCCTAGTGATGTAAGCAGTAACTGACTGGCACTGCAAGTTCAAGTAACTTGCAGAACAGTAAGTTTTAATATATTTTCAAAACCGACCAAGGTTCATTCACCCCCCTCTGAACCTCGGACACCACTTGGGACCAACATCAACGTACTAAATTGGGCCCCCAACGAAGATTGAAAATTTATGTTGGGTATGAATCACCTTCTATAATTAAATATATTGAGCCATTAATAGATGATTTATTTACTGCAAGATTTACAAATTATCATTTTGATGAATCACATTTCCCAACATTAGGGGGAGATAAAGATCAACTGAAAAAAGAAATCAATTAGAGAATAACTTTTAATTTTCTTGATCCTCGTACAAAAGATTGTGAACTTGAAGTTCAAAGAATTATACATTTGAAAAAACTTACAAATCAATTACCGGATGCATTTAATAAGAGTTACTAAATCTCATATTCCTGCAGAAAATATGCCGATAAAAATTGATGTCCCTAAAGGACAAATACTAAGTGTCAATGAATCTAAAACATGCTTGAAGCGTGGGAGACCTCTTGGTTCCAAAGACAAAAGTCCTTGAAAGAAAATAGAGTTGAATAATAATGAAGATTTCAAATTATACATAGTGACAAAATTCAATCTCCTCAAGAGATTGCCTCCGAAGATGTTGTTCCTAAAGAGCTAGCTCCCGAAGAGAATGAAATAATAGAAACTTCTATAAATTTTGTCATTACAAAAAAATGTTGCAATCGAAAAGAAACAATTATTGATAATATGTTTGCATATAATATGGCACTTGATATTATGGAAGAAGACGAGAATCATGAACTTAGATCGGTTGATGAATGTCAGTGAAGAAATGATTGGCCAAAATGGAAAGATGCAATCCAATCTGAATTGGATTCACTGGCAAAACAAAAAGTTTTTCGACCTGTAGTCCGAACACCTGAAGGTTGAAGCCAGTGAGATATAAATGGGTATTCGTAAGGAAATGAAATGAGAAAAATGAAATTATGAGATATGAAGCTCGACTTGTAGCCTAAGGTTTTTCTCAAAGAACGGGATTTGATTATGATGAAACGTATTCTCCTGTAGTGGATGCAATCACATTTAGATATCTTGTAAGTTTTACCATACATGAAAACTTTGAAATGCATTTGATGGATGTAGTGATTGGATATTTATATGGTAATCTTGAAAATAATATCTATATGAAAATCCGTGAAGGATTTAGCATGACTGAAACATGTAAGTCAAATCCTAGAGAAACATTTTCTATCAAGTTGCAAAGGTTTCTGTATGGGCTTAAAAAATTTGGATGTAAATAGGTGGCTGCCATCTTCATTTGTAAGCTAAAAGGACGAGTTTGAACATACATAGTGAAATATAATATTTTCTCTAAATCTTGTCTTCTTCTACTTTCTTCTCTACTTTGTTCATTTTATATTATATTCACGATACAAATATAATTGTAGGTAACTTTATTACTTGAAAATCATTTTAAATTGACAGGCCACGAATAAGTCCCATGATGATAAATTCACCTGGATTTAATAATACTGATTTTAAGTTGGTAACTTCCCAAACAATATTTGACTGAGTATGACTCTTGTGAAATTATTTCAGAAATCTAATTTCATAAAATTGATCAATTTATATTTTATAGTATAAAGACGTCAGTATACAAATTGACTTAATTAGATCGTGAATAGTGGTGAATATAAAAATCATCTATAAAATTTAAAAGAAAAAAAAATATTTGACTGCAAAAGAAATGGGACCTCATAAATAGAAAGCATGATGAAAAATACCTTTTGAAATCCTTCACATAGACTCTTCTTTATAGTCTGGCAAAAAGCATAGATTGCTATTTATAATCTATGTTTTGGATAGAAAGAGGATATTAAAGACTTTTTTGAGGGGGCAAACTTTAAACCCATCATGTTTGCTTATGGATGTTTTGCCTTTCAAGAGCGATATAATAAATTAAATTTTAAATAAAATAAACTACAATACTTTTAACAACTCATTTCATGGGTATACTTCAAAGAGAAAAGAGAGCAAACCTTTTTGAGGCTTTCCATTTTTATGTTGGTGATGTTTGGAATTTGTGTTCTCTATTGTAAAATTTGTTATTTTTAATACACATCACTTAAATATTAATGATATTATTTTATATAAATGTAAGTCAAAATCATATTTTCTTCTTTAATTCTTTTTGTGGGTTTAGTGGGTTGAATTAATAATTTTTTTTGTGTTTTATATTATAAGTTAGGGTTATTCTACAATACACCAGTGTATTAATACATGTAAAATGTGAACCATTGAATTTAAGTGTCTTAAATCCTAGTCATTAGATCAAAATTTTAGAATGATCGGATACCTGTTAAGCTGGTCACCAAATATACATGAGTAAACTTACAAACTGTTATATTGGTAAATTGTTTGACTAACCTAAATTAAATAAAAAATTGTTTAACTCTTCCTCATAGAAATATACCATATTCTTCCATTACTCTCCCTCCCCCTCCACCACCGACCGCCATTGTCATGGGCCATGGCTGCTAATATATATAGAAGTAGCTTACAAAATAGTATTGTTTTACTTGATTATAAACATAATATAATTTGAAATTATTTCACAAATGAATATAAATAAACTAAAAACATACACTATAACAAAAGTAAAAATTCAACGTTTAAATATGAAAGAGTGTTTGAAGAATAACATGAGGTTGGCAGAGTGGGAATTCAAATAAATGAAAAATGGAAAAACTATTTTTTTTTTTTTCAGATTAAAAAAGATCATCTCACGATCATGAGGTGGAAACTCTACTATCCACAACATAAATCCATTATTGTAACTCAATCTCTTATTTATATGTTATGAGTTGTTGATTCATTTGTCTCGGTAAATATAAATTATAAGACGATTGCATAAGAATCTTGCCAACTCTTTTTGCATGGCAAACATTTAACTTGAATGAAATTAAACTGGAGAAGTCAAAGATTTATAAACAATGAGTTGTAAAGTTGACTCCAATATACAAAGTCTATGGCCTATTAAATATTTGTATGATTTCAATTTCAACAATGCACGGCAAGTGTTTTTCAATAATCTTATTTTAATATTTAATATATCAGCTAGTAAAAGTATGAGTTGGTCTTGTGTGTACTTGGTGCGCATGCAATCCGGGTCGACCCAATTTTGATCCGGATCCGCGTGTTTTCAATTTTGACTTTTTTTTTTTTTTTTTTTTGCTTCAAGTTGTTATCTTTATGTTGTATTAGTGTGACATTTATGTATAAATATCATAACTTTTATGTAATGTAACTTAGAAAAAAAAATGAAGATTTTCAGCACAATTTGTACTGTATACCTTTATTTGATATTAATGTGACATTTATGTTATATTATGTCACATTTACGTACAAATATTCTGACATTTATGTAATATATAAAGATGCATAAAGGTCAAAAAATTTGTACATAAAGGTGACATAATATAACATAAAGGTCATATTGATATCACATAAAGGTATACAATACAAATTGTGCTAAAAATCTTCATTTTTTTTTTCTAAATTACAGTACATAAAGGTATGGATATTTATATATAAAGATCACACATTTATAACATAACATAAAGGTATACATATTTCCCCAGAAAATGCAAAAAATGGTCTAAGTGTTTAGCGTCCTCTCCCGGCGCGTGGATGGTCGTACCGGTTCGGGTCAACCCGCATTATACGGATCTAGGATCTGTACACCAATTTCACAAGAGTTTTTATCAAAAAATATATACGTCGTGGAAATTCGAATGCAACGACTTCAAAAAGTGAAAGTTGGTGAGACTAAGAATTTTGATCATTGAGGCACAAGATATTTTATTTATTTATCAAGAAAAACTCATATGAGAAATAAGTGGTAAAATACCCGTGTTTCCAACTATAACATATACTTCTTCCGCCTCAAATTAATTATCATTTTAACATTTGAAATTTGTCCCAAAATATTTGTCATTATAGGAATCAATTAATATTTTCCTCAATTCTTCTAAAATTACCCCCATTTATTCTTTCTTATTAAATGTTTTATTATCTCAAAGTGAGTATTGAAAATTTAAAAAGGAAGAAAAAATGGGTAGATCGATCATTTTGTAGGTCTCTTTAATTTGTATGAAAAATGCTAAAATATCAATTAATTTGGGACGGAGAGAGTACATTGAAAGATATTGCAATGTTGCGGGAAGGGATATGTCACTCATTTGTAATTTGTACGATATATATGAGACACTTTATATTAGTATACATATATATACATATGAAAATTTAGATAAAACACACATCTTCTTGCCAACAGGGTAGAGAAGGGATTTCCTAGAATTTGAATATTCCATTAGGGATATAAATGAACTAAGCCGTTCGTGAACTATTGACTTTGATTCGATAAAAGTTTGTTCAAATTCGTTTATTGTGATTTGTTGAAGTAAACAAACAAACTCAAACTTGATGATATTCTCGTAAGTTCTAGAACAAGTTCGTTAGAAGGCTCATGAGCTAGTTCATAAGATATAACACTAATATTTGACATTTTGATATATATTTTTTATACTTTTATTTATGATAAATATATAAATATCTAGTTATAGATATTTTTTATAATTAAATTTATAAATTAGATAATATATTATATTTCTTAAAAATATATAATTTATTTTGTTAGTAAGTTGATAATAATATAATTTGAGTAGCACTCTTGTGCACCTGGTGCACACATGCACTCAGGTCTGGTCCGGACGTGGGTTAACCCGAATCCACGCATTTTTACTTTTTATTTTTTATTTTTTTGCCCTGACCTCTATGTTATGTTAGTCATACCTTTATATATTAGTCATATTTTTATGTTATATTAGTCATACCATTATGTCTAGATATCATACTTTTATTTAATACTTTTAACTCTAAAAAAACCTTAATTTCGCCACAAATTTTCCATATTTACCTTTATGTGATATTACTTATACCTTTACATCAACATAGTCATAGATTTATGTAATATATAAAGGTACAACTAACATAAGTAAAAGGTATATCTAACATAACTAAAAGGTATGACTGTTATAACTAAAAGGAATGAAAGGTTAATATGTCCGTTTAAAAAAAATATTAAGGTATAACTAGTCTTACAAAAGGTATGACTAACATAACTAAAAGGTATGACTAACACAACTAAAAGATATAATTAACATAACATAAAAGTCGAACACCTGGGAGCATGTTTGGACGGATTTTGTCCGCGACCTAGTGGCGCATGTGGGCGCATGACGGGCCGGGTCGACCCGAACGCATAGATCTAAGGTCCGTGCACCAGGTGCACAAAAATTTGTCATATAATTTAGGCTTAATGAAAAAAAAAAAATCCAAAGCTTTATAGTTTTTTTCTATTTTAGCCAATTTTTTAAAAATTATCAATTCTAATCATAAATTGACCAATTGATTTCAATTTTAGTCAATTCATTATTTATGTTAAATTTCAATTATATATGTTGTGAAATGAATGTCACGTAGATAATAAATAAATGATACATCATGATTTAACTCTAATTAATTATGATTTAACTACGTTAACCTAAACAAATTAAAATAATAAGAAAGAAAAATTAATATAAAAAAATCACACATTCAACAAAAGAATAACTTCAAATTAAATATTCCCAATAATATCTTCCTGCACCAAATTTTGGCTCGTAATTTTTCGAGCACAACAAACGATATGAACTGCTCCACACATAAGGAGCTTCAAAATTACTTTTATCTTTTTTCTTTTTATTATAAAAACGTTTTTCCGTTATTTACATTTAAAATATTGATCATCTTTTCTTTTTGCATCTATATTTTTTTTAATGTAATTTCTTTGAAATTTGTATTATTTTTCTATTAAATTTTTTTGATTTGTTTGTATAAGTGAATAAAGTTATAGATAATGTCTTGCTTTAAATTTATGTTATATTGTGTTGTTTTCCTAAATTTTTATTTCTATATATATTTCATTTATTTAGGTTACTGTGAGTTAATCCATAATTAATTAGATTTAATTAGTTTTAGGTGATGCATCATTTATATATTATCTATGTGCACCCTCATCATCGCACACATTATCTATTTTTTACCAAAATCATGAATTGACTAAAATTGAAATCACTTGGTTAATTTGTGGTTAAAATTGATAATTTAAAAGAATTGCTAAAATAGAAAAACAAAGTAAAGTTTTGGATTCTCTTTACTATTAAGCCTATAATTTATTATAAATATTTATTAAGTTCATTAAGTCTCGAATAAGCTCGTGAACCATGAATATATTCTTTAAACTAAATTCGAGTTCGTTCGATAACTAAACAAACCAAACTCAAACATTTAATAGTTCGTTTCGGCTCGATTCAATTACATTCATAGATCCCATACACAACCCAAAACTTACTAAACACACCCGTCTTTTTATAAAATTGTAAATATAAAAATACATTTTTTAGGGTGTATTTAGTATACTTGACGTGTGTATATAATCACCCAATGTTTTTAGTTTGAATTTGATAAATATGTAAACTGAATGAAAAAGAAATGTGATTAATGAATTTAAACTCACAAAACAAACGATAAATATTACAACAGGTAAAACAACTCCCTTTATTTGACAACTTATTTCGCTTCAAGAAATAAAATTTGTGTCAACTTATTTATAATTTTTTGATAGTCGAGATGAGTTAATAATTTATTTATTTTTACTTTGGTACTACCTTGTGTTTTGCAATAACTTTTAGAGTTAATATCAAAAACCAATATTAACCAAGATATTTTCTTCAATTTACAATCTATTTATATATATTTTTTAAATTTGCATCCTAAAGTTCACGATTTTTTCAAATAGCAACCTAGGGCAATTTTCCTATCATTTTTCCAATTAAAATCTAATTTAATGTCTCGATTTTTTTGACCAAGTACATGATACACACCAAAACACTACACATTTGAAACTAAATGAAAGCCCCAAATCAATTTTTTGATTTTCATTCAATTCAAGCTCTATAAGCAAAAATCGGATGAAAATTTCAACTTTTGACATAAAATTAGGCTGAAAATGGTCCTATGTTGCAATTAGGGGGGGAAAAAACATTGAACATCATGATGCAATGAGAAAATAAAATTAGATCACAAATTCAAAAATATTATAGTTCAAATTTTGATACTAACTCTGACATTTATTAAGTGTTATATGTTAACCATGTCAGTTAGCATTTGTTGAGTACAACATAAAATTTAAAATTCATACAGCAAAGTGCAACATTTCAAAGTTTATATAAAAAAGTGTCAAACCACATATAGTTCGAATAAGAAAATGTTTTTAACCCCAATAATTATACGTGGTAACCCACATTCTTAACCATATATATTTATAAATATTCTCTTTTGTCAAGTTATTAAATTTTGTTCCTTTTTAGCCAAAAGAAATAATTTTTGCCAATAATACCTTTCTACCATTTGTGGTGTGATATGAGAGTACAAACTATATTAATGACGGTACGGGTGTGTATTATGACAGTACAAACTACATTGATAATGGTACGGATGTGTATTATGACAATACAAACTACATTAATAATGGTACGAGATATAATATGATGGTACATATTACATTAGTTGTGATATGAAGGTGTACTATAATGATACGAGCTTCATTAATAATGGTACGGGGTGATATGCGGTGGTACGAGCTGATATGGGGTAAAATATGATGATACGAGCTAGTACGGAGTGAAATATGGTGGTATAGATTGATAAATGGTGATACTATAGTCCAAAAATTTATTCTCTTGACTAAAAAAATAAAAAATTTAAATTCTTGGATAAAGAGGAATGTTTCTTTTTATAGTTCGCTATTTATATTTTCATACCGATCAATCTAAGATTATGATACATTTATTTTGTTTTACATCAAACCATACCCCGAACTTTCAGATTTTATTTTAGTACTTTCTTCTACTATTATTGCTCACATTGAATGCATTAATAAAAAAGTTCAATAAAACCAACATTTGAAATTCCAGGAGCTTTAATTAAACAGTGACTTGAGAATTCCAGGTAAAAACAAAGTTAAGTAAACGAACAAAATTAAAATATTCAGGACTTAGTAAAATAAAATAAAAAATGTAAAACCAAATCAAGAGTTGAAAAGCTTAGGAATGAGTTTTTACCTATAATCTATTAAGAATGCAGAGAACAATGAGTTAGACAGCAGTAACAGCTCATACATATGTCTCTCAACTGCAACATCACATAACCAAAGCATCAAGTCAAGGTTCAACAATAACCAACACATTATTAATCAGAAAATGCAAGAATTTTTCAAGTCTTGCAAACATACCGCTCATTGGGAGGTGAAGCTGCAGGGAATTTTCTTCGACAAAGTCATGAAGCACATAAGGGCGAACAAAGAAAACCGAACAGTTTTGTGAGTTGATCAGTATTTAACCTCGTTTACCACTTTCCCATGTACGCACCAATAGATCAAGTGATACAAACTCTAAAAATTGATTCTGTTACAACGTTTATACATCCTTAGGTCTATCCTCTTTTGCCCAACTCTCAGTCATCAACCACCAGAAAGGGAAATCCCCTGATAAGAACAAGAAATTATACTACATATCAACTCAATCAAGTACTGTCGTGGAATTATGCAAATCTAGTAAGAGCTTTCCTTAACCAACTAAATATATACATCCAATACACAAATTCATCAATTGAACAGACAATATATATGTGTGTGTCTATGTGTGTGTCTGCGTTACAAGTACTTTAACATTGCAGACAATCATCATTGCAAGGTTATAACTTTGATAAACAATATTCCATCATTAACAATTACTGGAGGTGGCATTATTTATCAGAAACAAAAACACTACATGAACCTAGCACACTAGTTTAGGTTAGAATCAGGTTATGCAGAATCACTCAATAACGAAAATGACCCGTCAGCATGTTTCACCCATTGGGGGAAAATAAGACTAGAAAAAGTCCTGCAACCTACACATTCAATTGATTAAAAAGGTAGTTGTTATAAATTTGAAATAGTATTGAATGTATTTAGATATAATTTTCAGGTTGAAATTAACCTATATAATCATATGACCCATATAGATGATTGATGAGTTGTTCATGTAATGTGATGAGTCAAAATACATGGATGATTTTGAGTTTAGATCGGATTATTCATCAATGAATGGGTGTTTGGGTCTTTTACACATAATTAAATAGGCTGGGTCCAAGTAGACAGGGTTTTTTTTGTATAAATCATGACTCAACTTGACCCATATTTCCAAACAAAGAAGTCATTTGGTACCCCAAGTCAATTACAGATGATAAAATGGTGCTAGATAAGCAATTAATAGATATAGAAACAAGAATGTTCATATTCTTTTAACGCTTGATAATTAATAGATAGAGGTACACATTAAAAGAACTATTATCTCACCAGCCTCCATGTCTGGAGAAATAGTCATTATCAAGGGAAACAGCAAGCGCAACAGCTACTGCTCTCTCGGACAGAGTCAACGAACGAGTTACTTTTAACTCTTCAACCTACAGAACACGAAACCATAAATAAGAAATTCAAATAACTTAATCAAACTACTCAGGGACTTATGCAGTGTATTTACCCCTGGAGCAGGCACAACACCAGAGTTGGCACTCCCAAACCGAATCACATACTGACCAGCATCTGTAAAAATCTGCAACAAACAAAGCTTTGATCATTAACAGGGTTTTTTTTTTTTTTTTTTTTTAAATAAAAAGGATAATCTCTGTAATCACTTATAGCATCACCAATTGTGTGTTTCCTCAATCTATTAGTGACATATATAAAATAGATTCCATTTGCTTGTCAAGTAACACTGGTTAATAAAGAAAATGAATCATATCCTCAATCTCTCAGCTGCACCAAGACAGCATGAAGGGCAATTTTACTTTTTCACCTTTTTATTAGTAATGACAGATATTCATATCTATCCTCGGATAGCTGCAACATGAAAGGGGATGCCAATCCCCCTTAACTCAAGTTTAATAAATTAATAATTCAAACCTCAAATCCGAAACCTCTCCAATCACGGTCTATTTCAGCTAACACATTTCCATCAATGTCCTTCAATGTGAAAGTCCAGTTCCAGAAGCCAGGGTTCTCAACAATAGCAAATTGCTTATTCCTAAGACCAAAAGAGATAAAAAGAAAAGAGAGAAGGTCAGTAAAGGTAAAAATAACATAAGAAAAAGAAACAGATACATTTGTGTCACAAAAAGCATAAGTTGGGATATTTCATCCATAAATATGTTGATAAAGGTTGAGGAAGGCTTAAAACAAAGTTGAACTCTAATGGGACCAAGAAAGATGCTCGAGTCCAACTATCCAAGCAAATTGAACATAATATTATTTATACTGTCATGTCGAGTCTTCGAAAAGACATCACTATAACATTCAGTAACTTTACACCATCCCAGACAAATAACATCACTACCAATAGCAAATTTACTGTAATCCAGCATCTGCACAGAATGAAATTGCAATTTTACAACACAATGCTGTGACTTGAGCAAGAGTTTTATCTTTATTAGTACAAAATCTACTCAGTTGACCATCAATAAATGTGATTCAGTATAATTGCTACACAGAAAAAATTACCCCAAGTACAAATCATAAATTCTCCTCCAGAGGTGCCATCTTCTGTGAACAACACCAATTTCCTGACAGAAAAGTTAATAAATAAACAAAAATTAGTCCAAAAGATATCTGCTATCACAAATTGTTTAGATAGATAGATAGATGGATATATATGTGTGTGTGTGTGTGTGTGTGTGTGTGTGTGTGTGTGGAGAGAGAGAGAGAACCATACTTTTCCATTTATCTCTGCATATATTGAACTGGTGATCCACCAAAAGGGCCTCCGAACCTACTTGGTAGCAGTTTTGGTAAACAAGCAGCAGGAAGAAGCTTGCAATTGTTGGTAAAATATAAACAGGATAGTACAAATTCTTACCCTAAATAGTTCGTTACCTAATCCATCAGTTATATATGCAACAAAAGGGCGCCGTAGTCGAAGCACCTATAGAAAAAAGAGCTGGTATTAACTATCACCAAAAAGAACATCGACGGAGGAAGAAAAAAAAAAAAGGAAGAAGAAATCAACCCGACATACTTAATAATGACAATTAGGCCACTAACTAGTGAAACCTAAGGGAGAAACTGAACTCATTCAATATTTTCTTCTTACTATATAGCCTCTGTTGTTTAATTATGATATCCAATAGTGAGAAAAGAATGCTAGTTCTACTATGCATCTACCACAGGAAATACAATCATCATCATCATCATCACACAAATATATCGAAAGAAAGTGATAGTAATTGAAATTTGCACCAAACCTCTAATCATTTAAGTTTTTATATTTCCATTTTCCAGTAGAATATGCTACATCAGAGATTTACAGGACCAAGATTGCATCTAAATGCAATCATTGTTGCAATTTCAATTAAATTAAGCTGAGATGATATTAAACCATATCAAAAATTTAGATGAATTCGCTTTTCAGAAGTCAAATATATAAACAGCAAAATACTGAACAAGATGAAAGACACATTAATCAGAAATCATGTTAAAAAGCAAAAAAAGTCACAACAGTGTCTGAATATAGAGTGTTACTGATACCTGTCGTGCAATCACATTACTCTGCTCCCGTATAAACCCTGCAGGCTAGAAAACAATGATAAGAATAAGTTGCCACTTCTGACTGCAATATTAAAATCTTGTTTAAACCGGCACCTAAATGGTAAATCAATAATGGACTAAAACAAAGAATTGAGACATACTGTTTGAGGGTAGCAGACATCAACTATTGCATATCGATTTGCCTGCAATTCCAAGACACATCTCATCACAAAAACCAAAAAGAATGTGGAGCAATGAGTTTGTAACATGAGAAAATATTTCAGAAAACTGTCAAACGGATGTAACAAGCATTATATATTTTGAATAATGAGTTTTGTCCAATCTATTTCAGTACTGATCTTGTAAAATTGAGCATCCCTAACTTAGACCTTGCCATACTTTTGCAACATTTTTGAAGCATCCACCAGATGTATGATCATACACGGCATGCCAAATGGCTGTAAAAATTTAGTATATATCAGGACACAAAGCAAGCTCTGCTATAGAATATCCATTCTCTTTGAATTTATATTAATGAAACTAATTGCAACTGGTGGTTTTTTTTCTTCCACCTAAGATGTGCATCTGTGCAGCAACATAAATGGCATATGCATTAGGGTAGATTGAAACAATTTCATCCACCAGTAACCAAAAAATGTTCAGTCTCACTAGAAGAGCAGTGGGAGCCAATACATGGCCTACCCCTTGATACTATCTAGGGGTTAAGGACAAGAGAAGTAATTTGTTACTCAACAATACATCTGGAGAAATTGGTAAACCTAACGTACCTGCTCAAAACCAAGAACCAAATTGGCCCACTCTATATCCCTGGTTATCAATAGGTTTGATCTCGCAAGAAGAGGTGCAACCTTGGACTGAAATAAATTTCACACAAGTCAATTTTACATAGACGCATCATGATGTTTGACTATAAGAAACTACCAATACTAGAATCGCATGGATATATAAACTCAAGATCCTACATATGTTTTGCCACTCATATAAACTCTGTCATCTTTTTTAGATATCTCTGAATTAGTTAGTTTTCTACTATGCCAGAATCTCACTTTTCCACTGGTTAGAGGAAATGCACCAGATTTTTTTATGCCATAGCTTGATTTTATGAATGTCAAATTGCTTAGCTGATATGTAATATAGAACAAATTTAAACTCCATCGTACTTGACTTGATGATGATTTTGACTGGAGAACAGAGTATATATACTAGGAAACAACTAGAAATAAATTTAACATTCCTTTAAAAGTTAACATAAAAACAAAAGGCTTATGGTGGGAGTTTGAAACAACCCAAAAAAGTAAAGCTAGGCAAACAAATTGCATAGTGGGGACTGATGCTGCAATCAAAAGTAATATCCCAGTATATTGACAACAACCAAAGATGAGTACAAAATAATAATCCAATTCCTGGTTTTCAATGAGAATCAAACAGAAAAAGTAACAGCTAAATAGAAGTGTTTTGGATTCCAATGTTTTGAAAATACAGAAAAGACTGATAAAAGCAGAGCGGGTAGAAGAATCACATGGTGGCATCTTTTTTATAGTTACATTGCTGATTTGCTTCTGACAATTTCAAGATAATGGTAAAAAAATAAGGTGCATTGATGAGGCTGCAAAGTACTGAAGGAAATATGAAAGTTGGAACTAGCTAAGTAGTACTCAAATTCATCCAAAGTAATAGATTAACAAGTTCCCACACCTCTTAACAAGCAAATAGTTTGTTAATAATATGCCAAAGTGGAGGAAATCTATGCAAAACCACATATTGTTCCCAGTATTTCCATTATTACATTCTCAGTTTTATTTAGAATGTGGCTTACGAAGCATCATTCATTGCCAGCATAAAATAAATGCAACTGTTCTAAGCTTCCAAGAGCCCTTTGATGATACCCCCAAAGCTTAGATAAGAACCCCTCCATCATCATTACAAGAATATAAAGAGGAAACAAATGCAGCAGAAGAGCAAACAAACAGATACTCAACAGATGTCAGTGGTGCAAATAAGTTCTCATATGAATTAACAAATGTAAACAGTTATAACAGAATAACTAATGGTATTCATTTTTCCAAAGAATAAGTATCACTTATGCCACATGACACAGGAAGCCTTACCTCTTCTAAGGACATTGGTTCGAGTATTCCAGAGACAGATTGGCTAGTAGGTGGTTGCCTCAAACCTGACTTCTTGTTATAAGACTTCTCCTTTAAAGCAGATCCAGCTGAATATAATCTTTCAAGAAATCCAGGCAAAGGTCGGCCATCATCAAATGTTTCACCACTACCACTAGATTTAAGAACTTCATGCCTTCGTTTCCCCAAAGGCCTTGACTTCTTTCTATCAGCAATCCAGAGTTGTACAAAAAAATCCCTACTCAAGTCCGGATCATTTTGCACATTGTGCATATATCGAGGGAAAGTACTTTTAGACCCAAAGGCAGTTTCCATTGGAAAACATGGCAGCTTAACCCTCCATGATGTCTTTCTTTCCAAAGGATACCCTCCTGCTTGCAGCAAAGAAGAGAACCTCTTACCAACGTTGAAATAGAACCTCATTCTGATCCCAGTCCTTTTTTGTATGAAATAGTGGTTCGCTGCACCTGGATTGTTTTTTAACACAGCCCAACACCCTCATCCAGCTCATCTGAACAAATTGAAAGCATGTATTGATTGTAGTGTTAGAGTGGCATCAATGAATACAATATATTTCTCTCTTTTTTTCCACACTCATTTATAGATGATTCAGATGTAAATGCATCTTTCACAATTTTAATTGGTTGGCAAGTAACTTTCTACAATAACTATTTTTATTCTGTTACGTGTACAATGATAAATTGTGTTCTCATGATTTATAATACTAAGGTATTATGTACTTCAATCAGTCCATCATTCACACAAATTTCCACTCCCAATTCAGTATTTTCGGGTATACCTGATATCATTTACAAGGTTGTCTTGATTTTCGTGTAAAAAAATTGAATAGGTAGGACCCATGGTTTGAATATTTTGGTTAAGTATAATAGTTTATATAAATAGTATATAAATGATAATTATTGGAAGCAAAGGAGAGTAATGGACAGACAGGGTATTGGCAGAGCTTAAAATCATAGTTGGATAATATTTCACAAGAAGTGATCCATGCATGACTACTTTGGTAGTTTGAGAACTCAAGACTGCACTTAAACTAATGGAATTAGTTTTCCAATTATCCATTCATAGTCTTCAAAATCACAAATGGATTCAACTAAAAGTTTAAAATGTTAGGAAATTTCAGACTGTTTGCATGATTTTTCCTTGAATGATAGGAAAAAATTGTAGCAATATAATTTTCTGATCATAACTCAAAATATGAACGAATTAGTTCGAGCAATCCAACAGCTGCAGAAGCATAATCAGATAGATGTTTGAGATTTCAAAGAGGGGGAAAAAAAAGGAGAATTCACCGTATTGGCATCACAAGATGCAAAAAGATATGCAGTCAATACTATCCTTAACCCAACACAATTCACAACAGTCATGCCAAAATCCTTGATGACATTCTATACTTGAGGCATTACAAAAATCAAAAAACAAAAATCAAAAGAAGCCAGTTCGGGCACACTGTATACACCTACAAAGTGACCAACAGATTCACAACCAACTTTTTGGGAGACACAATTCTCTTTTAATTATAGAAATTAGTTTAAATAGGCAGCTCAAATATAATAAAAACTACTTCTTTTAGTGACATAAATAGCAAAACTTCCGTTTATCATTTAATCAAGATAAATTAGAAGTCATTTCAGTTTTTAACTTGAGCACAAACAAACATCAAAGTACAAAACAGAAGCAATACATTTAAAATGAAATAGACTTGTGACAACTATATGTTATTTTATTGGATTCCAATCTAAAACAGTTCCATATGTCTAACCAAGGGAGGCCAACATTCAGCAGCATTACTTTTCATTTACTATTATTTAATTACGGAGAAGCCAGATATAAAAATATCCCTCATTGTGTGCCTAAGGCGAGAATATTTGCCATCTCAAACTTT
The DNA here is from genome assembly GCA_954870855.1 of Scutellaria minor. Taxonomy (NCBI): domain Eukaryota; kingdom Viridiplantae; phylum Streptophyta; class Magnoliopsida; order Lamiales; family Lamiaceae; genus Scutellaria; species Scutellaria minor. Next base: position 9,827,979 of record OX940737.1, read on the forward strand.
GTGTCAAGTACCTACATCACTTCAAAGTATAATAATTCAAATGATATAACATAACCAGCTAATTCCTATGGCCCATTTTCACAGCTAAGCAACTCATATGGCTGATTAAGAACACAAAATCTCAGTAAAACTTCTTCTCAAACTACCTTTTTTAGATTTGCAATCTTTAATCATAAGCTGATCGTCTATTTAAACAAAAATATCAGGATATTACAATACTGAACCACCATTTTGAAGGAGCCAATCACATCCTAGTCACAGAGAACATAAAAATGCTATAATTAGCAGTAATAAGAAAACGAATTAAGAATACCTGATTTCTTAATAGACCGGTCTGTCGAGTCTGCAGATGCTTATCTTCATTGCTGGGTACCTGAGACAGAAAGACAGAAAATTAAGGTTTTCTTCAGATGCTTATTTACATCTCTTTCTTGTGTGATTTCTCTCTACGTAAATGTTCATATGCATCTTTTCATAATATTAATATGACTAGATCATCCACGTGTATTCCACATTTTATCTAACTGAGCTAAAATAATCTTTTGTGGAATGCTTGATGGACCGACGAGAAGAGAATTGAAATCAAAAAAAAAAAAAAATCCCCAATTTACACAAAATTAGGTTTTATACCAAATGAGAGAAATTGAAAAACAAAATTAGGGCATAGAAGGATAGTACGCACACTAAAGTTGTAATTGGTGGCACTATAAAACCCAGGCGGCGGTGAGAGGATGTGGCCGGTGGCTGGCAGCGGATTATTAATAGCAGGAAGAGAGAAACACAGGAAAGGGTTAGGGAGAAACCTTGCGAGTGACGATCGGACGAGAGAGAACTCACGGCGGCGGCAACTGATGCTGGTTTTCGGAGAGTGAGTGTGAATGTGATAAAAAGTGAAAAAAAATTCTAACAGCGCTAATCGTGTATATTGTTAACAGCCATTAATACGAATCTGAATCTCATGTACTGTCATATTTTCATTTCATTGACATTAACGTTTTATTACACATTTATATATGATTTTCATAAAAACTCATGTACAAGTGGTCCTGCGGTGATGTTTAATTTATAGTAGAAAAATACATATTTATAGTTAATATATTTAAAATATATTGTAAAAACATATTTATAAAATACATATCTATATCTATATATATATAATAACAATTACCCCCTAAAAATAGTAATGTCAAAAGTTTTCCCGCCCATTTTCACTTCCTAATTATAGAAATTTTATTAAATATTAAATATTTAATTTTTTATGATATTAATTGAATTTATGGTAATTTCCAAAAATATTGATTTTATATAATGAATATATATGGTATACAATCAAATCATTATATATATGGACGAAATATATACATATATATATATGTATAATAATAATAATATTTTAAATGATGATAATAGTAGTAGTAGTAATAGTAATAATAATAATAATAATAATAATAATAATAATAATACAATAGTGATCCAAATGAATTTTTAATTTTTTTTTATAATTAGATGATATTTAGAACATTATTTTATTACTAATCTCAATCGTGAACTAAAAAATCTATAATTATATTTTTGTATCTAGACAAGATGTACAATTATTTCATTTCTTCATCATTCAAATGGTTGTTTTCAACATACTTACAATTCTGGCTAATATTCATTATTCCCTACAACTGGATAACACTTATAATTTAATAATAATAATATAACAATACTTATTATAATCTCTCTCTCTCTATATATATAATAACAATTAGCCCCTACAAATAGAAATGAAAATAAATTTTTCGCTCATTTTCACTTACTAAATATGTAATATATTAATAATTAATAATTGATAATTATTAAATATAGAAGATATATTTTGTGTAATCTTCTACATATAGAAATTGCACCTATCATTAATTATCTCATATTAACCAATCACACGTTTTTCTTATTTAGTTGAAGTATAACTAAATTTAAGCATTATTTTTCTCCACTAATTTATCACCTAATATATATATATGAGTTAATTTAATTAATTACTACTCATCAATTGAGTAAAAAAATAAACGTCATTTTGTGATTCTCAATGTTCTAATTTTTTTACACCTACACACACGCATATATATATATATTGATTGAGTAATAATTACAATTAAATTCAATAAAAAAAACTCCACTTTTATAGATAAAAAAGTAACTAAAAAATATGGTTAACAATATTAAAATAGCAATAAATTGATGATTATGATATAATTTATAATATATAAATTGGTAAATTTGACTGCATAACTACATTTCAATATGAGATATCAAAAAATTCAAGATTAATATAAAATGAGTTGAAACATGTTTGATTGATACACTAAATAATAAATTAAATGATACATGTTTTTTATTTTAAAATATTTTAAATAAATTTGTATATGTCATTCGCAACCAATTTCTAGAATAAAAACAACTTCTTTTTTATTTAATTTTTATCAAAAAAATATTTTAAGTAATTTTTAATCTATTCAATATTTTTAAATATTACAAATAAATAAAAGTATAACAGAACAAGCAACTTACCTATTTCGTTATTTTAATACATTAATTTTAATTTGTGGTGTGTATATAAGCATAAATAAATTAAACAAATAAATTTGAACAATTAATATGTTCTCCAGAAAATATCTTAATATTTGAAAAATGTAAAATAATTGAGTACACTTATGAACTTATTTTTTTTTTATGAAATCTAAATAGAAAACTAACTATGAACTTTAAAAGAAATAATAATACTTAATGGAATCTAAAACAAAAAAATATACAAACTGAAAAAAAAGTCATTATTAAAATTTAAGATACACTTTTATATTTTGATTTATGCAATTGTATAGCTCTAATTAGACTTTTAATAACAAAATCAACAAATATATTCTAATAGGGTTAATTACATTTTTCAACATGTACTATGTACGTTTTTTTAATTTTGCATCTTAAACTATTTTTTTCTCCGATCACATCATATACTATACATTTTTTTTACTATTGCAACCTCCGGTCAATATTTTTCGGCGAGAAAACGCCCATGTGATTTTCATGTGCTAATTAAGGGTTATTTTCGTCATTTGGACTTCTAAGACCTCAGTAAATTTGATTCATCAACTATTTTCAATGACAAAGAGATCTGATTTTTTGTTTGAATCTCACTGTTAATCTTCATCTACTCAAACAATTCACAAAAAAATGTGGGAAAAATTAGGGCAAAATTCACTTTTGGAGGGGGAGTTAATTAATGACTTAGAAAATAACAAAAATAACCCTCAATTAGCACATAAAAATCACGTGGGCCTTTTTTCGCACGAAAATATTGGTCGGAGGTTGCAAAAGTAAACAAAACGTGTAGTATGGATTGTGATAGGAGAAAAAAAAAATTTAGGATGCAAAATTAAAAAAATGTACATAGTATTGATTGGAAAATGAAATTAATACATTCTAATATATAGTGAAACACTTATTTAATATTCTCCATCAATATGTTATAAGTTTGTTCCTTCAGTAAATCGTCAAGATTTATGATAATATTATGACTATGAGCATCATACTCAAGTTTTCAAGTGAGAATATTAGAAAGTTAAATCATGTCGAAATATTGACAAATATATGAAAATTCTTTGGTGAGGGTGGGGGTGGGGTTGATAGAGGATGTAATTGGAGAATGAATGTTATTTGACATTCTATTACATATGACTATATGATGAAACTTTTTTGAAAAAAAATATTTAAAAAAAGGTTTGTTATATCTAAAAGATATTCTAAATAATCAAGGTTTGTTGTACATAGTCAACGTATCTATATCAAAAATTACAACACTTGAAATTTATATACCATGCATCACACGAGTTACCAAATGAAATTGAAATATTATTAAGAACTTGATTTTTTCGTATATTGACATTTTCACATTAAACTCAAAGTATTTAAATTTTATGGTTATGCTTCACACGAGTATCATATTATATTGAAATTAATCTCAAATAATATACTAATATATTATTTTGTGTTCAACATTTTCATATCAAAACACCAAATAATAACTTTTATATACCCGTGCATCGCACGGGACCTATATACTAGTTTATAGTAGAAAAAGAGATATCAACTTTGTGATTTTTTAGAGTAGGGTTTATGTACCAGGGTCCGATCCGCCCACCAACTCACGCCTTATAGTTGATTTTGTTTTTTTTTCCTTTCTACATGTTCTCTACTCTTCTTCTCTCACCAACTCACGTCGTCACCACCGAAGTTCTCTTTTCTCTTCTCTCACCATAGCTCTGCTCTTCTCTTCTTCTCTTACAGACTTACCTGTCTCATATTTCTTCTCTTCACTATCGCATCTTTCCTTCATCCACCTAATGTTTGACTTTCTTCACCATGTTATATTTTTTTTCTTCTCTTCCTTCCTCTTCTTCTTGATTTCATATGTTAGATTGCGAATTATTCGATTTAATCGATTTTTTCCTCTTATTTGTGTATTATGATTAATTTTAGATCTCATAATCATAATTTCATGGAGTTGATGGTTATTTTGTTTCAATTATCTAAACATTGAAGAATCAATTATTTCAAAATATGAAATACTTTGCAGTGGAATGTTCAAAAATTATATTAGGGAAGAAGATGATGAAAATCGTACATTTAAAATCTTAAAAAAATTTCAAACTTACACTTTACAGTACACTAATACATTAAGAGTATACAACTGATACCTTAAGGGTGTGTTTTGCTTCAATTATTGATTATATCCATGAGATAATGAGTTGGCTTGAATGCATAAGATAAATTATCTACCTATCCCCATAAGTAGTCATATCACAAGGTTCGGTGATATAATAACCGACCCTTTTTATATTATGGACTCACATTTTTCAAACAAACAAGTTAATCTTGTTGATATAGTATATTATCAAGCTCAATAAGAACAAGCAAACGGATCCTAAAAGTATACAACTATACTTAAGAGTATGAACTAATAATTTTCATTGAATAACAACTAATACCGACATGATTAGTATGATGGAATGAGGTGGGAATGAAATCATCATTTCTACCTTCATTCATATTCTTTTGATTGATATAGTTTAAAAATGGGAATCATCATTCCTCTGGGAATTGTTATTACCATGGATGTGGGAATGACTTTCTACCCATGGTATTATGTATGGGAATGGTCATTTCTTCCTACCCATGATATTATGTATGGGAATGATCATTTCTTCCTACCCCATGATATTATGTATTCTTCTATATGAGAGTGAACTATATTTATTAATTTTGACAATTTTATCATTATTTAATTATCTTATTTTTTTTATAAGTTAATTTCCCAAAGTTAAATTATTATATAAAATTGTGTAATAATATTAAATTATATATAAATAATAAATAATAATAAATAAATAATAAATAATTAATTAAAATATCAAATAAATAATAAAATTAAATACATAAATAGTATAGAAATAATAAATGAATGTAAAAATCTTAATAAAATATAAAATAAATCATAAAATCATATAAAATAATTAATAAAAATTATCATAAATATAATATAATTAACCACTGGAAGAATATATAAATAATACAAAATTAGTAAACTAATAATAAAATTAAAAATAAAATATTTAAATAAAATATGCCTTAATATTAGTGCAATGATTAATTTTTTGTAAGAAAATTTAATTAATTAAATATACTAAATAATTTAAATTTGAGTGATATATGGAACAAGATATTAAAATAAATTTATAGTGGTTGGCCAAATAAAAATTAATTTAATATTTTATTTGTAATTATTAATTTTGAAATATAATCATAATGATTATTTCATTCATTTTTTATTATTTTGTGATACCAATCATATGAATAAACATTTTTATACTATTCATTTCACATCACCATTTCATTCTTAGGTTCAATCAATTCTCACCTAATTTCATTTCATCGTATCAATCATGTTTCATTCAGTGAAAGGTATTAGTTATATACTTAGTTAATATTAAGATATTACTTAAGGTATTATTTGTTATATGTAGAAGTATTACTCATAAACTCAAAAAGTATCAGTGTACTTGTTAAAAATCTTAAAATTCAAATGCCCAATTTATCATGCATTTCTTCCTCAAAATTTTTACTTTTGTCTACCTCACCCAAATCAAAATCAGAAGTATAATGTAGGCATCATACAACTCAGTATTTAAAAAAAAAAGAATAATTTGCATTATCTCCGATTGATATTCATATATTTGCTCCTTCTAACATAAAATACACATCAAAGACTTTTCAAACATAAAAAATACATCATCTCAAATTAATAGTTGAAAGAAGAATAACTACAACCAAATTAATTGAGAGTATGGAGAAATCATCAAAATACTACGAAAAAGACGAGGAGAAGAAGAAGAAAAGAAGGGAGGAATTGATAGAAGAACACAATTGCTTGATAAAAGAATGGAGGAGATCTGCGAAAGAAAAATAACATATGAGATTTGTGAAGATTTGGAGGAGATATGTGAAGATGGGAGAAAAAACCAGCAGATAAAATTTGTGAAGATTGAGGGAGAAGAGCGCTGCTAAGATTTGGAGATCCGTGAGGGTGGAGGAGAAAATTGCATCTCTCTCAGCTCCGCTATTCTGCTTATGGAGATGAGGAATGAAAATATTAAAAAAAAAACTATATATAATGTCACGCCCCGAAACTTAACCATATTTTATAATAAAAGATTAATAAATTTAGGAAAAACATTTTTAAATTATCAGAGTATCCCCGGCAGGCGTGCAGGAAAGAAGAAAGAGAAAGGAAAGAGAAACGATGAAGATATATACATATATCGAACTTTATAAGTTATCGATGTACAACAGCGGATTTTAACAAACGTGATTGGACCAAAAGAAAACGCAAGCGTACGTTGTTCCAAAACAGTTTATCAAAATATCGAAATTAACAAAAATGAAACTTTAGCAGACAGGGCACATCTCTCCCTTCAACTTCTCCCAACAAAATCATCACCTGTAACGAACACGTAAGCGGGGTGAGTGCATAGAAATACACCCCGTGGAGGCAAGTTCATAAATTAACATAAAACTTTAAATCAGATAAGCAGTTAATCACAGCAAGTACAATGCACAGCAAGTAAATGACTTGGGCGCAGGTATATCCCGCCTTACCCCACCACCTTATCCTCCTGGTGATTATTTGGTTAGGGGGACTTCACCAATCCTCCGTTTTCCAGTTAGGACTTAATCCCAACCTGTCTTCCCAAAGACCGTGCACATGAACACACATCTTATCTTAATCCCAACAAAGGATTCAATTCACAGCACGTAGACAAAGCACATATAACGGACATGCATAACAATTAATGGCATGTTGATATCATCAATTACATTTCATGCTCATAATCTCAAATCGTATATCATATAACGTTCATCATCATATCGAAAACCCTAACATGCGTCTATACAAAATAAACGTAAAGTTAAACGTTAATTCAGAAATTACCCCCACCTCAGCCTGGGCGGTGCGATTAACACGTTCTTATCCTTTTAGTTTTGAGATGTGTTCGGAGCGTTTGGGCCTACAAACACACAAGGTAAATTATTAGGTTATATACTTATTAATTAAGCGTTTATAATTAAATGCTCGGAAGAAACAACGAATTGAAAACAGAACAAAACTTGACCCGACTAGGTCTAGAAATATAGAGGATTCAAAAAGGAAGCTTTAGAGACGAGAACGGATTAAAACGGATAAGAAACGAGGCTAAACGAAGCATTTTAGGGTTTGGAGGGGTTGAGGGGTAAAACTGTAATTACGGATAAAGTTTGGGGTCGAAACGAGGTTTCAGGAATCTGGAGGGGTCGAACTGAAATATCAGAAAGTCTTGGGGTGAAAATCCAAGTCTTGAGAAGTTTTGGGGGTGAAACTATAATTTCCAAAACTTTGAGGACTAAAGTGTACAAATTAAAAGTTGGGGGACTAGAATGAGAATAAGCAGAAATTGAAGAATTGCAAAGAGGTCCCTGGAGTTATTAAATTTCCAAAAACCACCCCACCCCAAACCACCACTGCTCCCCACCACTGCCCGTTTCCAGATTCCGGCGCCGGCGGCCCCTGCCGCCGGCGAACCCACCTCCAGCACCCTCCCTCGCCGGCGCACCGAGCGCCGGCCTCCTCCGACCACGGTGGCGCCGGGAAAGCTGCCGCCAAACACCACCTCTCCACCACCAACAAACATGCATGCATATATACACCTTTCCGTCAACCAACACCGCCGCGCCACACACCCATCACCGGCGCTTCTTGCGCCGGCTGCTCACATCCACGGCGGCGCTGCATGCGCCGCCCCCCGACCAACCCAAACCCAGCAGCAGCGGCGACGGGAGAGACAAGAGAGAGAGCAAGAAATCGAAGAGAGAGAAAGAGAGGTGAGGAGAGAGAAAACCCCAATTTCAGAAACTTTGACCGGCCACCACCGGAGATTGGCCGGTCCGATCAACAATCCGAGCCCGGAATTGAGACGGGCTCGGCGAGAACTTCACTTTAGGCTCAAGAATCGCCCCGATCGGTGGCCGGATGGCCGAGAACGAAGAGAGAGAAAGAAGTGGGTTTCTAGAGAGAGAAAACCGCATCTTCTCCGGCGAATTGCCGGCGAACGCGGCGTCGGATGACGATTCCGAGCCCGGGGTTGGAACGGGCTCGGCGAGAGCTTTAAGATGGTGTAGGTTTCGATACATATCGGTTCGATGAAAATTCCGGCGACGGTGGTCGCCGGCGGCGGCGACGGCGGCGCTCCGGCCGGCCGGCCGCCGGAGAAGAAGAGAGAAGGAGGAGAGTATCACATATTTTACCTTAGGTTAATTTTAGGATATGATCTTTTACTTAGGATAATTCAATTATATACCTTAGGTTAATTATTTAATTAAACATATTATAATCTTAAACTTTATATTAAACTTTCTTATGATATTAATTAATTTGGGATATCAAACGAACTCCGATTTGATCCATTCTTTTTGCGTTTTGTTCGGTTTTTCGTTCTCGTTCATCTCGTCCCACTTACGAATTATTTTATCGACTTTTTATTTTTACGAAATAAATCTCTCAAACGTTAAACTTAATTAAAGTTTGCCTATAATTAAATTTTCTGAAACGCACGTAAAATAAATCAAATAATTAGGGGTTTAGATAGTTAATTATCAAATTATGCATCGGTAAAATCCTAGTCGTCACACCCCTTACCCCTTAAAAGAATTTCGTCCTCGAAATTCAGAAACGTATCTATAAACGGAAGATCTGGAAATTTTTGACAAAACTTCGTCTTCATAGTCCTATGTTGCTTCTTCTATTCCGTGGTGATTCCATTGGACCTTTACTAGAGCCATCTCCCGGTTTCTCAACGTACGAATCTTCCGATCTAGGATGGCCACTGGAACTTTTTCGTATGATAGATCGTTTCTAACTTCAAGGTTGTTCTTGTCGACCACATGGCTCGGATCGAAAACGTACTTTCTCAACATCGATATATGAAATACGTCATGTACTCCTGCAAGATTAGGCGGCAGTGCTAAGCGATAGGCAACGTTTCTGACTCGTTCTAAAATCTCGAATGGTCCCACATATCTTGGTCTTAGCTTTCCTCTTTTCCCAAATCGGTATATTCCTTTTGTAGGGGATATCTTCAGAAAAACTTTTGTTCCTACCTCGAACTGTAACTCCCTGCGTCTTTTATCTGCGTAAGCCTTCTGTCTGTCTTGAGCTGCTTTGATTCATTCACGGATTTTTCTGATTACTTCGATTGTTTGCTCGACCAAATCAGTTCCCAGCACTCTTTTCACCGACTTCATCCAGCACAATGGAGATCGACATTTTCTTCCGTATAATGCTTCGTATGGTGCCATGCCGATTGTTGATTGATAGCTGTTTGTTATATGCAAATTTCCACTAAGCAAATGTGTTCTTCCCAGCTCCCTTGTAAGTCTATGGTGCAGGCTCTCAACATATCTTCTAGAATTTGAATCGTCCTTTCTGTCTGTCCGTCTGTCTGAGGATGAAAAGCATTGCTAAAAGCTAGTCGAGTTCCAAGTTCCTCCTGAAGTCTCTGCCAAAATCTCGATGTAAATCGTGGATCTCTATCGAAGACGATGGATGCCGGCATGCCGCGCGTTCTGACAATTTCCTCGAGGTAAATCCGAGTTAGCTTGTCCATTCTGTATGTCATTTTGACTGGCAAGAAATGAGCGGACTTAGTCAACTTGTCCACAATCACCCAGACGGCGTGGTTCCCGCGTTTAGATCTTGGTAATCCGACGACAAAATCCATGACGACATGTTCTCATTTCCATTCAGGTATCTCCAATGGGGTCAGAAGTCCCGCTGGTCGTTGATGTTCAGCCTTCACTTGTTGACATGTCAAACATTGTTTTACAAACAATCCGATGCTAGACTTCATGTTATTCCACCAGAAGTTTTTCTTCAAGTCTTTGTACATCTTTGTGCCTCCAGGATGTGCTGATAGAAACGAACGATGAGCTTCTTCTAAGATCTCTTTTCGTAATTCTTCGTCTTCTGGTACGCATAGTCTTCCTTTAAAGATCAAAGCTCCATCTGGTGCCAGGGTAAATCCTTCCTCTTTTCCAGTATCCATAAGAGTCTTCTTCTTCTTCAGGAACTCATCCTTTCCTTGGGCTTCGATTATACGTTCGCGAAGTTTGGGTTTAAGAAACAGTATTGAGAGTGTGGCCTGGATGCTATCTGGTGGTGTGATTATTTCCAAGCTTAGCTTCGCCATGTCTTCGATTAGTGAGTCTTGAATTGTAATCATTCTTGCTATAGATCCCTTTCCCTTTCTGTTGAGTGCGTCGGTTACCACAATTGCTTTCCCTGGATGATACTGAATCGTACAATCGTAATCCTTGACCAGCTCTAACCACCTTCATTGCCTCATATTAAGTTCTTTTTGTTCGAAGAAGTACTTCAGGCTTTTGTGATCGGTGTAGATATCGCAACGTCCGTCATAAAGGTAATGTCTCCATATCTTGAGTGCATGAACGACTGCGGCTAACTCCAGATCGTGTGTCGGATAGTTCTGCTCTTGAGGTTTCAACTGTCTTGATGCGTAAGCCATCACTTTTCCTTCATACATTAGAACATACCCTAAGCCTTGTTTAGAAGTATCGTTGTAGATTACGAAGTCCTTTGTTGCGTCTGGAATGGTCAGCACTGGTGCTTCCGTCAATCTTCGCTTCAATTCTTGGAAACTGCGTTCACATTGTTCTGTCCATAGAAGGCCACTTTCTCCAACCAGAATTCGCATTTCTTGAATTTGGCGTAGAGTTTCTCCTGACGTAAGGTGTCCAATACGATCCTGAGATGCTGTTTATGTTGAAGTTTATTGCGAGAATAAACTAGGATGTCGTCTATAAAGACTATGACAAAAATGATCGAGATAAGAGTGAAAAACACGATTCATCCGATCCATGAAGACGACGGGTGCGTTGCTGAGTCCGAAAGGCATGACCATGAATTCATAGTGTCTGTATCTCATTCTGAAAGCCGTTTTCGGTACGTCCATCTCTTTTACTTTGACTTGATGATATCCCGATCTGAGGTCGATCTTTGGAAATACACTAGTATCCCTTAGCTAGTCGAAAGATCTTCAATTCTGGGCAGATGATACTTGTTCTTGATGGTACGCTTATTAAGCTCTCGATAGTTGATACACATCTGAAAACTTCCGTCTTTCTTTTTCACGAACAGCACTGGAGCTCCTCAAGGTGATACGCTCAGATGGACGAAACCCTTATCTAACAGTTCTTGGAGTTGGATCTTTAGTTCCTACAGTTCCTTTGGTGCCATTCTGTATGGTGTTTTTGACACTGGTGTTGAACCTGGAATGAGGTCGATCTCGAAAGCAATCTGACGTTCCGGTGGAGGGCCTGGTAAATTATCTGGAAAGTCATCAACGTATATCCTCACGACAGGTACTTTTTCGATAGGATTCGTCTCCCGTTCATAACTCATAACGTTCACTATCCACGTCTTACAATCGTCATTCTTGAGAATTTTGACCGCCTTCATTGCTGATATAAATCTTGGGTTGCTTTCGACTGGAGTCCCGAAAAACGTAAATTCTTCGCCATCTGAGGTTCGTAGAATAATCTCCTTTGCATGACATCTAATTACCGCACGATTAGTCTTCAACCAATCCATTCCTAGGATGACATCAAAATCTCTCATATCTAGTGCATGTAGGTTGGCAAGCAAGATTTTGTTTTCGAAAACGATCTCCAGATCTTGGTATGAATGTTTCGTTTTTATCACCTTTCCAGAGGGAAAGCTAACGTCTAGGTTTTCAGCGACTATCCTATCGTCCTCATGTTTTAACAGATTACAGAACTTGGTAGATATAAAGGAATGAGATGTTCCAGTGTCGAATAAAATTAAAGCAGGCACACCACACACGGACAACATACCTGTCATTGTTTTCGGTCCTTCAGCCACCTCTGTTCTGGTGAGAGCAAAAGCTCTTACCGGTCCGAATCTGGATCTGGGTCTTGGTGTAGCATTTGTCCTTTTTGGCGTCGAGCAAGAGTTTGCTTTATGGCCCGGTTCTCCACAGTTGAAGCAGTTTGGGCAGAAGGTCGCAATATGGCCTGGTCTCCCACATCGGTAACAAGTCGGAGACGTCCTCATGCAAGGCCCCACATGGATTCTTCCACAACTATGACAGGGGTTTCTTGGGTTCGGATTCTGAAGGAGAGAAGTACTGTTGGATGGTTGTGGTCGGTTCTGAGTGAAGTTCCGACTGGGACCCGTCCACTTTCGCTTTCCGAGTCTCGTTTCCATCTTCCTGAGAGGCGTGGTATCTAAGCGTAATCTTGAGGAGATTTCTTGGGCTCTTTCAACGACTTCAGCAAATGTCATCGCCCATTGACCAGTCAGAACGGAACTGATCTCTAGACGAAGGCCTTCTTTAAAACGTCGGGTCTTCTTATCATTGGTGTCCACCAAATAAGGTGCAAATCTGCTCAAAAGATTGAATTTCTTCTCGTACTCTTCTACTGAGGCGGTTCCTTGGCGAATGTGTAGGAAATCAGCTACCTTTCGGTCGCAGTATGACTGAGGTAGAAAATTCTGTCTAAACACTTCTTTGAATACTCCCCAAGACATAACACTCCTATACTCTGGTGACATAGTTCTTTCGTAAGACTCCCACCAGTAGCTGGCCCCTTCGGTGAGTTGAAGCACAGCACATGCGATCTTCTGTTCATCTGTGCACGATAGATGTCTAAAAATCCCATCCAACGACCTTAGCCATTCCTCAGCCTCAATCGGGTCTCCTCTTCCATTGAAAGTCGGTGGGTTAAGACGTCTGAACTGTTCGATAGATAAGTTTGCGTCGTTCCTTGATGATGCTGGTGGTGCGGGCGGTGCTGTCCCAAAATATCGAATCCAGTTCCTCATAGCCGACACTAGGTCTCCTTCCACCTGCTCTGGGGGTTTCTCTCTAGTGGTTGATCATTTCTAGGTGATTGGTCTCTCGTGGGGCGGCGACGAGGCATACTATTCTGATAAGAACACGATCCACGCATCACAAAGGCTACTACAAGGATCTTATAACAACGATTCGCAGAGAGCAACGAGCACAACGAGAATTAGAAGGAGAAAAGAAGTCTAACGCGTCGTAGAAAAGAGAGAGAAGAGAAGATGAAGATATCATAGAACAACGAGAGATAAAGAAGACAAACGTAAATATAAATCCATAAAAGATCATGAGTTCAACAGAACTTCGTCGTAGAAATACCATGCACATAGCCCTAGGGGCCTCAAAACACTACGTATCTAAAACTACGCATAACCACCCAACTATCACATAAACATAAACATAAACATCAATACAATATAGACAAGCAATACTCATAATATCAATCTCAGGGTGGAGGAGTCGTGCGGAGAGAGATGTGCTTGTCCCTGTTTTCAAAACATGTGGAAGAAATAAAATATAAAGAAACGAACAGGGTCCTAAAGGGCAGGACCTTGCTCTGATACCATAACTGTCACGCCCCGAAACTTAACCATATTTTATAATAAAAGATTAATAAATTTAGGAAAAACATTTTTAAATTATCAGAGTATCCCCGGCAGGCGTGCAGGAAAGAAGAAAGAGAAAGGAAAGAGAAACGATGAAGATATATACATATATCGAACTTTATAAGTTATCGATGTACAACAGCGGATTTTAACAAACGTGATTGGACCAAAAGAAAACGCAAGCGTATGTTGTTCCGAAACAGTTTATCAAAATATCGAAATTAACAAAAAGGAAACTTTAGCAGACAGGGCACATCTCTCCCTTCAACTTCTCCCAACAAAATCATCACCTGTAACGAACACGTAAGCGGGGTGAGTGCATAGAAATACACCCCGTGGAGGCAAGTTCATAAATTAACATAAAACTTTAAATCAGATAAACAGTTAATCACAGCAAGTACAATGCACAACAAGTAAATGACTTGGGCGCAGGTATATCCCGCCTTACCCCACCACCTTATCCTCCTGGTGATTATTTGGTTAGGGGGACTTCACCAATCCTCCGTTTTCCAGTTAGGACTTAATCCCAACCTGTCTTCCCAAAGACCGTGCACATGAACACACATCTTATCTTAATCCCAACAAAGGATTCAATTCACAGCACGTAGACAAAGCACATATAACGGACATGCATAACAATTAATGGCATGCTGATATCATCAATTACATTTCATGCTCATAATCTCAAATCGTATATCATATAACGTTCATCATCATATCGAAAACCCTAACATGCGTCTATACAAAATAAACGTAAAGTTAAACGTTAATTCAGAAATTACCCCCACCTCAGCCTGGGCGGTGCGATTAACACGTTCTTATCCTTTTAGTTTTGAGATGTGTTCGGAGCGTTTGGGCCTACAAACACACAAGGTAAATTATTAGGTTATATACTTATTAATTAAGCGTTTATAATTAAATGCTCGGAAGAAACAACGAATTGAAAACAGAACAAAACTTGACCCGACTAGGTCTAGAAATATAGAGGATTCAAAAAGGAAGCTTTAGAGACGAGAACGGATTAAAACGGATAAGAAACGAGGCTAAACGAAGCATTTTAGGGTTTGGAGGGGTTGAGGGGTAAAACTGTAATTACGGATAAAGTTTGGGGTCGAAACGAGGTTTCAGGAATCTGGAGGGGTCGAACTGAAATATCAGAAAGTCTTGGGGTGAAAATCCAAGTCTTGAGAAGTTTTGGGGGTGAAACTATAATTTCCAAAACTTTGAGAACTAAAGTGTACAAATTAAAAGTTGGGGGACTAGAATGAGAATAAGCAGAAATTGAAGAATTGCAAAGAGGTCCCTGGAGTTATTAAATTTCCAAAAACCACCCCACCCCAAACCACCACTGCTCCCCACCACTGCCCGTTTCCAGATTCCGGCGCCGGCGGCCCCTGCCGCCGGCGAACCCACCTCCAGCACCCTCCCTCGCCGGCGCACCGAGCGCCGGCCTCCTCCGACCACGGTGGCGCCGGGAAAGCTGCCGCCAAACACCACCTCTCCACCACTAACAAACATGCATGCATATATACACCTTTCCGTCAACCAACACCGCCGCGCCACACACCCATCACCGGCGCTTCTTGCGCCGGCTGCTCACATCCACGACGGCGCTGCATGCGCCGCCCCCCGACCAACCCAAACCCAGCAGCAGCGGCGACGGGAGAGACAAGAGAGAGAGCAAGAAATCGAAGAGAGAGAAAGAGAGGTGAGGAGAGAGAAAACCCCAATTTCAGAAACTTTGACCGGCCACCACCGGAGATTGGCTGGTCCGATCAACAATCCGAGCCCGGAATTGAGACGGGCTCGGCGAGAACTTCACTTTAGGCTCAAGAATCGCCCCGATCGGTGGCCGGATGGCCGAGAACGAAGAGAGAGAAAGAAGTGGGTTTCTAGAGAGAGAAAACCGCATCTTCTCCGGCGAATTGCCGGCGAACGCGGCGTCGGATGACGATTCCGAGCCCGGGGTTGGAACGGGCTCGGCGAGAGCTTCAAGATGGTGTAGGTTTCGATACATATCGGTTCGATGAAAATTCCGGCGACGGTGGTCGCCGGCGGCGGCGACGGCGGCGCTCCGGCCGGCCGGCCGCCGGAGAAGAAGAGAGAAGGAGGAGAGTATCACATATTTTACCTTAGATTAATTTTAGGATATGATCTTTTACTTAGGATAATTCAATTATATACCTTAGGTTAATTATTTAATTAAACATATTATAATCTTAAACTTTATATTAAACTTTCTTATGATATTAATTAATTTGGGATATCAAACGAACTCCGATTTGATCCATTCTTTTTGCGTTTTGTTCGGTTTTTCGTTCTCGTTCATCTCGTCCCACTTACGAATTATTTTATCGACTTTTTATTTTTACGAAATAAATCTCTCAAACGTTAAACTTAATTAAAGTTTGTCTATAATTAAATTTTCTGAAACGCACGTAAAATAAATCAAATAATTAGGGGTTTAGATAGTTAATTATCAAATTATGCATCGGTAAAATCCTAGTCGTCACATATAATGGGTCCATTATTTGTGTGTTTTATTATTTATCAGTTCATTTTTATTTTTACTTTACATCAACTATTACATTTATTTTTTAACTTACAATTTAAAATAATTAATTATTCAAATATATTAACTTCATCTAAAAAGATCTAGCCTTTGTAGGTATATTTTTCTCATTAAAATCTTTCTCATAAGGAAGAGATATACTATTTTTTTTTATCCCAAAAAACATTTGGGTGATCATTACATATTTCAAGAGAAAACTTATTATGAATAAATTTGATTTTATCTTGTAATTTAGAATTTTTTAATTTTTTTTCAATAGTAAGAGAATTAACTTTAATTATTCAAATATATTAATTTATCAATTTATTTTTTCTAATATATTTAGAAACTGTTAAAAATTGATTGAAATTAAAAATGCATATCATTGTTTCATAAGATTTGTGCCCCAATCCAACCCACCCATTTACATTATATATATATATATATATATATGTATATATATATATATATATATATATATTCTCTTCTTCAACTGCGCCGGGGGCGCCCCTTCTCTCTTCTTCATACCACTCATCTTCCACTCTTCTTCTTCCTCATTCTCCTTTTTTTTTCTTCTTCTTATTCCTCCTTCTCCTTATGTCGTCGTCTTCTTTTTTATTCTTTTCCTACTTTTTCGAATCATGATTTTTGTTAGTGATTTTTTCTTTCTTTTTCTCTTTTTTTCTCTTTCTACAAAATCTTGACTTCGAGATTTTCTAATCAAATGAGTTTTTTAATCTTGTATGTAATTCACAACGACCTTTGTAAATTATTGATGGTTATTTTACGAATTGCTTGTGAGATTTAATATGAGATCAATGTGTATGTTTATGATAACAAGTTAATTGTTTCTTCTTCTTCTTAAATTTATTGTGACAATTCTTGAAAGTTATTTTTGTAATTATCTCTCAGCTGGAATTCTTGAAAGATGACAACATATGTCTTGTTGAAATTATGGGAACAAGAAATATGCATATATGCATATTCATGTAATACCTTATAATGTAAGTATATAATACAATAAAGGTAAATATGTGATGCCTTAATGGTATTTATGTAATACCTTAAACTATAAGTATTAATACCTTAAATATAAATATGTAATGTAGCACTCCGGATCAAAACGAGCATAATTGATTAAATTAAATATTTAACATATGACTTAATAAGTATGCGCGTTTACTTTGACTGTTTAATTTATAACGTGCGTTTCAGATACGTGTTTAACGCGTGACTTAGACGGATAATTTTCGTGGACATGGTATATAGAATATTTTCATACCATAAGATGCGTTTTGGAAAGACGAGAAAATAGAAACGAACTAGGGGTCAATCGGAGACCCGTAGATCAAACGGTGACGGAAAGGGCAAAACCCGAAGTTTCGGTCGGAAAACCGGAAGATATTTTACGTGAATAGTAACATGGGAAAAGTCAACAGATGAATAGTGCCGAGATATTTTGGATGAATAGTAATTTTCCGAATTCTATAAATAGAGGCTCCTCCGATTCATTTTTCACCGTTTCTCCGAACGAGCCGAAAGCGACGAAAACGAGTAAGTCCTTCTCTCTCCTCTCTTTCTTTCCGGGTTTCTGTTTCCGGCGGGCCACCGCCGGCGCGGCCGCGGCGCCGCCGGCCGATGGCCGGAAAATTCAAAGTTTGTCGGAATCGGACGATTTTCGCACACGACGTTCGTCTCGACGAGACGAATCTAGGATAGGTCTCGGATTTCAAATCCGATTTCTCGTTCGCCGAAAAAGGGCAAAAAACAGCCTCTTAAACCCTAACCCTAACCCTTGAACCACCCTTTCTCTCTCTACTGTTTTTCTCTCTCCACCGCGCCGGAAAAGCTGCCGGAGGTTGCCGGAGGTCGTGGCCAGACGCTGGAGTGCCGGCGGCGCCGGAGAAGGACAATGTATATATATGTGTATTCGTGCATGTGTGTGTGTATGTAGGTGTGTTAGTGTGTGAGTGTGTTTGCATGCTGTTGGGGCGGCGCATGGTGGCGCCGCCGTGTGTGATCGGTGGGCCGGCGACGGGTGGTCGCCGACGAGGTGGTCTGGTGGGTGGCCGGCGGCTGGTGTTCGCCGGCCAAGGAAATCCGATGGTGTGTATGTGTGTACGTAACCATGCGTGTGTGTGTGTGCACTTGTGTGTGTGTTTGGGCGGCGGCTGGTGGTGGCCGGCGACTGGGGGTCGCCGGCCAAGGTGGTGGTGGATACTGGTGGTCGCCGGCGGCAGGTGGCCGCCGGCCAGAGGGAGGAGACAATGTGTGTGTGTATGTATATATGAAATCATGCGTGTGTGTTGTATGAAGGGTATGTTGGAACCGACGGATCGCCGGCCCTATGCTATCGGAATCGGGATCCAAAGATAAATCGCAGCGGAAAGAAATCATACCCTTGTAGACCTCTTGATCTTCTGATGTATTCCTCTGAGCCCTTCTCGAACGTTGCGTGGCCAACGATCCTTCGAGAAAAATCAGTTCCGCTCTCTCTCACTTATCACGTGTTTTCTGTGATCTGTGTTCTGTGTTATGAGAGGCGCTGATGAAAGGAGCTATATATAGGCTACACCAGGGACCTAGAGGAGGAATTGGGTTGGGCCTCCTGATGGGCTTTAGTATCCTGCGTTCGGCCCGAACACATAACTGAAGCCCATCAATAATAATTCAGTCCACTAGAGAATTATTATTGAACTACCATCCCAATCCCATATTTAATATGGGCTCCTTATTATGTGTACATTTATTTCCCCGTGTTTAAGATATCGAATGTCCGTAAATTAAATAAGTTACTGACAACTTAAATAATTTACATCTAATTCCAAGAGTAGTACCACTCATCCTTATTATCATGTCGGATTAAATCCACCTGCAGGGTTTACATGATAATCCTTATGAGCTCCTCAAGGGGACATTATCATCCTAAATAATTAGGACACGGATTCCTTCTATAATCAACAGAACACCATATAAACAATGCTATCTCCCAACTCACCGAGTTTATTGATTTATGAATAAATCTCACCCATTGGCAAATTAAAGAAATAAACATTGAGCATACGTGCCCGTTATTATATAGGGATTAAGAAGATGTACATCCATAATAACAGAGGTCTTGTTCTATTATATAGTCAGTATAAAACGAACAACCTCAAATGGTCCTGCTCAATACACACAAAGTGTACTAGTGTAGTTTTATAGTCAAGACAGACTAATACCAAACTACACTACAACCATTCCGATGATTTGTCCAAATCCATCTTGGTTGTGAGCTACTATTTATAATTTATAAGAAACTGATAACATGATCTTCTGTGTGGCACCACACACCAAGTTATCTATAATATAAATTAATTGGACATTGCATAAACATATATAACAAATATAAAATGCAAACATATGACCAATGTGATTCTCATTCCATAAACGATGTTCATACAAAAAACTAGGCTTATAGTATACATCCTAACAATCTCCCACTTATACTAAAAGACTATGCTTCTATAAGCGTCGCCACACATCTAATTCCCATCCCTTCAACATGCCCATCAAAAGCTTTCGCTGGGAGGGCCTTTGTGAAAGGATCTGCTAGGTTATCTGCTGATGCAATTTTGGCGACAACAACTTCTCCTCGCTTTACGATGTCTCGTATCAGGTGGTACTTGCGCTCAATGTGTTTACTTGCTTTATGGGCTCGTGGTTCCTTCGAGTTTGCCACTGCACCACTGTTATCACAATAAATTGTGATAGCTTTGGGCAAACCAGGAATCACTTCTAAGTCCATCAAGAAGTTCCTGAGCCATACAGCTTCTTTGGCTGCCTCAGAGGCTGCCACATACTCAGCTTCCATGGTGGAGTCTGAAACGCATTTCTGCTTAACACTCCTCCATATAATGGCTCCACCTCCTAAGGTAAACACATAACCCGAGGTAGATTTACTGTTGTCCCTATCCGACTGGAAATCAGAATCTGTGTAACCCACAGGAAGCACATCATCTGCTTGGTAAACCAGCATATAATTTCTAGTCCTTTTCAGGTACTTTAAAATATGCTTTACCGCAGTCCAATGTCCTTGTCCTGGGTTACTTTGATATCTGCTAACCATGCCCACGGCAAAACAGATATCTGGCCTCGTACATAGCATTGCATACATTAGGCTTCCTACGGCCGAAGCATAAGGAACTGCCTTCATGTCCTCTATCTCCTTTGGTGTCTTAGGACACATCTCCTTAGATAAAGGTACTCCATGTCGAAAAGGTAGAAAACCTTTCTTGGAGTTTTGCATGCTAAAACGAGCTAGAATGGTATCAATGTACGAAGCTTGAGATAAGCATAACATTCTTTTCTTGCGATCTCTTATCACTTTGATCCCAAGAATATGTCCTACTTCTCCCAAGTCCTTCATATCAAACTGCTTGGACAGCCATACCCTTACGTCTGACAACACCTTGACATTGTTGCCAATGAGCAAGATGTCATCTACGTATAGTACAAGAAATACCACCACGTTTCCATCACTCTTCTTGTATACACATGACTCATCCGGACATTGAATGAATCCATAAGACTGGATTACCTCATCAAAACGGATGTTCCAAGATCTCGAAGCTTGTTTCAATCCATAAATGGACCGATTAAGCTTACACACAAGATGCTCTTTGCCCTTTGCAACGAACCCTTCTGGTTGCTTCATATAGATGTTTTCTTCAAGACTACCGTTAAGGAAAGCAGTCTTGACATCCATTTGCCAAACCTCATAATTCATATGAGCAGCAATAGACAAAAGAATCCGGATAGACTTAAGCATGGCTACCGGCGAAAAGGTTTCCTCATAATCGATTCCTTCTTTTTGAGTGTACCCCTTCGCAACAAGCCTTGCTTTGAAAGTTTCTACTTTCCCGTCTGATCCTCTTTTTCTTTTGTAGACCCACTTACATCCAATGGCTTTTACACCATTTGGTGGTTCTACTAGCTCCCAGACTTGATTAGAATCCATAGATTCTAATTCAGAATTCATAGCTTTTTGCCAAGATTCTGCATCTTTATCTTGGAGTGCTTCGTCATAGGTCCAAGGATCAGATTCATGTTCACCAGATACCAAGTCCGAAGACTCTCCCAAAAACATGAATCTATCAGGCTGTCTAACAACCCTCCCACTACGACGAGGCACTTGTGGTAATTGTGTATCATTAGTGACACATGGTGCAGACCCCTGTGGTATCTCATCTTGTACTAGTGGTACTAAGGTAGGGATTTCCCCTCTGATTTCCTCTAGAACAATTTTACTCGTGGGCTTGTGGTTCATTACATAGTCCTCTTCTAAGAATCGGGCATTTGTGCTAACAATGACCTTCTGATCCTTAGGACTATAAAATAAACCACCTTTCGTTCCTCTAGGATAGCCCACAAACAGCCGAACATCCGTACGAGATTCCAACTTATCAGCATCTCCCTTCAGCACATGTGCTGGACTACCCCAAATCCGAATGTGTTTAAGACTAGGCTTACGCCCATTCCACAATTCTGTGGGAGTAGAGGGTACTGTCTTAGAAGGTACCAAGTTTAGAATATACGCTGCCGTTTCCAGGGCATATCCCCAAAACGAATTCGGTAATTCCGAATAACTCATCATCGATCTAACCATTTCCATGAGAGTTCTATTCCTTCGTTCTGCCACACCGTTCTGTTGGGGTGTACCAGGTGCAGACAATTGGGATTGAATCCCAGCCTCTGATAAGTAATTCCTAAACTCTCCTAAGAGGTACTCGCCACCACGATCAGATCGTAGTGTTTTGATACATTTACCATGACGCTTCTCCACATCAGCCTTGTACTCTTTGAATTTATCAAAGCACTCAGACTTGCGGCGCATCAAATAAATATACCCATATCTCGAAAAATCGTCTATAAATGAGACAAAATATTCGAAACCACCTCTTGCCTGGATAGTCATAGGACCACACAAATCAGAATGAACCAATTCCAACACTTCTTTGGCTCTATACCCCTTGGCTTTAAAAGGCCTCTTGGTCATTTTTCCTTCCAAGCAGGACTCGCAGGTCGGATAGTTTTCCACTTCCAATGAACTCAAAGGTCCATCGGCTATCAACCTTTGAATCCTACTCAAGTTAATGTGACCTAGTCTTAGATGCCAAAGATATGTTTGGTTCATTTTAGAAGGTTCTTTTCTCTTATTTGAGTTAGAAGATGTATTATTAATTTCCAGTTGTTGCATCGTAGGAGTTATTGGATTAAGAGTATATAAATTGCCAACCAACGTACCAGAACAGACAATAACCCTATTTTTCTTGACAACCACTTTGCCATCAAAAGAAACAGAATATCCATCCAAAAATAACTTAGAAACCGAAATCAAGTTCTTTCTAAAAGAAGGTACGTAAAGACAA
The DNA here is from genome assembly GCA_954870855.1 of Scutellaria minor. Classification (NCBI taxonomy): domain Eukaryota; kingdom Viridiplantae; phylum Streptophyta; class Magnoliopsida; order Lamiales; family Lamiaceae; genus Scutellaria; species Scutellaria minor. The sequence goes on from OX940737.1 coordinate 9,851,062, forward strand.
TTCCTCAAAACCAAAGTCTTGTTCCTATCAAAAGATAAATAAACATCTCCCACTGCAACTGCCGCCACTTTCGTAGCGTTGCCCATGTAGATGGTAATCTCGCCCTCACTAAGTCGCCTGGTTTCCTGGAACCCCTGCAAAGAATTGCAGACATGATCAGTGGCTCCCGTATCTACACACCAGGTACCGGTAGATAACACCGCTAAACATGTTTCAGTAATTAGTGAGTAAGATTTACCTTCTTTGTTCTCCTTTTTCTTGGGACAATCTACCTTCCAATGTCCAGGCTGCTTGCATGAGAAGCACTTGCCCTTCGGCTTTTTCACGCCACCTTGTGGCCCAGCCTTTTGAGGTCCATTCGCTTTGTTTGCCGAAGGATTCTGTTTCTTTTTCTTCTTTCCACCTTTCGGCTTAGAATTAGAAACATTTTCAGCAACGTAAGCTTGAGCACTTTGACGAAATAGTCCTTCTGCCGATTTGAGTTCTGTCAGAAGTTCCGCCAAGGAATACATCCTTTTGTTCATATTATAATTAAGGCGGAACTGCTCAAAACTCTTAGGCAGTGTTTGGAGCACGATATCGACCTGGGTTTCCCCATCGATTTCAGCTCCAAGGACTTCCATCTCATTCAAATGAGCCATCATCTTAAGGACGTGATCACTCACAGGTGTCCCTTCAGACATGGTGGTCGTCATTAAGTTTCTCATTGCCTCCTGTCTGGCAGCCCGACTCTGGTGTCCGAAGAGTTCTCTAAGATTGTGCATCATATCATAGGCAGTGGGCATGGCCTGATGCTGATGTTGCAGTACATTTGACATGGAAGCCAAAATGTAACACCGCGCCATCTCATCTGCCTTAACCCACTTTCTATAATGCGCTTTCTCCTCTTCAGTAGAGTTTTCATCAGGCATGTCAGGACAGTGCTCATGGAGTACAAACTTGTACTCCTCAGCAGTTAGGACAATATCCAGGTTTCTTTTCCAGTCAATATAATTAGGACCAGTAAGTTTGTTTTCTTTGAGTATAACAGCAAGTGGATTGAAAGACATAATGAAATCCTGAGAATCATATAAATAAATAAATAAATACACAGGTCATAACATATAGAATTTAAAGCCTATATTGTTCCCTCAAACAATATAATTAAATTCACCAACACCTCAAAAACACCGTGAACTTCGCATGCCACGATAGTGTGGACGTATGCTAATTCAAACATTTGTAAGAGGAGGTTTTACCCATTAATTTCATTATCTTGTCAAACAAAATAAAATTAATAGTTGGTTTAGCTTCAGCCATGCAAACAACAGCACTTACTCCGATGGGAAGGATACTATCATATGCACCTAAGTGTGTACCATTTCTTAATACTAAGTCCATTATCTAGGATTGTATCTCTTCAGATGGAGAAGATCATACGCTCCTAAATAATTTTCTATAATTATCCTTAGAGGAAGTTTGATCCAGTGATCCGCAATCAAACTCATCCGATGTGGAAGAAGGCACTCAAAGCCAACGTGTAAGTTTAAATGCATCACTTACAAACCAGTAATGGAGGCTATGGGATTTATTCAAAATAAATCCCTCTCCCACTTAGTTATTTAAATGAGGGATTTTAGCATGCAATAACATATAACATTCAAAAGCATGCTTGATAAAACAACAAACAAATAGAAAGGCAATAAATACGGAATAATATAAATCCAACTATTATGGCCACTTCGATTGAATGTTTGCCTGCTAAACGGGGATCGACCTGCCCGGTCAGGTCGCGGGGATCGACCTGCCCGGTCAGGTCGCGGGGTGCGGGGCAGCGCCCCGTTAGAAAAAATTAGGGTTTAAAACCGTAATCAGCACCAACATCCAGCGAACAGAATCAGCGCCAAATCCAGCGATTGTTGCGCAAATCCAGCAGGTTGTTGCACAGAATCAGCGCCAATCTACTGATCTGATCGATCAGCCCCATCGAGCAATCTGTTCCAGCGCCTAGCAATCTTGATCGAACAGCCCCTTCGAACGCCAATCCTAGTTCGAATAGAAGTCTCGATCGAACAGGAATCCTATACAGAATCTAGTTCGAACATCTACCAATCCTATACAGAATCTAGTTCGAACATCTACCAAACCCTATACAGAATCTAGTACGATCAGAATACACCATATGAGATCGAACAAAATTACATCGAGAACAAATCAAGAATATGTAAAACCTAACACGACAAACCGCCGTGTTTTTACTATTACAATCATGCAACCAACCCAAAATAAAAACCTCGACAGGTCCGAGGGTTTAGATCATACATTAAACATACATACAGACCATAATAGTTGGATATATAGGTAACCTGCAAAACCGAGTTATCCTATGCAATCCTACTATCATACAATCTGAATATAAAACGTATGAAAAAGCATAAGATCGTAATATATAACCGATCCAATTACATAGAACCAGAAACCGTGGCTTTGATACCAATTGTTGGAACCGACGGATCGCCGGCCCTATGCTATCGGAATCGGGATCCAAAGATAAATCGCAGCGGAAAGAAATCATACCCTTGTAGACCTCTTGATCTTCTGATGTATTCCTCTGAGCCCTTCTCGAACGTTGCGTGGCCAACGATCCTTCGAGAAAAATCAGTTCCGCTCTCTCTCACTTATCACGTGTTTTCTGTGATCTGTGTTCTGTGTTATGAGAGGCGCTGATGAAAGGAGCTATATATAGGCTACACCAGGGACCTAGAGGAGGAATTGGGTTGGGCCTCCTGATGGGCTTTAGTATCCTGCGTTCGGCCCGAACACATAACTGAAGCCCATCAATAATAATTCAGTCCACTAGAGAATTATTATTGAACTACCATCCCAATCCCATATTTAATATGGGCTCCTTATTATGTGTACATTTATTTCCCCGTGTTTAAGATATCGAATGTCCGTAAATTAAATAAGTTACTGACAACTTAAATAATTTACATCTAATTCCAAGAGTAGTACCACTCATCCTTATTATCATGTCGGATTAAATCCACCTGCAGGGTTTACATGATAATCCTTATGAGCTCCTCAAGGGGACATTATCATCCTAAATAATTAGGACACGGATTCCTTCTATAATCAACAGAACACCATATAAACAATGCTATCTCCCAACTCACCGAGTTTATTGATTTATGAATAAATCTCACCCATTGGCAAATTAAAGAAATAAACATTGAGCATACGTGCCCGTTATTATATAGGGATTAAGAAGATGTACATCCATAATAACAGAGGTCTTGTTCTATTATATAGTCAGTATAAAACGAACAACCTCAAATGGTCCTGCTCAATACACACAAAGTGTACTAGTGTAGTTTTATAGTCAAGACAGACTAATACCAAACTACACTACAACCATTCCGATGATTTGTCCAAATCCATCTTGGTTGTGAGCTACTATTTATAATTTATAAGAAACTGATAACATGATCTTCTGTGTGGCACCACACACCAAGTTATCTATAATATAAATTAATTGGACATTGCATAAACATATATAACAAATATAAAATGCAAACATATGACCAATGTGATTCTCATTCCATAAACGATGTTCATACAAAAAACTAGGCTTATAGTATACATCCTAACAGGGTAGAGGGTTGGTAGCCGGAGTTAGGGGGTTGCCGGCGACAAGGAGGTCACCGGCCGGTGACTGGAGGCGTGGGGGTGGTCTCCGGCGACGAGGGTCGCCGGCCGGAGAGTTTTTGGGTGAGGTTGGATTTTTGGAAAAACTGAGCTTCGAAGGGTTTTGCGGCGAGATTTCGGACACTATTCACCGTCGGAATCCGGCAATGGACGGCCGGAGGTGGTAGCCGGCGGTGCAAGGTATCCGGCGAGGTAGGTGTTGGCGGCAGGAGGCGGCGCCGCCGCGCCGAGCAACGCCGGGAAGATGGCGCGTCGAGCAGGCCCGACGCCAGGGACCTGGGAAGGTGCTGGCCGAGAAAACTCGACCAGCTTGCCGAGCCGGGACGCCGCTGTCGAGAAATCTCGGCCACCTGCAGAGACGCGCGCCCGCCTGCCGAGAAAACTCGGCCCTTGCCAAGATGGACATGCCTGCTGCCGAGAAAACTCGGCAGCTGCCGAGCCATGCGCCGGGGCCGCCGGGTTTTCCTACCCGGCGCCGGGTTCGCGCGTGCCGACGCGTACGTAACGCCGTGTTTTCGATCCGAATCTTGTTTTCTTTCCGTCGTTCATCCGTTTCGAGTTATCGCCGATGAGACGTCATTGACCGAGGGTCGTGGGCCCGATCAAAGTCAACCCTTTGACCAAAATTACCATTTTACCCCTAAACTTAAAATGCTCCGTTTGAGCTCGTTTTAACTCCGATTGAGCTCATTCTTTTTCCGTCGTGCCCCAAATTTCATTCTCTATCATCTCACCCACATGGATTGGATATCCATTCTCGTTTCTTCAACTCCGATCTTTAGAGCTCTCGATCCGTCGCGTAGTTAACGAACATTTTTCCGCTGGGAGCTTTTATAGCTTTTATTATATGTTTTTAAGGATCTAAGAACACCGTTACGTATGTAGGCTATCAGTTGGATTGAATATCGAGATACGAGATTTCAGACATGGGATTTGAGACATGAGATCCGAGATACGGGATCGTTGGTACTTGCGACTCACGTGGTAACCACCGAACGAGGTGGGGGTACATTCCAAACTCAAGATGTTACTATTTTCCATATTTGATAATTGAACTCTATGTGCTGTGATTATTGTATTCATGCATAGTTTATGATACGATGAACGTGGACGGATGTCCTAAGTCATGTTAGGGATGGACTGGTGGCCCGTAAAAAGCACCATACGTCATGATAGGGATGGACTGGTGGCCCGTAAAAAGCACCATACGTTAGGAATGCAACGGGTATAGTCGAGTGCTCTTAGAGCCGTGTGTTTTTACATTGTGTGCTATGCATTTTATATGTTGTGACTACTTGACGAACTACTATATGTTGGATTTGTTGTGCTCACCTAATAACTGAAAAACTTGGAAAGTATCCCCACGAGTGTATTCAACGCACTCACCCCTTATTCTGTACTCACCCTACAGGAGACGAACTGAATTTTGACACGTAGAGAGAAGGGTGCCCTATCAGCTGTATCGATGATTCCGATTTTGTCTTTAAACCTATGTTGATTCGTTTGTAAAATGATGTTCCACGTTTTGTAAAATGTTATCTGTATTTCTCATCTTTGTAAAAGATCCTGATGTTTTTTCCACTGCGTAAGGTTTCAAACTTCCTTTTATCGGCTGAAACCGATGTTTTAAGAGTATCTTTTCTTGTCCCCTCATTTTCTTTCTATTTTATATCATGTACGCCTCTTTCCCCTTTCTCTCTTAACACCCAAAAATGAAAAACTCTGATATTTTGACCAAAAGATTTTGGGGCGTTACATGTAATACCTTATACTATAAACATTAATACCTTAAAGGTAAATATGTAATACCATAAAGGTGTAAATGTAATATCTTATTATAAACATTAATACCTTAAAGGTAAATATGTAATACCTTAAATGTGCTCATATGTTATACCTTATACTATAAACATTAATATCTTAAAGGTAAATATGTAATACCTTAAAGGTGCACATGTAATACATTAAAGGTGTACATAGAATACCTTATACTATAAATATTAATATTTTAAAGGTGCATATGTAATATCTTATACTATAATCATTAATACATTAAAGGTAAATATATAATTTCTTAAAGTTGCATATGCAATAGTTTATACTATAAGTATTAATACCTTAAAGGTAAATAAATATGTAAAACTTTAATGGTGCATATGTAATACCTTTTACTATAAGCATTAATATCTTTTATTTCATTCAACTAATACTTTCATATATAAACCTGTAACAAAAACAACTTTGCCTATTTAATTATCTGACTAATCTTCTCACGTGTTTTATACTTTTTGATTATATCATTATATTTTTGAACTTTCAATCGTAAGTATATAAATATATTTTTAAAACTTATATAGCAATAATAAGGCACAAAATCAGTGGTGTTGCCCCGCCAATGGTATTCACAAACTTCACCTATCTTTTAAATCCTATTTTACAACAAAAAGAAGGGGACAACATGGCATTTATGAAGCGAGTTTGCTATAGATATTTGGCAATAGACTTGTGCTACTGATTTTGACACAATCGATTTCAAGTAATCCCCATTTCTCTCTCTCTTCGATTCAATTCTGAGTTGCAAAAGAGATCAAATTCCATGACGATAACCAATCCAACAATGAAGACAAGATCAGTGGTGGCGATTTCAAAGCAATAACTATGAATTGAGGGCGAATCTGAAGAAATCAAGGAGGATTTTTGATAAGAAGGAAAAGAAGAGATTGAGAAGAAGAAGAACATGAATTTGAGAGAGAGAGAGTGAAATATATATATATATATATATATATATATAGTGACGGACCCAGGATTTCGGCTCGGGGGCCCAAATCAATTAATAAAAATATAACAATAATATTAGAGAAAGAGCATTATCGCAATCTCGATAAAATCAATATATAAATTATTGTTGTTGTTGCATTTAACTACATCACCGCCTAATCTTGTTTTTTTTCATTCGTCACTACTACTTATCTTTCACTTTTAGCATATTTAATCCTCTTTCTTTAATTTTTTGAGCATATTGCATGATTTTTCCTTTCTTTTGTTTTTATTTTTTTGGGAAATTTTTCAAAAGAATCAAATCCATTTCTTCAAACTTTTTCTGTTGATGTTTTTTTCATCTTAATTTGACTATTGAGATATAAAATAATAAAAACAAAATAAATCATTCTAAACCAAGAACATCATGTTATTGTCGATTATAATCTTGTTTTCATTTATGGAGCATCTCAGTTGAGCATAAGATAATTTAAGGCATAATAAATCAACAATAATAATGAAAAAAAGATAAAGCAAACAAATAATATAAATAGAACATTTTACCTTGAAATTTTATGAAGAAGCAATTGAGAAAAATGAAATAATTAAGAAAAATGAAATTAGGGTTTTTGTGTGTGAGAGAAAGAGGGGAAATTTAGGGGTGAAAAATGGAGGAGAAAAAAAAATTTTGGAAAACTGCTGAACAAAACAGTCTTCCAGACAGCAAAAATCATAACTAAAATTACAAAAATCATAACTAAGACGACAAAAACAATAAAAGAAGTGAACACACAATTCCAACTACATGATAATGGAAAATCTAAGAATATTTGCAGAACACAAGCATTCTCATTGATCCACATCTGCAGACAATCACTGAGCCATATTCATCATATCCTGTATATAAGAGTCATAACTACCTTGCATGTCGTCAAACACAAAAATATCAGATTAAATAGCGAAAAATTAAACATTGTTTCAAAAATCACGGAAGCTCATTTTCGGATCCTCTTGTTTCTTGTTGCCCCGTCCTCGTCGCCCTCTTCCCCTGCCCCTTCATAAATTCTTTTTTTTTTTAATAAAAATTGTAAAATGACAAAAATACCCCTAGTAGTTTTCAAAAATCTCAGGGGGGCCCAGTGCCCTCCCGGGCCATGTGTGCGTCCGTCACTGTATATATATAATATTATTTATTTATTTATTTTTATGGTGGTTGGACCGGGTTGGATGGGCAGGTCAAGTTAGGGCACATATTTTAAATTCATATCCTAGGGGGCAAGGATGAAAATATCTGCGACGCCCCGCTCTTGTAAATTACTGTAAAATATCAGAGTTTAATAAATTTTTCGTTTGAGCGTCCAAATATTCGATAAAACATGCATTTCCAAGGTAATTTAAACTTGCAAATAAAGATAAGTGAGTTCGAACATTCCTGTTTTATAAAACGTGAATCATACACAACAGAAGTAAAACATTTTTTTTTTATAATTGAACAACTATACTGTACCGCTTTGCAAACTAAGCTTTCCCAAAAGATTTTAAGATCATCCTCTATACAAATAATATAACACCTCTTTCACTTTCAATAAAACTCTTTCACAATCCTTAAAATATTGACTACCAACATCCACCACTTGCACACCATGCTCGAGGATTTCCATAAGCTGAAAACATGTTCGACATAAAGGGGTGAGTGCATGAAGGCACTCAGTGGGGTGGGACTTGTGAGCATTAAAACATAACACGAAACATAGACATAATTCACCAAGCACATAGTTGCGGGTCTGAGCCGCCTTGGAAAATATTTTTGTGGTTCTTAGCCACCGTATTGCGGTTCTTAGCTGCTGTGAAAACCTTTTATGGTTCTTAGCCACTGTATTACGGTTCTTGGCCGCCGTGAACATTGTTGTGGTTCTTAGCCACCGTATTGCGGTTCTTATCCGCCGTGAATATTGTTGTGGTTCTTAGCCACCGTATTGTGGTTCTTAGCCGCCATGAATATTATTGTGGTTCTTAGCCACCGTATCGCGGTTCTTAGCCGCCGTGAACATCATTTCATTAATACAAACACATTCATCCACATTGCCAACAATACACATTTGGGTGCACCCTAAACACATTCATTCACATTGCCAACAATACACATTTGGGTGCACCCTAAACACATTCATTCACTTTAATTAACATAAACACGTTCATCATAATTCCACCCATTCACTTGGGAAATAACACACTTTCGTATGCATCACGTAGTAAACATATAATGCAACGTTCATCGAATAAATACATACATTTCACATAGGCACATAACTTCACTTCAAACTCACTTAGAATCTTAAATGTGAAAGTACAGAAATTACCCCCACCTCGTTCGATATAATCCTTATGAAGCTCGATTCTTTAAATCCTAAGTTCGTTCCTTCACCTCAATCAAGTGGTATCTTGGGGAAACTACTACATTTCAGGGAATTAACTGGGTCCTTCGTCGACGTCTCCTACAAGATATATATACAAACTAGTCTTAGTGGCTTAAAGAGACTATTCATACCTCTAATTAGAACTTTGATTTGAGAATATTCTTAGACAGGGTTCGATGGCATAAGTCTATAAAATTAACTTGCGAGGAGGAATTAAACTTACAAGGTAAAAATTAAGCTTGCGACGAACATTAAACTTGCAAAGAAAATCCCTTGCAAACTTTAGTAGACTTGTAACGCCCCGAAATCTTTTGGTCAAAATATCAGAGTTTTTCATTTTTGGGCGTTAAGAGAGAAAGGGGAAAGAGGCGTACATGATATAAAATAGAAAGAAAAAGGAAGAGGACAAGAAGAGATACTCTTTAAACATCGGTTTCAACCGATAAAAGGAAGTTTGAAACCTTACGCAGCGGAAAAACATCAGGATCTTTTACAAAGAGGAAGAAATACAGTTTTCTATTACAAACGTGGAACATCGTTTCATCATAGCTTTAAAACACAAAACAGAAGATGGACACAGCTGATAGGGCACCCCTCTCTCTACGCGTCAAGATTCTCTTCTTTTCCTGTAGTGTGAGTACGGATTAAGGGGTGAGTGCGTTGAATACACTCGTGGGGAATAACATCCGCATCTTATAACAGTCAACAGTTATACATACCAGGAATATAACACTCAGCCACGTTGCCACAGTATAACATGATCACGTAATCATAACATATGTCTCATCATTTAGGACTTCTCAATCATACTTTGAAATAGGAAAAACTGTAAACAGTTACAGAGTTAGAAATTACCCCCACCTCGTATAGTGGTTACCACGTGAGTAGCGAGTACCGACGGATCAGATTTCCCAAGCAAGTACCAACGATCCCGTATCTCGGATCTCGTGTCTCAAATCCCGTATCTCGATATTCAATCCAACTGATAGCCTACATATGTTATGGTGTTCTTAGATCCTTAACATCATATGATAAAAGTTGTAAAAGTCTCCGGCGAAGAAATGATCGTTAAACGCGCGTCGGATCTAGAGCTCTAAAAATCGGAGTTGAAGAAATGAGAGTGGATATCCAATCCATATGGCTGAGATGATAGAGAAAGAAATTTGGGGCACGACGGAAAAAGAATGAGCTCAATCGGAGTTCAAACGAGCTCAAACGGAGCATTTTAGGTTTAGGGGTAAAATGGTAATTTTGGTCAAATGGTTGACTTTGACCGGGCCCACGGACCCCGATCAACGACGTCTCGTCATCGATGACTCGATACGGATGAACGACGGAAAGAAAACGAGGTTCGGATCGAAAACACGGCGTCGGGTGCGCATGGGCGCGCACGGTGCGCGCGCGGCTCCCGGCTCCCGACGGCTGCCGAGTTTTCTCGGCAGCGGGTAAGCTCGCTCGGCTGGCTGCCGAGTTTTCTCGGCAGCTCCTTCCCAGATCTTCCCGACGGTGGCCTGCTCGAGCAGGCCACTTCCCGGCGTCGCCCGGCGCGGCGGCGCCACCCCCTGCCGCCACCACCTACCTCGCCGGATACCTTGCACCGCCGACTACCATCTCCGGCCGTCCATCGCCGGATTCCGGTGGTGAATAGTTCCCAGAATCTCGCCGCAAAACCCTTCGATACCCTGTTTTTCCCAGATTTTCAACCCCAACCAAAACTCCGGCCGACGACCTCCCGTCGCCGGCGACCACTCCCAGTACCTCCGCCGGCGACTCCCCGTCGCCGGCAACCCATTCTGGCCAAGCCCAACCACCATCACAGCCTTTACACCCTCTTGCATAAACACACACACACTTACATATTACACGCACACACACCGATCTTCCCAGCTCCGGCCGGCGGCCTCCTGCCGCCGGCGACCACCACTCATCACTCTCACCTCGGCCGGCGACCCCCAGTCGCCGGCCACCACCACCGCCGAGCACACACACACACACAGCAAGTTACACACACAAACACACAGCGTATGGTGTACCACACACACACACTGTTATTCCTTGGCCGGCGGCCACCAGCTGCCGGCTGCCTTCCCCCGAGCCTTCGCCGGTGACCTCCCATCGCCGGCCGTTCCTTCCCACACGGCGGCGCCACCCGGCGCCGCCTCCAACAACATGCAACACCACACACAACAACACACCTCAACACACACACACATGCACGATCATGCATATACACACACCGTCCTTCTCCGGCGCCGCCACCCACGGCGGCGCCGGCCCTCCAGCAGGTCACCCTACCTCCGGCGTTCCTTCGGTCGTCAGCTCCGGCGAGAAGAGAGAGAAAAACAGAGGAGAGAGAGAGGGTGGCACAAGGGTTAGGGTTAGGGTGTAAGAGGCTGTTTTTCGCCGTTTTCCGGCGAACGAGAAATCGGATTTGAAATCCGAGACCTATCCTAGATTCGTCTCATTGAGACGAACGTCGTGTGCGAAAATCGTCCGATTCCGACAACGTTGGATTTTCCGGCCACCGGCCGGCGGTGGCGCCGCCGCGCCGGCGGAGGCGCCGGCGGTGGCCCGCCGGAGACAGAATCCCGGAAAAAGAAAGAGAGGAGAGAGGGACTTACTCGTTTTCGTCGCTTTCGGCTCGTTCGGAGAAACGGTGAAAAATGAATCGAAGGAGCCTCTATTTATAGAATTCGGAAAACACTATTCACCGAAAATATCTTCGTTACTATTCATCCAAAATATCTCGGCACTATTCATCGGTTGACTTTTCCCATGTTACTATTCACGTAAAATATCTTCCTGTTTTCCGACCGAAACTTCGGGTTTTGCCCTTTCCGTCACCGTTTGATCTACGGGTCTCTGATTGACCCCTAGTTCGTTTCTATCTTCTCGTCTTTCCAAGACGCATCTTATGGTATGAAAATATTCTATATACCATGTCCACGAAAATTATCCGTCTAAGTCACGCGTTAAACACGTATCTGAAACGCACGTAATAAATTAAACAGTTAAAGTAAACGCGCATACCTATTAAGTCATACGTTAAATATTTAATTTAATCAATTATGCTCGTTTTGATCCGGGGCGCTACAAGACTTGCAAAGAAAGCTTAAACTTGCAAGGAAAAATATAAAAATTGCAAGAAGAATTAAACTTGCGAGAAAGAATTAAACTTTGCAAAGGAGAAACTAAGCTTGCAGAATTAACTTGCAAACTTGCAAAGATGACATTAAGCTGGCAAAATTAAACTTGCAAACTTGCGAATTAAATAATTAAGCCTGCAAGGAACACTAAACTTGCAAAGTTGCAAAGAAAATAATTTAGCTTGTAAAGAATTTTAATCTTGCAAGGGAAAAAAATTAAACTTGCAAGGCATACTAATCTTGCAAAGTAAATGAATCTTGCAGAATAAATCAATCTTGCAAATTAAAATTGAACTTGCAAAGTAAATTGCAATGTAAAATCCCTTGCCCACTGGAAAGAAAACCATCGTTTTTACTTTATCGTCGTCTCACCATAGTTGGCGACGACACGTCGTTAGTGACTTGAACTCGATACCCAACCACGGCGCTGCACACAACGCTTTTCCGGCACTGCACCCGGCCCCCTTTGTAATAGGCTTAGAAAAGATTTCCCTCTTCACCCCACTAGACGCTCCCCAGTCATGGCTCGCGACATTCTAATCGTCGTTGCGTATCTTCCTCGTTTGAGCTTCGATTTATGATCCAGAAAGCCCATAATGAAGCTCTCGGTGTGAATATTAACTCCGTAAAATCTCAAGCCCATCCGGTTTTTGATCGTCTGGAAATTGCCCTTGCAATAGGCTAAAATTCATCGTTGCGCCACTGCACTGCCACTCTATGCCCCGATGCATCTTAAGCCCCTCAAACGGACTCGCCTTAAGGTGAAATTTGGTAGGAATGCTCTCAACACACTAAAGAACACCCCATATGAACAGTTTTAGGAAACTCTTTCATTAAGACCTTCTGCTCCGCAACTATCTCTTTTTCGGATGCAGATTTGCAGCCCCGACTTCGTAAAATTATTCCTCGGTCGTCCGACCTTAGATGGCTACCAAACTTGGTGGAGACCTTCCCCATACACTCTAATATTTTCCATAAAAACAGTTTTCCGATCCCATCTTCGAAAGTGCCTCAAACGGCGTGTCGAGCGCTGTCTGTGCACTCAGCGACAAAACAGGACAGTAGGCTCCCGGTGCTGGCCCCCGGCGCTGGCCCGAGCACCCAGCAGCGCTTCTGTTGCGCCCAGCAGGCCTGTCTGCGGCGCCGAACGCTCCCGGCGCCCACCTACAGCACGCCCTAGCGCTCCCAGCGCTCTCCCGACGCCCCTGACGCACACCCAACACCCGCTGCTGCTGCCGGCAGCGGACGACAGCTCACCTGCCGACGCATCCGGCGCCGGCAACCTTCAACGGTAGCAGCACAGCGGGAGGACAACAGCTAACAGCAGCAGCGACTTTGGACGGAGCAGTGGCTGCGGGAAATGAGCAGCAGCAGCAAGGCAACAGTAGAAATGAGAGAGAGAAAGAGAGCGATATAGAGAGAGAGAGGGAGCTGGAGACGTGAGAGAGAGATGGAGAAGGAGAGTGTATGTGTGTGTATGCCTCTTGCTTTTTTCCTTTTTTATTCCCCTTTCCCACTTAACTAGTTCACAAATACGTGTTATGCTCTTGTGGTGAGAGAAGAGTGAGGTGGCATGAACATGGGGTGACTAACCTTCTCATGGCTTGTCACTTAACTTGCTTAGATACATATGCTTAATACTTAATTTGTTAATTACTTGGCTTACTTAATTTATTCTTTTACATGGTTAACTAATAAGAAAGCTATATATATATATATATATTTACTTAGCTTATCAAACACTTATGCATATTACTTGAGTAACCAAAATTAAAACATTAAAATTTAATTAATCGATTACTTAGGCTTAATTAATTAATTCTTAGCTTAATTAATATTATCGCTTAATTAATTAATTCTTATACATAGTTAATTAATTAGCAATATATATATATATAACATTACACCTTAGCTAATTAATTTGGGGTGTTATAATATTGGTATTGATAAAAATATCGGTACCTTGATTTTACAGAAATATCGACGGATATATCGATTTCGGTGGAAATATCGGACAATTTTTTTTAAATATGAAAACTTTGTAAAAAAATTGAAAAATATATCTAGTAGTTTATAGAATATTATAACTAACATTAATACATATATTGAATTTAAATTCCAAATAAAATGATATGCTTACAACAAATATGATGATGACGACCTATTTTTGGATAATAAATCTCATCCCCAATTGTAATAAATGATGTGGATTTAAGAAATCTCATTTTATTAAAATCATCATTTTAATAAATGACTCATTTCCATCATTACATCTACTATATCTATGTTCTTTCATCTATTTAAAAGTGATAGTTGTGCTTTTATTCTTTCATCTATTTGAAAGTGATAGTTGTGCTTTTATATTGTGTGTAATGTAAATATCATTTATCTCCAAGTATTTGAAAACAAAATGAAATATTGGTTGAAGTGATTGTCTATTTACTGTGATAGTTCCAGGATTAAGGATATTAGAGATAATTGATGTATATATATAAGATATCATATTGGATATCATCTAATAAAATTGAAGAGAATAAGATGATTTTTATACTAGATATTAACTTTCTATGCAATAAATTCATAAAAAAAAGAAAAAATTAAAAAAAAAAGAAAAAATCAAAAAAAAAATCGTCAATATAGACACAAAACCGATATATCGCCGATATATATATCGGAGATATATCGGCGATACACCGCAGTTTTATAAAGGGACTCACCGATATCGACATTTTACCGATATTTCCCAATATATCTTCGATATTTTGACGAAAAAAAATGTTGCGTATTATTATTTTGGTACTTGAATTTTCGCGAAATTTCGAATTTTCATCCATGCCTAGAGGTACAAAAGTTTTTGCCATATATATATATAATAACAAAATGATCACATATTGTTCTCCAAAAATGGTAAAATCCCGTCAAAAGTCTAACTTTCAATCTTTCATTTTAATTTTTTTTATTCACAATATATATATATTTTTTGCTTTTAGAAACTCCTTAAAATGTGGAATGTTCAATATCAAAAGAATAATCTCTCTATATATAAAATGACAAAAACCATCAAAAACAAAACTTTCTCAAATTACTGTTCAAAACCCAAATTTCACTTTTATTTTGTTCTTTTCTTTTTTTATTTTTTTATTTATATTAATCTCATTCATTTCTCTCAACTGTTTTATCTTTTTTACTCCTAATTTTTCTCCTGCTAATTAGTTTTATTTCTACCACACATAAAATGATCAACCTGTCAAGTTTACTATGACATATCATTTACTATTGCATTAATCAAATCCTTCTACATGTCTATTGTTCTAATTTATACTCGTCTAATATCATAAATAAATAATCTACATCTATATACGTATATATTTATATTGTATATATATAGATATTATATTTTACCTTGAACATTATATTTTACCTATTTATTTTATATTTTGAATCTATCAATATAATCACGTACGGACTTATAAGTAGAATCCTGATTTTATTATCTTTAAAAGATAAAATTGAATTTTTATTCAAAAACCATGATTTAGTTGACAAATTGAAAGCAAAAACTTGTATACCCGGTGTAGGTACCTCCAAAAGTATTATTATATTGATATTAGTTAACTCACAAGGTATTAATTGTATCCTCATAAGGTACTGTTAGTTGCATACTCATAAAGTATTACTTGTATAACTGAAATATATGTTTTAGTGAAACATATTAATTGTATATTCATAAGGTATTAATTGTATATTCATAAGAGATTAGTTGTTCACTCATAAGATATTTATTTGCATAACTGAAATATATGATTTAGTGAGAGATATTGTTTGTGGTATTACTTGTTACTTGTAAAGGTATTAGTCGTATTACTTAAATGTATCAGAGTTGGGGTTAGGCACATATCATACCCCATGGGGCACACAAGCCCTACTCCAAATTGAAACTAAAGAAATTTTTATGTGATTAATTTCTTCTTAAATAATTTCTCCAATTTGAAATAAAAGGAAAAATATATATCCAAAAAAATTGTTTACCATGTTTTTAGATAATTTGAATGATTTTTTGTTTTTATGTTTTCTATAAATACTCTATATTGGAATGAAAAACCATTACTACTTCTTTTCCGTAATTCCTTTTTTTTATTCTTTTCTGACTTTTCTGTTCTTTTTCTATATATATATATATGTGTGTGTATTCATGTTAGCAAGCATTTACAATTTTTCAGAACAAATATTTGCTTGATTTTTTTTTGGTTATGGTTTATGCAATTTACATATACACGTTCTGGTGTAACAATCATTCATGTAAATTCATGTTCGTGGCAATATATTATGTTTTTAATTATTTGTATTTAATTAATTGAGAAGCATAGTATGTCTACGCCAAAAGATATTTTATGTTGTCAATGAAATTGCAAATTGTTATTATTCATTAAAGTAATGCACATCTAAAACATCCACAGCTACATGCACAAGCACGTCTCTGCACGTGTATTCACAAAACAATGCAATTTCATCCAAATTCAACTAAGGTAAACAAATTTCATTAACATTCAGAAATTTTTCATTCTACTTTAACTCTAAATAGTTCTCTCTCTCTCTCACACACGCATATATATATACACACACGCACACGCAAAATACCACAACAAAATAAGAAGTTCGTCCAAAACCCAAAACATAGAAGTAATTTTTGTTGTTTTCTGGTTTAATTTAAGATTAAAAAAATTAAAATTGTATGTTCTATATATAAAATAACAAATGAATCTTTTAATCAATTCAAATTTCCAATGACTCTATCCATTATATCAAAAATGGATATGTTCAAAAGCATTTGGTTTTTTTTTGTCAATATATAAATTGCATTATTTGAATGACTCTATCCATTATATCCAAAATGGGTATGTTTAAAATCATTTGTTTTTTTTTTTGTCAATATTTAAATTGCATTATTTAAGAAATACAAATTTTCTATATCTTATTTTATGCATTTACTAGTATAAGTCCCGTGCGATGCACGGGCATATAAATTTTACAATTTATATATTTAGATAAGAAAATGTAGTACATGAAAAATAATAAATTTCTTGGATGAATTTCAATCTAATTTCTTACTTATGTGATGTACGACCATTAAATTGAAATATTTGAAAACTATAATTTATGAAAAAAAATCAAGTTCTCGATCATATTTCAATCTCATTGTGTATTTGTGTGACGTATGGATAAATATATTTCATGTGTCAATAAATTTTAGATATAAAAATGTTAATTATGAAAAATAATATACTTCTTCAAAGTTATTTCAATTTAATCTACTACTCATATAAATTATGAATTTTAAATATTTCTTATTTTCATCTTACATTATCTGACTACTTTATTATTAATTGTTTTTGTCACAATTAGTTTGGAAAATGCTTATGCAAATATATGCTAATAGATTATTCATTATAATGAGTGTCAAATGACGGTATTATTAAATATTATAATCAATTCTCAATAATATTTCTACCTCATTTGGTACCTGTGTGATGTAGCAAATAAGTTTCAAGTGTTAGTAATTTTTTGATATAAAAATGGTGATCATAAAAAAACAATATAGTTCTTTTAAGTTATTTCTATTTAATCTACTACTCATGTAATTTACCAATTTTGAATATTACTTATTTTCATCATACGTTGTTTGGCTACTTTACTATTTGTTTTTGTCATAATTGACCTGGAAAAAAAAAACCTTATGTAAATATATGTTCAATAATTTATTCATAATGAGTGTAAAAACAATGATATTATTGTATATAATTTTTTTTCCAAATGCTCTAAAATTAAAATTTATCTCTTAGAAAAATCATATTTACACATGTCAAAATCTAATAAGTCTAAAACCATGAAACTATATAACAATAGAAAGTAAAATATTTTATTATTGGTCATATAATTAGAAACTTGATGCTACCATTATAAAGAAATTTCAAATTTACAATTGTTTTTTAATCATGGATGAAACATTATTTATTCTTACATTAAAAGAGATATATTTTTTGCTAATTTTTTCGTGGATATATATAATGATTTAAATTTAGGTACAAAGTGTTATTCACAATTTTTATGAACGCTTAGCATGATATTAGTACATTATTTACATAAATCATGATAAATTTATAACATATCAATCATTGATCATGTTTTTTTTCTCTCTCAATTTTCATGTATATACAAAATGATTTTCATACCACAAAATGATTTATGGATATACATAAATTGTGCAAAATTGAATATTTGTAATTTATAAATTATAAAATAAAAAATATTTGTATTTTTAGTTTAGAAAGTGGAAATAAGATTAGT
Organism: Scutellaria minor; assembly: GCA_954870855.1. NCBI lineage: Eukaryota > Viridiplantae > Streptophyta > Magnoliopsida > Lamiales > Lamiaceae > Scutellaria > Scutellaria minor. The sequence goes on from OX940737.1 coordinate 9,869,414, forward strand.
TGGTTTTATATAGATGACAATGAAATTTCATAATTAAAAATTCAAAGTATTTAAAAGATATATGGAAAAAAAATCATTGACATATTATCACTCTTATAAATAGCAATGACTTTCTATTCTTCAAGATTAATATTGAAGATTTATTTATATAATACGACAAATGGACATAAAAAGTGAGTTTTATTAATTTTTTATAAGTATAAATGATATAATATTATATAGTTTTTTATAAATGATATTTTCATATACTTAATTTTTAAATTTTAATAGAAAATATATAAGTTCATAAGTTTTATATTTCCTATTTATAATATTAATTGTATGCAATAATGTATCATATTATATATATATATATATATTCTTTTATTATATTCAAGATATATATATTAAATATCTTTATACAATAAATAATCTTTATGATTTTTAAAAAAGAATTGATATAGCATAGATAAGGTAAATACTTCAAAGTTATTATCATTTTTATTATTATATTATTTTTATAAGATTATACAATAATTTTCTACTTAATATAATTAAATTATGTAAACATTGTGTCATATTATTAGTATTGTTTAACTGGATATAGTAAAACTGGAGTATTATGAATGACATATTTGTCAAATAAAAATTATGTGATTTTTATTATAGTTTTTCAACATATTTGGAATACAGTTATAGAAGTAGATAATTTATGTTATGTTATATATGCTAAGTAACTTGATTATTATATATTTATTGAGGTGATATAAAAAAAAATATATATATATATATATATATATTGAACAAAACAATATTGCATAATTACCTCTTGGTCTTTGAAGTCATAACTATAAACATCTTTTTTTATTTATGTATGGAATAATATCATGTGATCTAACGAAATAAAATTTTAGTGCCCACAAAATTACGGAAGGTATTAATATCATTGACAACATTAAAAATATGAGTCGTATTCGTCAAAATAATGGTTATTGTAATGAAAAACAAAACAATCATTTATCTTGAAAAGGCGAAGTGAAGTTAAAGATGTACAAACTTGTAGTTGACATGTATTTATAGATGAATAATAATTAAGATCACATATAAAAAAAATCATATATATAATTATATATATATATATAAATTATGAATTTTAGAAATCTATTTATAATTACATACATAATAAAAATCATAAAATTATTTGAATCACATTTTTACATATTGGTGAAATTATAGTAAGTCAACTTAAATTTAATTTTTTTTTTTTTTTTACTTTTGTTATAAATCTCCTTCTATATATAGACAAAATTAGGGGGAGGAGGGGGTTACAACATTAGCGATAATTTTTTATATATTTTTTATACTTGGATGGTTTAAAATTCTCTTGAAATTCATTCATTTGTATTCTTTTAATTTATTCAACATATATGTCTTTAATATTTATTATAGCAATAATTAAGCATTTATTAGATGAGATCATATTAACATTTATATACCATATATAGATTATAATTTCTAAGATTTTGTCAGTATTATCGATGATATTATTACCATATATATAATCATGTTTAATACAATAATTTTTTTAATTATAAATTATGAAATAATAAATATTGCATTTCTACTTTTGGGAATTGGAAATGGGCGGGAAAATATTATCATTTCTATTTTGAGGGGTAATTGTTATTATATATATATATATAGATATATAGATATATAGATTATAATAAGTATTGTTATATTATTATTATTAAATTATAAGTGTTATCTAGTTGTAGGGAATATTAGCCAAAATTGTAAGTATGTTGAAAACAACCATTTGAATGATGAAGAAATGAAATAATTGTACATCTTGTCTAGATACAAAAATGTAATTATAGATTTTTTAGTTCACGATTGAGATTAGTAATAAAATAATACTCTAAATATCATCTAATTATAAAAAAAAAATTTAAAAATTCGTTTGGATCACTATTGTATTATTATTATTATTATTATTATTGTATTATTTATTATTATTATTATTACTATTATTATTATTATCATTTAAAATATTATTATTATTATTATACATATATATGTATATATTTCATCCATATATATAATGATTTGATTGTATACCATATATATTCATTATACAAAATCAATATTTTTGAAAATTACCATAAATTCAATTAATATCACAAAAAATTAAATATTAAATATTTAATAAAATTTCTATAATTAGGAAGTGAAAATGGGCAGGAAAACTTTTGGCATTACTATTTTTAGGGGGTAATTGTTATTATATATATATAGATATATAGATTATAATAAGTATTGTTATATTATTATTATTAAATTATAAGTGTTATCCAATTGTAGGGAATATTAGCCAGAATTGTAAGTATGTTGAAAACAACCTTTTGAATGATGAAGAAATGAAATAATTGTACATCTTGTCTAGATACAAAAATGTAATTATAGATTTTTTAGTTCACGATTGAAATTAGTAATAAAATAATGTTCTAAATATCATCTAATTATAAAAAAAAATTAAAAATTCGTTTTGATCATTATTGTATTATTATTATTATTATTATTATTATTATTATTATCATTTAAAATATTATTATTATTATTATTATTATTATTATTATATATATATGTATATATTTCGTCCATATATATAATGATTTGATTGTATACCATATATATTCATTATACAAAATCAATAGTTTTGGAAATTACCATAAATTCAATTAATATCACAAAAAATTAAATATTTAATATTTAATAAAATTTCTATAAATAGGAAGAGAAAATGGGCGGGAAAACTTTTGACATTACTATTTTTAGGGGGTAATTGTTATTATATATATATATATATAGATATACAAAATAATACAACTTTCCTATGAAGTATACAAAATAATACAACTTTCCTATGAAGTATATCAATTTGTTCCAAAATTGATATGCTTATAATAAATTAATTTATTTTGAAACATAAATATATTTATATTTATCTAATATATATTAGCATTTTTATTTTATGATAAAATAAATTTAAAATGTATATATATATGTATAATACTTTGAAAATGATATAATAATATTTGAAAACCGATTTTATTGACAAAAATCTATCTATTTTATTTACTTTATATAAAAAAATCACGGAATTCACTTTTGAAAATCCATCATGGCAATAACTCGTGTGCAACTGTCCCACCGTGCGACGGGACCATGCACGGTCGATCGTGCACCATAACAGTGTACAAGTATGCCATTTTCGATTTTTTTCGCAAACGATCGTGCTGTGGGGCATGGTTCGACTGTGCGCGACAATGCATGACATGTGTAGTGCATGGTATGGGGCACGGTCGATAGTGCACCATACAAATATGTGATTTTTAGCTCTAAGTATGTCTTTTAGGACTATCAGTATGTGTTTTGTTTTTTTTTTTTTTGTGGTGCACGGTCGACCGTGTCCCAGGACACGATCATGCGTGATCTCGCCGCACATAAGACGGTTGTACAAGAGACCAACTCATCATCATACCAAAGTGTGTTTGTTCAGTGGTAGGAAATTGTCAAACTTTACCATTCATAACATGAAATATCATTATAAAATCATAAAAGTAATATTGAGTTATACGATATTGTTGTTCTTAGTAATTAATTTGACAAGGAATATATATAATGGGAAATTTCTCATAAACTAATTACTATGTATGATTATTTTTCTTAAATTAAAATAAAATGAAAGATACGATTATAATGATATTGAAATCCAATTTTGGTAACACAATTTATATCAAATACTAAATCTTACACTCAATCGATTTTTTTGATTGGATGAGGTTATTTGTCTCGACTTGAAAGGCAATACACGTGTAGATCAAAACCTATTGATATTTTTAACATATTTTTCAAAATATGATATCTCTATATATATAAAAGTAAGACTACATGTGCCATGAGTCTACATTTTTTCACATTAATTTCTTTTTTTATTTTATAAATTAAATCTATAATATATAGAATTTTAAAGCTAATTAATATGGCTAATTAATATATCAAATTTAATGTTCATACTAAACATAACTAAATAATGTAAGAATTTTTTCTAAAATTGTTAAAATACACATGCTAGACTTCAAATACAAAAATCATATATATATTTGAAATTTGTTAGTTTAAATTTTTTAGAGAAAATATAAATAAATAAATAAATAATTAAAATTAAAGTTGGTTGATTAAAAAGGATTATTCAAACTATTTAATCTTATGAAACTTATTAATTTATGTAATTGAATAATTTTTGTGAATGTGTATTTCAGAATAGACTATGAATTTTTTTTTTGGGAAATTTTGATTTTGAATTTTTTTATCATTTAATTCAAAATGAAAATTTAGGGTTATTCTAAACCTTAACAATTAAAATCAAACTAAAATAATGGTTTGAATGTTGAATAATATAATATACATAACACTACATATTTTTTCAAAATAATAAATAAAAATTAATCATATTCCTTTACAAATGCAACATATATTTAAACAATTAAATAATATTTTAATTTGACATTATTCGATTTAATGCTAAATTAAGCTATGTGTATTGCACAAAACAATAAATATATTTTTTCTTATATAAATTATTTTTAAATTTTTCTTATTTTTATTAAGTTTAACTCAATTCATTTTTAAAATCGGTGTATTACACGGGTTCTATACTAGTTAATGATATACATAATCCATATACCATTAAATCGAACCTGGATAATCACTTAACACTCACCAGGTGCATGGATATCATAGATCTATGCAATCGATCCGATTTGGCCCAAACCTGTCAGAATACACCTCCACACGCCACCACACGTCTAGGTGGGTGCACCCAAACCCACCAAAATTGCTCCCAAGTATTTTACATTTATGTTATGTTAGTCATACATTTATGTTATTCATATCAATTTTTTAGACAACCATTAATATCTTTCATACATTTTAGTTATATTAGTCACACATTTTAGTTATGTCAGTTATACATTTTATTTATGTTAGTTATACCTTTATAAATTACATGAAAGCATGACTAACATAATATAAAGATCAGTGGTTTTTTTTTTTAAAGTTAAAGTATTGCATTAAGGGTATGATATCTGTTCATAAAAGTATAACTAATACAACATAAATATATGACTAATATAGTATAAAAATCAGAGTAAAAAAAAAGATATGGATCCAGATCGACACGAATCCAAACCGAATGTAGTGCGCAGAAGACCTTCTCATAACATAATCCTTTATACATGGCTTAAATATTCAGTTTTCATATCAAAAGTCAAAACTCATAATTTCTAAGTTTAATTAAAAAATATAAATTAGATGTTCAAGACCTTATTAATCATATGTGTGATCATACAATCATATTAGTCATATATTAAAAAAATAACAAAACTAAATTGAATATCATTAAATTATTCTGAATTTTTTAAATTATACTATCTCCAAATTAGTGTCCTTTCATAGTTTGAAATTTTCAATTATTATGATCAAAAGATACGTAACCCATTCATCGCACAGGTCATTCACTAATATAATATAATATAAATGAAATGCATCAAACTATTTTGTGATACATATATATACACATATATATGATATATGAGATATAAATATATTGTTGAAGAGATATATAATTCTTTTACCAAAACTCAAATTGCACTATTTAGAAGAAGAACTACAATCTAACATTCAACAAAAAAAAAAAAAAAAAAAAAAAAAAAACAGCTCTCAATGATTCAAAATAGAATAATGACTTAACATATAAAGTAATAGTTATTTTGAAATGGTGGAAGTTATTTGCAAAATAAACATACCTAAAAAATCTGTCTGTTGGTTGAAATTGTAAAAGATATGAAAGTTCATGTTATTGTAAATTAAGTAAAGTTCGTGATTTTTCCAACAATTAACCCAATAATATAGTGTCTAAATTTATTTTGTAACTTTTTTGAACTAAATTACACATAAATAAATGTAAGATTGAAGGTATAAAATCAAGTTAAACTCATATTTTACAAATTTTAGAACACTTCTTTATATAGAACATTTGTGATAATATTTTTTTTCTGATGCAGATAGAACGAAGGACCCATTAGATATATTAATTTAAGAATCCAATGTATAATTAAGCAGCAGATCTCCCCAAATCGAGAATCTAGTATGATTTTCTTGAAGCATAAAAAATCACGACCCGTTAGCTATAAATAAACTATAAAATGTGTATTGAATGCTTACATTAATACCTATCACTTATGGAGTACTAAAAAATCTTTTGTAACTTAAAATCACTTGAAACATGCCCACTTGACTCTTTAACTAATCAAATAATACATATAGTATCTTTGACTATTATTTCATCAATTTAAATGATATTTATACCTTAGTTTTTGTATTAAGAGAAAATATATATGTATATAAATGCTTCTTTTATTATATGATAAAATCAAACGCTGATCAGAAACCCACAACAATGCTTAAAATTAAATTACAAGTATCTAAAATTGCAATGAAACAGAAAAGAAGAAAGAAAAAATTAAAATTAGAGATTAAATTATTAGTATCTAAAACTGCAAGGAAACAAAAAAAGTAGAAAGAAAAAAATTAAAATTAGGGGCAAAAAAAAAGGTGATTGTTTAATTGAGACCAACCCATCTAGTTTTAGTGGGGCCAGAGAAGCACCGGCCCGTTATCCTTCCACTGCCGAATGCGGGAGGTTATCGTTGCTCTGTGAAACCAGCCTCACGCGTTTCCCTCTACTCTAGGAACCATGAGGCCCTTGCCTTCGCATGGGCCACAAGGCCCAACTACCGGCTTGGAACGGGTGGCCCAGCAATTGCAACCCATGACCCAACCAGCTGATTTGGCCCAACATCCAATCACCATAATGCCCCCACTTAGCTCACAAGCCCACGTTACAGGACTCGGCGAGCTAAGATGATGCTTCAACTCATTATAAAGCTGTATTCACAGTTGTTTTATTTCGATGTGGGAGTTCACATGCCATTAGAGAGAAAGAAAACGTCTTTCTTCCGAATAATACGGTATGATGTAACTCACGAATGCGACAGCTCATTATTCACTAATTTCTTTTAACTACTACCGCAAGTGTATGATATAGATTGTGGAAATGGTAAGTAAGATCGATCCCATATAAACTAGGTATCTAAGATCAATCAATTACTCAAATTCAATCCCTAACTTTATTTAGGCTATCGAATATCAAAGATTTCAGATTAATAATGCTAAACTAAAACAAATTAAATTCAACGAGATAAATGGATATAACTGAGACAGGTTCTAGGACATGCTTTTATCTAATTCTCATCAAAATATCACTCTAGCTAATCCAAGTTCATTAATTAATCATCTTATATGAACAATCACAAATGTTGAATTAACAACCCTCTCGAGTCAATTAACTGGTTGATTATTATGCTATCAGAGATATCATTACTCAATCTGATTAAAACATAATAACTCTCAAAAGCGCCTAAGATTGATTTCTCATCATATAAATTCGTTAATCTCCCGATTTAATTCGATTTATGTGTCATTTTGTTTATTTTTCCATAATTAAATCTCATCTCTCGAATTTTGATCAAATTACTAAAACATGCTCAATTACTAACCAGACAATCAAACAAGCAATCAAAACATAAACACATGAATATGACAAATAATCATGAACTTGAATTGAAATTAAAGATCCATAAAGATTCGAATTAAACTACTAACAAATCCTAGAAACCCTAGAAAATTAGCTAGACGTGATAATAAACAAACTCATAGACAACGTTAAAAATATCATATCAAACCAATATCTAACATAAGGAGAAAGATTAAAAACTCTATCGAATGATGATCTCGTGATTTCTCGATCTTTTGAATCCTTTATCTTTTTTATGCTCTCAAATAATCTATTTTTTTTCTCTATGAATGCGTGTATGATTTCTTGAACAAATTTGAGTTTTATATTGTCTTGGGGTCTTCTCAATAGTTTTCGGGTGTAAAATATGCCCAAAATCGAACTCCAACTTGAATCCGCAAACTCGGGCACAGTCATGCTGTACCGGTTGACCTTGCCCTGTCATAACACTCTTCTACGTTGCATGGTTGTGACCGTGCTGTGGGGCATGGTTGTGCTCCACCACATCTTTGCTACTATCTTGTGGTGCACAGTCGTGTTGTGTAGCACGACCTAACCTTGCGCCACTAAAATTTGGCTTTCAACTTGTATTTTGCTCCGTTTCTTCCTTGTTTTTTCTTGATTCCTTCATTAATCATCAATTACACTTGAAAATTATATTTTTTCTCATTAAAACATGAAACTAAGCACAACCCCATCAAATGCAACTAATACAATAAAATCACATAAATCACCATAAAAATGTACCAAACATACTCAAACGAATACATAAACATACGCAAAAATATATGAAAAATGTCACTTATAAAATCCCCCAAACTTGAACTATTGCTCGTCCTCGAGCAATGTCATAAACTCAAACAAAGCTCCGAAGAAAGACTTAACACGCAACCTCGAAAAATTAAGAATTAAGTATCACAAACTATAGATCACATACATTCGATTTATATCAAAATTCTCCAAATTTTTAATAAATACTTCAAACAATTCATAATCATGCATTTTCAAGGAGTAATGTACCTCATAAGGTAAAAGTGTATCTCTCATGCTCAAAAGTGTATAAAGAGACGTGTATACGCTCAAATCAATAAATCAAGTATAACCTACCATAAGCTTGCAAATCGTCTCACTTCTCCACCACTTTTGTACATGTGAACTTAAGAATCAAAGAGGACTTTATTTGGACGGAATATTTGGACAAAGTAGGAAAATTTAAGATATAAGTGACTACAAAAATAGATAATTAGAGATCCTCCACTCTTTTATTATGAAACCATTCTAACTCCATGAAGTCTCTTCAAATAATCACTTCTCCCAAACATGAGTTCCAAAAATATATCAAAAAAACTTAACTCAATTGAGTTCTAGAATAGGCACAACTCAACTAAGTGTCAAAAATATATCAAAAAGACAACTCATGCAAAAATTAAATTTCCTTCTTCCACCAATCACCTCTCTTCACCAAGTACATATTTTTCTCTTTTTTCTTTTTCACTTGATCTCTCTATTTTCTCTCATTTTTTCTTTCTTTTCTTCTATTTTTCCAATGCTCCAAACCATCTTTTTTTTTTCTTCTCATGATACACTCCACCATATTTCTTCAACTACTTCTCATATACTTTCCATCATAATCACATCTCATTATCCCACATTCGAGCTTAAAAATTCCATCAATTTGGAAGATTCAAAAGGTAAGGGCCAAGTTATATAATTATTTAGCTAGTCAAAGAATAAAGTTTAAAGGCTCAAAAAAGCTAGGGAAATATATTAAATTTGGTGAGAAATTATTTGGCTAAGTGACTTATCAAAACAAAGATGACCTTAAATCATTTTAAAAAATTCACACGTTCTTGTAGTCTCAAAAGAGATACCAAAGCAAGTTCTAGAGACTCTATAAGACAATCGATAACCACACAATGAAGAAAATAAGACTTGGTTTAATGTCAAGTCAAGGCTCAAATCTCACTAGCTTATTTTTATACTCCTCAAAATACACAATCATTTCATTCTTAAATATATTCACCAAAAATTCAGAAAAATCTCAACTCAATCAAGCAATATATCTCCAAGTTCATTCACTAAATTCATGCTTCTTAGAGATCAAGAATTTATGTCATAATTTCCCATCAAAACCACATGATCATCGTTCATCTTAAAAAAAAAAACTAAAATGCAAAAATCTACCTAAAAACGACAAACATGCTAAAACAATAAACCTAAGATACAACTACTCATGCAACGCAACATCCAAATTTTAATCACAAGGTTTAAATTTCCATTCCCTTCAATTTTTAGCAGTCAAAAGTCTCCATCCCTCGAAACTTAAAGTCGACAATTCCAAAGAAGACGAAAAACTTAAAAAAAACTAAAAAAAATTGAAAAAGAGAAAGAAGAAATAAAAAAACCGTCTCGGTGATGGTGGCGGTGGTGGGTACACATGCCCCATGGAGATTCTCCAATGATCCATACGAGTCATGAACTCAGCCATCGTCTCTCAATAATCCCGAAACTACCCTTGTAGCTCAATCATACGTGTCTCCAACGCCTCAAACCTGCTATCATACTGCGGCACGTACCAATACTGTTGATTCTATTGTGCAGGCATATCGAACTATCCTTGCAGCACCAGTACTTCATCATCAGCCCCGTGCTCACACTCATCCTCTTCGTCTGCGGCCTCCATACATGCATCTCGAGCCTCCGGTGGATCTGATATATATAGAACTCCGTCAGTGAGAGTGATGTGCTCCGGTGTATCCATCGACCAGTTCTGTTGTATCTTCGAGTCTCCAACTGTCGTCAAGTGAGGATTTGGCAGTGGGAAATCCTTAGAGCCATTTTATTGAAAGTAATAATCGTGTCGGATCTAGACTAATAAAATGTTGATGTAGCAACACCGGCATGTCGATCATAGTCGATCCTGACACTTCTACCAAATCTGCCAGTGGCATCCCCAACATGCAAGGCTAAAGGAGTGATCATGCCTCCAATAACAATACTCTCTGTCGTTTGCTTTACAACCCGACTCATTTATCTGATTAGGAAAGTTGCTTCATCCATCGGATGACTTTCGATCATACAATACAAAATGTACAACTCGTCCACCCTAAAGCACCTACTATCATGATGAGCAAAAATCGTGTTTGTCATGACTCGCTGAATATAGGACTGGGTTCCGTAGCCACACCATCTTCGTCTTTCTTGCATCCTGTCAACTGTCCCCAAAACTCAGTAGGGTGGAAATACTGATCATGTCGTACATCAATAGCTTTCTCCAGGAAGTGATAGATTTGTTAGAACTATTCTCTGTTAATTTAATGCTACCGATCCTGCAGTTGGAACTATTCTGCATGTTTGGGGTCATCGGAGTTGTCGTCCTATCCTTTACTTTTAATGTGCTAAGCACCTCTAGTACAATCCTTGTATATGTCCTCCAATGTCCTCTGAATAGGTGTGTCCAACCTACATTGCCCACAAGCCTCTAGAAGTTGTCATGCATCCCAATAGATCGTAAAGTACCATCATTAACATAACATGTGGCCTCAATCGGTCTCGAAACCAAGACAACCCATCTTTGATGGTGCTCGGGATTTGTTAGTCTTACTCCATAGTGCTTAGGGGAAGACAGAAGAGGAATAACAGCACTAGTCGATGCACCCCCGTATTCTTCCTTTTCTTTCCTGCGGCCATTGCAAACCTGCAGAAAATCAAAACTTACACTTCAATCAACATTGCAACACTTCACATTAAATAATAAGTTGCCTCAATCACATGTACATACTATCATCACACTCCTCATTGAACATTCTAGCTAATAATGACAAGAGACCACTTCAATAATCTATCAACATAACCTCAACTACTTATCAAATCAATGCTAAAGTACTATCATGTTGATCGCACAAATTGAACCCTCAAAATAACTCATCATTTATTGAATAGTTCAATGTATCACCCTTTTGTCAATTATGCCTCCCCAAACTTAAATCTACACATATCAATCATGAATTTCACCATTAATCATCAAGAATCAATCATCACCATATCACATAATGAGAGTAAACATCATCTTATGGACGAACTATAGCCAATCATGCTCAAAAACTTCAAGAAAAAACATGCACACCAAGTGTTCGATTAAAGTCCTCAAATACGAACTACTTCAAAATGAAATTCTACTTTGATTAAAACATTACTCAAGTCTCAATCAATGATTATCTACAAAAGGAATGAAAAAAATTGAAGAAAAAGTACATTTTTGACGAAAAATCGAAAAAACTCAACTTGAAGCCTGAGATTGCGAATTTATGCTCAAATCCTTCCAATTTATAGATGATGAGCTTTGTTATGGAGTGGGAGAGTGATGAATTGATGTTTAAGTGTGATTAAACAGTGAGAATTTGAAAAATTTGGTGGATTGGGGGTTAGGGTTTGAGTTGGGAGAGATTGGGGAAAAAATTGTTCTCTCCTTTTGCTTTTTTAAACTGCTACTTGACCGTGCACGATCGTGCCCCACGACATGGTCGATCGTGCGTGGTCCTTGTATCCTGCTGGTTGTTGGGACATGACCGTGCTGCCCGACATGGTCAACCGTACCCCAACATTGGTCTTTTCTGGATAATGGAGTACGACTGTGCTGCCTGACACAATCGATCGTGCACCAAAAATATGATTTTTTTCATAACCTAATTAACTACATATTGGGTTGTCTCCCAAACAGCACTAAGTTTAATGTCGTCAACCAGATGAAATGAAAACTTACCTCTATAGATCCGTTAAGTAGTAGTTACGTTTGGATGTCTCTATTACTCCATTCCCAAAGTAGAGCTTGATTCATTAGGCATTAATAGAAAACGTACATCCATCATTTGCTAACAATTCCACATAGCTCGGATCGAACACCTTTTTGACCCAAAATGGTCCTGACCATCTTGATTTCAATTTTCCGGGAAAAAGTTGAAGTCGAGAATTAAACAACACAGGATCGCCCGATTTGAATGTCCATTTTTGAATCATCTTGTCATGGAAGTGCTTGGTTTGTTCCTTGTAAATTCGAGCATTTTCATAGGAATCATTTCAAAACTCATCCAAGTCCAATAAATTAAGTAACCAGTCCGCACTAGCCCGTGTGTAGTCGAAATTTAATGTTCTTGTGGCCCAAAATTCATTGTGCTCCAATTTGACCTGGAGATGACCTGATTTACCAAAAACGAGCTGGTAGGGGGATATATCGATTGGTGTTTTGTAAGATATTTGATATGCCCAAAGTGAGTCATCCAGATGAAATGACCAATCCTTCCGATTCACACTCATGTCTTCTCTAAGATTGTTTTTATCTCCTGATTAAACACCTTGGCTAACCCGTTGGCTTGTAGATGGTATATCAATGTCATTTTGTGCTTCACCCCATATTTCTCTATCAACCTAACAAAATTTTTTATTGTGGAAATGGTTTCCCTATCACTAATAATTACCTTGGGTGTCCCAAATCTATTGAAGATGTTTTTCTTCATAAATTGGAGCACAACCTTAGCATCATTTGTTTTGGTAGGAATAGCCTCTATCCACTTGGAAACATAGTCAACGGCTATCAAAATGTAATTTTAGCCTTTAGATGGGGGAAATGGTCCCATGAAATCTATACCCCACACATCGAAAATTTCTTCTTCAAATATGTTGGTAAGGGGCATTTCATGTCTCATTGATATATTCCCCGACCTTTTACACCGATCACATTCCGCCACAAAATTATAACAATCTTTAAATAAGATAGACCAATAAAAACATGATTGTAAACTTTGATAGCCGTCTTCTTTCTGATGTCCTCCTATGGGCGATGAGTGACACATCTTCATAATACTATCCCATTCTTCTAACAGAACACATCTCCAAATCATTGAATCTGTACATCTCCTAAACAAATACGGGTTATCCCACATATAAAAATTTATATCACGAAGAAATAATTTCTTTTGATACCCATCTATGTCCGGTGGGATGACTCATTTTGCCAAGTAGTTCACGATGTCCGTTTACCACGATACTGGAACATCAGTTAAGACCAATATGCATTCATTTGGAAATTTCTCCTTGATCTCTCCATTTTGATCAATTTCTTCATTTTCTAGCCTCGACAAGTGATCTGCTACCACATTCTTGCATCATTTGCAATTTTAATCTCTACGTCAAATTCCTGCAAAAGTAGAATCCAACGTATTAGGCGTGGTTTAGCATTTTTTTTATCAAAGAGATAACAAATTGCTGCATGATCGGTATAAACAATTATTTTTGTCCCAATCAAGTAAGGGCAAAATTTGTTGAATGTGAAGACGACAACCAACATCTCATTTTCCATGGGGGTGTAATTTTATCGTGCCTAGTCCAACATTCGACTTACATATTAAATCGGCCTCAGTAATATGTCTCTCTTCTATCCAAGTAGGACTCCCATTGCATAGGCACTTGCATCACACATAAGCTCAAATGGTTGTGACCAATCCAGTGTTACCAAAATTGGTGCACTTGTCAAAGTTTTCTTCAATGTTCCAAAGGCCAAGTGAAATTCTTTTGTGAACTTGAATTCTACGTCTTTCTCTAGTAGACGACTCAATAGCTTGGAGATTTTTGAAAAGTCTTTTATAAATCTCCGATAGAAACCTGCATGTCTGAGGAAGCTCTGAATAGTTTTCTTTATTTTTTGTGGTGGCAATTTCTCGATTGCCACTATCTTCGCTCTATGTACTTCGAGTCCTGCAGATGATACTCGGTGACCTAGCACTATTCCATCTTTTATCATGAAATGACACTTCTCCCAATTTAGAACTAAATGGTCTCCTTACATTGTTGTAAAACCCGAGATAAATTAGATAAACATGAATCAAAGGAGGTTCCAAAAAACTAAAAATCATCCATCAATACTTCAATGATGTTTTCTATTATATCATGAAAAATTACTGTCATGCATCGTTAAAAAGTGGCGGGAGCGTTACATAACCCAAATGACATCCTCCGAACTGTGAATGTACCATATGAACATGTAAAAGTTATTTCTCTTGGTCTTCCGGTGCAATCGCTATCTAATTGTATCTGGAGTATCCATCAAGAAAATAAGAAAAGTCATACTTTGTTAAATGATCCAACATTTGATCAATGAAAGGAGAAGAAAATGATCTTTTTGGGTGGTGGTGTTTAGTTTTCTATAATCAATGCACACCCGTCATGCTGTTACCGTTCGAGGCTATAAGCTCCTCATTCTCGTTCTTGACTACCGTCATTGCCCTTTTCTTTAGCACTACTTATGCCGGGCTTAACCAATTACTGTCGGAGATAGGACACACAATTCCTGTGTTTAGCCACTTCAACACATTTTTTTTCACCATCTCCTGCATAATTGGGTTAAGCCTTTGTTGGTTTTGGATTGAAGGTTTATAAGTATCCTACATTCTAATTTTGTGCATAACAATAGACTGACTTATTCCCTTAAAATTCTATTTTGACCAACCAAGAGTTGTTTTATGTTCTTTCAACACTTGTAAAAGTTTTTCCAATTGAACTGAGTTTAGGATAGATGAAACGATTACCGGATTTGCTTTATCATTTCCTAGAAACACATATTGGAGATGATCTGGAAGTTGCTTCAATATGGAGTGAAGACGTTAATTTTCATGTCCAAAACACCCTATTGGGGCTGGCGCACGGTATGACCGTGCTGTGTCGTAACTTGCTTAATTCTTTTCTCGTTTTCTCTTTTCTTTACCTTTTCTTGATATTTCTTCATTGGATTTTTCTACAAATCATCCATTCAATACACATTATCAATTATATTTTCATTATCATAATCTAAATTTTTATTATGAATTACGAGAGATTCCTTTAAACAAAATTCCAACGAATCCTTCATCAATATTCAGTCAACTTGCTTCTCCTCGCAAAAATCCACAACATCAATGAAACTGCAATTCTCCATATCTTCATGGAATTTTATGGCTTTGTAAATGTTAAATTGCTCGTCATTTACTTTTAAAATCAGCTTCCATTTTAGTACATCAATCAATGTTCTTCTCGTGGCTAAAAATGGACGCCCTAAAATTAGGAAAACACCATGATCTTCCTCCATATCAAGAACCACGAAATCCACTAGGAAAATAAATCGGTTGACTTTCACTAGAACGTCTTCAATTATACCCCTAGGATAAGTTATTGATCATTCGCTAATTGCAATATAACTGTGGAGGGTATCACATCACCAAGTCCAAGCTTCTTGAAGATGGATAAAGTCATGAGGTTTATACTTGTTCTAAGGTCATACAAAGCTTTATCAAAATATGATTCCCCTATTACACAGGGTATCGTAAAACTTTTGGGGTCCTTAAGGTTTTGTGGTAACTTTCGTTGCAAGATTACACTACACTTTTCTGTAAGGTTGACCCTTTCAAAATCTGTTATATTTCTCTTCTTTGACATCACATCCTTAAAAAACTTTGCATAGTTTTTGCATTTGTTCCAAGATATATGTAAAAGGAATGTTAATGTGAATTTTCTTAAAACTATCAAGAAATTTAGCAAATTGAGCATCCAACCTTTTCTTTTGAAATCTTTGAGAAAAAGATAGAGAAGAGATTGTAAGAGGAGGTGGAGGGTTAGAAATTGATTTTAGCTTCTCAGCCCCTTTTTGTGCTCCTCAATCTTTTGCTGCTTCTACCAACACTGGATCTTCCCATTTCTCTATTTCTTTACCCGGAGGAGGTTGCAAAACATTTTTGTTATTTGCAAAGGAAATTTTTTCATGATTCCTCCCTCCGTGCTTATACTGATACATGCCCCTATTTTGGAAGTTATTGTTGTTGAAATTCTGCCCATTCACATAGTTAATATCTTCTACCTCTTCTTGTTGAGCAAAATCACCTTTTTGATTCACGGAATTTCCTAAGGATTGAAATTGAGCTTGAGCTAATGCCGATACTTGAGTTGTGAAAGCTATGGTTTGTGCAGTGAGAGCTGAAATTTGATCTTAACTTAGAATCTCAGCCACTTTTCTATACATGTTCCTTTCTGACAGCTACTAATAGCTGTTTATTGCCATCTTTTCCAAAATATCTATCGCATCCTCAGGACTCCTTACTAACAAAGCTCCACATGTCACTGCATCTATCATTGCTCTCATTAATCCAAACAGTCCATTGTAAAAGATATACACTTGTGATCTTCAGGAAATCCATGCAGAGGACACCTCCTCAACATTTTCCAAGCTTCTTCCAAAGACTTCTCATCAAGTTGATTGAATTGCGGGATCTTGTTTTTCAGTTTCAAAGTCTTACTCGGTGGAAAGTACTTGAACAGAAACTTGCTACTTAATTCATCCCATATAGTTATTGACCCCTGAGGAAGTGAGTGAAACCACATCTTCACCTTATCTTACAAAAAGAACGAGAACAATCAAAGTCGAATGACATCATCAGAGACTCCATTCAATTTGATCGTGTCATATACTTCCGAAAACTACATCAGATGCGCATTGGGATTATCTAAATGATTGCCACTAAATTGATTATGCTAGACTATATTAATCAAAACCGGTTTTAATTCAAAATTATTAGCCTGAATATGTGGTCTTACAACCCCTCTTTCATTTTATTTTGGTTGAAAGTAATCTCGAATATCCCTCTGAGCGCCAGCTGGTGGTATTTGGTTCATCCCCATTCAGTTTTCTTATCAAACTGATTATCTTCGACCATTTGAGTGAATAGTTATCTTTGTGTTTTACTACACCTGTAAATTGTTTCAATCTCTGGATCTAGTGCAATTAAGTTCATCTTTTTAGAGTGAGTGTTCATTACTACCTGAAAATATCCACTAAACAAGTATCAAATACTCCCTAAAAATCAGAAAATAAATAAAATAATAGCAAAAAAGATCCTAGATTAAAATTAAAAGTAATATTTGAATATCAATTATCCTAAACCCTATTTCTTGGCAATGGTGCCAAAAACTTGTCACTAATTTCCTTTAGCTACTACCGCAAGTGTACAGTGTAGATTGTAGAAATGGTAAACAAGGTCGATCCCACAGAGACTAGGTATCTAAGATCAGTTACTTACTCAAATTCAATCCCTAACTTTATCTAAGCTATTGAATATCAAAGATTTCAGATTAATAATACTAAACTAAAACAAATTAAATTCAATGAGATAACCAGATATAACTGAGACAGGTTTTAGGACATGTTTTCATCTAATTCTCATATAAATATCACTCTATCCAATCCAAGTTCATTCATTAATCATCCTATATGAACAATCATAAATATCAAATTAACAGTTCTCCCGAGTCAGTTAATCGGTTGATTATTATGCTACCAAAGATATCATTACTCAATCTGATTAAAACATAATAACTTCCAAACGCACCTAAGATTGATTTCTCATCTCATAAATTCATTAATCTCCCGATTTAATTCGATTTATGTGTGTTGGGATATTTCTGAATAGGTTTTGATGAGACAATGTAATATTAGATAAGCTTTTAGAGTACCCATTTTCCACGTTTTATAAGTAGATTTTAGGCTGATAAGCATATCTTTCTAAGTTATGATTTGTAAAGATATATAAATCAAAAAGATATAAAAAACTGATGTTAGCAGGATTCTGGAGATGAAGAAGTCTTATAGACTGATTTTCAGTAAGGAAAGTCAGTAAGCTGAAGAAGTAACCAGGATCAGGAAGCTGGATTAGTAAGCAGCAACAGATAACAGTAATGGAAGATTAGAAAGCTAATGTAGGTTAGGAAGCTGACTGCAGAATTCTGGAATAGGAAGCTGTTTGGAATCAGGAAGCTGAAGCAGATAAAAAAGCTAACGTAGGTCAGGAAGCTGATTGTAGAATTCTGGAATAGGAAGTTGTTCGTAATTAGGAAGCTGAAGCAAATCAGAAAGCTAACACAGGTCAAGAAGCTGACTGCAGGATTTTGGAAGAGGAAGTTGTTAGAGTCAGGAAGCTGAAATAAATCAGAAAGGAGACGCAGGTCAGGAAGCTGACTGCAGGTTTCAAGAACAGGAAGCTGTTCTGAAATAGAAACCTGGTGCAGAATAGAAAGTGGCTACTGCAACCTGAACAACAAGTTGTAAGTCTTTCTAACCTATTTAATGCAGTACAAGGAATATATTGGATACAGTATGATGATTGGTTCCTGTCAAAGTTATCAGTAGATAGAAGTTCGCAACGAGCCAATGAGGTGATGCCACGTGGACAACGGCTCTACAAAAGTACTGTAGTTAGAGTATATCGCCATTAATGTGGATCAGAGTAGGACATGCTCTATATCCCAGATCTTCCAAGATGTATTTAATGTAAAGATTTGAAGATCATTTTGAATTACAAGGACCATACCTCTCTTCAACGGGCATTTTCCTAATGATATAAATAGAAGGATGGAGTGACTTTGAATACTGAACAACTGAGCAATTTCATATCTTACAAGCTATATACTATGATACCAAGTTAGTAACCTGAAATAACAAACTGCCAAGTTTCTGAATCGAGTTAGGTTACTGCCTTTTCTGTAAAATCAGGAATCTGTTCATAGAAAAGTTTTTAAAATAAAAAATCGATAGAGATTCATTCACCCCTTGAACCTCTAACCACTTGGGACCAACAAGTGGTATTAGAGCGAGTTTGGTTGAAAGCCAACTTGACTGGTAACCTACCCAAATCCACCCGTTTTTGTTGGATAAACCGTTTTTCTTTTTATAGACCAAAACACATCTTTTTAGCATTAGCATGGATTTCTCACATTATAAGCTACCTATGTTTTCCACAGAAGACTATGATGACTGGTGAATATGCATGGAGGCCTACCTATCGGCCATGTATGATGAGATGTGGTATGTTATAATCGAAAGACCACCAGTTATCTACAAAGCAAACCCTATGTTTGTAGCACAACAACGGAGTGGAGATGAGCTGAGAAAGCTGCAGCAGTAGCTGAGGCAGTAAGTGGAGAAGCCGAAGTGCCTCTAGGATTCGGTCCAAGGGAAGCTGCACCAGCACAGAGAAGAGTTGCTTCACCACAGGAGTACATTATCAAAGAAAGACATGAATACACTCCTGAAGAAAGAAAACAATCCAATCTTGATAATGTGGCAAAAAATGCCTTATTTCTCACGCTGGATAAAAGAACATTCAGCAAGGTGAAGTGCTACAAGACAACTAAAGAAATATGGGAAAAACTAAGGTTGATATGCTAAGACAATGAACTTGCCAAGGATAATAAGGTTTCCAAAGCTACACAACTATATGAGCAATTTACAATAAAACCTGTGTTAGGATGTATACTATAAGCCTAGCTTTTGTATGAACATCTTTTATGGAATGAGAATCACCTTGGTCATATATTTGCATTTTATATTTGTTATATATGTTTATGCAATGTCCAATTAATTTATATTATAGATAACTTGGTGTGTGGTGCCACACAGAAGATCATGTTATCAGTTTCTTATAAATTATAAATAATAGCTCACAACCAAGATGGATTTGGACAAATCATCAGAATGGTTGTAGTGTAGTTTGGTATTAGTCTGTCTTGACTATAAAACTACACTAGTACACTTTGTATGTATTGAGCAGGACCATTTGAGGTTGTTCGTTTTATACTGACTATATAATAGAACAAGACCTTTGTTATTATGGATGTGCGTTCTCTTAATCCCTATATAATAACAACCACATATACACAATATTTGTTTCTTTAATTTGCCAATGAGTGAGATTTATTTATTAAATCAATATACTCGGTGAATTGGGAAACAATATTGTCTATATAGTGTACTGTTGATTATAGAAGGAATCTGTGTCCTAATTATTTAGGATGATGATGTCCCCTTGAGGAGCTCATAAGGATTATCTTGTAAACCCTGCGGTGGATTTAATCCGACATGATAATAAAGTTGAGTGGTACTACTCTTGGAATTAGATGTTAATTAATTAAGTTGTCAGTAACTTATTTAATTAACGGACATTCGATATATTAAACACAGGGAGATAAACGTGCACATAATAAGAAGGAACCCATATCAAATATGGGATTGGGACGGTAGTTCAATAATAATTCTTTAGTGGACTGAATTATTATTGATGGGTTTAAGTTATATGTTCGGGCCGAACACAGGATACTTAAGCCCATCAGGAGGCCCAACCCAATTCCTCCTTTAGGTCCCTGGTGTAGCCTATATATAGCCCTTTTCCATCAGCACCTCATATACACAGATCACAGAAAACACGTGATAGTGAGAGAGATAGCAGAACTGAGATTTCTCGAAGGATCATTGACCACGCAACGTTCGAGAAAGGCTGTAGGAATATATCAGAAAATCAAAGAGGCCTAGGTTTACGAAAGATCAATCTTTGGTCCGTTTTCTTCTAGATTGATCAAAAGGTATACCTCTTTTATTCTACTGCGTTTGTTATATCTAGCATGAAACCCGATTAATTAATTGCATAGAGCCGGTGATCCGTCGGTTCCAACTACCTGGAGAAACCCTAGAAGATCTTGATCAGATATTTACAGCTACTATCAGTGAGCTTGAATTTCTGGGAAAAACCTACACCCAAAAAGAAAAAAAACACAAGAGTGTTGAGAGTCTTGCCCTTGGAGTGACAAAGTAAGGAAACCATAATGAGAGTCTCACTGGACCTCAGTGTGATGAGTATATTCGATCTTTTCTCAGACCTTAAAGCGTTTGAATTCAATATTGAATGAAAGAGAAAAAAAACTGAAGGATCGAGTGTCAAGGTTACAACACTTACTGCAAGGTCATAGGATACTGCTCTGCAAGTAGTAGTAAGCTGAAGACCAAGTAGAAAAAGGTGCTTGCAGAGGATGCTGAGGAAGAGATGACACTCTTACTGAAGAAGTTCAAGAGGTTTCTGAAGACCAATCATAAAGGAAATGACTTCAGGAAAAAGCCTCAGACATCAGAAAAAAGTCCCTAGGTAAGACCACAATAGCAACAAACACAGGTTCCTCTGACTTGTGTTATAATTGCAGGAAACCTGGACACTTCGCCAGAAACTGCCCCTATCCTCAAGTACACAAGTATACTGAGGATGAAAGGGTATAGAGAAGAGAAATGAGGAGAGATGACAAGCAAAAGTTCAGGGCTCTCCTAAGTGAAGCTGAAGCTCTAAAGGTAGCAAGCAGCTCAAAGGAAGAAGCGAATGGTGATTGCTCATTCGAGAGTGATTCTGATAGCTCTACCTCCGATGAAGAAGCATTGCTATGTCTTATGGCCAAGGATTGTGAAGACAATGAAGATAATGAGGTAACTTCACAATCTCTTGACATTTCAAGTTCTGATAAACTTAACATGATTCAGTCCTTTAGATAGATCATGTGTGACTTTGAGCAGATAAATTCAGCTCATGAAGAACTCAAAGAAGAAAACCTCCAGCTCAAGAGTGAGTAGGTTATACTGAAGGAACATGTTACTGACCTGGAGTACTTCAGTACACAATGCAATAACCTCAAAGCTAAGGTCTCTAACAAGCTACTAATCACTAAGCTAGAAGCTAAGAAAGTTGGGTTGTAAAACACAATTGATGTGTATAGCAAATCAGCAAGAAAAGTACAGGAATGTATCCTGAAGACCTAAAATGCCTATGCAGGAAATGGGATAGGATACTGTGTATGAAGCTCTCAGAAACCTGATAGTACATTCAAGACCGGAAAGTTTGTTCAAGCCAGAGTCTCTTACACTCAGGAATTACTTTCAAACAATGGAGGCTTGAACAAAGCTAGTACATTAGATAAGAGAAATAAGCCCTTGCTGCAGAAAGATGATAGTAAGTCTGTATAAAACCTCAGAAAGCAGCATAATCAGTATGCTGCAAGTAGGAGAAGAAAACAACAATCTTCTAGGCTTCAGCAAAACCTCTACCCCTTACATACCAAGACATATATATTTAACTTCCAAAGAGTTTATACTCAGGAAAGGTATAAGGGAGTACTTTCCTCCAACAGGAAGAGAAACACCTGGAAAACTCCAACACACACATCACAAACAGTATCCTGCTAAGGGTACTAACAAGGAGAGAACCACCAATGCTTATGGTAAACCAATTATCATCAAACAAGTGTGGGTCCCAAAGAAGACTAACCCCAAGGACCCGTACTTGTATGGGTACCTAAATCTACCTGATTTACTTACAGGTACAGTTGCTAGGAAGTAGCAGTGATGTATGGTATATTGATAGCGGCTGCTCCAGACATATGACTGGCAACAAAGCTGGATTAAGAGATTTTCAACCATGCAAAAGACCTAAGGTAGAGATGACTCCAATGTTAGGATGTGTACTATAAACCTAGCTTTTGTATGAACATCTTTTATGGAATAAGAATCACTTTGGTCATATGTTTGCATTTTATATTTGTTATATATGTTTATGCAATGTCCAATTAATTTATATTATAGATAACTTGGTGTGTGGTGCCACACAGAAGATCATGTTATCAGTTTCTTATAAATTATAAATAGTAGCTCACAACCAAGATGGATTTGGACAAATCATCGGAATGGTTGTAGTGTAGTTTGGTATTAGTCTGTCTTGACTATAAAACTACACTAGTACACTTTGTGTGTATTGAGCAGGACCATTTGAGGTTGTTCGTTTTATACTGACTATATAATTGAACAAGACCTCTGTTATTATGGATGTACATCTTCTTAATCCCTATATAATAACGGGCATGTATGCTCAGTGTTTATTTCTTTAATTTGCCAATGGGTGAGATTTATTCATAAATCAATAAGCTCGGTGAGTTGGGAGATAGCATTGTTTATATGGTGTGGTGTTGATTATAGAAGGAATTCGTGTCCTAATTATTTAAGATGATAATGTCCCCTTGAGGAGCTCATAAGGATTATCATGTAAACCCTGCAGGTGGATTTAATCCGACATGATAATAAGGATGAGTGGTACTACTCTTGGAATTAGATGTAAATTAATTAAGTTGTCAGTAACTTATTTAATTTACGGACATTCGATATCTTAAACACGGGGAAATAAATGTACACATAATAAGAAGGAGCCCATATTAAATATGGGATTGAGACGGTGGTTCAATAATAATTCTCTAGTGGACTGAATTATTATTGATGGGCTTAAGTTATGTGTTCGGGCCGAACATAGGATACTTAAGCCCATCAGGAGGCCCAACCCAATTCCTCCTCTAGGTCTCTGGTGTAGCCTATATATAGCTCTTTTCATCAGCACCTCTATTAACACAGATCACAGAAAACATGTGATAGTGAGAGAGAGCAGAACTGAGTTTTCTCGAAGGATCGTTGGCCACGCAACGTTCGAGAAAGGCTGTAGGAATACATCAGAAGATCCAAGAGGTCTACAAGGGTATGATTTCTTTCCACTGTGTATTTTTATGGATCCCGATTCTGATAGCATAGAGCCGGCGATCCGTCGGTTCCAACATCCAAAGGAAACACTAAGGGCACAGGAAGTTTGATCAGAAGTAATGCAAGTATTAGTGATGTTTCATATGTCAAAGGGCTAAAGTATAACCTCCTAAGTATCAGTCAGTTTTGTGACAAAAGATGTTCAGTAGAGTTCAACCTCAATAAGTGTCTGATCAGAGACAACAAAACAAATGAGGTTAAGCTTACTAGAAACATGAGAGACAACATCTATCTTGCTGACTGGAGTTCAACAGTGCAACCAACATGCTTTATTACAAAGAGCACTCCTGAGTTGAGTTGGCTATGACACAAGAGGATGAGCCATTTGAACTTCAAGACAATCAATAAACTGGCAAGGAAGAACCTGGTGAGAGGTTTACTTGATGTTGCTTATAAAAAAGAAAAAGTTTGTGAAGCCTGTCAGAAGAGCAGACAAGTAAGAAACTCTTTCAAGGATAAGGTTCAGAGATCCTCTCACAGGATACTGGATCTTCTGCATATGGACTTATTCGGACCAGTGGAGCCTGTTAGTGTAAGTGGGAAGAAGTATTCCCTAGTGATTGTGGATGATTACATTAGATTACCTAGACCATCTTTCTGGCCAAAAAATCAGAAACTCAAAATAGGCTGCCAGAATTCATGAAGATAATGTAGAATGAGAAGAGCTTAAGCATTGTGAAGATAAGATCTAACAGAGGAACTGAGTTCACAAACAAGTTTACAGATAAGTATTGTTCAGAGAATGGGATCAGTCATGAGTATTCTGCAGCAAGAACTCTCCAACAGAATGGAGTTGCAGAAAGGATGAACAAGACTCTAAAGGAAGCTGCAAGGACTATGATTGCTAATGCTGGGATACCTAAGAGGTTTTGGGCAGAAGCAACCAGCACAATATGCTACACCCAGAACAGATGCCTTATCAACAAGGACCATGACAAGACTCCGTATGAAGTATGGTATGGAGTAACACCTAATATTTCATATTTGCATATCTTTGGATGCAGGTGTTACATACTGAACAATGGAAAGAAGCACCTGAAGACCTTTGATGAAAAATCTGATGAAGAAATGTTTCTAGGATACTCTTTAGTAAGTAAGACATTCAGGATTTTTAACAAGAGAAGTTTGGTTGTGGAAGAATCAATACATGTGGTGTTTGATGAACCGCATTGTGATATTGCTGAATTGGACAAGCTGAAGGAAGATGTATCTAACATAAAGATCAATGATCAAGCAGTAAGATACATTGATGGAGTTACAGTGCCTGCTGAAGTGGTTATTGAAAAAAGTACACAGGTTACTACATCTGGGAATGTAGTGGTGCAGGATCCTGAACTGCAAGCAGTCAGGATACTGTAGTCCAACAGTAACCGAGGTCAGGTTACTGTAGATCAGCAGGTTACTGTCCAACAACCATGTTAGGATATTTCTGACTAGGTTTTGATGAGACAATGTAATATTAGATGATCTTTTAGAGTACCCATATTCCACGATTTATAAGTGGATTTTTGTTTACCTATCCCGTCTTTCAAGTTGTAACTTTGAGAAGTTGTTAGTATCAGAAAGATAGGTAGAACTTTTTATAGCAGGATTCTGGACTTAGAGCTTTCATAAAGATTAATTCTCAACATGAGAAGTTAGTAAGGTTGAGATTGAAGTCAGAATCAGGAAGCAAACAATAGGATTCGGGAACAGGAAGCTGTTCAGAAGCATGAAGTGTCAGGAAGGATACGTGAGTTAGGAAGCTGACTGCAAGACTTAAGGGCAGAAAGTTGTTATGGAGCAGAATCCTGATGCATGAGAGAATAAAATACTGCATTAAGGATTGCATGCAGTAAGTCTCTCCAGCCCATTTAATACAGTATGAGGAAGATGCTGGATACTATACGAGGTTGGATCCTGATTAGTTACCAGTAGATAGAAGTTTGTGAAGAACCACTGAGAAGCTGCCACGTGGAAAACAGTTCTGCAGAGTACTATATCTAAAGTATGGGATCATTAATGCGTCGCAGAGTAGGATATGCTATGAAACTCTAATCTTTTACACCGCATTAATTGAGAAAACTTGAAGATCTTTTTGAATTGCAACATGAATCATGCCTCTCTTCAACGGACATTTTTCATCACATATAAATAGAAGGTAAAGAGGACTGTGAAGACTACTGAACAAATTGAGCTATCCAAGTTATTTCGCTATTCTTCATTCTCTCAAGCTTTCGAAGTTCAGTCACTCAACCTTCAGAAGTAGTCAAGCCAAGGATCTAAACTTACACGTTCAAGACTGTCTTCGTCCTACAACAGTTGAAGAAACATATACTTTTAACCATTGTGTTGTGGACGTAGAATGATTACACCACCTTCGAACCACTATAAGCCATAAGTGTTTACTACTTATCTTATTTGCTACATTATCTTTATTGCATATCTATTTTGCTGCATCTACCATAAGCATTTGGTTAAACGTTTTGTACAAAATCATATTTGGAAAAGGAAAACGGTTTTTCATCAGAAACTCTATCAAGTTTATTTGTTGGGATATTTCAGTTGTTATCTTGATAAGACAAAACACTAAGCACAATAAAACAAGAACAGTTTGCTTAAGGTATTGATGCCTAGTTTTCACATCACATAATCAAGGAAAGATCATGTAATGGTTTTCCAAGAGACAAGGAAACCAACCTTAGAAGAAGTAAGAACACTTCTAAGGGTTAGCATGTTGTAGGGAACAGTAAGCTAGAAGAAGTATCCTTAGTAGAAAGGAGTTAGGATACTGGAGAAAGCTGTCAGCAGGCTGTGAGAAAGCTGTTCTGAAAGGAGAATTCAGAAAGTAAGTAAGCTGCTGCAAGAAACCGACAAGAGCTGCAAGAACCCATACTTGCAGCAGAGGTTGTTGAGGTTACAGGACCAGTTGTAGACGGGGTCCTTGCTGAAGACCTCAGGCGAGGCTGTTGTTCTGACAACACTCTCTGAGGATAAGAAGACCTCTGAAGGGGCGACTGTTGAGACAGTACCCTTAGAGGATGTTCGAGAAGAAGCTGAGGTAACTGCTAAACAGCTAGAGACACCTCATGAGGAGGTTGATGCTGCTGCTGCAAGCTCACAAGAACCTATCTAGGTTACAGCAGCAGAGGTTACTGAGGAAGCTGAGTCTGTAAGAAGCTGCTGCAAGAAAGCATATACAACAACACTGCAAGAAGACAGTTATAGCATTGCATCAGAATAAGTAAGAACAACATACAAGAGCACTGCAAGAAAGGATACAACAGTACTGTATGAAGATACTGTAAGAAGGTCTAAATTACAGCAGCGCTGTAAAGAACTAACAGCTGCAAACAGACCTAGGATACAGCGCCAATGACAAACAGTCAACTGAAGAAGTATCCTGCAATCCGAGAAAGAATAAATGCAGTACGAGGATTGAAGATCCAAACAAGATTAAATAGAGCCATTCGAGAGAAGACTGAAGTTGCAGACACGGAGCCAATGCCGAGACACCACGTGGACTGACGCGCTGTAGAAAACTGCAAGCCGCTATCACCGCATTAAATGCTCCGGAGAGAAAAGTCAAGTCGCATTAAATGCAAGCCATCCCTTTGGTCAAGAAGCTCAGATGCATTTAATGCGACCTCAAAGAAGATCTTGGAGATCAGAGCTTGAATTCAAAGAAGGAGAAGTATCTCTCTTCAACGGATACTTCCCAACGGATAAAAACTCTTGAGATCTATAAATAGAAGGTATGACTGATTGAAGATTTTGCTGAACAGAGTGGAGAGGAAACTCACATATCATCCAAAGCTTTTTAGCTTTCACATGTTTAGCCACTCAACCTTCTAGGAGCAGGTCTACAACAACAAATGAGCTTTCAGAGACCAAGACTGCTCCTCACCAGTTGAAGATCTTTATTTTCTTTTTAACCTTGAAGCTGTGTGCGTAGGTTGTTTTAGGTGTCGTACAGTTGATAGGAGAGATCCTTGCTGTATGTATAGTTGTCTAGAGTTAGGCAACTTCCCTGTGTGGGAGTGTGAACCCTGTGTGGGTTAGCCTTTAGAGTTTGCAGTTGCTGTGTGGACGCTGGACTCTAGTAGGTGGTTAGCTTTGTAAGTTGATAGATTGTTAGAGAGTGTCCTGTAATTCAATCTTGCTTAACAAAGTTCCTGCTTGAGGTAGCAGTAGAGTGGACGTAGAAGGCTTACACCACCTTCGAACCACTATAAGCCATAAGTATTTTATTGCTTTCTTTTCTGCGCTTTATCCTTCATATATATCTGTCATATGCATAAAACATTTTGAAAATGATCATAATTGAGAAAACCAGCCAGCCTTGTGTCTTAAAAGCTTTATTTTTCCGTTGCGTATAAAACTCAAGTTACAGCGTGCAACACTACATCCTAGTGCGGTAAGCAGTAACTAACTGGCGCTGCAAGTTCAAGTAACTTGCAGAACAGTAAGTTTTAATAGATTTTCAAAATCGACCAAGATTCATTCACCCCCCTCTGAACCTCGGATACCGCTTGGGACCCAACATTATTCCGCTGCTTCGCTACGTTACTTTCTGATAATCGGGACAACAACCTGATCTCACCTAGGGCCAGGTTACTGACTCGAGACAGGATATTGTCCTCTTTAGTGAGACAAAAACCTGTTCATCAGTTATATGTTTTGAAAAGTTTGAAAAATCGATAGAGGTTCATTTACCCCCCTCTGAACCTCTGACCACTTGGGACCCAACAAACCAATTTACTCTTTTGAGCCTGACAGGACTTGGCTCAGGGACAACCCTAGAGATCTTGTGATTGGAGATATCAATGAAGATGTTAGAACAAAAAGATCAAGACCTCAAAAATCACTGTTCACATGCTTCATATCATAGATTGAACCCAAGAGTGTGGAAGAAGCTCTTGAAGACAGTAACTGGATTCAGGCCATGTAGGAAGAGTTGAATGGATTTGAGAGGAACCATTTATGGAGACTGGTTCCAAGACCTGATCATCAAGGAGTTATTGGAACAAAGTGGGTGTTCAAGAACAAGCTAGATGAATCTGGTGTTGTGGTCAGAAACAAGGTAAGATTAGTGGCTAAAGGATACTGTCAAGAAGAAGACATAGATTTTGATGAGACCTTTGCCCCAGTTGCTAGACTTGAAGCTAGAATGATATTTCTGGCCTATGCTGCTCACAAGAACTTTAATGTTTATCATATGGATGTGAAGAGTGCATTCCTGAATGGTTTACTGTTTGAAGAAATGTATGTGGAACATCCACCAGGTTTTGAAGAACAAACAGAAGATAAAGTTTTCAAATTAGAGAAAGCTTTATATGGATTGAAGCAAGCTCCTAGAGCTTGGTATGATACACTGTCTTTGTATCTCTTAGAGAATGAATTTCAGAAAGAGACAGTGGACAAGACTCTTTTCAGGATACAGGATAGAGACAATATTCTACTAGTTCAGATTTATGTGGATGACATAATCTTTGGATCCACAAACAAAGGTTTGTGTGATAAGTTCTCATCCCTCATGCAGAGTAAGTTTGAGATGAGCATGATGGGAGAACTAAGTTTCTTCCTTGGTTTACAAGTAAAACAGCTAGAACATAGGACTTTCATAAGTCAAGTCGAGTATACCAAGAAGTTAATCAAAAAGTTTGGAATGCAAACTGGATCATCATTAAGCATACCAATGGCCACATCTATCAGTTTGGATAAGGATGAAAGTGGAAAAGATGTGGAGATAACCAAGTATAGAAGGTTTATTGGATCCCTACTATATCTAACCGCAAGCAGACCAAATATAGTATTTTAAGTAGGAGTATGTGCAAGATTCCAAACAACACCCAAGGAGTCACATCTTGCAGCAGTGAAAAGGATTATCAAGTATCTGAAGAGCACTCAGGATGTTGGCTTATGATATCCAAAGGAATGAGGATTCAACTGTTGGAACCGACGGATCGCCGACCCTATGCTATCGGAATCGGGATCCATATATATATAGCAGCGGAAATGAAATCATACCCTTGTAGACCTCTTCGATCTTCTGATGTATTCCTACAGCCTTTCTCGAACGTTGCGTGGCCAACGATCCTTTGAGAAAACTCAGTTCTGATCTCTCTCACTATCACGTGTTTTCTGTGATCTGTGTTCAATGAGGTGCTAATGAAAAAAAGCTATATATAGGCTATACCAGGGACCTAGAGGAGGAATTGGGTTGGGTCTCCTGATGGGCTTAAGTATCCTGTGTTCGGCCCGAACACATAACTTAAGCCCATCAATAATAATTCAGTCCACTAGAGAATTATTATTGAACTACCGTCCCAATCCCATATTTAATATGGGCTCCTTCTTATTATGTGTACATTTATTTCCCCGTGTTTAAGATATCGAATGTCCGTAAATTAAATAAGTTACTAACAACTTAATTAATTTACATCTAATTCCAAGAGTAGTACCACTCATCCTTATTATCATGTCGGATTAAATCCACCTGCAGGGTTTACATGATAATCCTTATGAGCTCCTCAAGGGGACATTATCATCCTAAATAATTAGGACACAGATTCCTTCTATAATCAACACCACACCATATAAACAATGCTATCTACCAACTCACCGAGCTTATTGATTTATGAATAAATCTCACCCATTGGCAAATTAAAGAAATAAACACTGAGCATACGTGCCCGTTATTATATAGGGATTAAGAAGATGTACATCCATAATAACAGAGGTCTTGTTCTATTATATAGTCAGTATAAAACGAACAACCTCAATTGGTCCTGCTCAATACACACAAAGTGTACTAGTGTAGTTTTATAGTCAAGACAGACTAATACCAAACTACACTACAACCATTCCGATGATTTGTCCAAATCCATCTTGATTGTGAGCTACTATTTATAATTTATAAGAAACTGATAACATGATCTTCTGTGTGGCACCACACACCATGTTATCTATAATATAAATTAATTGGACATTGCATAAACATATATAACAAATATAAAATACAAACATATGACCAAAGTGATTCTCATTCTATAAAAGATGTTCATACAAAAGCTAGGCTTATAGTATACATCCTAACATCAACCTCAAAGGATTTTTAGATTTTGATTTTGCAGGATGCAAGATTGACAGGAAGAGTACTAGTAGTACTTGTCAATTTTTGGGACACAGGTTAGTCTCATGGTTTTACAGAAAGCAGACATTCATTGCAATATCAACCGCGGAAGCTAAATATGTAGCTGCAGGAAGCTGTTGTGCTTAGATTTTGTGGATACAACAACTAAAAGATTATGGGATTATAGAGAAAGAGACTCCTATTTCGTGTGACAACACAAGTGCTATTGTCATTACCCACAATCCTGTCTTCCACTTAAGAGCAAAGTACATTAATATTAGACATCATTTCATAAGAGATCATGTGGAGAAGAAAGACATTGTACTTGAGAAAGTGCATACTGACATGCAACTTGCTGACATATTCACAAAACCGTTGTGTGAATCAACGTTTTCTATGCTGAGAAGTGAGCTTGGGATTATCAAGCTTTGATGAGTAAGAATTTAAAAGTTCCTTAAGTAAGGGGGAGCTCATGCAGTATTTTAATTTTCATGCATTAAGTATACTGGAACAGGATATAGCTTTTTATCAAAATAGGATTCTCTAACGGTATTCAGTTTAAGGATATAACAAGTAACAATAGATTACTGCAACAGGTTTCAGCAACAGGTTGCTGAAACTGCAAAGAGAAACAGGTTACTCCAATAGGTTTCTGATACAGATTTATGAAAAAGGTTACTGTAGGTTGCATATAATATTTATTGAGATCAGCATTCATTGAGTCATGCAACCTCGTACCAGGAATAGTAACCTGATTAGTAATGATTATAAGAGACATTTTGGCAACCGCATTAAATGCAAAAACCATTTTTCAGTGGAGTCGAAAAAGGCACGGTTTAACGTCTGACATGTTTTCAACAAATTATAGATTTATCCCTCTGCTATTTAATCTCAACCGTTGGATCAAGCACATCTCTTAAGTTTTTAATCTGAACCGTCGATATTTTCGGAACTTGAATTCAAATATAAACCGATCATATTCTTCGTCTTCCTCTCTACACTTTTATTGTTATCTCTCTCAAAGTTTACTAACTCTCTGTGAATCAAAGCTTTTCTCTCTCTTCCTTCTTTCAAGCCTTTCTCAAATCATCAATGGCTTCTACAAAGATTGCAAGAGAAAACCAAACCACTTGAAGGAAGGCTGGTGAACACCCAAGTGTTATCGGGTGAGAAATCACCATATGAAGACAAGGATCTCATTTCTGAGATCTGAGGTCATGTGTGCAACAACAATCTTGATAGGATGTTCACTACCACCTACTCAGGGTACTCTGTCCTATCTGTAGAGAAGTTCTATGCATTTGTAGAGCTTTCTGAGGATGAAGAGATCGTCTTCTTCAGGATGAATGTTGATGATGAGGAGGTCCATACCTTGACCATCGTGGACATCGCCAAGACCTTTGGCATTTCCGACTAAAGAATGGTGTATTCAGACCTGGTGGAGTATGGGTCAGAATACTTGGAAGAAAGCTGGAACCAGTTCAAACTGGATTCAATAAAGGAGGAGACCGCCACTAGCAATTTTGCTAAGAAGAAGCTGAAGCCAGAGTATGAATTCTTTCATGACATCCTCGTCTACACTGTGGAGGGAATATGTGGTCGCTTTGATAAGTACACCAATCTCAGGATGAAGATGATGACTGCTATTGTTAGGGAAACAACAGTCAACTGGGCGCAAATCCTTTTCTAGAGGATTTGGGAGAAGTCCATCAAACCCACTGAGAGGAGAGGGTTTGGGATTGTTATCTCCTCCATTCTGAGCTTGAAGAGGATTCTCCTGGAGAGGAGGGTACCACATGCTCCTAGATGGTACTTGGGAGTGAAGAAGGGCTTCTCCAATGGTGAGAAGAAGGAGAAGAAGCCCAAGAAAAAACCTGCTGACAAGCCCAAGGATGCTAACATCAATTCCAATGAATCTAGCGATGATGATGATAAGCCAGCGTGGAAGTTGGTGGTCAAGAGAGCACCATTAAAGAAGAAGACAGGGACAAAGAAGGTTGTAGGACATCTTCCTAAGGAAGTGAAGAAGGTGACAATAATTGAATTATCACCAGTTCCTGAGTTGTCCCTTGAAGACTCTGATTTCGTTGAAACTGTTGAGAAAGCCAATGTTGCGATCATTGAGGTTTCTGCGGATGAAGAACAAGTTGCTGAGAAGACTTTAGAAGCCCCTGTTGTTGAAGAACAGGAATAGGAGCAGACAGCGGGACAGGTTGCTGTTCCAAGCAAACAGGTTTTTAAGCAGGTTGCTGTAAATGTTGCTGAAGAGGCTCAGAAACCTGAGAAGAAAATGAGGAGGTTGGTGAAGAAGGCTGAAGCCACAATCAAGAAGAGAAAGTGGTTGGGTCCAAAGGATGAGTTGAGGGAGATTGATACCCTTAATAGGATGGCCCGATCCATTGAGTCCATCAATGCAGAAGATGCTGAAAGAGTTGTGGTAGAATTTGCCAATTCCATCTGGAAAAGATTTACCACTGCCTATGATACATGGAGATGGAGGAGGTTGGGCCCTGGAAGTGAGTTGATGCAGTGGCTAGATTGGCTTGAGGTGGAAGATATTATCCTGATGTGGATAGATAACTTCGTGACAGAGACTGATGATCTCTCCAATGACCTTCTATCTTTCCTCAGTGAAGATTATATTGATCTTCATATTGATGATATGATCTCTCTCATTCAAGAAAGACATGAGACATTGAGTGCCTACTGGACGGCCAAAGCAGAAGAGATAAGTAAACAGTCTATGAAGGTAGAGACAGACAACATATTAATGAGCCTCAGCACCGAGACTGTTAGGACTGTTGGAACCGACGGATCGCCGGCCCTATGCTATCGGAATCGGGATCCAAAGATAAATCGCAGCGGAAAGAAATCATACCCTTGTAGACCTCTTGATCTTCTGATGTATTCCTCTGAGCCCTTCTCGAACGTTGCGTGGCCAACGATCCTTCGAGAAAAATCAGTTCCGCTCTCTCTCACTTATCACGTGTTTTCTGTGATCTGTGTTCTATTTTTATGAGAGGCGCTGATGAAAAGAGCTATATATAGGCTACACCAGGGACCTAGAGGAGGAATTGGGTTGGGCCTCCTGATGGGCTTTAGTATCCTGCGTTCGGCCCGAACACATAACTGAAGCCCATCAATAATAATTCAGTCCACTAGAGAATTATTATTGAACTACCATCCCAATCCCATATTTAATATGGGCTCCTTATTATGTGTACATTTATTTCCCCGTGTTTAAGATATCGAATGTCCGTAAATTAAATAAGTTACTGACAACTTAAATAATTTACATCTAATTCCAAGAGTAGTACCACTCATCCTTATTATCATGTCGGATTAAATCCACCTGCAGGGTTTACATGATAATCCTTATGAGCTCCTCAAGGGGACATTATCATCCTAAATAATTAGGACACGGATTCCTTCTATAATCAACAGAACACCATATAAACAATGCTATCTCCCAACTCACCGAGTTTATTGATTTATGAATAAATCTCACCCATTGGCAAATTAAAGAAATAAACATTGAGCATACGTGCCCGTTATTATATAGGGATTAAGAAGATGTACATCCATAATAACAGAGGTCTTGTTCTATTATATAGTCAGTATAAAACGAACAACCTCAAATGGTCCTGCTCAATACACACAAAGTGTACTAGTGTAGTTTTATAGTCAAGACAGACTAATACCAAACTACACTACAACCATTCCGATGATTTGTCCAAATCCATCTTGGTTGTGAGCTACTATTTATAATTTATAAGAAACTGATAACATGATCTTCTGTGTGGCACCACACACCAAGTTATCTATAATATAAATTAATTGGACATTGCATAAACATATATAACAAATATAAAATGCAAACATATGACCAATGTGATTCTCATTCCATAAACGATGTTCATACAAAAATCTAGGCTTATAGTATACATCCTAACAATCTCCCACTTATACTAAAAGACTATGCTTCTATAAGCGCCGCCACACATCTAATTCCCATCCCTTCAACATGCCCATCAAAAGCTTTCGCTGGGAGGGCCTTTGTGAAAGGATCTGCTAGGTTATCTGCTGATGCAATTTTGGCGACAACAACTTCTCCTCGCTTTACGATGTCTCGTATCAGGTGGTACTTGCGCTCAATGTGTTTACTTGCTTTATGGGCTCGTGGTTCCTTCGAGTTTGCCACTGCACCACTGTTATCACAATAAATTGTGATAGCTTTGGGCAAACCAGGAATCACTTCTAAGTCCATCAAGAAGTTCCTGAGCCATACAGCTTCTTTGGCTGCCTCAGAGGCTGCCACATACTCAGCTTCCATGGTGGAGTCTGAAACGCATTTCTGCTTAACACTCCTCCATATAATGGCTCCACCTCCTAAGGTAAACACATAACCCGAGGTAGATTTACTGTTGTCCCTATCCGACTGGAAATCAGAATCTGTGTAACCCACAGGAAGCACATCATCTGCTTGGTAAACCAGCATATAATTTCTAGTCCTTTTCAGGTACTTTAAAATATGCTTTACCGCAGTCCAATGTCCTTGTCCTGGGTTACTTTGATATCTGCTAACCATGCCCACGGCAAAACAGATATCTGGCCTCGTACATAGCATTGCATACATTAGGCTTCCTACGGCCGAAGCATAAGGAACTGCCTTCATGTCCTCTATCTCCTTTGGTGTCTTAGGACACATCTCCTTAGATAAAGGTACTCCATGTCGAAAAGGTAGAAAACCTTTCTTGGAGTTTTGCATGCTAAAACGAGCTAGAATGGTATCAATGTACGAAGCTTGAGATAAGCATAACATTCTTTTCTTGCGATCTCTTATCACTTTGATCCCAAGAATATGTCCTACTTCTCCCAAGTCCTTCATATCAAACTGCTTGGACAGCCATACCCTTACGTCTGACAACACCTTGACATTGTTGCCAATGAGCAAGATGTCATCTACGTATAGTACAAGAAATACCACCACGTTTCCATCACTCTTCTTGTATACACATGACTCATCCGGACATTGAATGAATCCATAAGACTGGATTACCTCATCAAAACGGATGTTCCAAGATCTCGAAGCTTGTTTCAATCCATAAATGGACCGATTAAGCTTACACACAAGATGCTCTTTGCCCTTTGCAACGAACCCTTCTGGTTGCTTCATATAGATGTTTTCTTCAAGACTACCGTTAAGGAAAGCAGTCTTGACATCCATTTGCCAAACCTCATAATTCATATGAGCAGCAATAGACAAAAGAATCCGGATAGACTTAAGCATGGCTACCGGCGAAAAGGTTTCCTCATAATCGATTCCTTCTTTTTGAGTGTACCCCTTCGCAACAAGCCTTGCTTTGAAAGTTTCTACTTTCCCGTCTGATCCTCTTTTCCTTTTGTAGACCCACTTACATCCAATGGCTTTTACACCATTTGGTGGTTCTACTAGCTCCCAGACTTGATTAGAATCCATAGATTCTAATTCAGAATTCATAGCTTTTTGCCAAGATTCTGCATCTTTATCTTGGAGTGCTTCGTCATAGGTCCAAGGATCAGATTCATGTTCACCAGATACCAAGTCCGAAGACTCTCCCAAAAACATGAATCTATCAGGCTGTCTAACAACCCTCCCACTACGACGAGGCACTTGTGGTAATTGTGTATCATTAGTGACACATTGTGCAGACCCCTGTGGTATCTCATCTTGTACTAGTGGTACTAAGGTAGGGATTTCCCCTCTGATTTCCTCTAGAACAATTTTACTCGTGGGCTTGTGGTTCATTACATAGTCCTCTTCTAAGAATCGGGCATTTGTGCTAACAATGACCTTCTGATCCTTAGGACTATAAAATAAACCACCTTTCGTTCCTCTAGGATAGCCCACAAACAGCCGAACATCCGTACGAGATTCCAACTTATCAGCATCTCCCTTCAGCACATGTGCTGGACTACCCCAAATCCGAATGTGTTTAAGACTAGGCTTACGCCCATTCCACAATTCTGTGGGAGTAGAGGGTACTGTCTTAGAAGGTACCAAGTTTAGAATATACGCTGCCGTTTCCAGGGCATATCCCCAAAACGAATTCGGTAATTCCGAATAACTCATCATCGATCTAACCATTTCCATGAGAGTTCTATTCCTTCGTTCTGCCACACCATTCTGTTGGGGTGTACCAGGTGCAGACAATTGGGATTGAATCCCAGCCTCTGATAAGTAATTCCTAAACTCTCCTAAGAGGTACTCGCCACCACGATCAGATCGTAGTGTTTTGATACATTTACCATGACGCTTCTCCACATCAGCCTTGTACTCTTTGAATTTATCAAAGCACTCAGACTTGCGGCGCATCAAATAAATATACCCATATCTCGAAAAATCGTCTATAAATGAGACAAAATATTCGAAACCACCTCTTGCCTGGATAGTCATAGGACCACACAAATCAGAATGAACCAATTCCAACACTTCTTTGGCTCTATACCCCTTGGCTTTAAAAGGCCTCTTGGTCATTTTTCCTTCCAAGCAGGACTCGCAGGTCGGATAGTTTTCCACTTCCAATGAACTCAAAGGTCCATCGGCTATCAACCTTTGAATCCTACTCAAGTTAATGTGACCTAGTCTTAGATGCCAAAGATATGTTTGGTTCATTTTAGAAGGTTCTTTTCTCTTATTTGAGTTAGAAGATGTATTATTAATTTCCAGTTGTTGCATCGTAGGAGTTATTGGATTAAGAGTATATAAATTGCCAACCAACGTACCAGAACAGACAATAACCCTATTTTTCTTGACAACCACTTTGCCATCAAAAGAAACAGAATATCCATCCAAAAATAACTTAGAAACCGAAATCAAGTTCTTTCTAAAAGAAGGTACGTAAAGACAATTCCTCAAAACCAAAGTCTTGTTCCTATCAAAAGATAAATAAACATCTCCCACTGCAACTGCCGCCACTTTCGTAGCGTTGCCCATGTAGATGGTAATCTCGCCCTCACTAAGTCGCCTGGTTTCCTGGAACCCCTGCAAAGAATTGCAGACATGATCAGTGGCTCCCGTATCTACACACCAGGTACCGGTAGATAACACCGCTAAACATGTTTCAGTAATTAGTGAGTAAGATTTACCTTCTTTGTTCTCCTTTTTCTTGGGACAATCTACCTTCCAATGTCCAGGCTGCTTGCATGAGAAGCACTTGCCCTTCGGCTTTTTCACGCCACCTTGTGGCCCAGCCTTTTGAGGTCCATTCGCTTTGTTTGCCGAAGGATTCTGTTTCTTTTTCTTCTTTCCACCTTTCGGCTTAGAATTAGAAACATTTTCAGCAACGTAAGCTTGAGCACTTTGACGAAATAGTCCTTCTGCCGATTTGAGTTCTGTCAGAAGTTCCGCCAAGGAATACATCCTTTTGTTCATATTATAATTAAGGCGGAACTGCTCAAAACTCTTAGGCAGTGTTTGGAGCACGATATCGACCTGGGTTTCCCCATCGATTTCAGCTCCAAGGACTTCCATCTCATTCAAATGAGCCATCATCTTAAGGACGTGATCACTCACAGGTGTCCCTTCAGACATGGTGGTCGTCATTAAGTTTCTCATTGCCTCCTGTCTGGCAGCCCGACTCTGGTGTCCGAAGAGTTCTCTAAGATTGTGCATCATATCATAGGCAGTGGGCATGGCCTGATGCTGATGTTGCAGTACATTTGACATGGAAGCCAAAATGTAACACCGCGCCATCTCATCTGCCTTAACCCACTTTCTATAATGCACTTTCTCCTCTTCAGTAGAGTTTTCATCAGGCATGTCAGGACAGTGCTCATGGAGTACAAACTTGTACTCCTCAGCAGTTAGGACAATATCCAGGTTTCTTTTCCAGTCAATATAATTAGGACCAGTAAGTTTGTTTTCTTTGAGTATAACAGCAAGTGGATTGAAAGACATAATGAAATCCTGAGAATCATATAAATAAATAAATAAATACACAGGTCATAACATATAGAATTTAAAGCCTATATTGTTCCCTCAAACAATATAATTAAATTCACCAACACCTCAAAAACACCGTGAACTTCGCATGCCACGATAGTGTGGACGTATGCTAATTCAAACATTTGTAAGAGGAGGTTTTACCCATTAATTTCATTATCTTGTCAAACAAAATAAAATTAATAGTTGGTTTAGCTTCAGCCATGCAAACAACAGCACTTACTCCGATGGGAAGGATACTATCATATGCACCTAAGTGTGTACCATTTCTTAATACTAAGTCCATTATCTAGGATTGTATCTCTTCAGATGGAGAAGATCATACGCTCCTAAATAATTTTCTATAATTATCCTTAGAGGAAGTTTGATCCAGTGATCCGCAATCAAACTCATCCGATGTGGAAGAAGGCACTCAAAGCCAACGTGTAAGTTTAAATGCATCACTTACAAACCAGTAATGGAGGCTATGGGATTTATTCAAAATAAATCCCTCTCCCACTTAGTTATTTAAATGAGGGATTTTAGCATGCAATAACATATAACATTCAAAAGCATGCTTGATAAAACAACAAACAAAAAGAAAGGCAATAAATACGGAATAATATAAATCCAACTATTATGGCCACTTCGATTGAATGTTTGCCTGCTAAACGGGGATCGACCTGCCCGGTCAGGTCGCGGGGATCGACCTGCCCGGTCAGGTCGCGGGGTGCGGGGCAGCGCCCCGTTAGAAAAAATTAGGGTTTAAAACCCTAATCAGCACCAACATCCAGCGAACAGAATCAGCGCCAAATCCAGCGATTGTTGCGCAAATCCAGCAGGTTGTTGCACAGAATCAGCGCCAATCTACTGATCTGATCGATCAGCCCCATCGAGCAATCTGTTCCAGCGCCTAGCAATCTTGATCGAACAGCCCCTTCGAACGCCAATCCTAGTTCGAATAGAAGTCTCGATCGAACAGGAATCCTATACAGAATCTAGTTCGAACATCTACCAATCCTATACAGAATCTAGTTCGAACATCTACCAAACCCTATGCAGAATCCTTGTAGGATCAGAATACACCATATGAGATCGAACAAAATTACATCGAGAACAAATCAAGAATATGTAAAACCTAACACGACAAACCGCCGTGTTTTTACTATTACAATCATGCAACCAACCCAAAATAAAAACCTCGACAGGTCCGAGGGTTTAGATCATACATTAAACATACATACAGACCATAATAGTTGGATATATAGGTAACCTGCAAAACCGAGTTATCCTATGCAATCCTACTATCATACAATCTGAATATAAAACGTATGAAAAAGCATAAGATCGTAATATATAACCGATCCAATTACATAGAACCAGAAACCGTGGCTCTGATACCAATTGTTGGAACCGACGGATCGCCGGCCCTATGCTATCGGAATCGGGATCCAAAGATAAATCGCAGCGGAAAGAAATCATACCCTTGTAGACCTCTTGATCTTCTGA
Organism: Scutellaria minor; assembly: GCA_954870855.1. Lineage (NCBI taxonomy): Eukaryota > Viridiplantae > Streptophyta > Magnoliopsida > Lamiales > Lamiaceae > Scutellaria > Scutellaria minor. The sequence goes on from OX940737.1 coordinate 9,910,143, forward strand.
TGTATTCCTCTGAGCCCTTCTCGAACGTTGCGTGGCCAACGATCCTTCGAGAAAAATCAGTTCCGCTCTCTCTCACTTATCACGTGTTTTCTGTGATCTGTGTTCTATTTTTATGAGAGGCGCTGATGAAAAGAGCTATATATAGGCTACACCAGGGACCTAGAGGAGGAATTGGGTTGGGCCTCCTGATGGGCTTTAGTATCCTGCGTTCGGCCCGAACACATAACTGAAGCCCATCAATAATAATTCAGTCCACTAGAGAATTATTATTGAACTACCATCCCAATCCCATATTTAATATGGGCTCCTTATTATGTGTACATTTATTTCCCCGTGTTTAAGATATCGAATGTCCGTAAATTAAATAAGTTACTGACAACTTAAATAATTTACATCTAATTCCAAGAGTAGTACCACTCATCCTTATTATCATGTCGGATTAAATCCACCTGCAGGGTTTACATGATAATCCTTATGAGCTCCTCAAGGGGACATTATCATCCTAAATAATTAGGACACGGATTCCTTCTATAATCAACAGAACACCATATAAACAATGCTATCTCCCAACTCACCGAGTTTATTGATTTATGAATAAATCTCACCCATTGGCAAATTAAAGAAATAAACATTGAGCATACGTGCCCGTTATTATATAGGGATTAAGAAGATGTACATCCATAATAACAGAGGTCTTGTTCTATTATATAGTCAGTATAAAACGAACAACCTCAAATGGTCCTGCTCAATACACACAAAGTGTACTAGTGTAGTTTTATAGTCAAGACAGACTAATACCAAACTACACTACAACCATTCCGATGATTTGTCCAAATCCATCTTGGTTGTGAGCTACTATTTATAATTTATAAGAAACTGATAACATGATCTTCTGTGTGGCACCACACACCAAGTTATCTATAATATAAATTAATTGGACATTGCATAAACATATATAACAAATATAAAATGCAAACATATGACCAATGTGATTCTCATTCCATAAACGATGTTCATACAAAAATCTAGGCTTATAGTATACATCCTAACAAGGACCTCATCTGAAGTGAGCTGGAGAGAGCTCAGTTAGCTACATCTTCTGTTGAGGAAGCTAACAAGAGAATGCTGCAGCAAGGGATAGAGGCAAGCCGAGCTCAATTCTATCAACCCCCAAGGATGCTGCAGCCAGGGGAAGAAAGTTCAAAAGTTGTGGAGACTTATGACTCTCCAACTTTTACAGGTATCACAACTCTTTCCCCTATAACTCATCTCGATGCCATGAATGTTGATATTCAGATGCTTGACTATTTTGTTTCCCCTGCTCTTCATGCTCAACCTGCTGAGGGGGAAGCTTCATCAATCATCTATGGTGTTGTGAAAGAAATCAAGAAGGAGTATGCCGGTGAAGCATCTGAGGAAGAGGTTGCTGAGGCAGGACTTCCTGTACTAGCTGAGGCTACAGTAGAGAAAGTAGATGAAAAAGAAGCAGAACAGGTTGTTATGGAGAAACCTGATCTGACTCTTGAACTTCTACATGTTGTTGCTTCAAAGCTAGCAGAAGTGAGTCAGGATGCTGCTGCAACTCTCGAGGAAGTTGTTGATATTCCAACTGCTGAAGCAACTACTAACAAAAAATAAAAAGATGAGACCAGTCAGGTTACTAATAAAGCAGTTGAGGAGGTTGCTGAGGTGACTGAAGCTACTAATATTCAGGTAGCTGAAGTTACTGAGAAAACAACAGTTGAGGTTACTGAGAAACCCGATGAAGCAACTGTGGTGCCTGAACAGGTTGCTGAGGATAGTTAGGTTTTTGTTGAAGAGGTTGTTGTCCCTAAGAAAGCTGTTGAGACAGCTTTTCCATCGAAGACCTCAGGCACGGATGCTGTTGAGACAGCTCCGGCGGAGGATTTAGAAGGGAAGAAAGTTGAGGATGTTATGCCTGCTAGAGGCAAAGAGTTAGTGGTTGTTGCCCCTGTCCCAAATCTTGATGATGGTGATGACTCTTCTGATGATGATGATGAGGATTTTGCAGGGGGAATCAACCTGAGTGTAGATATTGATGCTCCATACAAAGACTTACTCAAAGCAGAATCCGATGAAACAAGATTGAAAAGACTGAGAAAGGATCTTGCTGAGGATAAGGAGAAGCAAGTAACTGAGGAGCAAGCAAGTCAGACCCTGGTCCCTTATACTCAATTGGAAACAGGACTAATGATTAGGGTTGAGACCCTTTCTGACGTGCAAGAACAATCTCTTCAAGGGATTCTAAATGTAGTACATTGGTTGATGAAGGCCATGGAAACACATCAGATGAATCTGGCCAACAACACCACTATGCGAGACAGAGCACATTCATCTACCTTGGCAGAATTAAGAAGAGAATTAGATGTGTAACACCCCGTTTTCAAGAAAACCTGCATTGCATATTTTATAAAATTTCTTTTAGCGTTCAATTATGAATGATTTAAGTATGACATCTTATATTACTTAAAGTTATGATTTATGAATTACGTTGTGCTTGATGATTTTAAAGATTTTATAACATATATTTCTTTCGAGATTTTTTTTAGGGTTTTTACAGGATTGCTCACGGAGGAAACCGAGCTCGATCCCAACTCACTCGACAAACACGAATGAAAATAAAAGATAAGATAATAGATAAGTTTAAATGAATTAAGATTATATTAGGTTTAAGACATTTAACTTACTCGTTTGTGCCTATGAATGCTTTATTTAATGTAATTTTACGTATGATCTATTTATGTGATTTTATGTGATAAATCATTTTACTTGAGCACACATGCATACATTATAATGTGTATCAATATATATATATATATATATATATATATATCTTTTAAAATAAAATCTTAAGATATAGTATGTCATTTTTAACATACATGCATGAAATGAAAATTGTATCTTTTTTTATGATGAATATTATTTAGTAAAATGAATTATACATGTAGTATTAATTTTAGTCTCTTTTGTGATCATAATGTTAGGGATATACTGAAAAGTATGCTTTTAGTGTTACTTTGTATATAAATTGATTCTTGCATTTTATGAGAATAAATCTTTTATCACTGTTTGCATTAAATATTTTGAATGTTATTTATTTATTGCATAAATGTTCAATATACTTTACATTGTAGACAATGTGGTGTGTAGAAGATCACAGAAGATCACATTGTCAGATTCTTATAATAAGTATAGTAAAATTCACAACTTAGATGGAATTGAACAATCCATTGGTAGAAGTTGAAGTGTAAGGCTCGGATTGGTTTGTCTTAACCAAGAGATTACACTAGTGCATTTGATGTGCTGAATAGGACCTATAGTGAGATAATTTTCCTAGACTGACTTGGAAAGAAGAATTAGATCTCAGTGGTTATTGATTTCTTAATTTCTGTCACTTAATTGGGATTGTATATAATTAATTGATATTGCTTTGATTTATTATGGGTAAAGGATCAATAGGATTCAATACTTTGTATTTTGGGCAATATTATTAATCATATGACAGATTACTAAATTAATACATAAAATCATGTCTTGAAACGTCAAGTTGATAATGTCCCCTTGGTGGGTTCAGAACGTTTATCGTATCAAATTTGGCTAGTGGATTAATTTTCGGTATGATAATAAAGTTGAGCTGTCTTTTCCCAAGGAATAAAAGATATTAATTAATTAAAACATTCAGTAGCTTAAATTAATTAATGGACATTGGATCTTAAACACGAAAAATAATAACCGGGAGCCATATTTCATAATATGGGTTAGGATGGATAGTGCAATATTAATTCTATAGTGGAATGAATTAATATTAATGGGCTAGAATAATATTGTGGCTCAATATTGGTTTCTAGGCCCCTTGAGTAGCCCAATAAAAGCCCATTTAACTAAGGTGGTTAAAGATAAAAATTAATTATTGTTGCTAGATATAAGGAGATTATATCTTTCGATATATTGTTGCTAGATATGAGGAAATCAAATCTTTCGATATATTGATGCAAGATATGAGGAAATAAAATCTTGATATTTCTTCTCCTCCAAGGCTCAAATCTTCGGCCAATGCCTATAAATAGGGGCTGATTTTTCAGTCCCATAGTGAGTGTGTGCATATACAAGAGTGCTGATTTTTTAGAGCAATAAAAGTGAGAAATTAATTTGTTGGGTCCCAAGTGGCCAGAGGTTCAGAGGGGGGTGAATGAACCTCTATCGATTTTTCAAACTTTTTAAAACAACTAACTGATGAACAAGTTTCTGTTTCACTAGGAAGACAGAATCCTGTCTCGAGTCAGTAACCTGGCCCTAGGCGTAATCAAGTTGCTGTCCCGGTTATCAGAATATAATGCAGCGGAATATACTTGATAGAGTTTCTGTTGAAAAACTAGTTTTCTTTTCAAGATAAGATTTTATGAAGTACGTTTTGATAGTATGCTTATGATATATGCAGCAGGATAGATATGCAATAAAGATAAGCAAGCATATAAGATAAGCAGTAAACACTTATGGCTTATAGTGGTTCGAAGGTGGTGTAATCCTTTTACGTCCACTCTACTCCTTCACTGAGGAGGAACTTCATTATGGTCAGTTCGATTTACAAGACTCGTCTCTACAAACCTCTTCCACAACAAGTTATACCTACAGAATCCCAGATTCCTAGGTCTATACCCACACAGGGTTTACAAACTCCCACACAGGGACACACTCCCACACAGGGAAAGATTAGCCTATACAAGACTAATAAACTTAGCAAGAATATAATCCTATCAACTAAGTACACCAAATAAAACAACCTAGCACACATAGCACAATGGTTAAAAGAAAGGGTTTCTTCCACTAGTGGGAAGCATTCTTGATCTCTGAAAGCTCTTTGCTGTTATAGACTGCTCCGAGAAGGTTGAGTGGCTGAACATGTGAAAGCTTTGAGAAGCTTTGGTAAGTATGTGAGTTTCCTCTCGACTCTATTCAGCAAATTTCTTCAATCAGCCACACCTTCTATTTATAGATCTTGTGAGATTTAACCGTTGAGAAGTATCCGTTGAAGAGGGATCCTCCTCCCATTTGAGTTTAAGCTGTATCTCCAAGATCTTCTCTGTGGTCGCATTAAATACATCTGAGCTATTTCCGACATGAGCATTTAATGCGCCTAATATTTGCTCCTGGCCCTTTCTGACATTCCTGCTGACCTGTCCAGTCGGTATAAGCTCAAGACTGAAGTTCATGCAATGGTTACTTGATGAACATTATCTTGCTTCTTTTCTTGATGCATGTTCTTCCCGATACTAAGTGAGTAGCGTTTTTATCCTTTCCAAAGATCCGTTGGCTACTTCATGTTTCTCTTTTGTAGACAGCAGCAGGTCCTTCTTACTTGCTGCTTAGGATGTGACTTCTTCCTGTTTCAAACTAGGATTCTGTTTCAGAACAGCTTCCTGTTCCTGAAACCTGTAGCCGGTTTCCTTATAGTTGGCTTCCTGTTTCGTGCCAGCTTCCTGATACTTGTCAGTTTCCTAGGTTCAGCATCCTGCAACTCTTCCACCTAGGTTCAACATCCTGATATCTGTCAATTACTGACAGCTTCCTGTTTCCAGCTTCTTCCTTCTTTTCTTTCTGTGCAGCTTCTTGCTTTCTGAGCTTCTTCTTTCAAAACAGCTTCTCAACAACCTGCTGACTACTTCTTGTAGTATCCTATCTCCTTTTTACTAAGGATACTCATTCTAGCTTGTTGTTCCCTACATCATGCTGACCCTTAGAAGACTTATTCATCTTTCTTCTAAGGTTGGTTTTCCTTATTCCTTGGAAAACCATTACATGATCTTTTCTTCAGTGTCGATAAACTTGTGATCATGTAGTGTGGAAACTAGGTATCAATACCTTAAGCAAACTGTTCTTCTCTTATTGTGTATACAGTTTTGTCTTATCAAGATAACTACTGAAATATCCCAACATAATTCTTCCTATAAGAGTTAAAAAAGTTCGTTTGATTCTCCACCGAATTTACGAACTTGGACTTGGGGAATACTCAAGAAGGTGTTTGGGTTGAAGCTACTAATCTTCTCAACGGTGTCTCTCCGATCAAGAGGTAAATACATATTCCTTAGTTCCGCTTGTTTAGGGCTATGTATGATTCATCGTTTATTCAAAGCATGAATTAATTTGATTTAATTGCTTAATTCATAAGATTAGATTTATGATAATTCTTATTTAAATCACATCCGAATAGATCCATGTAGATCCCCAACATATGGTATCAGAGCCATGGTTTCGGGCTTTGTTATTTAAATTAGAATTTAAATCTATTTACATTGAATTGAAATTGGATAGTAGAATTGTTAGATCTTTTTTGCAGGTATCCAATTATCATGGTTTTTAATGTATGTTTTAAATTCGTGTTGTTTGAATGATGTTTTTTTTAATCTGATTCGTCCAGATTCATTTTTCCTATGAGAAAATCCACGGGTAGATTAGGATCTAGATGTTAGATTTATTTTTTTGTAAATAAATTGTAACGAATCAAAAATGAAGATCGAAGAGACGGATTAAAAAGATCGGAGACTACAACGGGTATACGATCACCAGATGTCGTATGTAGACAAATTGAGTCGCTTTCCAGGCTGCCCAAGTTGTTACGACTGCTGCTCAGATTTTTCAAAAATCCAGGTTCTCGTTTTCGAAACGGGAAATTAAACTATGATAACTGGAATTATTTGTGTTTAATTTGGGTTTATTGTTGTTATTAATTTGATTAATTATGCATGTATATACATGAAAAATCTTATCATTTTAAAATTACTAAGTATGTAATTTTATGAATTTATTCTGGATAATAAATTAATTAATTGGCCTCCATAATTGATTTATTTGTGAAGTCTTTGGCTACGCATTGGCAAGCACCTCTCTCCCTAACGAATAGGCCAAAGACAAGTTCACTTGAATAAATTTCTTTGGATAATTGTGGATTATTATTAGTGGTGATATGACATTCCCAACGAATAGCTTATTCAAAAAATAATAATAATCTTGTATTAAATTATAGTTATTACTTAGGTGTAAAATTGATATATTAACTCCCCAACGGAGTCCCTGTCAGTTTTATATGGTCAAGTGGGAGCCAACTATTAATTTTTGAATTAAAGGTTTGCAATTGTCTTTGTTTGTAACCTGCTCAAATGTGTTTGAGTAAACGTTCACACTCAACGTGACTGACTTGAATTATTTTGAGATGTTAGTTGATGACATGTTTATATTTTTTTATGTTTTATAGTACATGTGATAGAATTATGTGATAATTTTGTGTTGATTGGATATTAATACAAACTGTATGTTTTATTCTCAGTTCAATATGTCGTCACCTTTTAATCCACTGTTTCATATACTTAAAGATAATAAATTAGAGGGAGAAAACTATGTAGATTGGAAAAGACACTTACTCATAGTCTTGACTGCACAATCGTATAAGTTTATCCTTGACGAACCTAAACCCGTTGAACCTACGGATGAAACTAGTGAGGAAGATAAGGAATATCATAAGTAGTGGTTGAAATCCAATGAAATAGCTAGGTGTACCATCTTAGCTTCAATGTCAGATGTTTTGCAACACCAACACCAATACATGAAAACCGCTACAGATATTATGTTAAACCTTAAGGAACTCTTCGCTCACCAGAATCGTACGACAAGACAGATGGCCATGCGAGATATGTTGTCGCTGAAAATGGTTGAAGGTGTGGCCACCACAAAACAGATGACACTACTCCCTCTGACTAAGATCAAGCGCAAGAGATCAGATGTTTCTGAACATGGTCAAGGTGGTGAGCCTAAAAGGAGGAAAAAAGATGATGATGATAATACAGGTGCTGGGGGTACTGCTTCTCAGGCAATAAGCAACACTTCATTACAGTAAGGAGGACAGGTTACTATTGCACCTACAAAGCAAAGAACTTACGGGCAGCAACCTGATCGAGGTAGAGGAAGAGGCAGACAACGAGCTGTGTAGAAGGCTGACCCCAATGCTAAACCTTACATGTCTTTTCCTACAGGTCCTCTTTTGAGTAAGGAAAGATGGAGACAACTGAAGACTGCTGATGAAGAAAGAATAAGGAAGAAAGATGATTTGATTTCTAGACTTGGAGTGGTTGGAGTAAGAAGATCCAGAGCTGATATATTGATTTACTCTACTTTACATTCTTTTCCAGATCAGGAAGCTCCAGATTTTGATATAGAATCGGCTCCTGCAGAGGTTTTGGTGTTGTTGGACCAGAAACCTGAGAACATTAACCACTACCGGGACTTAAGTATCTTTGATTAAGTATACTTGTCCAAGAACAGAAATCCTACCTTCGATGAGCTTACAAAGTTTAAACAATCAAAGTATTGGAGGTATTTTTGAAACCTCTTAAAGCATGATTATTTCAAAGATTTTCCTTCTTGTGATATGAAGAACTAGCAAGAGAAGGAAAATTGGACAGACAGCTTACTCTGATCGATAAAGTGAAGAAAGGAGAACAGGTTCCTTATTGCCAGGATTATTGACTTAAATGGATACAGGTTCCTGAGATTGTTGTACAGATGGAGAAATCTTATCAGGATTCTGTCTTAAATTGGTGGAAGGAGACTAAGTATAAAGAAGTTGTCAAACAGACTCAACAAGCTACTTCTGGACATGACCTTGTGAAGAGGAGACTGTTTGGAGACAAGAAACCTGATGAAGAATAGCTTACTGGCTTTATCAGATATATTTTTGTGTAAGCATTCTTGTAAAGAATTTTTGTATTCTTTTATTCCTTCATTTTATTTATGAAGATATAAGCTTGTAATGTTTTTGATGTAAAGTTTACACTGTACTATACTTGTACATATTATATGTATAAAAGTACATTTGTTTTTATTGCTTATTTTATGGGTTTTGTCATCATAAAAAAGGGGGAAATTGTTGGGATATTTCTGGCTAGATTTTGATGAGACAATGTAATATTAGATAAGCTTTTAGAGTACCAATTTTCCACATTTTATAAGTGGATTTTAGGTTGATAAGCATATCTTTCTAAGTTATGATTTGTAAAGATATATAAATCAGAAAGATATAGAAAACTGATGTTAGCAGGATTCTGGAGATGAAGAAGTCTTATAGACTGATTTTCAGTAAGGAAAGTCAGTAAGCTGAAGAAGTAACCAGGATCAAGAAGCTGGATCAGTAAGCAGCAACAGATAGCAGTAATGGAAGATCAGAAAGCTAACGCAAGTCAGGAAGTTGATTGCAGGATTCTGGAATAGGAAGCTATTCGGAATCAGGAAGCTGAAGCAGATCAGAAAGCTAATGTAGGTCAAGAAGCTGACTGCAGAATTCTAGAACAGGAAGCTGAAGCAGATCAGAAAGCTAACGCAGGTCAGAAAGCTAACTGCAGGATTTTGGAATAGGAAGCTGTTCAGAGTCAGGAAGTTGAAGCAGATCAGAATTGAGACGCAGGTCAGGATGCTGACTGCATGTTTCAGGAACAGAAAGTTGTTCTGAAACAGAAACCTGGTACAAAACAGAAAGTGGCTACTGCAACCTGAGCAGCAAGCTGTAAGTCTTTCTAACCTATTCAATGCAGTATGAGGAATATACTGGATACAGTATGAGGATTGGTTCCTGTCAAAGTTACCAGTAGATAGAAGTTAGCAACGAGCCAATGAGGTGATGTCATCTGGACAACGGCTCTACAAAAATATTGTAGCTGGAGTATGGCGCCATTAATGCGGATCAGAGTAGGACATGCTCTATATTCCAAATCTTTCAAGACGCATATGCAAAGATTTAAAGATTATTTTGAATTGCAACAAGGACCATGTCTCTCTTCAACGAGTATTTTCCTAATGATATAAATAGAAGGATGAAGTGACTTTGAAGACTACTGAACAACTGAGCAATTTCATATCTTACAAGCTGCATACTGTGATACCGAGTTAGTAACCTGAAACAACATACTACCAGGTTTCTGAATTGAGTCAAGTTACTGTATTCTCTGTAGAATCAGGAACCTGTTCATAGAAAAGTTTTTAAAACGAAAAATAGATAGAGGTTCATTCACCCCCCCTGAACCTCTGACCACTTGGGACCAACAATGTGTCATGTGTTTATTCTTCCATAATTAAATATTATCTCCCGAATTTTGATCAAACTACTAAAACATGTTCAATTACTAACTAGACAATCAAACAAGCAATCAAAACATAAACACATGAATATGATAAATAATCATGAACTTGAATTGAAATTAAAGGTCCATCAAGATTAGAATTAAACTACTAACAAATTCTAGAAACCCTAGAAAATTAGCTAGATATGATAATAAACAAACTCATAAACAATATTAAAAATATCATATCAAAACTAATATCTAACAAAAAGGAGAAAGATTAAAAACTCTATCGAAAGATGATCTCGTGATTCCTCCATCTTTTGAATCCTTCGTCTTCTCTTTTTTATGCTCTCAAATTATCTCTTTTTTCCCTCTATAAATGTACATGTGATTTTTGGAATAAATTTGAGTATTTATATCATCTCAGGATCTTCTCAGTAGTTTTTGGGTGGAAAATAAGCCCAAAATTGAACTCCAGCGTGAATCCACAAACTTGATCACGGTCGTGCTGTACTGCACGATCGACTTTTCCCTACCATAGCACTCTTCTATGTTGCACAATTGTGACCTTGCCGTGTGGCACAGTCATGCTCCACCACGCTTTTGCTGCTATCTTATGGCGCCAGGTCGTACTATGTAGCACGACCTGATCGTGTGCCACTAAAATTTGGCTTTCAACTTGTATTTTGTTCCATTTCTTCCTCGTGTTTTTGTGATTCATTCCTTGATCAACAATTACACTTGAAACTTATACTTTTTCTCACTAAAAACATGAACTAAGCACAACCCCATCAAATGCAACTAATACAATAAAATCACAAATCACCATAAAAATGTATCTAAACATACTCAAATGAATACATAAACGTATGCAAAAATATATGAAAAATGTCACTTATCACTCATGATCTAAAAAATGTGTCTTCAAGACCAATTTAGCATTAATCCCACTTATTAAGACATTTGTAGGATAAAAATATTTAGTCTTGGTTTGGATTTCTCTTACAAATCTTCTTTTATTTTAGCCACAAGAATCATCAAAATCTCTTTTAACTTTTTTTCCCTTGCTGTCGTAATCGGTCCATCCTCGAAAAAAGAGTTCCACTTGTTTGTATTGGTTTGCATGGATGAATCTTCATCATTGTCATCACCATATGTCACAAATTAAGATATTCAAACTGAATCAATAATTTTTGAGTTTAGAACACTAAAAAAATATGGTGATATATAGATGAAAGTTACCGACAGACAAAATTCATCGGTAATGGATTCCCAACAGATGTTTGTTGGTATATCTCTTAATTGATTTTTATAAAGAATGATGGATTTCTGACGAAAGAAAAACTATCGGTGAACAAAGAATTCTAGCAGATATACTGACGATAATCTATCGGTAAACTGGCGATATAAATTTATTTTAGTTATAAATTATATATAAGCACGTATATATGTAGTAAGTCTTGAGCTATAGATTTAATTATTATATATATCTTAATCTAATAAATGTATATAACTTACAATTTCATTAGTTACTTATCTGACTACCGTAAATGACATTATATATATTGTTACGCCCTATTTTGGCACTTAAAATTTATCAGAGTTTTCTTTGTGGGCGTGAAGAAAGAAAGGGGAAAAGACGTACATGATATAAAACAGAAACATTTGGAAAAGATAACATACGATTTTTTTACATATACAAATCCTCGGCGTCTAGCCGAAATAAAACATTGCAGTGGAAAAACATCAGGATCCATTTCATATAAGAAGGACAGCTAACATTTTACAAAACGTAGAACATCGTTCAGAAAGATAGATCTAGAAAAAGACGACAGGGAAAAAGATCACAACTGACATGACACCCCTCTCTCTATACTTCTCCTCATTCATAATTTCCTATAGTGTGAGTACAGAATAGGGGTGAGTGCGTTGAATACACTCGTGGGAGTAATTTCCATGTTTTAACATTATTAAGCAGTACACATATTAAACATATATAATAGTTGATATGAGGAAAATATGTGCAAATTAGTGGTATTTAATGTGAGACTTTATGATCATTTACTTGATTGGATACACTATTTTTCTACATATGTGTGATTTATGTCTCCAAATACTTCATATATTATTTTCTTGATTATTTGAGGGATTTATGGAGTAAAAGAAAGTGTTCGTGGATTAAAGGAAGGAGACGAGATGAGTGTGGGCTATAGAAGTGACATTGGTTGGGCTTAAGCAATTTAATTGAAGAATAAAGAAAAGAATTGGGCCTGATTAATTAGGAGAAGATGGCCCATGACTTGAAATCTTCTCTAACTTTTCCTCCAAGACACACGGCTACAAGGGGATTTCATACTACAAATATATCATAATTTGGATTGGAAAGAATCCTGTCACTGTTCACATGAGATAGGGAATTTGAGAGAGAGATAGTTTTTAGAGAGAAAAATATTATTTATTTTCTAGGTTAATTTGGATGGAGTTTTCAATTGCTTTGATGGATTCAATTTCGAGGATGATCAGCTAATCTTTCAATTCCGATTAGCAGGGATATTTGAACTCATATTTCTTTTATGTTTTAATTAATCTTGTTCCCCTTCTCGATGTTTGAATGGAATTGATTATGCTATCTGTGAATATTGTTTTCAATTGTTGATGCTTAATTTGGATTGGCCACCTAGGTTAAGTAATTGATAATTGATTGCTAGAATTTTAGATCATGAATCCTAATTGTTGTGATTTAATTTTCATAAGTGGTAAACTAGAGGTCGTGCATCTCTAGGGCAGCATAATCCTAGAGTATCGAATCGAGCTTGTGTATTCGGAGTCTAGTTTATCCTATCGTCTTGGTGATTAATGCATTTGATGAATTAAATTTAGAGAGCTTGTTCTAGGTCATTCAATTAAATAGGGTTAATTAGTGATCTTATCCTAATTTAACTAATCTTAAGAGACGATTCGGTTTAACAGAGCTTGTTGTTAGACTAGGGGTGATAATTCCATGATAATCTGAGAGAGGTGTGTTACATTGATTAAGATATAATTGAAATTGGGGGGATAACTGAACTGTTAATTGGGATGCTTTTTATATATTGATTTCCTGTTTAATTTGTTTTCTACTTTGTTAATTAGTAGTTAATCAATCTCAAAACCCCCCATAATTTGCTCTTTGATTGAATTGAACATAGGTGGCATAGTTAATCATCACTCCTCGTGGGATCGACTTTGACTTGCCCTAGCTACTAGTTGGTTAGGTTAGGAAAGAATTAATAATTTTATCGTGGACTGACACGCGGTCAATAGTTCAGCAATTAGACACATCACATATTATGCATAACACATAATTCGGTTCATTAACGAACACACAACCCATGACTCAATAATGAACACACAACCCAATGGACACTCAGCCCATGACTCACTAATGGACACACAGCCCAAGACTCACTAATGGACACACAACCCAAGACTCACTAATGGACACTCAGCCCATGACTCACTAATGGACACACAGCCCAAGACTCACTAATGGACACACAACCCAAGACTCACTAATGGACACTCAGCCCAATGGATACTCAGCCCATGACTCACTAATGGACATACAACCCAAGACTCACTAATAGACACACAGCCCAATGGACACACAGCCTAATGGACACACAACCCAAGACTCCCTTTTGGACACAAGCCCAATGGACACTCAGCCCATCCCTATCACACTATCGTAATATAAACACAGTATTCATAGCATATAATCACCTCATATAAGATTCAACAGTTCATACATTAAATAGGGAAAATAATAAACAAATAGAATTTAGAAGTTACCCCCACCTTATTCGGTGGTTACCACGTGAGTTATCGAGTAACAAGTATCAAGTATCAAGATGTATGATCCGACTAATAGCCTACACAAGTAACGACATTTCTTAGATCCTTAATACGTTAATTACGTATAAATAAAGAAATAGACTTTCTCGGAGAAGAAACGATCGGTAAAAACGAGACAGAACAGAAGATCTAAAGATCAAGGATGAAGAAACGAGTGTGGAAGGTAAATCCAATAATCTGATGAGGAAGAGGGAAATTTTAGGATTGCAACAGAAAAAGAATGAGCTTAATCGGAGTTGAAACGAGCTCAATCGGAGAGTTTTAAGATTGAGGGGTATTTTGGTAATTTTGGTAAAAAGATGAGGAAGAGGGAAAGATTAGGGTTGCAACGGAAAAAGAATGAGCTTAATCGGAGTTGAAACGAGCTCAAACGGAACGTTTTAAGATATAGGGGCGTTTTCGTAATTTTGGTAAAAAGGTAAGAAAGAGGGAAAGATTAGGGTTGCATCGGAAAAAAAATGAGCTTAATCGAAGTTGAAATAAGCTCAAACGGAGCGTTTTAAGATATAGGGGCATTTTCGTAATTTTGGTAAAAAGGTTGACTTTAACCGGGACCCCGACTCTCGATCGACGACATCTTGTCGTCAACGACTCGATGATAACATACGACGGAAAAACGCAACTCGCATCGCAAACATGGTGCCGCGCGCGCACCCGTCTCCCGGCGACCGCACGCTTCCCATCTCTCGGCGACCGCGCACGCCCGTGCATGACCGTGCGCCATTGTCCAGTAGCCCAGCCCGGCGCCTCCAGGCGTCACGCGCCCAACGCCCTCCCGGCGCGCGCCCAGTACCCGGCGTCTCCCGGCATCGTGTGCCCAGCGCGCCCAGCACCCGGCGTCAATACCAGCCCCTCAACAGTTTTCTCCCCTCAAACTCCGGCCATGGCCGGCGATATCCCGTTGCTAGTGACACCACCTGACACGACGACGCAACGAGGCGTCGTCCCAACACTCAACTCCGGCCGGCGACCTCCCATCGCCGACAACCAACAGCCCCAAAACACACACACTATCACGGAAAAATACACACACCAGCCTACACACACAACCACTTTCCACTATCACTTCCAACCCCGGCGCCGCCGCCCACGGCGGCGCCACCACCCCCAACTGATAGCCCATCATCTCGGGAAGGTCAGCCACCACTCCGGCAAAGAAGGAGAGAGAGAGAAAACCGAGGAGAGAGAAAGGGTAGAAAAATAAGGGTTAGAGTTTTCCGACTACATTTTTGCCGTTTTCCGGCGAAGTAGACATCGAAATGGAAATCCGAGACCTGTTCTAGACTCGTCTCGACGAGACCTATGTTCTGTGCAAAAATCGGTCGAAATCGAGAAAAACAATTTTCCGGCATCGACGGCGGCGCGCAGGAGGCTAGAAAATAGAGGAGAGAGACTTACGAGTTTTTCCCGATTTTTGCCTCGTTCGGAAAATGGTGATTTTTCGGCTCGAAAACACCCATATATATAGACTTCCGAAAAATAACTATTCATCATAAAAATCTTGAATTACTATTCACCAATAATATCTTGATTACTATTCACCAATAATATCTCATATTTTCCAATCCTTTATATACGTCATATTCTTCGAATTCACTGTTTTCTTCGCCATTTGAGCTACAAGCCTCCGATTGACCTCAAATTCATTTCTATCTTCTCATTTTTCAAATATGCATCTTATGGTAAAAATATAATCTATGTTTCTCGACTAAAATATACTTCCATTTAAAACATGCATTTATCATTTATCTAAAACGCATATAATTAAATTAAACAGTCAAGGGTTAACGCTCATAATAAAATAAATCGATTAAGGGTTTAATTATTTAATTAATCAATTATGTTTTGTTTTTGTCTTGGGCGATATATATATTATGGTTAATTTCATATTCCAACCTGTACTATGCATGTTTTTTAATTTTGCATTCTAAACTTTTTTTTTCTCCGATCACAACTTATACGACATATTTTGTTTACTCTTGCAATCTCCGGCTAATATTTTCCGATGAGAAAGCACCCACGTAATTTCACATGCTAATTAAGGGTTATTTTCATCATTTGCACTTCTAAGACATGAGTAATTTGGTTCATCAACCATTTTTAATGGTAAAAAGATCTTATTTTTGTTTGAACCTCACCAATAATCTTCATTTGCTCAAACAATTTACGGAAGAACTATGGGAAAATGAGTGCTAAATTCGATTTTGGAGGGGAAATTAGTTAATTATCTATAAAATGATGAAAATAACCCTCAATTGGCACCTGTAAATCACATAGGCACTTTCTCACTAGAAAATATTGGCTGGAGGTTGCAAATGTACACAAAACATATATTAAAGGTTATGATCAGAGAAAAAAAAATTTAGGATACAAAATTAAGAAACGTACATAGTACAAGTTGGAAAATAAAGTTAACCTCATATATTAATAGGCTATATTATTTATGTTATTCGAATGATCAATTTTACATATTTGTTTTCAATTTTCGAATGTATATTTTTATATTATCACTGACCGATTTTCCAATTAATTAATTCATTATGTTAGATTTGAATTGAATTCATTTATAAAATTAAATTTGTTGGGATTTCAGTGGTTAGATTTTGATGAGATAAACCAAGAATGTAATAGGAAGTTTGAGTACCCCATTTTTCACAATGTTTAAGTGAAAACATAGACTAGGATTGAGTCTAGTTATGGAAGCTGAAAGATGGAGGTACACATGCATACAATATTGTACACATGCATGCAATGCTGCATCGAAGATTTGAAGAACGAAGCTGCTGCAAGAAAACAGATACAACAACACTGCAAGAAGACAGTTACAGCATTGCAGCAAAGTTAGTAAGAACGGCATGTAGCATCGCTGCAAGAAGAAGTTACAGGTATACTGCAAGAAAAGATACAGCAGTACTGTATGAAGATACTGCAAGAAGGTCCAAGTTACAGCAGCACTGTAAATTACGAACAGCTGCAAGCAGACCTAGGATACAGCGCTAAGCTTACTAATCAAACAGTCAACAGCGCCAATGTCAAACAGAATAAGTATCCTACAATCCAAGAAAGGATAATGCAGTATAAGGAACAAAGATCCAAGCAAGAATAATTAGAGCCGTTCCAGAGAAGATCAAAGTTGCAGACACGGAGCCAATACTGAGACACCATGTGGACTGACATGCCGCAGAAAGCTGCGAGCCTCAACTACCGCATTAAATGCTCCAGAAAGAAAAGTCAAGTCGCATTAAATGCAAGCCATGCCTTTGATCAGTTACTCTAAAATTCAAAATGGGAGATATCTCCTTCAACGGATATCTTCTCTACAAGTATAAATAGAGGATGAGCAACCCTGAAGCTGACTACTGGACTACTGAACACAACTGAATACATTTGCATAAAAACTCTCAAGCATTCAAACTATACTCTCAGTCTCAGTCACTCAACCTCTGTGAAGTGAAGCAAGTTCAACACTGAAAGATCCTTTGAAGGATTTAGAAGCTCACTTCATCGCACCAGTTGAAGAACATATTTATATACTTTTTAACCTTATTGCTGTGTGCTTAGGTTGTTTTAGGTGTCGAATAGTTGATAGGAGAGATCCTTACTGATTGTATAGTTGTCTAAGAGATAAACAACTTCCCTGTATGGGAGTTTGAAACCCTGTGTGGGTTTGCCTTTAGAGTTTGCAGTTGTTGTGTGTACGCTGGACTCTAGTAGGTGTTTAGTTTTGTAAGTTGATAGATTGTTAGGAGTGTCTTGTAAATAAATCTTGCTTAACAAAGTTCCTGCTCGAGGTAGCAGTAGAGTGGACGTAGAAGACTTACACCACCTTCGAACCACTATAAGCCATAAGTGTTTTATTATTTTCTTATCTGTGTTTTATCTTTTATATCTATCTCTGTCATAAAGCATAAAACATTTTAAAAAGGATCATATTTGAGAAAACCAGCCAGTCTTATGTCTTAAAACCTTTATTTTTCCACTGTGTATAAAACTCTAAGTTACAGCGTGTAGCACTGCATCCTAATGTTGTAAGTAGTAACTGACTGGCACTGCAAGTTCAAGTAACTTGCAGAACAATAAGTTTTAAATAGATTTTAAAAATCGACCAAGGTTCATTCACCCTCCCTCTGAACCTCAGACACCACTTGGGACCAACAAGTGGTATCAGAGTGAGTTGGGTTAAAAGCCAACTTATCTGGTCACCTACCTAGATCCACCTTTGTCTCGCTGTTTTCTCTAAATCCTTAAAATCTCATTCTTTTCAGCATATCATGGATTCCTCTAATCATAAGTTACCCATGTTTTCCATAGAGGAGTATGACGATTGGAAAATAAGAATGCAGACACATCTTTCAGCGATGAATGATGAGATGTGGACAGTCATCACCAAAGAATCGATTATCCCTATGAAGGTGAACCCCATGCTCGGTAGAGAGATGGAAGAAGGAGCTCAGCCACCACCCAACTTCCTGGTCAAACCAAGATAAGAATGGAACAATGAAGACAGGAAGAGAGCCAACCTAGACAACGTGGCCAAGAATGCTCTATTCATCACCTTGGATAAAGGCACATTCAGCAAAGTCAAAACTTGCAGAACGTCCAAGGAAATTTGGGAAAAGTTGGAACAAATATGTGAGGGGATAAAGCTTACTAAAGATAATAAGATCTCCAACGCCACCCAACTATTTGAGCTCTTCGAGATGAAGAATGAAGAGACTCTTGAGCAACTAGATTTAAGATTCACATCCATTGTGAATGAACTAGAAGCTCTGGGCAAGCACTACACTCAAAAGGAGAAGAACATGAAAGTTCTTAGAGCCCTGCCCGCGGAGTGGGATAGCAAGACTACTGCCATGAGAGTGTCCATGGATTTGAAATCCATGAGTACATTTGATCTATTCTCCGACCTCAAAGCATTTGAATACGATATCAACAGACGGAGAAATGAGACAGAAAAATCGAGCTCCAAAGTTACAACGCTAACTGCCAGAGGATCTAAAGATACAACAACCACCAGTTGCAGCAAGCAATCAGAAGTTGCAGCAGAAGACGCTGAAGAGGAAATGGCTCTTTTTCTAAAGAAATTTAGAAGATTCATGAAGAGCAATAACAGCAACACCAACACCAACCCCAATAAGAGGAATGACTTCAGAAGAAGTCATCCACCTCCTCAGGTATTCCCCTCTTCTCGTTCAAAAACGACTGATCTTGATTTGTGCTATAACTGCAGGAAGCCTGGACATTATGCCAGAAGTTGTCCACACCCAACGGTGCACAAATACCCAGAAGGAGAGAAAGAACAAAGAAGAGAAAAGAGAAGAGAAGATAGACACAAGTTTCGAGCTCTCATTGGAGAGATGGAGAAGACCAAGGATACAACAGTCTCAAAGGAGATACTGAAAGCTACAGAATCCTCTAACAGCGACACTGAAACCTCATCTTCTGATGAAGAAGCGTTGATATGCCTGATGGCAAACAACTGTGAGGATAGTGATGAAGAAGTGGTAACCTACCAACCGTTGTCTATACCAGAAAAAGAGGAGCTGAACATGATCCACTCTTTAAAGAGGATCATGAGTGATTTCGAGCAGATTAACTCAACTCATGAGGAGCTGAAGGTTGAGAATGAAAATCTAAGAATTGAAAATGAGATCCTCAGAGGCAAAAATATCAATATTGCTGAAAAGCTCGCTGCATGTGAGTCTGATAACTCAAGGTGCAGTAAGCTACAAAATGAGGTCTCAAGGCTAAGTCTGCTGGTCACTAAACTAGAAACTGATAAGGAGAACTTGCAGTCCACGATCAGAACATTTAGCAAATCAGCTAAGGATGCAAGGGAGTGCATAAGTAAAAGCAGAAGTCCTTTTGAAAAATCGGGCATAGGTTACAACACTCACACCTTTCAGGATACAGCAAGTACATCCAAGGCTGTAAAATTTGTTCAAGCTGAAACTTCAATGGAGAATGAGTTACCCTGTAACTCAGAAAGAATCTTAAACAAACCAGCATTGATGGATAAGGGGAAGAAACCCCAATGCTCAGCTGCAGGAAATAAGCCTGCATCTAAGAACTGGCTGCAGCAGAAGCTATCTGTTGTAAACAGCAAGAAGATACAGCAACCCACAAAGTTGCAGCACAAGAGGAAGTTCCCCACCTACACTAAGACTTATATGTCTAAACTTCAAAGAGGATATACTCAAGGGAATATGGTGGAAGACCGCACTATAAGGGTGTTGGTAACACATATTTAGTTTCTGCACACACAGCTTTTAAGTAGTTTAAAAACAAAACTGCATACATTCAAAGATCCAACAAATCTTATAGCAAAACATTGACTGTTAAGAAAATATGGATTCCCAAAGTAACTAACCCCAAAGGACCCTTACAAAAATGGGTACCTAAATCTGCTTAAATTTGTTGTGGGTTTTAGTGCCAGGTTGCAGCAGCGATGTATGGTACATAGACAGTGGCTGCTCAAGGCACATAACAGGTAGTAAAGGAGTTCTGAAAGACTTCCAAGAATGCAAAGAACCAAAGGTCATCTTTGGAGATGATTCCAAAGAAAGCACAAAAGGAAGTGGATGCCTAGTAAAAGGAAACGTAAAGATCAAAGATGTATCCTATGTGAAAGGCCTCAGATATAATCTTCTGAGCATTAGTCAATTTTGTGACAAATGATACACAGTGGAGTTCAACCTCAACAAGTGCTTAATCAAGGATAGTACATCAAATGAAATCAAGCTTACAGGAACAAAAAGAGGAAACATATATCTAGCAGACTGAAACTCTTCTATTCATCCAACATGCTTCATTGTAAAAAGTCCACCAGAGCTGAGCTGGCTATGACACAAGAGATTAAGCCACCTGAACTTCAAAACAATCAACAAGCTAGCAAGAAAAGGTCTTGTAAGAGGATTACCGGATGTGGCATATAAAAAGGAAAATATATGTGGAGCTTGTCAGAAGAGAAAACAAGTGAAAAGCTCATTCAAGGACAAGTTGCAGAAGTCATCTCACAGGATTCTAGACCTTCTACATATGGACCTCTTTGGACCAGTAGAACCAGTAAGTATAAGTGGGAAGAAGTACTCACTTGTGGTAGTAGATGACTACTCCAGATACACATGGACCATATTCCTTGCTAAGAAATCAGAAACACAAAGCAAGCTACCTGACCTAATGAAGAAAATTCAAAATGAAAAGAGCTTAAGTATTGTGAAGATCAGATCAGACAGAGGAATTGAGTTCACAAATAAATTCATTGAGAAATTCTATTCTGACAATGGTATTCATCATGAATACTCTGCTGCAAGAACACCTCAATAGAATGGTGTAGTTGAAAGGAGGAATAGAACCCTCAAGGAAGCAACAAAGACAATGATAGCAGAGGCAGAGATACCCAAGAGATTTTGGGCCGAAGCAACCAACACTGCATGCTATACACAGAATAGATGTCTAATCAACAAGGATCTAGACAAAACCCCTTATGAAGTCTGGAATGGATATACACCGAATGTCTCACATCTGCATATTTTTGGATGCAGGTGTTATATTCTCAACAATGGAAATGAGCATCTAAAAACCTTTGATGCAAAATCAGACGAAGGAGTATTCTTAGGATACTCTGCTGTAAGTAGAGCCTTTAGAGTCTTTAACAAGAAAACCTTAGTGGTTGATGAGTCAATCCATGTGGTGTTCGATGAACCACATTGTGACACAAAGAAACTAGAAGAACCTGCTGAGGATACAACTCCAAGGAAAGAAAGTGGTGTTCCATATGTTGAAGGAGTTCTGCATATAGGAGAAGACAAAGAAGAAGAAGCTACACCTCTGGATGCAGCAGATAATCTTACAGCAGCAGAACTTCTAATCTTACAGCAACATGAGGAGCAACCTAGACCAGTACATATTTTTGAGCCTGATAGGACATGGCTGAGGAATCATCCTAGGGATCTTATCATTGGAGATCCATCCATAGGAGTAATGACAAGAAGGTGCATCCCTTATGAAGCAATGTTTGCATGCTTCATATCTCAAATAGATGCCCAAAATGTTGAAGAAGCTCTACAAGATAGCAACTGGATACAAGCCATGCAAGAAGAGCTGAATGGATTTGAAAGAAATCAAGTTTGGCAAATAGTTGCAAGACCAACTCATCAAAGAGTTATTGGAACAAAATAGGTCTTCAAGAACAAGTTAGATGAATCTGGATGTGTTGTGAGGAACAAAGCAAGATTAGTTGCTAAAGGATATTGCCAGGAAGAAGGAATTGATTTTGATGAAACTTTTGCTCCAGTAGTAAGGCTGGAAGCCATAAGGATTTTTCTGACATATGCAGCTCACATGAATTTCAATGTATATCAAATGGATATGAAGAGTGCATTCCTTCATGGTATTCTTATAGAGGAAGTGTATGTAGAGCAACCTCCAGGTTTTGAAGATCAAGCAGAAGAGAAGGTGTACAGGTTACACAAGGCCCTGTATGGACTCAAGCAAGCACCAAGAGCTTGGTATGACACCTTATCTATCTATTTGCTGGAAAATGGCTTCAAGAAAGGAACAATGGACAAAACTCTGTTCAGGATACAGGATGGAGATAGTATACTTCTTGTACAGATATATGTGGATGATATCATCTTCGGATCCTCTAATAAAGAGTTATGTGAAAAGTTCTCTAATCTGATACAATCGAAGTTCGAGATGAGTATGATGGGAGAATTAAGTTTCTTTCTAGGGCTACAAGTAAAGTAGCTGGTTGCAGGAACCTTCATCAGCCAGGTCAAATATACAAAGGAACTTATCAAGAAGTTTGGCATGGAGAGAGTCAGCAACATCTGTCCCTATGTCTACATCCATAAGCCTTGACAAAGATGAAGATGGTAAAGATATAGACATCACGAAGTACAGACGGTTCATAGGATCCTTGTTGTATCTTACAGCAAGCAGGCTAGACATCATGTTTGCAGTTCGAGTCTGTGCAAGATTCCAAGCAGCACCAAAAGAGTCACATCTTTCAGCTGTCAAAAGGATTATCAAGTATCTGAAAGGAACTCAGGAAGTAGGCCTATGGTATCCCAAGGAAGGAGGATTCAAGCTCAAAGGATATTCTGACTCAGAT
This sequence comes from Scutellaria minor, assembly GCA_954870855.1. NCBI lineage: Eukaryota > Viridiplantae > Streptophyta > Magnoliopsida > Lamiales > Lamiaceae > Scutellaria > Scutellaria minor. Next base: position 9,933,282 of record OX940737.1, read on the forward strand.
TATGCAGGCTGCAAGATTGATAGAAATAGCACCAGTGAGACTTGTCAATTTTTGGGAAATAAACTTGTCTCATGGTTCTGCAGAAAGCAAACATCAATTGCAATATCTACAGCAGAAGCAGAATATGTTGCAGCAGGAAGTTGTTGTGCGCAAATCGATATACGACATCACTTTATTAGAGATCACGTGGAAAAGAAAGATGTCGTGCTTGAGTAAGTTCATACAGATCTCCAGCTTGCAAATATATTCACTAAACCACTGAGTGAATCGAGGTATTCTATGCTTAGAAACGAGCTGGGAATTCTGAAATTATGAGTGAAAAAGAATATGCAGAAGTCCAGGGGTAATAATTGCATGCTTGCGAGAAACAACAAGTATAGTACTGTAAGCTGCGTCTGCATACAGCACTGGGTTCAAACAGCACTGCATCTTTTATCCTTACAGCACAGTAAGAAAATGGGAGAGTAAGCAGCACCTGGTTACAACATTTATTTCAAGAGTATTTAATACTCTGCAACCTCGTACCCAGGCTGCTGCAACCTTAAAAGGACAATAAATTAGGCGGTAAATCGCATGTCTTTCAGCATTTAATGAAAGTCTGCGCTATCAGAAGTCGAAGAGGCGCGGTCAGAGTCCACGTCTGCGCAAGGTATAATTATTTACGATTTGACCCCTCCGTCTTTTTCTAAAGACTATAAGATCATTTCTATCCTTTTAATCTCAACCGTCGATCTTACTACTCGTCCTTTTGATATTCTACTTAACCCAATAATCTTCTCATTTCAAATTCATTTTCGCCTTCATCACAAAGAGAAGTTTCCTTTCATTGCAATATTCCCTGAGTCCCAATATCTCAAATCTCTCTCATATCTTCATCAATGGCGGCTCCACAAACCACTGTCTTAGAAGGACGCTTGATCAACCAGGAGCACGTTTATGCTTCTGGGTTGTACAACAACTCCATTATCCGCAGGATTTTTGACACCTTTGAACGGATCCAAATCCTAAGGTTGTTAACCACCACTTACACTGGTTTCTCTGTAGAATCAGTTCAAAGGTTCTACGCATTCGCCAGGACTTTAGAGGAGAGAAACTGCATCAGGTTCAAGATAGGTGCAGATGAAGAAGAAAAGTCTCTAACCATCAGAGACATAGCTACCACCTTCAGCATCTCGTCAGGAGGTCTGACCCCCAGTCAGCTTGCGACATATGGGGAAAGCAACGCTTAAGAGATGTGGGATCTCTTTAGAGTGAGAGATGCAGGGGCAGAGATCAAGAGAAGCGCCCCGAAGAAATTCTTCAAACCGGAGTTAAACTGCTCCATGATATCTGTGCGTACTCTATTGAAGGCAGAATAGGGAGTTATGACAAATGCATGGATCTCCGGTTCCGATCATGTCTGCCATTATGGTCGGAGAAAAGGTGAACTGGACGAGGTTCATTATGGAGAGAATATAGGAGGAAGCAGAGAATAGCACAGTGAGGGAGAGCTATGGAATCACCATTTGCTCTCTATTCTTCAAGCTAGACCTTCAGCTTGCAGCTCCCATCCCCATTCTCGTTAGGAAGTATCTTGGAGAGAAGAAGAAAGGTAAGACCCAACCGAAGACAGTTGCTGCTGGGGTTGCACGGAAGAAAACTAAAGATAAAAAGAATGTAACCCTGGCACTATAGGATGAAGATGCAGGCAGCAGGGGTAAAGATGATGATGATGATGATGAAAATCTTGATCCCGTCATCAAGGGGACACCAAGGAGGGCAGAACCTAAGCCTGAGTCCTCGTCCTTAGATGATAATGCACCCCTGGCTAGGAGGGCCCCACGCAGCAAGAAGAAGGCTGTTGTAGCTGCTAATTCCCAACTCTCTACTGCAAGTTTGTCAGTAGATGCTATTACGGATGAGTCACATCAGCAAAGGGTTCAGCAAGATGAAGAAGTTATTCAGTGTGTGCTCGATCCAATCTTCCCAACTGCTAGAAATATGGAGCAGCAGTACAGTCATTGGAAGGAGATGAGACTGTCAAAGAGGGAAATCTTGCTGCAATAGAAGGATTTCCTTTCTGTGGAGAAAGCAGTCCTAGAGTGGGCCAACTCAGAAGATATTCTGGCACTCCTGCAACCTGAGTATACAACAGAGGTGCAAGATCGATCTAGAAGCACTGCTACTCAGGGAGCACTGGACAAGAGGAAGGGCAAAGCTCTTGCAGAATCCCACTCTGCAGAGCTGCCGATGAAAGCAGCAACGGAGGATGCTCAAATCTTCCTAGCTCCGGCTGCAGAGGCTGTAAGAAGGGGTAATAACGTCGCATTTGCACAAGAGCAAATCGACACCTTGGGAGTGGAGTAGGTTGAGGAAGCCATACTGCAACAGGCACTGCAAGCAAGTGTCAAGGAGACAAGGATGCAACACACTCCTAAGAGGATGCGGGGAGAAGGAAGCTCAAGTCATCTCAATTCAAACTCCCCTGCATATGAGCAAATGGTTGAAGGCCTCTCCAATATAGTCACGCTTGATTTTTTAGAAGAGGAGGAGCCTCAACTGGTGGACTACGGTGATTTCCCGGTGCACACCATTTCTGATGCTGATGCAGACACTCAGGGGAAACCAACCACCATCATCAGAGATGTTTTCTCTGACATTGCTGAAAATGTCGATGAAGCGACCATAGAGGAAGTTACAGAGGCGGTACTTCCTATACTGGCAGAGACAGCAGTACAACAAGCAGCCACCCTATCAGAAGCTGCAGAAGTTACATGAAGGGTGGATGCTGAGATTCGTATAGCAATCGAGCTTTCAGTGTTGTATACAGTGGAATCTGCAAGAAACCAACAAGAGCTACAAGAACCCATTCTTGCAGCAGAGTCTGTCGAGGATACAGGACTAGCCGAGGAGACGGGGTCCTTACCTAAGACCTCAGGCGAGGCTGTTGTTCAGACAACACTTTCTGAGGGTGAGAAGACCTCTGAAGGGATGACTGTTGAGACAGTACCCTTAGAGGATATTCGAGGAGAAGCTGAGATAACTGCTGAACAGCTAGAGACATCTCATGAGGAGGTTGATGCTACTGCTGTTGTACGCTCAAAAGAACCTATCCAGGTTACAGCAGCAGAAGTTACTGAGGAAGCTAAGCTTGCTGAATTCCTCCGGATAATGGCTGACCGCAACAATGCCAAATATAGAAATATTGGTGATGTGACAGTCACGATATCATTCGATGAAGAGGAAGAAGTTGCTGAAGAAAATCCCACCTCAGGCTGCCCAAGTCCCTTATCAAGCCTTAATGAGGATGAGGATGAAGAGATTGAACCAGAGGCTCCAAGGTAGGATGCAGCACAGCCCTCAAGTTCTTTAATATCTTATGCTGCATCAGCTGATGCCTCTTAGACGGAATACAGGCCCGACCCCTAATGAATCGATTGACAGAGTAGTTGCTGCTGTTAAACACCTGATTCATGCTCTTCAGGACCATGAGTTTAACATGCAGAATAGCATGTTGGCCGGTACCAAGTTCCACGCTGAAACCAGGTCCTGCTTGAAGGAGGATATTGAAGCACTGCCTGGGATGATCAAGCGGACTCTGAATGATAATGCTCACAGGATGTACATGGACATGGTTAGAATGGAGGGAGAGCTGAAGAGAGAAGCTGCAAGCACCCGAGCTGAAGTCAAACTCTGCAAGCGGCATGCAGAAACAGCATCGGAAAGGCTGCACACTCACTCCTTGGTGCTAGAGACACTTATGGATCATGTAACCAATCAATCCAGAAGAACCAGAAGTATCGATGAACGAGTGGCTAACCTGGAAATGATTATAGGAGAACTAAGGGACTACATTATGATGAAGCCCCAGCACCAGTATGTCCAAGGATCCAAGGAAGCCCCAACACCAGCAAGAGGACTACATTCTAAAGTAGTTTCAAGTGCCCCCGCTCCACCCCTGGCTTTTGATGATGCCAAAAAGGGGGAAGGATTTCAAGATAGATACCAAAGCCAAGGGGAAGAGAAAAAAAGTGAGGAAGAAGATGATAACCAGCCTCTAAGCAGAAGGAGGAAGAGTTCTGGACCATCTGCTGCTGCTGACGCTCCTTCTCCAAAAAGATGGAGAAAAGATGATGAATGAGGAGTTGGTGGTACAACTGCTGCAAGCAGATCAGCAGCAGGCGCTGCATACAGCAGTGCTGCAAGCAAAGATGCAGCACCTCCCTCTTCTCATCATACAAAGAGAGGGAGAGGGAGCCAACAACAAGGCTCAAGAAAGAGGGTGAGTAGAGCCGAGGCTGAAAGGCTTTACAACGAGAAGATGGCTGCTTAAAGGGCGGAGAGAACCAGAGCAGAAAGAGAAGAATATGTCTGGATGCAAAGGCTTGGAGTGATTGGTGAGAAAAGAATCTTTGACAAAGATCTCTACCAATACCCCCTCAAGAAATTCCACGTCTCGACACGAACAACAAATCTGCTGAAGTGTCAGTATTGATGGATCAGAGGCCTGATGGAGAGAACATAGCTTGGAGCTTAAACATCTTCAAGGCAATCAAGTTGCCTACAGATAGGAATCCATCCTTCGAAGCAATCACGTTGTATAAGAGATCTGAGTATCTCAAAAACTTCAGATTTATGTGCAGAAAGGGCAAATTCAGTAGATTTCAAACCTGCCAAACGGCACTGAGAAGATATGAAGAGCTTACTAGGGCTGGAGAGCTTGAAATTCAGAATTACTATATAGACCAAGTAAAGCAAGGCTATATAGTGCCTTACTACGAGGACTTCTGGCTGAGATGGATTCAGATCCCAAAGTTTAAGGAGAAACTTGAAGAATCCTATCAGGAGTCCATTTGAGACTGGTGGAAAGGATCAAGAGAAAGAGCAGAGCAAGAAAGAAAGACTGCTGAAAGAAGACCGGATGAAACGTCTACAAAGAGGTCCCTATTTCAGTAATAATTTATATATTTGATAAAGGAGTAGACAAGATGCATCTCTGATATATCCAGGATTATTTAAAAAAAAAGCTTATCTTATACATAATCCTGATGTAAAATGATTTGATGTATTGAAAAAACTTCCTTTATGAACGAAATAATGTAATGGTTTTGTCATCATCAAAAAGGGGGAAATTATTGGGATTTCAGTCGTTAGATTTTGATGAGACAAACCAAGAATGTAATAGGAAGTTTGAGTACCCCATTTTTCACAATGTTTAAGTGAAAACATAGACTATGATTGAGTCTAGTTATGGAAGCTGAAAGATGGAGGTACACATGCATACAATGTTGTACACATGCATGTAATGTTGCATCGAAGATTTGAAGAATGAAACTGCTGCAAGAAAGCAGATACAACAACACTGCAAGAAGACAGTTACAACATTGCAGCAAAGTAACTAAGAACTGCATGCAGCATCGCTGCAAGAAGATGTCATAGGTATACTGCAAGAAAAGATACAACAGTACTGTATGAAGATACTGCAAGAAGGTCCAAGTTACAGCAGCACTGTAAAGTACGAACAGCTGCAAGTAGACCTAGGATACAACGCTAAGCTTACTAATCAAACAATCAACAACGCCAATGTCAAACAGAATAAGTGTCCAACAATCCGAGGAAGGATAAATGCAGTACGAGAAACAAAGATCCAAGCAAGAATAATTAGAGCCGTTCCAGAGAAGATCAAAGTTGCAGACACGGAGCCAATACCGAGATGCCATATGGACTGATGCGCCGTAGAAAGCTGCGAGCCTCAACCACCGCATTAAATGCTCCAGAAAGAAAAGTCAAGTCGCATTAAATGCAAGCCATGCCTTTGATCAGTTATTTTAAAATTCAAAATGGGAGATATCTCCTTTAACAGATATCTTCTCTATAAGTATAAATAGAGGATGAGCAACCCTGAAGCTGACTACTGGACTACTGAACACAACTGAATACATTTGCACAAAAACTCTCAAGCATTCAAGCTATACTCTCAGTCTCAGTCACTCAACCTCTGTGAAGTGAAGCAAGTTCAACACTGAAAGATCCTTTGAAGGATTCAGAAGCTCACTTCATCGCACCAGTTGAAGAACATATTTATATACTTTTAACCTTGTTGTTGTGTGCTTAGGTTTTTTTAGGTGTCGAACAGTTGATAGGAGAGATCCTTGCTGTTTGTATAGTTGTCTAAGAGATAGACAACTTCCCTGTGTGGGAGTTTGAAACCCAGTGTGGGTTTACCTTTAGAGTTTGCAGTTGTTGTGTGTACATTGGACTCTAGTAGGTGTTTAGCTTTGTAAGTTGATAGATTGTTAGGAGTGTCCTTTAAATCAATCTTGCTTAACGAAGTTCCTGCTCGAGGTAGCAGTAGAGTGGACGTAGAAGGCTTACACCACCTTCAAACCACTATAAGCCATAAGTGTTTTATTGTTTTCTTATTTGTGTTTTATCTTTTATATCTATCTCTGTCATAAAGCATAAAACATTTTGAAAAGGATCATATTTGAGAAAACCAGCCAGCCTTGTATCTTAAAACCTTTATTTTTCCGTTGCGTATAAAACTCTAAGTTACAACGTGTAGCACTGCATCCTAGTGCTATAAGCAGTAACTGACTGGCGCTGCAAGTTCAAGTAACTTGCAGAACAGTAAGTTTTAAATAGATTTTAAAAATCAACCAAGGTTCATTCACCCCCCTCTGAACCTCGGACACCACTTGGGACCAACAGAATTCTTCATACAAGATTGTAAATAGAATTCAAAAAATGTGATTGGAACAAAGTTTAAAAAAAAAATTCTCACATAAAATATAAATAAAAGGGATGAGACATTTACCAACAGAATTTCCAACGGTAATACCGTCGGTAAAAAAAACATCATTGTTTCGTTAGCTACCAACAAAAATTGCATTGGTAACTTATCATGAACTTTTTTTTGATTTATTTTTTAAAAATTATCTGAAATTTACCAATGAAATTAAATTTTATCGGTAAATTTCAAATAGAATGCCGTCATTTTGTTTCCTCCAAAAAATTTTAGGGTTTATTAAACAACGTTGTTTTGAGCCGTAATACATCAAATCGACGTAGTTTATGATGGATTTACCGATAAATTTCTATCTGTAAATCCATCGGTATTCCTAAATAAATTAGGTCATGGATCTCCTTTCTCCTTCTTCCTCTCTCTTTTCTCACTTATTCTCTCTCTTTCTACGTCACCACCGCCACTGTCCGCCGCTCACCTCCAGCCAATTTCCCTCTCTCCCTCTCTATCTCTCATTTCCTCCCTCTCACCCCAGTCTTTAGCCCGTCCGTGACTGTCATGTCATCTTCCGACCACATGTCCTCGCCCTCATCCTTGCCACCACACCACCGTCGCCTCCGTCACCACCGTTATATGTCATTGCCTATAAGATTAGTTAATCTTCTTCTTTAACTTTTAGTTATGCTAATTTTATAGTTTAGGTTAGTTGAGCTAAAGTAATTTAAATTTCTATATGCTATATTTTATGCATAATTTATTAGAATTAACCTAATGTATGCATAATTTATTAATGTACTTTGCTCAATTTAGTTTAGTTTAATATGTGCTAAAGTTTAATTTAGTTATAAACTTTGTTGTTAGTTGTTAATTTTAGTTCAAGTTAATTTTAGGTTAGTTTAGGTTATAATTTGCTATTATGTTAGTTTAGATTTTAGGTTATGTTAATTGAATAGTGTTCTTGTGAACTAGGTGCACAAATCTAGATCCATGCAACTGGTTGTGAATGTAATAAAAGGTTAAGCGAATATAACAAAAGGTTAGTCACGTGAGACTAGGGTTTGAACGTGAACTTGAAGCGCATGAGTGTGTGAAGTGCACGTGGGGCACGTGAAAAGTACAGCTGGGTCAAATCGACCCAATTGCACAGTTCCCGACCTGTGCACCTGGTTCACAAGAACAATAGTGATGTTAATTTTGAATAATTATGCAAAACATCGGATTAATTTATATAATTTGGTATAAACTTTAATATTAATTTTTAGGGTTAATTAGGTTAATTTGTTAGTTAATTACTTCATTTACTTAAATGTGTTTAGTTTAACTTGTTTAGTTAGTTTAATTAGCTTAGTTAGTTGAATTAGCTAAGTTTAGTTAGTTTAACTATTTCATGTTAATTTTTGAATAATTTATGTTAATTTATAATTTATCTTCAATTTTGATGTTGAGTTTATATTTCATATCTTAAATATTGATGTTCGGTTATTTTATGTAATAAAGTGATGAATTAATTTAGGTGTAATTGAATACTATTGGGTTTGATATATAATTATTTAGTGGAATTTTAGTTAAATTTTGTATTATTGTCGAATTGTTGGGAATTGCATGTTGTTTTCTTGCAGAGACGGAAAGTTGAAAACTTGGTAGATTAATGCATGCATCAAAATGTCGCAGAATTTTCGTTAGAATTTAGGATTTAATTATTAGAACTTAGATATGTTTTATTTTTAGTTACTTTAAATGCTTCAAATTTAAAATATTATATTTCAAAATTAGATGACTAGTAGAGGCCACTGAGTTCTACGTGGATGAGGTGTTGGTCGAGGCCTATAGGATTAGTCAGAGACTGAGACACCATACTCTACACCACCGATGGGCTCGATGGGCGGAGTTCGCTCATCTAATGAGGCAGAAGGCCCGTCAACGAGCACTTGGGTCCCTACATCGGATTTGAACTCGTCATAATCGGCATCACATGGGTCTACTTCCTCTTGTTGGATAGAATTACGAGTTGAGGTCGGAGTGTGAGTATTCTTCTTTTTAAGTTTTTTTTGTTTTATATAATAAATTTTATTTATAACTAAATTCAATTGTGTAGCATAATGTCGTCTCATCAATGTTTTGTCCTTCTAAAGGATCTATTCGAAAGTTATCTCGATGCAAAGGGCTTTAGTTGGAAGTTGGTCTAGCCCGACACCAAGACGGTGTATTGGGAAGAGTTCTCAGTAATTTTTTGCTTTAAATTTCCCCAATTTTAGTGCTATTATTGTTTTGAAGTTATTATTCATAAATAATGTGTTTTTTTTTTCAAAAATGATGTACATGGATCCTATCGTTGACGATAAAATCTGACGCTCGTACTCGGAGAAGGCTGCTACCCGCTACTGTAATTTGATAAACTCTTGGAAGCAGACATGGATTTCAAAGCAAAAGTAGCCAGAGTGTATGTTGGGTGCCACTTGGAAGGGGTTTTTAGACTATTAATTTGACCCATGGTCAAGGCGAAGTCCGAGCAGATTTCGAAAAACCGTCGAAGCGAGCCACTTGAACTAGGTATAGGAGCTTCCAAACATAAATGAGGCTCGAGATCAACTGTTGAGCTCTTGGAATACCTCGTAAGTATTCCACATCCACCTTTCAATTTATTATTAATTATAATTAATAATTAAGTTCATTTATATGTCAAATTTGTTTAATATTTTTTACAGTAGTGGCACAAGCTTTTCATGAGGTTTCACGGTCCTAACCAAGATGGGCCATACATCGATGGCAGGGCCAAGACAATATCCATAAGAATTTTTTGTACTTCTTCGTTTAATTTCAACAATTTATTAAAATTTTTTATCTCCTCATTTTTTAATTTGTAAATATATTTCAGGAGGCTTTTGAGGAGATGATGACCCAACTCAGTTAGCTTGAGGAGGGCTCATCGGAGTCCCATCCCGTGGACTTAGACCAATTGTACATCGAGACAACCCGTGTGAAAAAGGGTAGATGTATGGGTTGGGATCGATTGACTCTTGTCAATCGATGACAAGTTGTGCCACCTCAGCCGCCACCTTCAATCCTAAAAAATTGATAGGATTGTGCAACAAGCCGAAGAGCGGATACGTCTTCAGTATGAGGATATAATAAGGGCATTTGAACTCGAACAGGAGGAGCTGCAATACATTGCCAACTCCTAGCAAATAATTATACAACAAATTCTCAAAGCTTGCCTCCTGCAGCTGGCGGAACATTGTCAACTCCCAGCAAACAATCATACAACAGCTTCTCAAAGCTTGCCTCCTGTAGGTGGCGCTCCGACAAGTGGCCCTCCTGTTCCGATCGAGATTGATCCCAAAGTTCGGGATGATGAAGATGATGATGTGGATAAAGATGATGAGTGATAAACATTTTGAAACAATTTTATTTTATCAAATAATTTTATTTTATTTTCATTTGTAATTTAATTTTTATATTTTTTGAATTTTAATTTGATTTTATTTCATTTCTTGAATTTTAATTTCATAAATATGCATTTCATTTTAACTATTATTAATAATACATTTGCAAAAAAAAAAAATTATAAAACAATATTACTGATGGAAACAAATTCGTCGATAATATATTATTATTTTTAATAATAATACGTTTTTTACAGAACGTTTCTGACGATTATTATACATTTCGTCGGTAAATTCATGGATTTTTTTCATGATTTTTTCACATTTTCTTATTTTACTTCAGTTGGTAAATTTGTTACCAACAATATACCAACAAAATCATTTTTTCCGTCGGTAAATGGCTACAATGGCTACTAACGAGTATATTTACAACAATATTTACCAACAAAATTCCATTATTTACCGACGAAAATTTCTGTAGGTAATCCGCAAGATTTTTGTAGTGGAAACAACAAATGATTCATGCATTACATATATTCAAAGTGATTTTTTTTTCTAAAATTTAAAGATAAAACATATGCCTTGGTAGATTTTGGGTCCAATTAACATTTGATTATTTCATTTACATAAAAAATTGTGAACTATTTATTAGTGTAAAACATGATTGGTTATACAATAAAATTTGATGATGAATATTTCATTTATGGGTAAAGAATTAATGTGATAAAAATTTATAAGGATAAATTTGTGTGATTGTTTGATTAATTTTTTTTTATAGGCTGCCTTATTCTATATAATATATGTCCTTAATAATTTAATTTTTTTGTGATCTTTATTTTCAAGTTGCATGTAGAAGATACAATTCATTGTCCTTTTTAAGAGAATAAAGTGTGAGAGAATATGTTAAAAAGATAGGAATAGAAATATATTCATTCTTTTAAGGAAAAATAAAATGAAATATATGACTGAATGTGTAGCCCATTCCATAAAAGTATTGTGAATGGTATATACCCACATTATTGTTATTACTAGATAAACCTAACTTCAGAGTATTAATGCTCACAAATCATACAAAAAAAAAATTAAAAAAAGGGGCAATTGTATTAATGGATTTTATAGATTTAACTTTTAGAATCATCTAACTTTACACTATCTGACCAACTCATTTAGGCATATACTTGTATTATATTTAAGTGGATGTTATATATTGTCCCCGAAAAGGTTGAATTATGAGATTTGGTGGTTGACTTTCTTGAAAACTTGACTTATATTCTATTCTATCATGATATGATAAGAGACAACGAATAATTTTGTTTCAATAAAAAAAGAAAAAAATGTATGTGTTTAGTCATTGTTTCTCATTTGTTACTTTTTGTTTCGACAAATTAATCATGCCAACTTAGTTGTTTTGATTTAAAATGCAAACTAGCTTTGGTTCTCAATTTGTAACAATTGTTGCTACACCAAATTTTATTATTTCTTATCACTCACCTAACATTTATATTTCAGTACAAACACTTATATAATAGAAATTTGGGAAGAAAAAGTTTAATACTCTAAGTTTGACTTCCTACATTTTTTTTTCATATATCTGTACACTTTTCAAATTCAGTTATATAATTTTAAAAACTCCTGATTTTTTACGACCTGCAATAACGAATCAAAGTGATACATTATGTTTATTTAACATTCAAACAATATATTAGAAAAATAAATTTAAAAATAATTTTAGAAATTTGTTGATAAATAAAAATTGTATTAATTCACCTTTAGCAAAATAAAAAGAAAGTCTATATGTTATTTTAAAATATCAATTTTAAATTTAAAAATAATAATTATATTATTACCACAACTTTCTTAAAATTATTTAAAATTCAATAGGCATCAAGTGGATAATTTTTTTTGTCAACAATAAATTTGGATATCAAATAAATAACAACAGATCAATTGACCTATTATAGAAGGTGGTTGACTTGTCTAAAAATTGGAAGTTATTAATTTTATAGGACTTAACAATAGATAATTGACTAAAAAAATTATTATGGTAAAATTGAAGGTCTAAAAAACTAATTTTTCACTAAACGAAACTCACTTTATTGATAAAATACAAAAAAATTGCACGTTTCATTATAGTACTTAATTAGATATTCTCAATATCCGTCTCTCAACAAATTTGTTTAACACAATGAAAATTTCCATAATAGATTTTATGAGATTACGAGAATATCTTGTGATATTTTTTTTATTCTATTTTTTGGTGTATATTCTTATTTAGTTGTTTTAGGGTTCTTGTATTCCTGCAGTGTATATATTTACGTGTAAAGTCTTTTATGAATATACAAGCCATATATTGTTTCTAAAACACAATCGTCTTGTCTCTGCTTTCTGGGTGATTTATCATAGCACCAGATGTCACACCCCATTTTCTTACATAAAAATTATCAGAGTTTCCAAGTGGGCGTGAAGAAAGAAGGAGAAAGAGACGTGCATGATATAAAATAGAAGGAGGTGGTAAAAGACATTTTCATATACAGAATAAGGAGATAGAAGACAATTATTAGAAGAATGAAGTAGGAGACGACAGAAGAAATAAGTAGAAGACAATCAGAATCATATCAACAATCAACAGTCGGATTCAACCAACTAACATAAACATTCGCAATGGAAATAACACATCAGGATCCATCATCCAAAACATGTACGAGATTATACTTTACAAAATGTGAATTAATAAAATCATTGTTTAACTGTTGTGAGGCATCAGACTAAAAACACAAGTTCGGATAGAGCACCACCCCTCTCTCTTCTAAGGTTCATCATGTTCGTCAGCTCCTGTAACGTGAATTACAGAATATGGGGTGAGTGCATGGAATACACTCGTAGGGATAACATCCGCATCTTATACAGTCAACAGATATAAAATACCGAAAATATAATATTCAGTCACGTTGTCACAGCACATAAAATGCAAGACACGTATCTCGTAACTCATCTATTAGGTGTGGGAAAATAGATGTGTGGGAATTTCCCGTCTTACCCTATAAAACGGTCTCAATACCGCTAGCGCATTTACAGGACCGCCAGACCTTTCAGGTAGTAGAAGAGATAAGAGACAGTTTTTTTACGGTCCATAAGACCGTCCGAACATGCAATGTGAACCAAAGTCCTTTCACAGTATATCATGAACACATATACATGACATATAATCACTGCATTTAGTATTCCTCAATCATGCTTTATAATAGGAAAAACTGTAAACAGATAAAGAGTTAGAAATTACCCCCACCTTGTTCGCTGGTTACCGCTTGAGTAGCAAGTATCAAAGATCAGGTATCTCAATGCTCAATCCAACTGATAACCTACATAATTTACAGTGTTTCTTAGATCCTTGATAAGTATAATTAAAGCTATAAAAGATTCCGGTGAAAGAACGATCGTTAAAGACGCGATGGATCGAGAGATCTAAAGACTAAGGTTGAAGAAATGAGAGGGGATGATCAGTTTGTATGGCTGAGATAAAAGAGGATGAAATTTGGGTCACAATGGAAAAAGAATGAGCTCAATCGGAATTGAAACGAGCTCGAACGGATCATTTTAAGTTTGGGGGTATTTTGGTAGTTTTGGTCAAAGGGTTGACTTTGACCGGGACCCACGACCCCCGATTAACGACATCTCATCGGCAACGACTCGATGATAATGTACGATGGAAAAAACAGGATTTGGATAAAAAATACGGCGTCGTGCGCGCACCCGTCATACGGCGTGGCGCGCACGCACCCGGCGTCAGGTAAATTTCTCGGCAGTCTCGGCAGCATGTGCGCGCGGGCACCCGGTGCCTCTCGGCCACACTCGGCAGCTCTCGACAGGCGTCCTCAGCAGCGGGTCCAGCTTCTCAGCAGCCTCGACAGGCGTCCTCGGCAGCGGGTTGGCACTTCTCGGCAGCGGGTCGGCATTTCTCGGCGGCCTCGGCGTCCCTCGGCAGGACACGCGCCCAGCGTACTCCGGCAGCTTCCAGCAGCCGTCTGCTGCGGCAGCGCCGCCCCCACCTGGTCCACCGATGACCCCAGCTCCAACCACCACCGTCTTCGGCCACCCTCCAGCCGTGAATAGTGCCACAAACAGCCACCTAAATTTCCAAACCCTCATGTTTTCCATTTCTCTCTCTCACAATTCCCAGCTTCGGCCGGTGACTTCCAGTCGCCGGCGACTCTCTCCACACCACCTGGAACACTAGTCGGCGACTTCCAGTCGCCGGCAACCACCCACCAGCCCCACATACACATACAAAACATCATACTCACACACGCATATATATACACCAACACACACACACCTTCACAGCTTGGCCGGCGACTGGAAGTCGCCGGCCACCCACCTTTGAGCCTCGCCGACGCATCACCAGCACCAGCCCACTGTTTCCCCACGACGGCGCCACCTACGCCGCCCTCAACAGCATACATAAACAAACACACACACTAAAACACACACACACTCACGATATACACACACAGCCCATAACAGCTCCGGCGTCGCCACCCCTCCAGCGACTCACCCATACCATCAGGAGGTCCTCCGACAGCAACTCCGGCGAGAAGGAGGGAGAAATCAGAAGAAAGAGAAAAGGTGGCAAGAATTAGGGTTTAGGGTTTGGAGACGGTTTTTCACCGTTTTTCGGCGAACGAGATATTGGAATTGAAATCCGAGACCTATCCTAGACTCGTCTCGACGAGACCTACGTTCTGTGTGAAAATCGGCCGAAACCAACAACTTTGAAATTTTCCAACCATCGGCGACAGCGCGCTGGAGGCAGAAAACAGTAAAGAGAGAGAGAGAGGAGAGGGAGACTTACGAGTTTTCGTCGTTTTCGACTCGTTCAGAAAATCGGTGATTTTTGAATCGAAAACGCCCCTATTTATAGAATTCCAAGAAAACACTATTCATCAAAAATATCTAAAATTACTGTTCATGGGGTAAAAATCTTGGTCACTATTCATGTAAAAATCTTCGTTACTATTCACCGTAAATATCTTTCAGTTTTTTCCGAAACTTTATGTTTTGCCCTTTTTGTTGTCGTTTGAGCTACGGGTCTCCGATTGACCCATAGTTCGTTTCTATCTTCTTGTTTTTCCGTTACGCATCTAATGGTATAAAAATATTCTTTGTTCCATGTCTAGGAAAAATATCCATCTAAATCATACATTAAATACGTATTTGAGACGCACATAATTAAATTAAACAGTCAAAATATACGTACATAATTATTAAATTATGGGTTTAAATATTTAATTAATCAATTATGCTTCGTTTTTGGTCTGGAACGCTACATCCCTTATCCCTTAAAAGAATTTCGTCCTCGAAATTAAACATGTACTTAGAAACGACAAGATTGGTTACTTTGCAAGAAATCTCATAAACAAACTTGCAGGCCTCGATTATTTGGCTAAGCTCAATGTTCAAAACTTTTATCAATCCTGAGCTTCTCCAATTCTTTCTCGAACCTTCCTATCCGGATCACAGTTCTGTTTCCCATTCCTCTCATTCTTCAACTCATAGTTCTGATTGTTGTAATAATCATCCTATGTACTTCTTGTTTTCTCCATTTTTCTTACGAAGTGAAGTGAAGAGTAGTTGGCGTTGGAGAGTCATATCTCTTAGTCAAAGAAGCAAGTACGTTTTTGATAAAGGTAGAGAAAAGAGAGAGAGAGAGTTGAAGAGACGGGAGAAAAGTTGTCGCATCCAATAGGAGGAATTAGCTGCATGTGTAACTCCTTTCGCAGAATTCCAACACGTTCCTGAGATGTTATTCGTGGTGTATTCTATCGCATGATGATGAAAAGATAGAGATATGGATAGAAAACGCGATTCATCAAGTCTATAAAGACAGCTGGAGCATTACTTAGTCCAAATGGTATTACTACAAACTCGTAATGGCCATATCTCGTCCTGAATGTTGTCTTAGATGAATCTGCATCTTTGGCTTTCATCTGGTGATATCCAGACCTTAAGTCATTCTTTGAGAACACACTGACACCTCATAATTGATCAAAAAGATCTTCAATTCGACGTAGTGGATACTTGTTCTATAGGGTCCGCTTGTTTAGCTCTCGGTAATCCATACACATCCGAAAGCTTCCATCCTTCTTCTTCACAAAGATCGCTGGAACTCCCCAAGGCGACATGTTCGGTCTAATGAAGCCTTTGTCCAAAAAGTTCTTGTAACTGGACCATCAGTTCTTGCAATTCCTTCGGTGTCATCCCTTACGGAGCTTTTGACACATGTGTTGATCCTAGGATGAGATCTATCTCGAAGGTCACCTGTCGATCTGGTGGAGGACCAGGTAAATCCTCTGGAAATATGTCCATGAATTTCTTTATCACTGGTACCTTCTCGTTAGAAGACAATCCTTACTCGGGGTTCACCATATTGACCAACAAAGCTTCGTAATTTATTTTGCTAAGCATCTGGGTTGTCTTCATGGCCGAGATAATTCTTGAGTCAACTTTAACTCGTGTCCCATGAAGGGTGAACTCCGATTTTCCAGGTTCTTGGAAGACGATTTCTCTCGCATGACACTTGATTTCTCCATGATTGGACTCTAGCCAGTCCATCCCCAGGATTATGTCAAAATCCTTCATCTCCAAAGCGTGAAGATCAGCTAGAAGAATCTTATCTTCAAAAGCGATCTTTTAGGTTATGATACAGGTGTTTTGTCCTTACCATCTTCCCTGAAGGAATACTAATTTCTAGGGTTTGAGCGACTATCCTACCGTCTTTTATGCTTCAGCAAGTTACAGAAGTTGACAGATATAAAGGAACGTTTCGCTCCAGTATCAAATAGGATGAGTGTCACGCCCCATTTTACGTTACTATAGAATATTAGAGTCTTCAATAAATTTTCCATTTGGACATCCAGCAACTAAACAAAACATGTCTTTCCATGAAAACTTTTAAAAATAAATGTGAATAAAATAAATCATCCCAAGTATCTCTGTTTTATAAAAAAAAACATAAAACTTTGGAACAGTGGAAGAAAATGTATCACTTCGTTGTTGGACAATATAAAATTTGTACAACCTTGCAAAACAACACACTCCAACAGGATTCGAGACCAACAAAACACATCTCTTTTACTTCCCGTCTATGAGGCTGTCACCTGTAGAACAAAATCATTTAAGGGGTGAGTGCACAAAGACACTTAGTGGGTGGGACTGGTGAGCAATTAAAGTACTTGAAGAGAAAATAGATACATCACTCAATAGCACATAAATGCGATTTTGAGGCCGCTTTTGAAAATACGGTTCTGAGCCGCCGTGGAAAACATTTTGTGGTTATGAGCCACCATAGAGTTAATGTGGTTCTTAGCCACCGTAGAGTTAATGTGGTTCTGAGCCACCATGAAAACATATCATACACATAAATTGCAAGCATTTCACACTCACTATTGTCACGTAACAGGCACATAATGCCACGTTTACAAATTATTCAAATTCAGCTCACATCAATCAACATCTTCACGTTCTAGCACTTGGTCACATAAATGGGAAAGCATGAATTTTTCCCATAACTTTCACCACATTTCATCATTTATGAAGTATAAAACATTTCACTTTGCACTTCACATTAAACTTTCACGTTATAATTAGAGACATACCATAATTGCACATAAGAGCGCACATTGTTCACAACATGTAATTTATAAGAATTTACCCCTACCTCAGATAAGTGGTGCTCTAGCAACTGCTACGGTTCAAGAAAATTATGGGATTCCTCATCTGTGTTTCCTTCAAAAATATAAGGATATAAACTTATTTTAGCAGCTTAAAAAGACCACTCACAACTTAAATTAAAATATGAATTAAGATACTCTTAACTAAGTCGATAATTGGGTCTATAAATAAGAACTTTGAATATAAAGGAGGATGACTCGTACTACTAGGAAAAACGGGTTTTTGTGCGAGTTAAGACTTATAACAGAAAAACTAAACTTGCAAGGATAAAACTTAATTTACAAGGAAAACTCCATTTGCAAGGAAAAACTTTAACTTGCAAGGAGTAATTTTAATCTCGCTAAATGAATCAACTTTGCAAAATAAATACATCTTGCGAGAATAAATTTTATTGGGATATTTCTGTAGTTATCTTGATGAGACAAACAGGATGCATCTCGATGAGACAAACAGGTTGCATAACAAAACAGGATGCATAATAAGATAATGAAAGTTGCTAAAAGAAGTTTCCACGTACTACATGATCATAAGTCTATCTGTCAATGAACAGGGTCATGAAAGGGTTTTCCAAGGAATAAGGAAAACCAACCTTAGAAGAAACAGGAATAAGTCTTCTAAGGGTCAGCAAGTTGTAGGGAACAGCAAGCTGAAAGAAAGTATCTGCATAAGGAAGCAGATAAGATACTGCAAGAAGTAGATAGCATACTGAAAGAGAAACAGAAATCAGAAAAGCTTCGGGTAGAAACCTGCACAAAAGAAGAATCAACCTTGGAAGATATAAGTATCTTCTAAGAACATGAAGCAGCAAGCTGATATAGAATACTGGATGCTGCAATCAGGAAGCAGCAAACAGCAAGCAATGGGAGAAAGCTGAAAGAGCAAAGCAGCAAAACAGTATACAGCGATAGCAAGCTGACTACAGGTTTCAGGAACAGGAAGCTGATCTGAAATAGAATTCTAGTATGGAACATGAAGCAGCATGGAAACCACATCCTGAGCAGCAAGCAGGAAGGACCCACTATCTACAGAAAGAGCAGGAAGTAACCAATAGACTTGTTGAAAAGATAAAAACTACTCCCTCTCAGACAATATCAGGAAGAGCATGCAGCGCAAAGAGAAGTAAAGCTAACTGAAAAAAGTAGTCGTTGCATGAACTTCAATCTTGGACCCATACCGATTTGACAGGTCAGCAGGAATGTCAGAAAGGTCCAAAAGCAAATAGTGGGCGCATTAAATGCTCATGTTAGGAACAACTCAAATGCATTTAATGCGACCACAGAGAAGATCTTGGAGATAAAGGCTTAAACTCAAAAGGAGAAGGATCTCTCTTCAACGGATAAAACTCGCAAGATCTATAAATAGAAGGTGTGGCTGATTGAAGAAAAGTGTTGGATAGAGTCGAGAGGAAACTCATATACCTTCCAAAGCTTCTCAAAGCTTTCACATGTTCAGCCACTCAACCTTCATGGAGCAGTCTACAACAGCAATAGAGCTTACAGAGATCAAGATTGCTTCTCACCAGTTGAAGAAACATTTTCTTTTAACCACTGTGTTGTGTGTGCTAGGTTGTTTTATTTGGTGTACTTAGTTGATAGGATTATATCCTTGCTAAGTTTATTAGTCCTGTGTATGCTAATATTTTCCTGTGTGGGAGTGTGTCCCTGTATGGGAGTTTGTAAACCCTGTGTGGGTGTAGACCTAGGAATTTGGGATTCTTGTAGGTATAACTTGTTTTGGAAGAGGTTTGTAAAGACGAGTCTTGTAAATTAAACTGACCATAACGAAGTTTCTCCTCAGTGAAGGGGTAGAGTGGACATAGAAGGATTACACCACCTTCGAACCACTATAAGTCATACGTGTTTACTGCTTATCGTATTTGCTATATTGTTTTACTTGCTTATCTTTTATGTTGCATCATTATTAAAGCATACTATTAAAACGCATGTTGTAAAATCATTCTTTGAAAAGAAAACTGGTTTTCATCAGAAACTCCATCAAGTTTATTCCACTGCATTGCATTCTGATACCGGGTCAGTAACCTGATTCAGCCAAGGGCCAGGTTGCTGACTCGAGACAGGATACTGTTCTCCAAGTGAAACAGAAACCTATTATTCAGTTATATGTTTTAGAAAAGTTTGAAAAATCGATAGAGGTTCATTCACCCCCCTCTGAACCTCTGACTACTTGGGACCCAACAAATTTTACTTGGCAAAATAAACTAATCTTGCAAAACAACTCATTCTTGTGAAAATAATTCAACTTTGCAAACTACTTCAATCTTGCAAAGTTACATTCTATTAGCAAAGTAGAAACTTAATTTACAAAGTCCACTTGCAAAGCTAACAAAAATCAACTTGCAGAGCATAATAAAATCTTTGCCAAGCTAAAGGAATTGAATATGAATTGCACTTTGCAAAGCAATGTTAAACATATAAGAATAATCCCTGTAAACATAAAAGAAAAAACCCTTTTTTCATCACCCCAAATCTGCTCCGACTAGCCCCTTTCCGTTGCTGCTACCACCGACTCCGGCGACCCGCGTCACCGGGGACCCACACCCGACTGACCATCATACTACCACCTATCTAGATGACCCACCAACACACACCTAACAACTCTACAACTCAGCCAAAAACAACACAAAGGGCGGCCATCGACCAGCCCTTGTGCGGACTCGGTGCACCCCCGGTGCATCCCTAACTCAACATAGCAGTGCTCCCAATGCTCGACCAGCGCCCCAACATCCTGCACACCGGCGCTCTCGTGCTCGTACCCCTGTGCCCAGATGACCCTCCCCCCAACCCGACACCCCGACTCACCAGGTAATAGCAACAACAAAAACAGGGTAGCCCCAACAGACCTGGAACCAAAGAAAGAGAGAGAGAGAGAGAGTAACCTGGAAGAGAGACAGAGAAGAGAAAGAAAAAAAATCAGTTTTAGTGCTTAGGTTTGCTGGAACATTTTCTCTTCCTTTTATTCTTTCCCCCATTTCCCAATTCACACACAAACTAGTTTAATTGATATGTGTTATGTAAGAATAGAGAGAGCAGGAAAGTGGCGTGGGAAAAAGATGAATAAGCATAACATATTTTCATTTTCTTAATTCATTAGATTCTGAACCTATCTAACTAATTACTGGAGTTTAGTTAACTTATACTTATACCTAATTAATTAATTACTTGAATTTTCTTAATTAATTAATGTACGTAGTTAGTTAATTAATTTGCATATATATATATATATATCACTACACCTTAATTAATTAATTAGGGTGTTATATCCTTCCCTCCTTCAAAGAAATTTCATCCTCAAAATTTAGATAAGTACCATAATACGGTAAATTCGGGTATTTTCCTAGGATCTCTTCTTCTTTTTCCCAAATCGCCTCTTTGATGTTGTGACGGCTCCAAAGAATTTTGACCAAGACGACCTCTCGGTTTCTTAGATTATGAATTCGTTTATCTAGGATGGCCACTGGAATTTCCTCGTACGTCAAGTCCTTTTCGAGTCCAACATCCTGTCTATCGATAACATGGCTCGAGTCAAACACATACTTTCATAACATGGACACGTGGAAGACGTTATGGATTCCTATGAAGTCCGGTGGTAGGGCTAGTCGGTAAGCTACTTCGTCAATCCGTTCAAGAATTTCAAACGGTCCGATGAATCTTGGATTTAACTTTCCATTTTTCCCAAGGCGATATACTCCTTTTGTGGGTGATACTTTCAAAAAAACTTTATCCCCCACTTCAAATTTTAGCTCCCTTCGTCTTTTATCCGCACAGGACTTTTGTCGATCCTGCGTCATCTTGATTCTTTCTCGAACTTTCTTTATTATTTCCACTGTCCGTTCTACCAGTTCTGGCCTTAATACCCTTTTCTCACCTACTTCATCCCAATAAAGAGGTGAACGGTATTTTCTTCCATATAGGGCTTCATATGGTGTCATTCCAATTGTTGATTGGTAGCTATTATTATATGCGAACTCCATTAAGTACAGATGGTCTTCCCAACTTCCATGTAGATCTAGAGCATAGGCTCGTGGTAGATCCTCCAAAATTTGTATAATTCATTCACTCTGTCCATCCGTCTGAGGATGAAATGCGGTACTGAAATTTAGCTTGGTACCTAACTCTCTTTGTAGGCTTTGCCAGAACCTGGATGTAAAACGTGGGTCCCTATCTGATATAATGGAGACTGGTGTTCCATACAACCTGACAATTTCTTTTATATAGACTTGGGCCAACTTGTCTATTTGGAACGTCATCTTAATCGGTAGAAAATGAGCAAACTTGGTTAATCTGTCCACAATAACCCATATGGCGTGGTTCCCATGATTAGTTGTAGGTAGTCCCACCACAAAATCCATAGTGATATGTTCCCACTTCCACTCCGGTATGTCGAGCAGCATTAACATTCCTGCCGATCGTTGATGTTCTGCTTTTATCTGTTGGCACACTAAACATCTCTTAACAAATTATCCGATGCCCCCTTTCATGTTTCTCCACCAGAATGTTTCCTTCAAATCCCTGTATATCGTTGTATCTCCAGGGTGAGCTGTATATGGTGCAGTATGCACTTCTTCTAATATCCTTCTTCTTAACGTATCATTTTTAGGTACGCAAAGTCTTCCCTTAAAAGTCAAGGCCCCGTCTGTTGACATTGTAAATCCTTTTTCAGCTCCTTTTTCCATATGAGCCCTTATCTTTTGTAAAAATTTATCTTTCCCTTGAGCTTTGATTATCTGTTCCCTAAGCATAAGCTTGATCATTAGAACTGCGATTTGGGCTCTAATATTGCTCGGGGGTAGGATCACTTCCAAACGTAACTCTGATATTTAACTTATCAGTTGATGTTGTTTGGTAAGCATGTTGGCCATCTCACTTTTGTTCTTTCGATTGAGCGCATCAGCAACCACATTCACTTTTCCTGGATGGTAAAGAATTGTGCAGTCATAGTCCTTCACTAGCTCCAACCACCTTCTCTGTCGCTTGTTGAGTTCTTTCTGTTCGAAAAAATATTTTAAACTCTTATGGTCAGTGTAGATTTTGCACTTCCCTCCATACAGATAGTGTCGCCAAATCTTAAGTGCATACATTACAGCAGCTAGCTCCAAATCATGAGTTGGATAATTCTGTTCATGTGTCCTTAATTGTCTTGAGACGTAGGCTATAACTTTTCCTTGTTGCGTCAGCATACACCCCAGACCTTGCTTGGATGCATCGCTATATACAATGAATTCTTTTGTTCCATCAGGGACAACCAAAATCGGTGTAGCAGTCAATCTTTTCTTCAATTCCTGAAAACTCCTTTCACATTGTTCCATCCATTGGAACTTCGTTTCTTTATGAGTTAATCGAGTCATGGGAATGGCAATTCTTGAAAACCCTTCAATAAATCTTCTATAGTATCCGGCCAAACCCAAGAAACTTCGCACTTCATTCACATTGGTTGGTGCTTTCCAGTTACTAACTGCTTCCACTTTTGCTAGATCCACCTCGATTCCTTTCGAAGATACTATATGTCCAAGAAAAGTAACTCTATTCAGCCAGAACTCGCATTTTTTAAACTTTGCATATAGTTTTTCTCTTCGTAAAGTGTCCAATGTGATCCTTAAGTGTTCTTCATATTGGGTCCTATCCAGTGAATACACCAAAATATCATTGATGAACACTATCACAAAACGATCCAGATACGGATGGAACACGCGATTCATCATATCCATAAAAACCGCGGTGCATTACTGAGCCCGAAAGACATCACCACGAACTCTTAGTGTCCATACCTCGTTCTAAAGTCTGTCTTGGATACATCTTCTTTCTTGATCTTTACTTGGTGATATCCAGATCTCAAATCAATTTTTGAGAATACGCTTGCGTCTCTTAACTGATCAAATAAATCTTCTATTCGCGGTAACAGATATTTATTCTTAATGGTTCTTTTATTCAGCTCGCGATAATCTATGCAGATCCGAAATATTCCATCATTCTTCTACATGAATAGCACTGGAGCTCTCCAGGGCGATACACTAAGGTGGATGAAACCCCTTTCCAAGAGTTCTTGTAGCTGAACTTTTAGTTCCTGTAGTTCTTTCGGCGCCATACGATACGGTGCCTTTGACACAGGTGTCAATCCAGGTACCAAGTCGATGTCAAATTTGACTTGTCTATCTGGCGAAAGACCTGGGAGTTCTTCTGGAAAAACATCTTCGTACTCACTTACTATCGGCACTTTCTTAATCGGGTCTGGTTCGTGTTCCAGATTAATTATGTTCACCAACATGGCCTCACAATTTTCCTTCTTCAGTATTTTGGTTGTCTACATAGCCGATATTACTCATAATTTCACACCAACTCGTGCTCCGAAGAATGTATATTCTTCATTCCCAAGCGATCGGAAGAGAATCTCCTTCTCCCGACATCTAATTATCGCATGGTTGGCTTGGAGCCAATCCATTCCTAGAATAACATCAAAATCTTTCATTTCTAAGACATGCAAATCAGTTGAAAAGACTTTCCCTTCGAAGGCAATTGGTATGTCTCGACATAAAAACTGGGTTGCTATGTTTCTTCTAGAAGGGATGCTAACCTCTAAGGTTCCCGTATCTACCTTATTGTCTTCACATTTCATAAGTTCATAGAATTTAAATGAAACAAACGACTGGGTTGCCCCAGTGTCAAACAAAATAAACGCAGGTATATCGTACACTAATAACATACCCGCCATGGTTTCGGGTTTGTTAGCAGCTTCTGCTGTAGTGAGGGCAAAAGCTTGAGCTCTCCCTGTCTCTAGTTTCGGCCTGGTGCTTAGGCCTATACTTGAATATTTGGGGCAGTATGATGCGATGTGGCCCATTTCATGACACCAAAAACATCGTCTTGTTCCCCATAAACATGGTCCGATATGAGTTTTCCCACACTTGGGGCAAGAAGCTTGGTCTCGAGGAGCGGTAGCATTTCTAGTTCCACTTGGTATTGGCCTTCTAGGTTGATTTAACACTGGAGGTCGATTTTGATTAAAAGCTAGAGGTCGGCCTATTCCCGGTCCCTCTTATTTCCGTTTATCCGGTAAGACGAGCGCCCTTTTTGGAGGCATTGAATCGAGTCACATACGTGAAGTGATCTCTTGAGCTCTTTCTATAACTTCTGCATAAGTCATTTCACCTTGACCGGCTAGGATAACACCTATTTCCTGGCGTAAACCCCTACTGAAATGCCTGGCTTTCTTTACGTCTGTATCCACCAGGTGAACTGCATATCGACTCAGCTGGTTAAATTTCCTCTCATACTCACCAACAGTTATCTATCCCTGACGAAGGTGTAGAAATTTTGTCTCCTTTTTGTCCCGATAAGATTGTGGCAAATAATTCTGCATAACTATCTCTTTAAAGTGTACCCAGGTCATTGTATTTTTTCTGTCTACCGTTAAAGTCCTTTCGTATGACTCCCACCAGAAACTGGCCTCTTCAGTAAACTGGAAAAATAGCACATGATATCTTCTGTGCATCAGTGCACACGAGATGTGTAAAAAGTCAATCTAAACTCCTTAACCATTCTTCAGCATCCGCTGGTTCCCTCTTTCCATTGAAAAATGATGGATTAAAACGTCGATATTGTTCAATTATTAAATTTTTCTCGCTTCTCAATGTTGAAGGGGCGGTGCCGCTCGTGCCGTATTTAGTTGCTCTATCAATCCCCTTAATACATCAACCAAATTTCTAATCATTCTACCATCGCCCTCCTATTGGGGCTCCTCTACGGGCCTATCGGGTTCCTCAGCTTCTATATATGGTTCTTCTACTGGCTTGGGTGGCTCCCCGACTGGTTGAACATTTTTACGAGGTCATCCTCAAGAAAGCATATTTATGTCACGGTTAATAACAAATTATGACAACTAAGTATTATAACATTACTTTTAGTGAAGAAAATTAATTATCAGACATAAAGATAAATAGACATTTCATTAGATAGCAAAATAACACGATGGCTTTATATATACACATACATACAGCAAAAATCAACCATCTATGTCTTCCATCAAGACTACGCATATCTATCTACCTGTCATCAGTTACTTCACACTTATATATACATGCCAAAAGTTTATCATTCACCATTCTTATATACATAACCCATGTTCCTAGATTCAAACAACTGCGGCTGGAGGAGAAGGAGGTCCCTGAAATCCTGGTGCCTTATTTTCTGGAGTACCCTCATCGGGGTATTCCTCAGGGTCTTCTTCCTCTTCAGGCTCTTCCTCATCTTCAGATTCTTCTTCTCTTTCAGACTCTTCCTTCCCTTCCTCCACAGGGTCCTCATCATCACTTGACGCATCATAAGGTCCTCATTCCGAGGTGGTAAGAAGACCATGTCGACTCCACAGTTCTAGTAAATGTCTCGCGACTCTCCCAAAGTCGATAATGGGTGTACCATCCACTGCTGAATATACTATCTCATCTCTATAAACTAGGCGTGCTCTAACTGCCCACTCCTCGGGCAATGTCCGAATCATATGGAGGCAAGCCTGCACACCAATAATAATACCACTTGCACCACTAGTTTCTATCCAATAATGTAATAGTCTAGCGATATGTTCACCCACTGACACATCCCCCACCACTCGACTATCATAAAAACAACGTCTAAATCTCATCGCTCGTGTCTCTGGCTTCAGGACCCTTTTCGTAGCAGTGTGCTTACACCTAGCCATCTGTTATATACTATTTTATATAGAGTTCATGATATAGTCATTTTCAACAAATCACTTTACATCTAAAACTTAAATAAATAAATATCAATAGTACTTATACATAATATAATACATAATATCCACATACCTCTAGACAGCTTCGTCGAAGGAAAGTGAAAGAGAAATTATTTATCTATTCACAACGCATTTTAAATATTTTAAAATACCAAACTTTCATAAAAAAAAATTTAAATGAGCAAGCTCTACAAAAAGTAGAGTCAGGCTCTAATACCACAACTGTCATGCCCAATTTTACGTTGTTGTAGAATATCAGAGTCTTCAATAAATTTTCCATTTGGGCGTCCAGTAACTAAACAAAACATATCTTTCCACGAAAACTTTTAAAAATAAATGTGAACAAAATAAATCATCCCAAGCGTCTCTGTTTTATAAAAGAAAAACGTAAAACTTTGGAACAACGGAAGAAAATGTATCACTTCATTGTTGGACAATATAAAATTTGTACAACCTTGCAAAACAACACACTCCAACAGGATTCGAGACCAACAAAACACACCTCTTTCACTTCTCGTCTATGAGGTTGTCACCTGTAGAACAAAATCATTTAAGGGGTGAGTGCACAAAGAAACTCAGTGGGTGGGACTGGTGAGCAATTAAAGTACTTGAAGAAAAAATAGATACATCACTCAATAGCACATAAATGCAGTTTTGAGGCCGCTTTTGAAAATACGGTTCTGAGCCGCCGTGGAAAACATTTTGTGGTTCTGAGCCACCGTAGAGTTAATGTGGTTCTGAGCCACCATGGAAACATATCATACACATGATAATTTCTTTCATCTTGCAAGCATTTCACACTCACTCTTGTCACGTAACAAGCACATAATGCCACGTTTACAAATTATTCAAATTCAGCTCACATCAGCCAACATCTTCACGTTATAGCACTTGGTCACATATATGGGAAAGCACGATTTTTTCCCATAACCTTCACCACATTTCATCATTCATGAAGTATAAAACATTTCACTTTGCACTTCACGTTAAACTTTCACGTTATAATTAGAGACATACCACAGTTACACGTAAGAGCGCACATTGTTCACAGCATGTAATTTATAAGAATTTACCCCCATCTCAGATAAGTGGTGCTCTAGCAACTGCTACGGTTCAAGAAAATTATGGGATTCCTCGTCTGTGTTTCCTTCAAAAATATAAGGATATAAACTTATTTTAGCAGCTTAAAGAGACTACTCGTAACTTAAATTAAAATATGAATTAAGATACTCTTAACTAAGTCAATAATTGGGTCTATAAATAAGAACTTTGAATATAAAGGAGGATGACTCGTACTACTAGGAAAAATGGGTTTTTGTGCGAGTTAAGACTTATAACAGAAAAACTAAACTTGCAAGGATAAAACTTAATTTGCAAGGAAAACTCCATTTGCAAGGAAAAACTTTAACTTGCAAGGAGTAATTTTAATCTCACTAAATGAATCAACTTTGCACAAATAAATACATCTTGCGAGAATAAATTTTACTTGGCAAAATAAACTAATCTTGCAAAACAACTCATTCTTGTGAAAATAATTCAATATTGCAAACTACTTCAATCTTGCAAAGTTACATTCTATTGGCAAAGTAGAAACTTAATTTGCAAAGCTAACAAAAATCAACTTGCAGAGCATAATAAAATCTTTGCCAAGCTAAAGGAATTGAATATGAATTGCACTTTGCAAAGCAATGTTAAACATATAAGAATAATCCCTACAAACATAAAAGAAAAAACCCTTTTTTCATCACCCCAAATCTGCTCCGACTAGCCCCTTTCCGTTGCTGCTACCACCGACTCCGGCGACCCGCATCACCGGGGACCCACACCCGACTAACCACCATACTACCACCTATCTAGATGACCCACCAACACACACCTAACAACTCTACAACTCAGCCAAAAACAACACAAAGGATCTAGATGACCCACCAACACACACCTAACAACTCTACAACTCAGCCAAAAACAACACAAAGGACGGCCATCGACCAACCCTTATGCGAACTCGGTGCGTCCCCGACGTACCCCTAACTCAGCATAGCAACGCTTCCAGCACTTGACCAGCGCCCCAGCGCCCTGCACACCGGCGCCCAGCGCCCCAGCACCCTCGTGCTCGCGCTCCTGCACCTAGGCGACCCTCCCCCAGCCTGACACCCCGACTCACCAGGTGGCAACAACAATAAAAATAGGATAGCCCCAACAGACCTGGAACGAGAGAAATAAAAAGAGAGAGAGAGAGATATATAGTATAACCTGGAAGGGAGACGGAGAAGAGAAAGAAAAAGAATCAGTTTTAGTGCGTAGGTTTGCTGAAACATTTTCCCTTCCTTTTATTCTTTGCCCCCCTTTCCCAATTCACACACAAACCAGTTTAATTGATATGTGTCATGTAAGAATAAAGAGAGCAGGCAAGTGGCGTGGGAAAAAGATGAATAAGCATAACATATTTTCATTTTCTTAATTCATTAGATTCTGAACCTATCTAACTAAAAACTGGAGTTTAGTTAACTTATACTTATACCTAATTAATTAATTACTTGAATTTTCTTAATTAATTAACGTACATAGTAAGTTAATTAATTTGCATATATATATATATATCACTACACCTTAATTAATTAATTAGGGTATTATAATGAGAGTAGGTATATCACATACTGGTAACGTAGCTGTCATTATCTTTGCTCCCTTAGCAGCTTATGGGCGGGTAAGAGCGAATGCTCGCGCTCTGCCTGCCACTGGCCTCGAGTTTGGGGTTATAGCTGTCGTGTTCCTCGCCTTCCAGCAGTTTACTACTATATGACCCGGTGCTCCACATGTGTAGTAATTCTGTGGTCCTTGTTCACACGGTCCTATATGTATCTTTTCGCACCTAGCACATAGGTTCCCAGGTCTGGGAGTGGGAAGAAGTGGAGCGTTGGTTGCCCTCAGAAACTTGTTCTAGGCGAAACCCTGGCTATGGCCAGTCCACTTCCTTTTTACAGGAGTCGGAACAGCTTCCTTGGGAGGTATAGCATTCAAACTCAAACGAGAGGTGATCTCCTGAGCCCTCTCGATGACACTTGCGTATGTCATCATCCCCTGCCCAGCTAGCATTGAGTTAATCTCTGAACGATAACCCTTTTCAAATCTTCGGGTCTTCTTGATGTCGGTATCCACCAAGTGTGTGGCATACCGGCTCAGATGATCGAACCGCCGCTCATTTTCTCCCACCTTCAAGCTTCCCTGACGAAGATGTAGGAACTTTATTTTCTTTTTATCTCGGTAGGATTGAGGGATGAAGTGATGAGAAACCACTTCCTTAAACTCTTCCCATGTCATCCCCTCTCTTTGAGCGGGCAGCAGAGTTCTCTCATACGAGTCCCACCAGTGACTCACCTCGTCTGTAAGTTGGAAGATCGCACAACTGACCTTCTCTTCTTTGGAACACATTAAGTGCCCAAATAATCGGTCGAGTGACTTTAGCCACTTTTCCACGTCTACTGGTTCCTCCTTCCCATCGAACGTCGGCGGGTTAAATCGCCGAAACTGTTCGTATATAAGATTAGGGTCAGATCTTGCTGGTTGTGGGGTAGCTCGAGTTACCTCGAAATGTTGTGCTAACCCCCTTAGCACTGTCACTAAGTCTCCCACGTTAGCATTCTCCTCCCGCTCCGGTTGATTAGCCGGTTGTGGTTGCTCTCTTCGAGGTCTTCCTCTTGATATCGTTCTGTTACGATATATATATATATAAGAGTCGTTGAGATTACACGATACTACTATAAGTATAGAGATATACGTGATACACGTGAATAGGCATAAACATATATATACCATAAGTTAAGCGAAGAATTATACGTGCTTAATATACATAGAAACATAATAGAGGTAACCCTACACCATAACAAAAGGTATACATACACTATCTATGACATAAAAGCTACCATATACCTATAGAATGTTTTATCGTTTGTGACATAATATATACATATCATATAAGTTCTCTCATGATGTCTACACGACTGCTGCAAGAGGCGAATGAGGCCCTGATAGTCCTGGTGCCCCGTCCCTTAGGTCGCCCATCTCCGGGTCATTCTCCTCAAGATCGTCCTTCGACTCGGAACTACTGCTAGATGGATCATAAGGTCCCGGCTCAGGAGCAGTCGGAAGGCCATATCGGCCCTACAGCTCCAACATCTATCTTGCTACATTCCCGAAGTCGGTGATAGGTATGTGATCTACCGATAAGAATACTAGCTCGTCCCGATAAACTAAACGGGCCCTAGTTTTCCACTCACGTAGTAGAGTATGGATCATGTGCCAACAAGCCTGGACACTAATAATCCTACCTCCAACACCCCCTAACTCCCTCCAGCAATGCAGCAGCCTAGCTACATGCTCACCGACTGATATATCATCCGTCACTCTACTCTCGTAAAAACAGCGTCGGAGTCTCTCCTCACACGTCTCTATAACCGGTACTCCCATCCTATCAATAAAACTAATCCTATTCATTTGTCAAGTATAAATTACACAAGTTTTTTATCATCAGTCTATATTTGTAACGCTCCCTTCAAATCTTAACGGTCTATATCATGTTAGCAAGGTATCACATAACAAGTAAGCACTCTTTTTCACAAGTCTTAAGATCCGGGAAAAACTCCTGTAGAGAGAGGATGGTGTCTATCTATTTTTTTTTTCGAAAACATTTTCACGTTTTTAAAGATGTGTTTTTCTCATTTTCCCTTTATAAAACAAGTTTGAGCAAGTTCAAAAATATTAGAACATTGTTTTGATACCATCTATCATGCCCCATTTTCTTATATAAAAATTATCAAAGTTTCCAAGTAGACGTGAAGAAAGAAGAAGAAAGAGACGTGCATGATATAAAATAGAAGAAGGTGGTAAAAGACATTTTCATATACAGAATAAGGAGATATGAGACAGTTATTTGAAGAATGAAGTAGGAGATGACAGAAGAAATAAATAGAAGACGATCAGAATCATATCAACAATCAACGATTCAACCTACTAACATAAACATTCGCAGCGAAAATAACACATCAGGATCCATCATCCAAAACATGTACGAGATTATACTTTACAAAACGTGAATTAATAAAATCATTGTTTAAGTGTTGTCATCCAAAACATGTACGAGATTATACTTTACAAAACGTGAATTAATAAAATCATTGTTTAAGTGTTGTCAGGCATTAGACTAAAAACACAAGTTCGGATAGAGCACCACCCCTCTCTCTTCTAAGGTTCATCATGTTCGTCAGCTCCTGTAACGTGAATTACAGAATAGGGGGTGAGTGCGTGGAATACACTCGTGGGGATAACATTCGCATCTTATACAGTCAACAAAAATAAAATACCAGAAATGTAACATTCAGTCACGTTGTCATAGCACATAAAATGCAAGACACGTATCTCGTAACTCATCCATTAGGTGTGGGAATTTCCCGTCTTATCCTATAAAACGGTCTCAATACTGCTAGCGCATTTACAGAATCGCCAGACCTTTCAGGTAGTAGAAGAGATAAGAGATAGTTTTTTTACGGTCCATAAGACCCTCCGAACATGCAATGTGAACCGAAGTCCTTTCACAATATATCATGAACACATATACATGGCATATAATCACTACATTTAGTATTCTTATTTATTATATGATTTAGATTATTATTTAGTGAATTTGATATTTTTTTTATTCATAATTTAGGGTTTGTGTTTTTTCATGTTTATGAATGAAATTTTTGATTTTGTGACAAATGTGTTGTTATTTTTTTAAAGTTATAATTGTAATTGTTAATTTACTATAGAATTGATTTTATTCTTATTATTTACTATCAATTCTATTAGGATGAAGAATACTCCTAAATCAAAGAAAAAAAAGACAATGGAAAAGCAACCCGATCTTCGATAATTTATGTTTAAGAAATCAAAATCTCAAGGAACTTCTTGTTCTTTACAAAGAGATATCGAAGTTCCTCAAGAAGATGGTGAGTCTCTTTCTCAATCACTTAATTCACCCCAAATTCAAGAAAACAAAATGGAATCAAGTGGTTCAAGGAAAAGTAGAATAGAATTTGAAGAGGAAGAATTTTTATATGATGTCGAACTTCTTCTCCACAATCTAGGAAAAAGAATAAATATAATGGATTATTCTCCAAAACAACGAAATATAGTGAGAAGAGCATATATTCTTAAGGAACCATGTCAACCAAAAAATCATGACTTCCCTCAAAGAGAACTTGGAGGTATACGTCGATTTAGCATCTCTTGGTTCAAAAAGTATGATTGACTTGAATATAGTATTGAGAAAGATACAACATTTTATTTCATTTGTTATTTGTTCAAGAATGAAGTATTTCTTAATGTGGGGGGAGATGAATTTGTTAATGGAGGATTTAGATCATGGAATAAGCCGGGTAGGTTTGAGAAGCATGTTGGTGGGGTTAAAAGTGCTCATAATCTTGCTTATGAAAAGTACATGAATTTAAGAGACTCAAAAAAGAAATCTATTGTATATGTTTTTGATAATGCAAGTGATATGATTCGAAGTGAGTATGAAACTCGTTGAAAGCTTCACTTAGTTGTTTGAGGTATCTTTTGCGCCAAGGGTTGGCATTTCGTGGGCATGATGAAAATGAAGAATCAATTAATAGGGGAAATTTCCTTGAGCTTTTGAAATGGCTAGCAGTACATAATGAAGATGTTAGAGATGTTATTTTTACAAATGCTCCAGCTAATAATCAAATGATGTCTCCCTTAATTCAAAAAGATCTCAACAAATGTTGTGCAAAAGAAATAACTAAGCGCATTATAGAAGAACTTGATATGAATACTTTGCTATATTGGCTGATGAGTCAAGTGATGTGTCTCAAAAGGAACAATTAGCTCTTTGCTTACGTTATGTTGATTGTAAAACAGGAGTGGTAGTGGAGCATTTTCTTGGACTAATACATGTTGGTGATACCACTGCTTTGACACTTCAAAGTGCAATTATATCTTTACTTGTGGAGCATTCATTAAGTCCATCGAAGATTCGAGGGCAAGGGTATGATGGGGCGAGCAACATGAAGGGTGAGATTAATGGTCTTAAGACTTTGATTATGAAAGATACTCCATGTACCTACTATGTTCATTGTTTTGCTTATCAACTTCAATTAACACTCACTACAAGAAATTACACATTTTGTGACGAATATTTTTGCGACGATAAAAAAATCGTCACAATTTGTTACTTAAAGGCGACAAATGTTATTTTCATCATTAAAATATTAGAAATTGTGACAAAATTTTATTTTGTCACGATTGATAATTTTATTCATCACTAATTTGTAAATTTCATGAGGATATAAATTATTTCGTCACAATAATAATAGGTGACGATGTTAATAATAATTGGTGACGAAATTCGATGTCATAAAAATATATATTTTCATGATGATGCTATTTTTCGTCATTAATTATTCTAAGTAATTATTTACAAAATTATTTCGTCACAATAATAATTGGTTACGATTTTTAATTATAATTGGTGACGATATTCGATGTCGTAAAAAATAAATTTTTTTGACGGTGCTATTTTTTGTCATTAATTATTTGAATTAATTAGTGACAACATTCTTTTGTCACGATAATAATTGATGACAATTTTAATAATAATTGGTGACGAAATTCGATGTCATAAAAATATATATTTTCATGACGATGCTATTTTTCGTCATTAATTATTCTAAATAATTATTTACAAAAAAAATTCGTCACAATAATAATTGATTATGATTTTAATTATAATTGGTGACGATATTCAATGTCATAAAAAATAAATTTTTGTGACGGTGCTATTTTTTATCATTAATTATTTGAATTAATTAGTGACAAAATTCTTTTGTCACGATAATAATTGATGACGATTTTAATAATATTGAAATAAAAGAAATGCATGCAGGATATTATTACATGAAGTACTAGTGGTCTAGTGGTTAGAGTACCACCTTGGGCACCCGGGTTCAATTCCCAGACAATGCACAATATTGGCGTTGGTGATGTGTACGCTGACATCAGCGCTGTGATGATGTGTCATGATGACATGTCACGACAACGCTCAAAATCTGGGAAAGACAAATTTTAGTGACAATAAATTAAATTCATCATGTAAAGTTACATTTTTAGTGACGAAACACCATAATTAGTGATGAAATCATCGTCATCAAAAGATGACTTTAGATGACGAATTCAAATAGCACACACCATAATTAGTGACGAAATTTGATGTCAAATGCGATGTTGAATTCAAATAGCACACACCATAATTAGTGACGAAATTTGATGTCAAATGCGATGTTTTATTTGTCACTATAGATGAGATGATATAGTGACGATGACCTTTAGCGTCATCAAAAGATGACTTTAGATGACGAATTCAAATAGCATCACAATTTACCTAATATGACGCACTTACAGCGACGCTTGCTAAAAAAACAACGATTGTGGTTGGTTTTTTGAAACACTTGCAAATTTATTGAATATAGTTGAAGTTTCTTGTAAGAGAAGAGAAATGATTCGAGTAGTTCAAGCTCAAAAAATTGCTCAAGCCTTGGAAATTGGTGAACTTGAGAGTGGGTCAGGTTTGAATCAAGAGGTTGGTTTGAAAAGACCGGGGGATACTCATTGGGGGTCTCATTATAAAACTCTTTTGAATGTTATCCATTTATTTTCTACAATTGTTGAAGTACTCGTCATGGTTGGGGAGAATGTCTCATGTTCAGAAGATAAGGTAAAAGCTCAAGCCATTTTGTTCTCATTAGAGTCGTTTGATTTTGTGTTCATGCATACTTGATGTTGACTATTTTTGGGTATACTAATAATTTGTGTCTTGCTTTGCAAAGAAGAGATCAAAATATTGTTAATGTTATGTCTCTTGTTTCTTTAACCAAACAATTATTACAAAAAACAAGAGATTATGGATGAGAAACTCTCTTGAATAAGGTCACTTTATTTTGCAACAAGTATGACATTGAGGTTCCCAATATGGATGTTCCTTATAAGGCAATGGGACGATCAAGACGTTTTGTACAACAAGAGACGAATCTTCAATATTTTCGAATTCAAGTTTTTCTAGGAGTGATTGATTTACAACTTAATGAACTCAATGATCGATTTGATGAGGTGAATATGGAATTGCTTACATGTATGGCTTGTTTAAATCCTAAAGATGGTTTCTCTTCTTTTGACAAAGAAAAAGTGATTAAACTTGCCACATTTTATCCATCCGAATTTTCAAATATTGATTTGATGACTCTTGAATGCCAACTCAATATATTCATTGAAGATATGCAAAAAGATGACAAGTTTCGGGATTTGCACGATCTTGGTGCCCTTTCGAAGATGCTAATAGAAATGAACAAACATGTTACTTATCCGATAATTTTTTTGCTTATCAAGTTGGTGTTGATTCTCTCGGTCGCTACTGCAGGTGTTGAAAGAGTGTTTTCAGGAATGGGCTATGTCAAAAATAAATTGAGGAATAACATGAGTGATCAATTATTAAATAATTGTTTGGTCACTTTCATTGAGAAAGATGTGTTCTTGCAAATTCCTGATGATTCCAAAAAATGAAGAGTCGAAGAATAAAATGTAGCTTATAACTTGGATCTTTTGTAATATCTTATGTATTTGATTATCTTGGTTGTAAGACTTTATATATGAAACAATATTTATGCGTATTTTTTTTATATTATCTATTATTTACTTGTTCGTACCCCCAATTTAAAATTTCTGGATACACAACTATGCCCCACCACCTGTGACTTATGATGGAGACATATTGAGAGGTCATTTCACTAGCGGTCCAGAAGATCTCATTGTTGAGAGGATTTAAATCACATATATTTGCCAAGATATAGAACAGAGAGAAATGAGAATTGTTGAAATGTCATCTCATACATCAATGTTGGTTCGGTGGCGTATTCCAGTTGATGACTCGCAAGATTGTTTCAAACAAGACACAAATCTTGCCCTGTAGGGTTCTATCCATTGTTTCATTACATACTTTACAACATCTGCATGATTTGAATAGTCCTGTTCAAATCTCCAAAATAACTCATTATATACAACTTAATTTTCAGCGAGAACCAATGCATTGTAAGAATGGTTAAACAAATCTCATCTTTCGTTTGTATGAAGTATCTTCTTGTATTTTGCTAGAATGTTTCTATTTATATGCCACATACATAAGAGATGTCTCAAAGTGGGAAAAGTAACCTCCAAAGCATTCATTAGTGCAATCTCTCGATCAATAACGATTACAGATGGTAGGGAAGTGTGATCCATCAATCCTTTTAATGTATTGCATACTCATATATAGTTGTCCTGTTTTTCAACTCCTAATAAGCACAAACAACTAAAAATGTCATGTTTGTAGATGTGACACCAACTATCTCTAGTAATGACATTTTGTACAGATTCATCTTATAAGTGCAATCCATCAATATGACACTAAGAAGTGCCTGTAATAATTCGATACTTGTTGGATGAGAGTAAAAAATGTGTTTATAGTGTTGGTCTACTCACACCTTTGTATATAATAGAAATACACATGTTCTTCTAATTTTCCCAGAAGGTATTGCATTTGTGATCAACCCTCATGTTCAACAATTTTATGCTTATGACTAGCATTATATATGGTCTTCAATGTTGATTTATTCTCTGGGTAATTAATTTGCAACCTGGATAAGATATCTTTTGGTCGGCTTTGACTTTTTGTGAAATTAATAACAAACTGCTCCTCTACAAGTGTTAGCCATCTAGCAAATGATCGACCCTCAAGAAAATGCCCAATAGGGTGATTATGTCATCCACATTTTACACTTAGAAACCCTGACCTTCAGTTAATATTTTAGTGGCTCTTAGATGAAACGGGTACTCACATTTCTTTGTACCAGTATCTTTGGACTCGTTTGAGTTCATTTCATCTATCTCAACATCTTCATTCTTTAAATTCTCACACATTTTCTCTTTTTTTTTTTACCTTTGAGTCACGATATTTTCCAAAACATTCGCATGCCAAAAGTAACCGAGCATGCTTCCCACTATCACTACTATCTGACCATGCAATCAGTATAACTGTGGCAGTAATTGTTGCAATGTTGCGGACCCAATTTATTAATGTTTGACAAGATTCAAATATTTGATAATAGTAAATTCATTCGTGAAATCTGTAGCAGCCTGGGAATAAATGGAATTTACAACACTGTGTTCACTAGAATGTGTGTTTGCTTCCTTTTAATAAAAACACATAATAAGCATAAGCATGAACAGAAAAAACATGTTCGACAAAAAATATGAACAATAAGTGGTAAAATTTACATCCATTAGCAGTTGAAATATGAAGATAAATTTGGTAGATAATTGCAAACAACTCCATAATTTTTGGTTGTTAACAACTGAATTATTGTGTCCAGTTCAATTTATAGCTGCCGAAATATTATAAATATTTTGACAACTAAGATTTAAAACTTTTCATTATTTCAACTGTTATCTGCCAAAAATGTAGACAAATTTCAATAGTTTCAGACCAAATATATCGACGACATAGTGAAAAATGAACAGCAAATTGCAACAAAAACGTATTAAAAACATGATTTTATAGTATTCTAAAGATGGATAAATTTACATTGTGCTCATTAGATGAGATATTTTGCTCCGTTCTTTATTTCTTTCAATATATCTAAGAATTTCTCAAATATGTTCTTACTAGAGTTTAGAAAAGATTTAAGACTTCCTAAATTTTCAATTTCCATCGACAGTTAGCCACTCTCATTTATTTATAGTCTTGGATATTCTTGAAACTTTAAAGTTTTAATTTAGTTCGTTTAATAACTTAGAACGAAATTTGAATATATATGTTAAATTTGTTTTATTATTCCAAATTTTATCAAAGTTTTTGTGATGTGACATGTGTAACTATTTGCTTAAACGAATAAACCTTTCATTTTGGGGGCAAAAGGAGGTTTTTAATTTTTAAAAAAAAACATTGGTAAAAATCATAACCAAACCGAAATTAGGTCCAAAGATTTTAGATAAAATCAAAACCGAAGATACACTTTATTTGATTTTTGGTTTCAAATTTCAAATACTCGAAAATTCAATTCGGTTAAGTCGATTTTAACTACACCCATACCTCTACGTATGAATATTCAAATTCACTTAGGCTTGGTTTATTGGTGACACCCACCAAATGTCATAGCAAAAGACAAACAAACTTTAATAATAAAAAAAATATAAAAGTTAAGTGAGTGTCATGACCAATGTCACAACCTTGCAACTCCACTCTCTTGTTATCCACTTGTGACATATGTCACTATTTGATTGATGATATATATATATTTTTGATATAATTTAAATTAAAAATAATCACCATTTGTAGCTTGATAATAATTTAAATTTGATATATTGAAAATAATTTTTATTAAAAAAATTATCAAATTGATAATTTTTTTCTCTACAAATAGAGTCCAATATTGACATTTTTTCTCACAAATTCGAGATTATCTCTTCAAAGTTAATTTGTATCTTTTATATTTGTAATTTAGTATTTCATGCATCTATTTGTAGCTTGATTTTTTTTTCCCGATTTTGTATTCCAATTATTGTAATTTTGATTTAGTTATCATGTTTGAATGTTATTTTAAATGTATGGTAAAACAATTTCCTTATTATAATTGCGAAATTAATATATCAAATATTTTTGTATCTATTTCTTACATCTTTTAAATATAATAAAAAAATTCCCTAAATAATATACAATTATTAAATAATGAGAAAAATGTATTGGGTTGGGTTGGTGTCACCAAGGATAAAAATATCGGTATCGGTAGAAATATCGGTACCTTGATTTTATGGAAATATCAATGGATATATCGATTTCGGTGGAAATATCGGACATTTTTTTTAAAAATATGGAAACTTTGTGAAAAAATTGGAAAATATATCTAGTAGTTTATAAATATTATAACTAACATTAATACATATATTGAACTTAAAACTACAAATAAATTTACAATAAATATAAAGATACACTAATATTATATACATCATAATCCATTTATTAAATTTCAAAAAAATTAACTAAACTTAATTAAATTATGAGAGAAACCTAAATACTAGTGTACTAATTTATTATAAATAATTTAATTAAACTTAATTAAATTATGAGAGGAACCTAAATACTAGTGTACTAATTTATTGTAAATAATTTAATTAAATTTATATAAAGTAATT
This sequence comes from Scutellaria minor, assembly GCA_954870855.1. Taxonomy (NCBI): domain Eukaryota; kingdom Viridiplantae; phylum Streptophyta; class Magnoliopsida; order Lamiales; family Lamiaceae; genus Scutellaria; species Scutellaria minor. Next base: position 9,973,155 of record OX940737.1, read on the forward strand.
GTTTATTCCACTCATAGATAAAAATATAGATATATAAAAATTAAAGAGAGGGATAAATAACTCAATTTTAAACGGTATCCTTCAAATACACCATAAAAAGAAAAAAAAGGAAAAAAGAAAAAGCAAAACAAGAAAAAAGGAAAAGAAAAATGAAATAAAAAAAAGGAAATCAACGTGAACAAATACACCATAAAAAGAAAAAAAAAGGAAAAAAGAAAAAGCAAAATAGGAAAAAAGGAAAAGAAAAAAGAAATTAAAAAAAAAAGAAATCAGCATGAACAGTATTAAACGCGTGTCTTGCATGCTTCTGAAAATATCTCGATATTTTCGTTAAAAACGATATATTCATGATATATCGAGAAATATCGCGATATTTTGGTCGAATTTTTTTACACCCTTATTTTATGTCGACCCCTTCATTTTCGCGATATTTCGGCGATATTTCATCGAAATATCGTGATATTTTGATCCTTGGGTGTCACTAAGACTAGATTTATCAACAACCGATTCCATCAATCGTGAGAAAAGACAAAGAAGTTTAAAAAAAAAAAAAAATTAAAATCCACAACCCACAATTCATAGGTTCGTCAACCAACCCCATTTACAACATAAGCCATTAAACCTCCTTATGCTAAGTGTCCACATATCATTGGTTGAATTAAATTTTTATGGATATAATTTAGATTCTTGATAAATGATATAATTTTTATTTAAAGTATCAAAATTCACATATATATATTTTTATCTATAAGTAGAGTCTAATATTGACATATTTTGAATCATAATTTGAAACTCTCTATTTTCTCTCAATCTCAAATTATATCTATTTTTACATTTTGATATTCACTCTTTTCTATCATTTCTTATTATAGATCCAAACAATGCAAATTATTTAACTTACTTCCAAAATTATCCAAACTCCCAAGATTATCCAAACTTGGTTGATTTTATGAATTTGGAAGATTACCAAAACTCTCAATTTTCTTAGAATCTCAATCAAGTTCCTAATTCCGTTATCACTAACCTATTGTATAAAATTGATATATATATATATATATATATATATATATATATATATATCAACCTACCTATGTATACAAACTTCCAACCTTCGTTTCTATTGTCCAACCTATAAGATAATAGATAATAGAGATTTGATTTTTAAATATAGTTCCCCATGACTAACCTATATATGCAAATATCCAATCTTATTTTCTTTTGTCCAACCTATACTTAACACAACCTTTTATGTAAGATATTCATCTTTTCCATATATAAGTAAATAATAATAGATAATAGATTTTTTTTAAAAAGATTTGAATTCTATATATATTTCCCATATTAATAACCTATATTATATATATATATATCGATATAGATAAATAAATAATAGATTTTTTTTAAAAAAAATTGATTTTTATACATATTTCCTATTCACTAACCTATGTATACAAACTTCCAACCTTTGCTTCTATTAACCTATAAAAATATTTTCCTTATTATAAAAAAAATTATATCAATTTTTTTTTAATCTATGCAATTATAATATTTTTAAATATAATAAAAAAACTCCTGAATTAACATACAATTATTATGTAATGAAAAATATTATTTTAGGTTATGTATGTAGATGAAAGTGAAATGAATATTTTATTAAAATGTTGGGTTGAGTTGTGCTGTTGATACAATATAAAAAAATTGGAATTGAGTTGGGTTGTAGATTGTATATATGGATGAAATAGAAATGAATATTTTATTAAAAAATTGGGTTGAATTGAATTGTTGATAAAAATAATCTAATAAAATATAAATAAATTGGAATTTGGTTGTTATGTGTATGAAAATGAAATGAATAATTTATTAAAAAATTGAGTTGAATTGATGTCACTGATCAACATAGTCTCATAGTATTTATGTGCATATTCTACTCCACAACCCTAGATTCTCAAACCGGGTCGGGTCACTGTAAACCATTGTTTAAAGAGGCGGCGTTTGAATATATCTTTGGCCGGAGTTCGTAATCAGAGATTTAGCGATTGATGAGAAATTAGGGTTTTGAGAAGAAGAGAAGAGAAGAGATTGCAGAGTGGCGTAAGATAGACCGGTGGGGGCAGAATCTTGGAATCACACTACTTGGTTTGCTTGCTCTTTTTTCTCTTCGCGTGCTTCGTACGGTCTATTTAACGCTTGTCTGCTTTCTCCCCTCTCTCTCTCTACCGCTCTTTCTCTCTCTATATCTATATCTCTCGCCCACCCTTTCACTTCATCCGGGAGCTGTATTGGTTGCTCGTTTTCAGGCTGTTAAGCTTTTGTGGGTTTCGATCCTTTTATTTCAGTTATTAATTGTGTTTATTGTTGCGCTATTTAGTATAGAGCAGAGGAAAGTTGGTCCCTTGTTTTCAGAGCATGTGATTTAGTGTTAAAGCTTATTTATAATTTCTCTGTTGCATACATAAAGCAAGCTGTGCTAGTAGATTTTTACTGGTTATAGTTGTTTATTCAGTAAATCATAAGCATTAAATTAGACAGAATGGATAGAGAGGAGGCTGGGAATCCAGTTGATGTTTGTAGTCTTGCTACTGATGGAAGACCATCATACTGGTTAGATGCCTGTGAAGATATATTATGCGATGATTATTTTGTTGATTTTGGGGCTGCTGTGACCAACTCAATTCCTGAACCAGAACCACACCCTAATGGAGGCTGCCATGACCCATGTTTCTTTGGTGGGATCGATCAGATTCTTGACAACATAAAAAATGGTAGTGCTGATTTGCCTACTAATAATTCTACTAATGGCAGCACGAATGGATTTCACAATTCCTCTACCCAGCAGACCTGTGTCCAGGATGAGCACTCAGTGTCTAAAAGTGAGATTGTTAATTGCAACGGGAAAAGGCCATCTGTCTATAGTAATGGATTCAAGAATGAGCAAACGAACCTTGGCCAGAGACCTCTTGAATTTCCTGACTCTGAGCAGAGACAGAACAGGAAAGTTCGTGGTAGGGATCCAAAGAAGGAAAGAAAAGCTTGGGATAGGGCTCCCGGGAGGAAGAGACAACGTGGTTGGGATGATGTGGAGATTGATGGGCAGCTAAGAGACCAGCAAAGGAGAAGAGAACGCAATAGTACAGGTGGCTGGAAGGATAGAGACTCCAGGGAAGCAAGGGGTTACTGGGAGCGTGAAAAAGATACAAATGAATTGGTTTTCCGTGTTGGTTCTTGGGAATCTTGTAGAAATAGAGATGAAAAGGCAAATGCTCAGAAAAACAACAAATATTCCGTATCTTCAGAAGAGAAGAAACCAGAACAGCCAAAAGAGAAACTCCCTGAGGAGCAGGCTCGCCAGTATCAGTTGGATGTTCTTGAACAGGCAAAGAAGAGAAACACAATTGCTTTTCTTGAAACAGGGGCTGGGAAAACACTAATTGCTGTCCTCCTTATGAGAAGTGTCAGCTCTGAAATGCAAAAACAGAAAAAGAAAATGCTAGCTGTTTTTTTGGTGCCTAAAGTTCCTCTTGTTTATCAGGTAGTATGTAATGGGCAATCAATGAAGAATTTCAACCCATTTTAATTTGTAATTTTCTATGTGAATAGCTTTTTCTTTCTTTGGTTGAAATGTAGCAAGCTGAGGTGATCCGTGAGCGTACGGGTTATCAAGTTGGTCATTACTGTGGTGAAATGGGTCAAGATTTCTGGGATGCAAGGAGATGGCAGCGTGAGTTTGAAAGCAAGCAGGTATTTCTGAATATAATACTTATTTCTGAACTTAATTTGAACATGTTATGATAGTATTTATTTTAATTCTTATTCATCTAAAAGTACCTTTTAGACAAAATGATATTGTAAAGTAATGGATAAATGGTCAAAGGATCATTTTCTTGTTGGACTGGACAGTAACTTATTTTTTTCATGTAAAAAGAAAAAAAATGTGGACGTAGTGATGTTTGCTCTTGTGTGTCTTCACTGTTGAAATGACTATGGTAAAGGATGATAACACTTAATTTGCTATTGGAGTGAAAATACACCATCTCTCATTTAGTCTTGGAGTTAAGTTGTCATGGAAAACTGAATTCAAACCTACATATTTTTCTACTAAGTTTCCAGAGGTCTAATTACCTTGAATGGAAAGGCTATGGTATTGATATTTAGGGGGTGCTTGGGTGGGTGGTAATGGAAATGAAACAAAAGTGGGTGCTTGGTATATATTCATGTATGGTTTTGATTACCCACTTTTGGGGAATGAGCTACACCCCTCCTAAAGTATGAAACCCATTAGTCACTGCCTTTATTCTCAATTCCATTCTAATTCCCTATTAAATTACTGAGCACCCCCTTAGTTTATAAGACGTAAAGAATAAACAATTAGTGACTTTTACCTCACCTGGTATTGCTCAATTCTTAATTGGTTGAGGTAAGGAGTGAAACTATAAAATAGGGGAAGTACAGGTAGACATATCATAAAGATGCACTTTGTCAAATTTAAGACAAAGAAAGAAAGAAAGAAAGAAAGAAAGATGCACTTGTTCACAACAGATAAGTCGAGGAAAATTGGAAGCATGAAACCTACAAAGCTCTCTTTTATTAAACACCATTGGATAAAAGTCAACTTCTCTCCATATTTTCTGTACTTGTACATGCAAGAGCCATTTTGATTTAAAAAAGAAATCGTGGTTCTGTGTTAAAGGTTGATATTATCTTCCCACCTTTCTCTCCTAATATAAAAAAATAAATAATCAAGGGGAATCCAACTGTGCCAAACAACTCACTCAAAGATACTGTACTTCATGCATGTAAAGTAGGTCATACATCCCCCTTCTTTCACTTCCTTGTTCCTGTACTGTACCAAACAATGCATAAATAATTTATTTTCTTTGTTTAGTGGAGATCACAATTTCATTTTGTGAAATAGATCTTTTGCAGAATCATCTATTGGCTGATCATGTGTGCCCCTTATGCCTTTTTGAGATAAACTTAGACCATATTGATTTTCAAAATTTTCTAGCACCAGCTGTTAAATGAAAAGGGTCTTGCATCATTCCACTCAGATACTATCAAAATTGAGAAAGTAAAATTAAACCCAAGCCAGGGTATATATTAAGAAAAAAACATACATACATTTGTATGCCCTGACAAAGCTTAGAAAAATGGCAAGAAATAATGAGTATCCATTTTGATGGAATAGTTCAATTTATGATTTGTCAAACGATTAGGAAAATGTGCTAGAATTGTGTTATAGTCTCTGGTTATACTATCAAGAACATTTCTGATCCTTGACAAACATTCTAGTGACTTGTTTCTCTCGACTAGCATTACCTTCTGATGGGAGTACTTCAGCATGATGTTTCCCTTTCCAACATCAACACTCCTACAACAGTTACTTTCATAATAGCTTACCAACAATCTTTATTTTGCGCCTTGTTTGGTACATTCAAGTTAGTCAAGATGTGGCATGACTAGTAGGCAGGGTTATTCAGATCTTTGATTGCCGTCTATCATCTATGATGCCGACCTAGATTCTTGTTTGGCAGATCAATTATAGACATAAATAAGATATAAACATAATGAAATGAATACACTACAGCATTTCTTCATTTTTTTTTCCATTTTCCTTATTTATATTGTGTAGATATCACTGTTCTTGTTATATGTGTGTGTATGTGTGTCTACATATATATATATATATATATATATATATGTTTTACATTCTGCTGCTCCTCCCATACATACCACTTGTTATGTACACAATATTTATCTAAAATATGCTTATTTGCCTATGTACAATTCATGCCTATGCCATTGTTGGCTACAAATTTGGGCTCAGAGGGTGGGAATACGAGATGAATTTTGTTTTAGAATGTTTCTTCCTCTGTGCACACACACGCACGTATATACATATACATATATATGTATATATATAATACTGATGTACATATGCATGCATTTACTCATTTGTACCACATATAGACACTGTGTTACTGCCTTAAAGATAAAACTTTGTTCTTGTTTTTTATTTTTTTATTTTTTTATGATTAGATAATTAGTGCCCTATTCTATGTAAACAAGAGTAATGGTTATCATGAAATCTTATGTAATTTGGCTTATTAGGAATTAAAAGAACAGACATAATGCTAATGTAGTTTTTGTGTAGTATTCCTGGACATGAAATAGGGCACATGAAACCATGAATGTCTGACCTTTCTAATAAACCTGGTAGCTTCTTCTAGCTTATTTTGGTTTAGATGACTGATATCAAAGTCCTAATAAATAAAATTAACTGTTACTATTAATTCTTTACATGATCACACAATTAAAAGATTGGCTCCTATGTGCCATGCAAAGGTGCTGATTTGCCATTTGCTTATGTTTTCTTGTGGTCCTGCTACTGAATTACTTGTGGGATATAAAATTTCTATTGATATTTGAATTGCAATTGCATTTCATGACTCATTCTTAAGATAGATGGCAGAGTAATACCTAGTAGAATAATATGTGAAAACTAAGATTGTTTAGCATATAGTTCAGAACCTCACATGAAATCACCGTTTTCTGAAGTTACTCCATCCAAACACTGTAAATTACTGTGGTAATCAGATCTGTTTAACTTTTCTCACTCTAGCTGTTGCTTGACCCAGGTCTTAGTGATGACGGCTCAAATTCTTCTGAACATTCTCAGACACAGTATAATAAAAATGGAATCTATCAATCTCCTTATTCTGGACGAGTGTCATCATGCTGTGAAGAAACATCCTTATTCTTTAGTGATGTCTGAGTTCTATCACACTACAGAAAAGGAGAAGAGGCCATCAGTGTTTGGGATGACTGCATCTCCTGTAAATTTGAAGGGTATGTTCCTGTGTTTTGTCTCATAGTTCAATATGTTGTCTACATCCCTTGTGAAGTAGTGGACTAATGGGTTTGTTGTTGGAGGTGTACATGGATTAAATGTTTCACTGACATATAGACATTGAGTTCTTTATGTTCAACTCGGGTGTTTCTAGTATCTCTGGTTCTAGTTGTGATGTTTTTCTGGCACTAAGTATTGTACTTGTCATATCTTAAGTATTTTTTATTGGCCTTTTCTCTTTAACATAAAACTGTTTATGTATAACTCAGGTGTTTCTAGCCAAGTTGATTGTGCAGTAAAGATTCGGAATCTGGAAAGTAAACTAGATGCAGTAGTTTGTACTATAAAGGACCGGGCGGAGCTGGAGAAACACGTACCAATGCCTTCAGAAGTTGTTGTGGAGTATGATAAAGCTGCCAGTTTGTGGTCCCTCCATGAGCAAATAAAACAAATGGAACAGACTGTTGAAGAAGCTGCTCGTTCAAGCTCCAGAAGAAGTAAGTGGCAATTTATGGGAGCCAGAGATGCTGGATCTAAGGAAGAGCTCCGCCAAGTTTATGGTGTGTCTGAACGGTCTGAAAGTGATGGTGCTGCTAATTTAATACAAAAATTGAGGGCCATTAACTATGCACTGGGTGAGCTAGGACAGTGGTGTGCTTACAAGGTGATGTGACCTATTTATTATACGATTTTTCTGAGTCCTTTGTCTTGTAATTAAATATCCTGGTTGACATGGTACTAGTCTTAGAATAACTTTTTGTTCCAACTTCCAATGGTTCTCCAAGTAATCTTTTGAATAATCTTGTTTTTACCTTATGCTTTACTGAGATTTCTTCTCTAGTGTTCCAATCTAGGTAATTTCAAAGTTTAGTGATTTGTTCCATGATCTTTTATGACATGCCGTTCCATATGGCTGGAAATATTTTGTTAGATATGGAGTCAATTCTGAGTTGAATATATACTAATGCTGGTTTCTTGTGCAGGTTGCCCAAGCATTTTTAACTGCTTTGCAGAATGATGAGAGGGCGAACTATCAACTTGATGTCAAGTTCCAAGAATCATATCTACAAAAAGTTGTCTCTCTTTTGCAATGTCATTTGTCTGAAGGGGCTATCTTGGACAGTGATACTGGGGGCACTGACACAAACAATATCGCTGCACATGAGAATGGGCCTGATGAGCTAGAAGAGGGGGAACTCACCAACAGCTGCGGTGAGTAGTTTCTTCTTTGTGATCATATGCTGAGCCTTACTGGTGAACCCACTGATTTATGGTATCTTGTGACTTTGAATGGGGATACCAGATCTGAGCTAATCCAAGTGACTTAAAGTCAAACTCGGTTCATTCTATGTTCTCAATCATACATAGTCGGATTACTATGTTCATTGTATGTTAACAAAGATCCTTACAGAAAGTTCACAAATTTTTTTTCTTGCTGACCTTTTTTTGATTAGTTGCAGAGTAATTTTTAATGAATGTATGGTCATAAGCAAAGATTAAGGTAGTTGTCCTGCTTGTGTCTTTTTGGCCTTTTGTTTTTTGTAAAACTAGTGTGTTGAGTTTTTAAATTGTTGAAAAAGAATAACAAGTCAAATAAAGATGTTAATGCTTCTTCATTAAGATTATTATGCAGGAGATGCACATGTTATAATTTTATATTGATCTCAAAGTTTTTTGTTGAACTTTATCCCCAATTTGGAGTAGGGTGTTGGATGTCCAAAATTTGAACATGAACAATAAATGATAATAGTGGGAATGAGATGTTAACATGAAACATATTTGAGATGGTTTGGACGTGTGCATAGGAGTCCTTTAGATACCCACGTAGGACTTATAAAAAGTAGTTAAAAGGGAAAATAATTGGAAATAAACAAATAATAAAATAAAATGGACATGTGGAATAATGTATCTAGACAAAGTATGATGGTGGAATGTAATCATATATTCGAACATAAATAGTGGGAAAATGCTTAGTTTGTTGTTGTTTCATCCACTATTATTAATACATGGCAAGTGATAACTCTCACTTTGAAATTTGCATTTTTCTTGTTGTTTTCTAAGCTGGGATTTGTTTACAAACATTACAATTGACTTAAATATTTGTTTGTTATTTGTCCATATCATGTGTAGTATAACCTGAATTCCTTGCATTTAGTAGGATATATAATGTGCTGGTATGTGTATTTGACAGTTGTCTCTGGTGGAGAGCATGTTGATGTGATTATTGGAGCTGCTGTTGCTGACGGAAAGGTGACTCCGAAGGTGCAGTCATTGATCAAAATACTTCTGAAGTATCAGCATACAGAGGATTTTCGTGCTATAATCTTTGTGGAACGTGTTGTGACAGCGTTAGTTCTTCCTAAGGTCAACTGAGTACCAAAACACATTGTGTTATTTTTTTCTTGCTGTTGTCTCATACAACAATTAATCTGGTGTTTCTGTGTGCAGGTTTTTGCAGAGCTTCCATCATTAAGTTTTGTCAAATCTGCAAGTTTGATTGGGCACAACAATAGTCAAGAAATGCGAACCAGTCAAATGCAAGATACAATTGCCCGATTCCGAGATGGCCGTGTATGTTGGACATTTATGTGATTGCCTCAAATGCCCTCTTGCCTCATTAACTTGTAATACATAGCACACGTTTACATTTTTTATTTTCAGGTCACTGTTTTAGTCGCCACTAGTGTTGCTGAGGAGGGACTTGATATTCGGCAGTGCAATGTTGTCATTCGCTTTGATCTTGCCAAAACTGTATTGGCATACATTCAGTCTAGAGGTCGTGCCAGAAAACCTGGATCAGACTACATCTTGATGGTTGAGAGGTAATTTGGAAGATATGTGATTTCAATGTCTGCTGGTTTATCTATTAAGAGATAATCAAGCATCTTACTTTATCTTCTTTAAAAGAAACTCTATTTTGTACTTTATCATTGCTGATTCATTTGCAGAGGAAATTTGTCCCATGTGGCCTTTTTAAAGAATGCTAGGAATAGTGAAGAAACTTTGCGAAGAGAGGCCATTGAGAGGACTGATATCAGTCATCTCAAGGATAATTGCAGCATCAATTCTGGAGAGGATATAGCTGGTACATTGTACAAAGTGGAGTCCACTGGTGCTGTTGTGAGTTTAAATTCTTCTGTTGGACTCATCCACTTTTACTGCTCCCAGCTGCCCAGTGATAGGTCTCTCTCTCTCTCTCTCTCTCTCTCACACACACACACACACACAATTCTGATGCATGCTTATTTTCATTGTTTTCTGTTCCCACAGTTTTATGCTATATTAACTCTACTCTTCACTTTTATTTGTATGCAGGTATTCGATTCTTCATCCAGAGTTTATTATGGAGCGTCATGAGAAACCTGGAATTCCTACTGAGTATTCTTGCAAGCTTCAACTTCCCTGCAATGCACCATTTCAAAAACTGGAGGGACCTCCATGCAGATCGATGCGCCTTGCACAACAGGCATGCTTCATGTGTCACAATCTTCAATATCTTATTCTAAAATGTATCAGTAGTATCTTGTTGATGATCATTCAGTCTGCAGGCTGTTTGTTTGGCTGCTTGCAAAAAGCTCCATAAGATGGGTGCATTTACTGACATGCTACTGCCAGACAAAGGAATTGATGGAGAATCTGATAAAGCTGAACAAAATGATGATGGAGATCCTCTCCCTGGAACTGCTAGGCATAGAGAATTTTACCCTGAAGGAGTAGCTGATACTCTCCGGGTTTGTTCCTCATTCTTTTCTTTTTTTATGTGTAATTGCTTTGTTATTGAAAGATGAGGCATTTGAGGTGTCTTCCATATTTGTATTAAATCCATAGTCTATCATAATGATGTTTCTTGAATTAAAATTGTTTATACTTTTCTTTTATTTATCATAATCTATATATACAAATACTACTTCCAAAGGCATACCTATACACGGTTGAACTGCACATATTCATTGATGTTTGTGGTCTTCTCTCTTTATGTGGAATTGTGAGAGAAGTCATTTATGTGTTTAAACTCAAAAGCATTGGTTTCCGTTTAGGTAGTGCTAAATTATGCATGTATTGCGTATGGTACCAAATGTTCTGAACATCAGCATTTTGCACCTCCATCAGGTGCAACTTTAAGAATGGAGTCATATGCTGTTGATGAATGCTTCTAAAATATATCTTTTTGTATACATAAGTTACACTTCTATTTATGTGTGTGCATGCGTGTTAACTTGACAATTGATGAAAATATCTGAGTATAGGACTTCTCTTAGCATTCAAGTATGCAACCCTTAAGTTTCTAAGCAGGAGGCAAGCAGGGATTAGTGAAAACTTTAGATAAGTAAAGGGTGGAAATTGAACTGCAATAACAATGATCTCTGATCGCACTCATGACAGCCTTTCACTAGTCTCTTGTTGGAGAGAAGTTGGGTGTTTTTCACTCGCAAAGTTGATTTTGAGTGTTCTTGTCAAAATCACTTTTGGCTTTCAACATTCTTTCTGTGGTCGTGTCAGGAGCGGGCTCTTCCTTGACCTATAATTGTCTACAACCAAGAATTGAACCAACTTGCCTAAAAGCTGAAAAGTATTAATCCATACTCTTCAATACTAGAGACTGAATACTAGAGACTGAATAACAGTTTTACTTTTCCCTATTGTTTTGGATAAGTGAGATTTTCAAGCCTACTTGAATTTGGTACTAGTAAGCTTGGATTTCACATTATTTTATATACATCAGGCAGGGTTGTATAGAATGAAACTTTCTTTTTTTGTTAGCTGCATGAATTGCACTGGTATTGTTGACTCAGAGTAGGATAGACACATATAAGTGTATAAATGTGTGTTTATCAATGTTTCATTCTGTAATAACAATCCGAGTTCGTGCACCTTGATATTCATATAATTTTACTTGTATATATATAAATGAGAGACCAAACCTAAACCTATATATAATCACACTTATTTTTTGTTTGTATGAGAATGATAAATTGCAACGAGATTTTACTAAAGTCTTAAAGACAACCACCCATTTTTCCACATCCACAACTTCCACTATATATAGTTCGAGGAGAAGTAGGTACAGATGAATTAGAAGAGATGCCTTTTAAGATCACAAGATTCACCAATGTGGCATCTTGTGGAGACAGCAACATGTTACAGCTAAGCATTAACTGCTCTTGTTTTCCTTATTTTTCCCATACAAATCACAATTGCCTCATTCAATAGGCCATCTTGAAGAGTCCACTTCTCGAGGGAAAGCGTTATGGATTTCTGTTATGAGGAGGATGGAAATCCCTTTGCCTGCTGTCTAATAACCTAATCCATGCCTCTGAACAGATTTAGAACCTAGATAACACATAGGTTTATGTTAATAGTGAAACTCCCGTGTTAGTCTTTTGCTGCAAAACTTATGACTAACAGTATGGAAAAATCACCATTGAGAAGTGGGATTTGCTCCAGCCAGATGGAATTGAATTTAGAACGGTTTAATTCCTCTGTTACAGAGTATGAAATAAAGTTGGAGCATATGTTGTTTGACTACATCTTATATTTTATCAACTCATTGCTGCTTCTATTCTATTGGTGGGTTTGTTATTAATATTAATACTGAAAAATTATTTATTGGATCTTGGGAACTCATGCCCTCTTTTGGATTTTGCAGGGAGAATGGATATTATCTGGGAAAAGCTGCAATGACTCCAAGTTGTTTCATCTTTACATGTATGCTGTGAAATGTGAAAATGTTGGCTTCTCCAAAGATCCATTATTAATTCATGTTTCAGAGTTTGCAATATTGTTTGGCAATGAATTGGATAAAGAGGTATCTTAATTTCCTTTGACACTTTGTTTGAAATGCAATATAAGGTTCTAAATGTGCTGCCCTATCTTGAACAGGTATTAGCAATGTCAATGGATTTATTCGTTGCTCGGTCTTTAATAACAAAGGCTTCACTTGTCTCTAAAGGGCCTATAGAAATTAGAGAAACTCAGGTGCATTGCTCATTTTATTAGCTGTTTGAACTATTGTTTTTCGTTTTGATAATGAAATGGGAACTTGTCATGATCCTTCTTCATTTACAGTTGACATTGCTCAAGAGTTTTCATGTGAGATTGATGAGCATTGTATTGGATGTGGATGTTGATCCGGCCAAAACTCCTTGGGATGCTGCAAAGGCATATTTATTTGTTCCCCTGTCTGGAGATAAATCTGCAAATCCAATGAATGATATTGACTGGGTTTTAGTTGAGAATGTCACAAAAACAGATGCATGGAGCAATCCCCTTCAGAGAGCGAGGCCAGATGTTTACCTTGGCACCAATGAGCGAACTCTAGGTGGAGACCGAAAAGAATATGGATTTGGAAAATTACGACATGGCATGGCCTCAGAACAGAAATGCCACCCTACCTATGGGATTAGAGGAGCCGTTGCACAGTTTGATGTGGTAAAAGCATTTGGATTAGCACCTAAACGAGATGCTAATGATTTGCCTAGTCAAGTTGATTTAACAGAGGGCAGATTGATGATGGCTGATTCTTATATGAAAGTAGAAGATCTGGTGGGAAAAATTGTCACTGCTGCTCATTCTGGAAAGAGGTTCTATGTAGATTCAGTGCGCTTTGATATGACAGCAGAAAACTCATTCCCAAGAAAAGAAGGCTACCTTGGTCCTCTGGAGTACAGTTCTTATGCCGATTATTATAAGCAAAAGTATGTTCTTTCACTGTTTTAGTTTGCTTGAATACATTCTTGTATATGTGCTGCCTTTCCTCCCCTCCTCTGCATGCATGTGCGTGTTCTGTTTATGCTTTTGGTTCTTCTGTTATGGTTTTTTATTGGGTACGAGGTTGAAAAGATTGGGCTGTGGGATCAAGGGATTGTTACCAATAAGTTAGAAGAGAGGAAATCATAGTTGTTTCTTTCCAGTTATTTATAGTTTAATTCTAATGCGAAAGTTTTATATCCTGTGCATTTACTTACCTTGACTAATTATCAAATCAGATGAGTTACTATAATTAGTGGTGGGTGAACATCTCTAGAAATGCGTAAGTTGGTTTCACTGCTTTAATATTGTTTTGACTAGTTGCTGTCAGTTAATAGATGTCCTCAATGGTTGAAGTTTACTTCTGTTATGCACTTGCAAATGGTACATTTAACTATTGCCAACAAATTAATTGTAGGTATGGGGTAGATTTGATGTATAAACAACAACCTCTAATAAGGGCACGTGGTGTTTCATATTGCAAGAATCTTTTGTCTCCCCGATTTGAACACTCTGAAGGTATGCTCTTTGCACTTAAGTTCTAACTTATCTTATTGTCTTTGGCATATCATTTTGTTATGCTGATTAATCGTGGAACTTTCTATTCTAGGTCATGATGGTCAATCTGAAGATATACATGAGAAAATTTATTATGTTTTTCTCCCTCCTGAACTCTGTTTTGTGCATCCACTTCCCGCATCATTAGTTAGGGGTGCTCAAAGATTGCCATCGATTTTGAGGAGGATTGAAAGCATGCTGCTTGCTGTACAGCTTAAGGATGTCATTAATTATCCTGTTCCCACTACAAAGGTGTTCTAAATGACCTGGATTGTTATTTTAGTGTTACTTTTGGGTTATACCTTATATATAAGCTTTCTGTTTGCAGATCTTAGAGGCCTTGACTGCGGCATCATGCCAGGAGACTTTCTGTTATGAAAGAGCAGAGCTCTTAGGAGATGCTTATCTGAAATGGGTTGTTAGTAGATTTCTGTTTCTAAAATATCCTCAGAAGCATGAAGGTCAGCTTACTAGGATGAGGCAACAAATGGTAAGCAATATTGTACTATATCAGTACGCACTGGACAGGGGGCTTCAGTCGTACATCCAGGCAGATCGCTTTGCTCCATCTAGATGGGCTGCACCTGGTGTGCTTCCTGTATTTGATGAGGACATCAAGGAAGATGAACCATCACTTTTTGATGGGGAAGTAGACTCTGATACGGGTTTGAAAAGAAAGCGCGATGGTGATGAATATGAAGAATACGAAGAATATGAAATGGAAGATGGTGAACTTGAGAGTGACTCGAGCTCATATCGTGTGCTTTCTGGCAAAACATTGGCAGATGTAGTGGAAGCACTGATTGGTGTATATTATGTTGAAGGTGGAAAGCATGCTGCGAACCACCTTATGAAATGGATTGGAATTGAAATAGATTTTGATTTGAAAGAGATAAATTACTCGATTAAGCCAAGTTCTGTCCCAGACAATATTTTAAAAACTGTTGATTTTGATGCAATAGAGAGTTGCTTGAATATCAAGTTCAGTGACAAGGGTTTGTTGGTAGAAGCTATAACCCATGCATCACGTCCATCTTCTGGGGTGTCTTGTTATCAACGGCTAGAATTTGTTGGTGATGCGGTGTTGGATCATCTCATCACAAGGCATCTTTTCTTTACATACACAGATTTGCCTCCAGGACGCCTGACAGACTTACGAGCTGCTGCTGTGAATAATGAAAATTTTGCACGGGTAGCAGTTAAACATAAACTTCATCTTCACCTTCGTCATGGATCAAGTGCACTTGAGAAGCAGGTACTTAGCTTTGTCACTGCATTGTTTGTTTATGGTTTTGAGTTATACATCTTTTGTAATTTTTTCTACTGGTACTTCCAGATTCGTGATTTCGTGAAAGAGGTTCAAAGTGAACTTTCAAAACCAGGGTTCAATTCTTTTGGTTTAGGGGATTGCAAAGCTCCTAAAGTTCTTGGAGATATCGTAGAATCAATTGCTGGGGCTATCTTCCTTGACAGTGGATGTAATACTGCAAATGTGTGGAAGGTTAGATTTTTTGTGGGGCCCATCTCATTTAGAGGGGGTATTTGGGAGAGCTCATCTAAGAGGTTTCAATTATAAGATGGCCTAAAATGTGTGCAAAATACTCCACAAAGAGAGCTTTGTTATTTCTTAGATATTAGCTATCTCTTTCAATCAACGATTTGAGTTATTCTCATAAGTTCTATGATCTTATTTTTATCTGAGTACTGTGAAAGCTTATTGTTAACATAACTAAAGTACATATGACATTTAAGTATTAAAAATAGCATAAGATCGTACAATTTTAATAAGTTTACATAAAAAAACCCTCTTTGTATGTTGTGATCATCATTATCAAATTTTTGTCACTCTAGTTGGTGATGGATTGGTTTGGATGAGTTGAAATTTCTGAAATTGGTTTATATTTTAGGTCTTTCAACCTTTGTTGGACCCAATGGTTACCCCAGAAACGCTCCCCATGCATCCTGTCAGAGAATTACAAGAAAGATGTCAGCAACAAGCTGAAGGTTTAGAATATAAAGCTACCCGAAATGGGAACTTGGCTACTGTGGAAGTATATGTTGATGGTATTCAGGTTGGGGTCGCTCATAATCCCCAAAAGAAAATGGCACAAAAATTAGCTGCACGAAATGCTCTTGTTGCTTTAAAAGAGAAGGAGATGGCTGAAGCCATACAGAATAGGGAGGATGATGAGAAAGAGAAGAAAAATGGGAGCCAAACTTTTACCAGACAAACCTTGAACGATATTTGTTTGCGTAGAAATTGGCCAATGCCGCTTTACAAGTAAGATATTTCTTCGTAACTTGGAGACTTCTTTTATCGATGAAATAGTCGATCAATTTACTAGGTGTTAATATTATGTTTTGTCATTTAGGTGTGTACATGAGGGTGGTCCTGCACATGCAAAAAGATTCACATTCGCTGTGCGTGTCAACACTTCTGATCGTGGATGGACGGACGAGTGCATTGGTGATCCGATGCCAAGTGTGAAGAAAGCCAAGGACTCGGCTGCAGTTCTTCTCTTGGAACTTTTAAATAAATGGTACTCATAATGATTCTTTTACACGAGCAATGGTGGATTTGAGACCTCTACTTCGTGTATGAACAATGTTTTGTTTTGTTCTTCATACGTTCCAGCCCAACGTATTATTATAATTTCTTCTGACCATGCAGTTATTCGTATGTTGCTTATTATTATTTTTAGATGTTAAATATTAGAAATGCTTCCGGCTACATGTGGATATGATGAGGAAATGTATTAACTAAACATCAAAATGTATCATTTTTTTCTCTATTTCTATTTTGCATTTTTGGTTCATTCCTTTTGTGTAGTGCAGCTGGTATCATATTTCTCTCTTTTTAAAAAAATATTTATCGCCATTTATCTATGGTAATATTGATGATGTTGGTACGAATTTATTCCCTTAATAAGTCTTGGCTCTTTTCCCTCTTTTGTGGTAGTCAAGTCAGTTTCGCTTCCGATTGAATGTAGTTGTGATATAGTAGTTATTGAGTCAGTTTCGTGTTGAGTCGATTTCACTCCCGATTGAATGTAGTTGCGACATTAGCTAAAGTCAGTTTGTTAAGTTAATTACGTTCCCCATTAAGGGTTAAGTTTATTACAATGAAGTTTATTAGGCTGCCGATTAAGTGTTAATTATAGTCAAGTTAATTACGTTTTCGATAAAGTGTTGTTTGTAGTTGTCAGTTAGTTAAGTTAATTACGTAGATTAAGTGTTGTTTGTAGTTGTGTGCTAAAGTGTAGGTAACTACAGTGTAACATAACATCAGGTATTGTTTGTTGTTGTGTGCTAAAATGTTGGCCGCTACGATGTAACATGATCCAATGACAAATCATTGACAAATGATATTGTTTGTTGTTGAGTGCTAAAATGTTGGCCACTACGATGTAACATGATCCAATGACAAATCATTGACAAATGGTGTTTGGTTAACATTAGTGATCGACTGACAAATACAAATATGATCTAAAAATGATGTTTTAGTCAATGATAACGCTTGAGAAATTGATAATATGGTCATTTGATTACAGTATGATGAGAAATAGATGAATAGATATGGTTGTATGGCGTTCCATTTATCATATACTATGACTAGATATGGTTGTACGTGTACCAAAGGTGGAAGAGAGAAATTGTTTGTGCTATGCATAAGTTGATTAATAGTTAGTGGATAGCTTTTTGTTGATTATAGTAATACGTGTAAATGATTATTAGATTGTTTTGTGCTTCCATGTCATTCAATAAAATATTGGTTTGCATGTACGTGCTTACTGCCAAATGAAACTAGGGGTGGAAACTATTTCTACTCACTATACATAACATAAAATGAAAAATATCCACTCAATAATGAAACAAGTTTTCTACCCAAAATGAAGGCAAAATTACTTAGCTGCCCTTATATTCAAAATTTTCCTCAAAATAAATAACGATGCTAAATGTAGATCACGAGGGTGAAGGCAAATCACGAGGGTGTTAGAGCACTGTGATCTATTTTTTTCCAAAATTTTCTTAAAAATAGATCACGATGCTAAATGTAGATCACGAGGGTGAAGATGAATCACGAGGGTGTCAGAGCACCGTGATCTATTTTTTTCCAAAATTTTTCTGAAAATAGATCAGGATGCTAAATGTAGATCACGAGGGTGAAGATAAATCACAAGGGTGTTAGAGCACCGTGATCTATTTTTACCATCAACCCAGATCATGATGCTCAATGAAGATCACGATGCTCAAATACTACTGTGATCTAATTTGAGCATCGTGATCTATTTTTCAACAGGAACAAATCATGATGCATTATCATAGATCACGAGGGTGTTTAGCTTCGTGATCTATGTGTAGATCACGAAGCTAAACACCCTTGTGATCTATGAATGAACATCGTGATCTATTCTTGGTGTACATATTTTTTGTTTTTCGTAATTTTTTTGGTTTTTTAAAATCCGGTTTACATCCATAAATATCTAAATTCAAAAATTATAAACTATATTATACTACACTTTAAAATAATGTTTATCTTACCTCTTTTGAGCAACAATAAAGAGATGAAATTTCACTACTTTGCTTGATTTTACAAATAATTGGAGGATTTGAGAGAGAATAATTTTTCACCTTACATATGAGGGGAGAAAATGATAAATGTGGTGGATGAAATCATTAAAGGGGTGGGTAAGAACATTTAGGATTTTTTTTTCTTCATTTTGGGTAAAAAAACATGTTTTCTTATGAAGTGAGTATTTTTCATTTTTTGGTGTGCATATTGGATAGAAAGACCTATTTCCACAATGAAACTTTATGCATACTGGCATAATTTTCAGAATGTTTGCATAGATTTATTCAATTACGTTGTATGTCAGTGAACTTACAGAAATAAACACTTTCTTTTCAATATATTATTACAACTTGAAGAAAGATTGTGTTGTATATTGATCTTGGAAGAAAGATTTATAGAGGAAGGTTTACAGTGATGAAGATGGAAGATGGAGATCACAAAAGTGAAGGTAAACTATAAGTATCTCCTATATATAGGCTATCTAGAGGTGGTTAGGATTGCATGTAACTAACATATCTGCATGCAACAAACTTCTAAGTAACATATATGATATATTTATTCTTGGTCTCTAATTAAATCCCATTTTGGTCTTCAAATGTTGAAAATGTTTGGTCCGAGTGGCTTTGTCATAATGTTGGCTAAATTGTCCTCGGATGGTATTTGTACTAGCTTGATCACTCATTGTCACATCTTTTCACGTATGAAATGATAGTCTATGTCGATGTGCTTCGTCTTCTCATGTAGAACTGGATTGTGAGCTATGCAAAATGCAGATTTACTATCTGTATATAGCAATGCTGGCTGAGGATGATGTACTTGTTGAAGATCTTGTAAGAGCATTCACAATGCTCAATTTATTTGGGTTATAGTTACTATTGGTGCATTGGAGAGAATTGGTGGGGATGAGTTATGAACTGAGGAAGGCGGCTGGTTCGGCAAGCTGGACTGAAAAAAAAAAAAATACAGCGCGTTTAGAAACGCTTTCATGTGATTGGCGCGTGCTGTAGCCATGTGCGCGCAGTAACTCTTTTTTTTTTGTTTTTTCCTTTTTCCTAATTTTTCATTGCTTTGTATTCTTTAATACTTCATTATTAAGAATTGTTTTCGGATATTCCTCTTTATTTTTTTTAAATTCTCAATTTGTAATTATTGGGATAACAACAATGAATAATTTTACCTCTTCCTTTTTCTCACGGGCTCAATTTTGAATATATATTTAATTAAATTGGAGAAAAAATATAAAAGTGAACCAAGTCAAAATAGAGTCGTTTATGGTTATTGACAAAATAGAGCCGTTTATGACCGTTGGCAAATAAAACCGTTTATGGTTGTTAATGAATGACTATTTTTTTCTATAAATACACTAAGTCAATCTTCATTTATTCGTATTACAAAATCCTTTTCAATCCAGTTCTCCAAATGGCCGAAAATAATTGAGATTTCTTTGAAAATTTTGATGGACAAAATTCATCCTTGGTGTAAAACTTTGATAATTTGCAATTTTCTTCACCTACACAAAATCCACCAAACTGAAATTTACCTGATTATTGACAACAATCTAAAATACCATCTTTCGTGCCGGAAACACAACCATCACAATATTCAATTCTAATTGATTTGGAAAGTTCTGAACAAGAATTTGTGGCCATTAAAGGTAGATGCCCGATGAAATAGAGGGTTGAGGAAGACGAGCTGCTAGCATACTCATTCGTCATAGTAAGTGAAGATCCTATAATTGACAATGATCAAAAGGGCATCTTTTGGAGAAGAATTGCAATATACTACAATGCTAATTGCAAGGCCGGTATGTTAGAAAAAATTTGCTCTTCAATGAAATTACACCGGTATAACACTGTTCAGAAGAAGGTAAACCATTTCAATGCTTGCTACAACAACATTGAAAGTGCTTACAGAAGCAGGCATAGCGATGAAGATTTACTGAGAATGACCTATGCCAAATATCGTTCTGAAAACAAAAATGTTGCTTTCGATTTTGAGCAAGTATGGAGAATTACAAAAGGTCGAACACTTTGTGCTCCACAATATGGTGTTCATTAAGATTCCTCGAAATAGGCAAGGACATCAGATTTAGATACGAGCAACACATCAACTCCATGAGGTAAATATTTAGAATTTGATCTAAATATCGATGAAATGCGTCCACTCAAACAGAAGGTTGCTAAGAGAAAAGTTAGAGGTAAGGGTAAAACAGTAACCCAAAATATGATGAGGGTGTTGAAAGAGTTATCGAGTAATTCAAGGAGTATTTGATTCATAAGAAAAATATGGTCGATGCAGTAAGAGAACAAAACATGAGTTAAATAATAAAATATTCTCAAAAAACGTGCACTCGAATTGATGGAGTTTCAAATTATATCAAGGGACACCTCTACTATGAATCCTGAGCAATTGATTGTGGCACTAAATATTCTGTCAATTTTTTTATTCAATGTAATTTTTCTTATTGGTAATTTTTTAAGTTTATTATGATGATGTAATTTTCATTTTATGTTTCAATGTAAGTTTTATTATTTGTAATTATTTTATTATGTTAATATACTAACTAACCTATATATAAAACTAGCTAACCTTCGTTTCTAATTGCGAACCTATAGAACAACCTTTTATGTAAGATATTTTTCATTTTCCATGTACATATAAGAAACTAGCTAACCTATATATAAAACCAGCTAACCTTCATTTCTAATTGCTAACTTATAAATAGAACAACATTTTATGTAAGATATTCTTCTTTTTCCATGTACATATAGGAAACTAGCTAATTTATATATAAAACCAGCTAACCTTCGTTTCTAATTGCTAACTTATAAATAAAACAACGTTTTATGTAAGATATTCTTCTTTTTCCATGTACATATAGGAAAAAGAAGAATATAAAAGGTTGTTTTAATACCACATAATTTAAGAATCTTTCTCAATATCAAGAAATGGTCATAGACTGGAGTCCAAGTATATATTATGACAAACATGTTATTTCACATGTGTTTTCTTTATTATTGAAAAGTGTGATCGATTGCAACCACATAATTTAAGAATCTTTCTCAATATCAAAAAATGGTCATAGGCTAGAGTTCAAATATACATTATAACAAATATGTTCTTTCACATGTCATGTTTTCTCTATTATTGAAAAGTGTGATCAATTGTAACCACATAATTTATTATGACAACTACTTACACTCTAACTTTATAAATACAAGGTTATATTACTTTATTATTCACAACAAACATTTGAAATAAAGATATCACTTAGAGCTTTCATCTACTACCCCATAATGTTCCATTCTCAAAATTTCGATGAATCCAACACCAATGATGAGACCTATGATCAACTTGGTTCACCTGATGAACAAATGATGCTGACAATTATTCAACTTCTTGAAAATCGAATGCAAAACATCACTAGGAGAAGGTTCATTGAGAGAAATCGTGAAGTGGGACATGTTAGACTCTTCCAAGATTACTTTTCTCAGAATTTAGTGTATCCCGACAATATGTTTTGACGACGATTTCACATGCGTAGGGATTTATTCATGCGTATAGTTAACACATTGGAGAATCATTCGGTGGAATTTCAACAAAGACCGACACTATAAATTGACAAGGCCTCTCATTATTACAAAAATGCATTGCCGCTATTCGTCAGCTGGCTTGTAGAGTCCTTGCTGACAACCTTGACAAGTACTTACGTATGGAAAATTCTACCGCTGTAAGGTATCTTCAAATTCTGTGAATGTATTTACTCAATATTTGGTGATAGATATTTGAGAAGGTAGATAGCAATGACGTTCAACATCTTGTACAACTTTACGAGTCAAGACATGGATTTCGGGTATGTTGGATAGTCTTGATTGCATGCATTGGGAGTGGAAGAACTGTCTAGTTGCTTGGAAATGTCAATTTTTGAGAGGCCTGGATCTCCAACAATTGTCTTGAAGCGGTAACATCACTGGACTTGTGGATATGACATGCCTTCTTTGGGATTGCTGGTTCTCGTAACAACGTCAACGTTTTGAATGAATCTACTTGATTCAACCATGTTTTACTTGGGGAATGACCGATGATGCACTATTGTGTGAACGACACATACTATAATCATGGATACTATCTAACATATGAAATCTATCCGGAATGGTCAACTTTCATCAAGGCTTTTCCATGTCCACATGATCCAAAGAGACGATTATTTAAGAAAAGATAAGAAGCCGCAAGGAAGGACATCGAACGAGCATTTAGGTTGTTGCAAGCATGATGGGCTATTGTCAGGGGTCCTGCTCCTTTTTTATAGGAAAAAATTGAAGTTAATAATTTTATCATGTATTATTTTGCACATGATTGTCGAAGGTGAGGGAGAAATAAATTCTCATTCGAATTCCAATGAAGTTGATGAGCCTGCACAACCAATACAAGGAACTACATGAGATTTTGCAAATAATCTACGGATTAATTCGGAACTATGTTCCAACACAGTTCATCACCAACTCCGTGCGAACTTAGTTGAGCATATTAGGGTACGTACCAACGAAGAGAGACATAAGTTTTTTTTATCTATTTTTTGTCTGAAATTTGTGTTAGTCGGTATTTTCAATTAATTGTCTTTAAATTCTTGTTCAGTCTGATGTACTACTTTATTAAGTTCTTGTTTAATTTGATGTACTACTTCTTTAAATTTATAATAACTTTTTTACAACTATATATTTTCACAAATGCTAAAGAAAATGGATTTTTTAATAATTCGTCCAAATAAGACTAAAAAAATTAATGAGATTTTTTACAATATATTGAAAAAATCTAAATTTTAAAAAATTGATATTTATTTTATTCACATTATCGTAAATAAATATTTTAGATGATAAAAATTCTCAAATTAAATATAAGAATATTTGGATTAAATTTATGATTTGATTGTTGATATCCAAATAGTGTTTAACCAAATATGGTTGGAGGCAGCGGCGTACGCAGAGAGGTCAAGGGGGTACAACTGTACCCTCAAATTGAATATTTTTTTTAATATATATTTAGATATTTCCTAAAATAACCTTACTTGATATAATAATTACAAAAGTGCCATTACACCTAAATTAAAATCAATTTCAAATTTAAAGAGAAGTGATTCCATTTTTGAGTTTTGACTACTGTTCTCGAGAAGAAGAAACAGAGAGGTGAAATTTCATCCATTTTTTGAGGTATTTTTTTAAATTTATTTACTTATTTTATCTTCATATTTTATATGTATTCTTATTTATTATATGATTTAGATTATTATTTAGTGAAATTGATGTTGTTTTTATTCATAATTTAGGGTTTGTGTTTTTTCATGTTTATGAATGAAATTTATTGATTTGGTGATAAATGTGTTGTTATTTTTTTATGGGTTGTAATTGTAATTGTTAATTTACTATAGAATTGATTTTATTCTTATTATTTACTATCAATTCTATTAGGATAAAGAATACTTCTAAATCAAAGAAAATAAAGACAATGGAAAAGCAACCCGATCTTCGACAATTTATGTTTAAGAAAATAAAATCTCAAGGAACTTCTTGTTCTTTACAAAGAGATATCGAAGTTTCTCAAGAAGATGGTGAGTCTCCTTCTCAATCACTTAATTCACCCCAAATTCAAGAAAATAAAATTTAATCAAGTGGTTCAAGGGAAAGTAGAGTAGCATTAGAAGAGGAAGAATTTTTATATGATGTCGAAATTCTTCCCCACGATCCAGGGAAAAGAATAAATATAATAGATTATTCTCCAAAACAACGAAATGCAGTGAGAAGAGCATATATTCTTAAAGAACCATGTCAACCAAAAAATCGTGACTTCCCTCAAAGAGAACTTGGAGGTATACGTCAATTTAGCGTCTCTTGGTTCAAAAAGTATGATTGGCTTGAATATAGTATTGAGAAAGATGCAACATTTTACTTCGTTTGTTATTTGTTCAAGAATGAAGTATTTCTTAATGTGGGGGGAGATGCATTTGTTAATGGAGGATTTAGATCATGAAATAAGCCGGATATGTTTGAGAAGCATGTTGGTGGGGTTAAAAGTGCTCATAATCTTGCTTATGAAAATTATGTGAATTTAAGAGACTAAAAAAAGAAATCTATTGTATATGTTTTTGATAATGCAAGTGATACGATTCGAAGTGAGTATGAAACTCGTTTGAAAGCTTTACTTAGTTGTTTGAGGTATCTTTTGCGCTAAGGGTTGACATTTCGTAGGCATGATAAAAGTGAAGAATCAATTAATAGGGAAAATTTCCTTGAGCTTTTGAAATGGCTAGCAGTACATAATGAAGATGTTAGAGATGTTATTTTTACAAATGCTCCAACTAATAATCAAATGACGTCTCTCTTAATTTAAAAAGATCTTATCAATTGTTGTGCAAAAGAAACAACTAAGCGCATTATAGAAGAACTTGGTGATGGATACTTTGCTATATTGGTTGATAAGTCAAGTGATGTGTCTCAAAAGGAACAATTAGCTCTTTGCTTGCGTTATGTTGATTGTAAAACATGAGTGGTAGTGGAGTGTTTTCTTGGACTAAAACATGTTGGTGATACCACTGCTTTGACACTTCAAAGTGCAATTATATCTTTACTTGTGGAGCATTCATTAAGTCCATCGAAGATTCGAGGGCAAGGGTATGATGGGGGCGAGCAACATGAAGGGTGAGATTAATGGTCTTAAGACTTTGATTATGAAAGATACTCCATCTGCCTACTATTTGTTTTGCTCATCAACTTCAATTAACACTTGTTGTTGTTGCTAAAAAAAC
This sequence comes from Scutellaria minor, assembly GCA_954870855.1. Taxonomy (NCBI): domain Eukaryota; kingdom Viridiplantae; phylum Streptophyta; class Magnoliopsida; order Lamiales; family Lamiaceae; genus Scutellaria; species Scutellaria minor. The sequence continues at coordinate 9,998,679 of OX940737.1, forward strand.
AACGATTGTGGTTGGCTTTTTGAAACACTTGCAAATTTGTTGAATATAGTTGGAGTTTCTTGTAAGAGAAGAGAAATGATTCGAGTAGTTCAAGCTCAGAAAATTGCTCAAGCCTTGGAAATTGGTGAACTTGAGAGTGGGTCAGTTTTGAATCAAGAGGTTGGTTTGAAAAGACTGGAGGATACTCGTTGGGGGTCTCATTATAAAACTCTTTTGAATGTTATCTATTTGTTTTCTACAATTGTTGAGGTACTCGTCATGGTTGGGGAGAATGCCTCATGTTCAGAAGATAAGGTAAAAGCTCAAGTCATTTTGTTCTCATTAGAGTCATTTGATTTTGTGTTCATGACACACTTGATGTTGACTATTTTTGGGTACACTGGTGATTTGTGTCTTGCTTTGCAAAGAAGAGATCAAGATATTGTTAATGCTATGTCTCTTGTTTCTTTAACCAAGTAATTATTGCAAAAAAATAAGAGATTGTGGATGGAAAACTCTCTTGAATAAGGTCACTTTATTTTGCAACAAGTATGACATTGAGGTTCTCAATATGGATGTTTCTTATAAGGCAAGGGGATGATCAAGACGTTTTGTTCAACAAGAGACGAATTTTCAATATTTTCGGATTCAAGTTTTTCTAGTAGTGATTGATTTACAACTTAATGAACTCAATGATCGATTTGATAAGGTGAATATAGAATTGCTTACATGCATGGCTTGTTTAAGTCCTAAAGATGATTTCTCTTCTTTTGATAAAGAAAAAGTGATTAAACTTGCCACATTTTATCCATCCGAATTTTCAAATATTGATTTGATGATTCTTGAATACCAACTCGATATATTCATTGAAAATATGCAAAAAGATGACAGGTTTCGGGATTTGCACGATCTTATTGCCCTTTCGAAGATGCTAATAGAAACGAACAAACATGTTACTTATCCGATAATTTTTTTGCTTATCAAGTTGATGTTGATTTCCCGGTCGCTACTGCAGGTGTTGAAAGAGTGTTTTCAGGAATGGGCTATGTCAAAAATAAATTGAGGAATAACATAGGTGATCAATTATTAAATGATTGTTTGGTCACTTTCATTGAGAAGTGTTCTTGCAAATTCCTGATGATGATGTCATAGATCGTTTTCAAAAAATGAAGAGTCAAAGAACCAAATTGTAGCTTATAACTTGAATCTTTTGTAATATCTTATGTACTTGATTATCTTGGTTGTAAGATTTTATATATGAAACAATGTTGATACGCAATTTTTTTTCTATTATCTATTATTTACTTGTTCGTACCCCCAATTTAAAATTCTTAGATACGCCACTGGCTGGAGGAGTTAAAAAAATGAGTTACAGTTAATAGAATGATGATGTGTATGGTAGCAACAAGTGAAAAAATATCAAAATAGTCTATCCCTTCTTGTGTGTAGCCTTTGCTACAAGTCTTGCTTTGTACCTTTCTATTGAATTATCTGATTTATACTTTACTTTGTATACCCATTTGTACCCTATGCAATGTTTACCTTTTGACAGATCAACCGAACTTCATGTATTAGTTATTTCAAGAGCTTTTTAATTCTCCTCCATAACCTTTAGCCAATTAGCATCATACTTGCTTGTTTATAGGACTTAGGCTCCTGAATTTGGAATATTGAAGATGTGAAATGCTTGTAAGACTATGATAGTTAACTTGTAGATAAGAAAATTGAAATGGGATATTGAACACCCTTCTTGGAAACCATTGCATTAACCTGAATTTCTTACTGCTAACTCTTGTTCTTCTTTAGCAGCTATGATGGTAGAAAAACTCATTTCCTTAATGTCTTATTGTCTATAAACTTGAGGATCAAACAAATGAGTACTTAACTCTTCTTGTAAGTCATCATGCAAAATATTCTCAGTGTGATCAGTATTCATAGTCTCAATGTTACCAGCACTAATATTCTCAGTATCATTATCAATTGAAATATGAAGAGGTAAATCATAACTCATTTGATCAGTATTATCGTCATTAGATGGTGCTTTATTAAACACATTATCTTTGGACAGTAAAGAATCCATAAACTGATCAGTACAAGATTTATCAAATAAAGGAACTACATCTTCATAAAACTTACATTTCTAGAAACAAAAACTCTATTAATTTTGATATCAAGAAGCTTATATCCTTTGGTTCCAAAATAACACCCAAAAAAATGTATTTAACAGCCCTAGGACTAAACTTATACCTATTTTGAGAAAGAGTACTAGCAAAGCATAAACAACCAAAACTTCTCATATAAAGATAATCAGGTTGTCTTTTAAAGAGCATTTCAAAAGGGGTTTTGTTGTTTATAACAAGAGAAGACATTCTATTAATAAGATGGACAACTGTCAAGATGCATTCACTCCAATATGTTAAGGATAAAATGACTGAAAAAATAATGCTCTAAATACTTGTAAAAGATGTTGGTGATTTCTCTCAACCAGGTCATTTTGTTGAGGTGTCTCAACACATAAAGTCTTGTGCAAAATCCCATGATCATGATAAAAATCAAAAAGAATAAATTTTGTACCATTACCACTTCTTAACATTTTAATCTTAACACCAAACTGAGCAGAACCATGTTATAAAGTTAACCAAATAAGATCTAATATCAATCTTAGTTTTAAGCAAATATATCCAAGTAAACCTACTAAAATAATCTATTATAATAAAAAAAACCTATGCCTAATATAAGAAGTGATAGAAAAGGGACCGAAACATCACAATGAACCAACTGAAAAGGAAATGTAGATTCAGATTGATTAATAGGAAAAAAGATTCTTCTTTTGCTGTGCTAAAGGACAAATATCACATTGCATATCTTGAATATTACATTTCACATTCAATTGTTTGATATGAGATAAAGACTTAGGAAATATATGACCTAGTCTACTATACCATAGAGCAGCCAAAGAGTTACAACTCACAACAATATTAACAAAAGATTATCTAGCAAAATCAGTCTTTAAGTGATACAAGCCTCCTCTTTGCTCAACAATACTAATCACTTTCAAGGTGGTGTTGTCTTGCAAAATGCAATGTAAGGCAAGAAAACTAACAAAACAAGCAAAATGTTAAGTAATATGAGAAATAGACATAAGATTAAAAGAAAAGGAAGACACATACAAAACAAAATATAATGTCAATGAATCATTAAGAATCACATTACCAACAAAAGTGGCAGTAGCTAATTCATTATTTGGTAATGTAATCTTTATATTAGATTCCTTAGGAGAAGAAGAAAATAAGCTATAATCACTAATCACGTGATCCTCTTATCAAGAATCCAACTAGAAGACTTAGAAAAAGAAGTAGAATAAAAGCAAGGATGACCTGTCTCAAAAGATTTAGGGTTATATTCTTGTGGTGCAAAGGTTACAACTGTTGTATGAGGAGTATCTACACACTTCAATTGAGTAAAAGTCAAGAATTTCTCAAACGTTTCCTGAGTAAACAAGGGATTAGTAGCCACAATTTTGTCATCCTTCATAGGTGAACTTACAGATGCATTAGCAGTAGTCTCAGAATTGACTCTAGGTCCCCTAGGACTCTTCCAACCTAGAGGATAACCTATGACTTTGAAACATCTATTCATTGTGGGACCAAGTGCTCCACAGTGAGAACATTTCAACTTTTTTATCCTTTTAAAACTTATTATAGTTGGCGTTTCTTGCAAGCATAACAACAAAATCCAATTGTAAATGGGTAGATGAATGTAGTTCCTTTTTTTGTCTCTTCTTGAAGAAGCAATAAATAAACATTAGCCAAATGAAGAAAAAGAGTAGAAAAAAGTAACTGACTCCTAATTGCCGCATAAGAATCATCAAGACCAATCAAAAACTTCAACACTGCATCATGTTCCTGGTTCTTGATCATAACTTGCAATAAATTGCAGGAACAATGAGTCATCACTCCACAAGTACACTTTAAAACATGCCTATAGTTCAAATACTCATCCTAAAGAGATTTAAAGTTGTTGTAGTATAAAACCAAAGACTGGTTTCCTTTTGAAACCATACTAAAAGACTCTTCCAGGTGATAGACACGAGAACCAATGGATTTGACATACCTAATATGAAGCTCATCTCACACTTTGTTTGCAGATGTGAAATATTCAAGAGTTTGCTTGATATCAGACTTAATCAAATTAAGAATCCATAGAAACACAAGGTCATTGACCCTTACCCATGTAGAATATAGAACAAGATCATTCTCAGGCGGAGGAGCCAGCGAACCATCAATAAGAGGTAATTTGTTCTAAACACTAAGAGCCCTCTTCACTGTGTGGCTCCATGAGATGAAGTTCGACCCATTGAAAGGATCACGAACAATAGAGATGGCAGTGTGTTGGGATATTTCAGTAGTTATCTTGATAAGACAAAACAAGATGCATAATAAGATAATGAAGGTTGCTAAAAGAGGTTTCCACGTATTACATGATCATAAGCTTATCTGTCAATGAATAAGATCATGTAATGATTTTCCAAGGTATAAGGAAAACCAACCTTAGAAGAAATAGAAACAAGTCTTCTAAGGGTCAGCAAGCTATAGGGAACAACAAGTTGAAAGGAAGTATCTGCATAGGAAGCAGATAGGATACTGCAAGAAGTAGACAGCATGCTGAAAGAGAAACAAAAAGCAGAAAAGCTTAGAGCAGAAACCTACACAAAAAGAGAACCAATCTTAGAAGATATAAGGAAAGTCATCTAAGAGCAGGAAGCTGTAAGCTGATATAGAATATTGGATGCTACAATCAAGAAGCAGCAAGTAGCGGAATGAAGCTGAAAGTGTAAAATAGCATACAGCGACAGGAAACTGGCTACAGGGTTCAGGAACAGGAAGCTGTTCTGAAACAGAATCCTGGTACGGAACAGGAAGCAACATGGAACCACATCCTGAGCAGCAAGCAAAGAGGACCCACTATCTACAGAAAGAGCAGGAAGTAGCCAATGGACCTGTTGAAAGATAAGTGCTACTCCCTCTCATGCAGTATCAGAAAGAACATGCAGCGTAAATAGAAGCAAGATAACTTACAACAAGTAGTCGTTGCATGAACTTCAGCCTTGGACCCATACCGACTAGACAGGTTAGCAGGAATGTCAGAAATGTCCAAAAGCAAATAGTAGGTGCATTAAATGCTCATGTCAGAAATAGCTCAGATGCATTTAATGTGACCACAAAGAAGATCTTGGAGATAAAAACTTGAACTCAAATAGGAGAAACATCCCTCTTCAATGGATACTTCCCAACGGATAAACTCTCAAGATCTATAAATAGAAGGTGTGGCTGATTGAAAAGATTTGCTGAACAGAGTCGAGAGGAAACTCATATACTTCCCAAAGCTTCTCAAGCTTTTACATGTTCAGCCACTCAACCTTCTAGGAGCAGTTTACAACAGCAATAGAGCTTTCAAAGATCAAGACTGTTTCACACCAATTGAAGAAACACATTCTTTTAACCATTGTGCTGTGTGTGCTAGGTTGTTTTATTTGGTGTACTTAGCTGATAGGATTTTATCTTTGCTAAGTTTATTAGTCTTGTGTAGGCTATCTTTCCCTGTGTGGGAGTTTGTAAACCCTATGTGGGATTAGACCTAGGAATCTGGGATTCTAGTAGGTTTAACTTGTTTTGGAAGAGGTTTGTAAAGACGAGTCTTGTAAAGCAAATTGACCTTAACGAAGTTCCTCCTTAGAGAAGGAGTAGAGTGGACGTAGAAGGATTACACCACCTTCGAACCACTATAAGCCATAAATGTTTACTGCTTATCTTATTTGTTGCATTGCATTGTTTGCATATCTATTCTATTGCATCTATCATAAGCATACTGATAAACGTTTGTTGCAAAATCATATTTGGAAAAGAAAACTAGTTTTCATCAAAAACTCTATCAAGTTTATTCCGCTGCGTTGCATTCTGATACCGGGACAGTAACCTGATTTAGCCAAGGGCCAGGTTACTGACTCGAGACAGGATACTGCTCTCTCAAGTGAGACAGTAACCTGATTATCAGTTATATGCTTTAGAAAAGTTTGAAAAATCGATAGAGGTTCATTCCCCCCAGAACCTCTGACCACTTGGGACCCAACATAGTGTTATCATTAAAGTGTGACACTAATGGAGAAAACAGATTCAAGAGAGGATTAAGAGAAAAATGAATCACTCTGGTTTGCAGCAAACTTATCACTCTGATTATCAGCAGACTCCATGAATATAACAGGATCAATGTGTATACATGATAAAATTCAAGAAAAGATCCAACGATAGACATCAAGATTAATGGAAGAACAAACAACGAGGATCGATGATCAAAACCCTAAGCTTCAAATTGATACCAATTACAACTTGAAAGATTGTGTTGTACATTGAACATCAAGAAAACTTATAGACGAAGGTTTACAATTGTGAAGATAGAAGATGGAGATCACAAAAGTGTATGTAAACTATACTCTATCTCCTATATATAGGCTATCTAGAGGTGGTTAGGGTTGCATATAGCTAACACATCTGCATGCAACAAACTTCTAACTAACATATATGTACATATCCATTCTTGATCTTTAAGATATACAAATACCATATGCTTGCTAAAAGTCTATAACTAGACATTTAGTTTTCTACTTAAATCGGGACGTTACTCTTTGACATCTAGTAAAATTGTTGTTGATAATCTTCAAATAGTATAGATATAATATTTCAAAATTTTAATTAAGTTCAATTTAAAGATCTAACAATAATATCTTCATATTTATAATTTTCTTTGAGAATAAATTATCAAAGCTTAAGTGTAGTAAGAAGATAATTGGAAGTTGCTTATAATACCAGACCATTTAGTAATAAATCATAATCTTGATCTTAGACTCTACAGTCATATGTATATACATATATATATATATATAGAAAATTTATATTTAGATTTTAAAGAAACAAAATAGTAATGTAATAGGAAATTAGAGTACCCCATTTTTCATACTGTTTAAAAGAAACTTAGAATAATTTTAAGTCTAAAAGTCGAGTTGAAGAATGAAGGATTTCAGAATTTAGTGGCCCATTGATTAAAAACGAAGTTTCTATTAGCAACAGGAAATAACAGAAAAGATTGCTACTGAATGCAGCAGTGAAATACTGTATTCAAATACTGTAAGCAGAATAATGCAGCAATACATGAAGCAGAACAGATACAAAAAACTGAATAGAAAGCTGCATTACTGCAGTGGTTGCAATATGTACTGCATTCTAGAGTTAAAGAAAGACATAAAAAATGAATGGACCATCACACACAATAATGCAATACGAGGAAGATCATTGTTGTCCAAGGAAATATCTTTTCAAATCTAGCTAGTAGAGACAAAATGATCGAGCAGTACCGAGAACCAGTAATTTGCCGATATGTGGACTGACAAAGTGCAACAAACCTGCAACCTAGTACAACCGCATTAAATAACTTGGAGTGCAAGTAAAAGAAAATTCAATTCAATTCTTTAGAGGCATAAGCTCAAGGACATTTGAAGAGGATTCAAATTCAAAGAAATGTGTCTCTCTTCAACGGATACATTTCTATACCTATAAATAGAGGAAGACTTGACTGAAGTAACTACTGAAATATTGAACTCTCACTCTCAAGCAAGAACTATCTCTCAAGCTCTCAACACTCTAAGCTTTCAGTCACTCAACCTCTAAGAGAAACATTAAATTCTTAGAAGCATTCGAGCTCAAGATTCATTAAGGCTGCTTCAAGCACCAGTTGGAGAAAATTCATATACTTTTAGCTTTAGGAGTATAAGACTATAACTCTATGTGAGTTTAGGATCTTGCATGGGTTAACCTGTTTGATTTGAGCAACCTATGTGGAAGTTGAATCTTAGAAGGTAAAAACTTGTTAGGCTGATAAATTGTAAGACCGAGTCTTGTAAAACAATCTTGCTTAACGAAATTCCTCCCCAGAGAAGGAGTTGAGTGGACAGAGAATGATTACACCACATTCGAACCACTATAAGCCTTGTATGTTTATTTTTCTGTTTTAGCATTTCTGTGTTCATATTGTGCTACATTTAACATAGTATCATACAATATCCAAAGTTTGCTAAAACTCATTTTTCTGGAAAGGTTTTTGAAAGAAACTCTATCAAAGTTTTAAAGTTTCCACTGCAAAAGAACTCTTATACATCAAGCTACTCTGCATTATAGCCCAGTAAGCTGTACAGTATCTTGTAATGTATTATGTACTTGGATACTGAGCAGAAAGTTCGAAAGATTTGAAAAATCGATAGAGTTTTATTCACTCCCCTCTGAACATCTATAACAACATCAATAATAGAAGTAGAATATGTTGTTGCAGGAAGCCGTTATGCATATATTCTGTGGATACAACTTAAAGATTATGGAATTATTTAGAAAGAAGCTCATATTCTGTGTGACAACACAAGTACTATTTCTATCACACACAATCTAGTATTCCGCTCCAGAACAAAGCATATTGATGTGAGACATCACTTCATCCAAGATTATGTAGAGAAGAAAGATATAGTACTGGAGAAAGTTCATACATATTTGCAGCTGGCAGACATTATCACAAAACCACTGTGTGAATCAAGATTTTTTTTTCTTAAAAATGAACTTGAAATCATTAAGTTATGAAGAGAAAATCATGTTGTGTCTAGATGGAAAAGTGAGTGTGAAGTAAGGGGAATGCTGCATCTGTACCAGGATACAGCAAGACGGAAAACAATATATAAGTATAATGCAGAAAGAATTGAAATACTGCAGCAAGCAAAGTTACTGCATGAATAGAATTCAGTACATTCCAGAATTCAGCACTCGTGAAATACAACATTTATTGCTATTGTATTTAAAGCTCTGCAACCTCGTATCTGGAACAGTAACCTTAAACTCTAATCATTTGAGAGGCAAATCATATCTTGCATTTAATGCAAAATCCATTTTTTTCAGAATAGCAACAATCATATATTTTGTTTTGACCCCAAAAGTTTTCCATATTATAAAAGAGTCTTTCTATTTTTCTATCTCAGTCATTAGATTTTGCGCCTTATACATGATCTGTTAATCTGGACCGTTGATCATAAAACCTCTCATATTTGAATTAGAACTGTTCACCATCTTCTTCATTCGATCATTACCAAACTCTCAAGCAAAACACATCTTACTTGTTATCACCAACCCTAAAACCATTTTCAGAAATTCCTCGTTATTCATCCATGGCTACCGCAAGAGAAACAAGATTGTTGAAGGACGTCTCATCAACCCAGAGGCCTTAATGGCTCATGAAAGTGTCTATAAGAAAGACATCATCATGAAAGTTTTGGGGTTCTTGAATAAGAGCAAACTTTCTGGTCTTTTGACCATAAGGTACAAGAAACTGTCAGTATCCGACGTTTAGAGGTTCTATGCCTTCGCAAGACTCTCTGACGACGACAAGAGCATCATTTTCAGAATGGATGCTAATAAAAATGAGTATACTCTGACATCAAAGGACATTGCATCGACCTTCGATATCTTTGCCAAAAGATTGCCCTCATCAAAACTTGAAAAGTATGGGATATAGTATACAAAAGAGATGTGGAATCTGTTCAAACTGGATTCTACAACTGGCCCTGTGAAGGAAAGTTGTGAGAAGAAGAATTCAAGCCCGAATTCAAATTTCTTCATGACGTTTGTGCCTACTCTATTGAAGGAAGGTGTGGAAGCTTTGATAAATGCACAAATCTTCGCTTCAAAATCATGGCTGCCATTATGAAGGGTATACAAGTAAACTGGAGCAAATTCCTTCTGAAAATAATCTGGGGAGAAATGGACAAGAAAACAAGTAGAAGAAGCTTTGGCATCACTATCTCTTTCATCCTCGCAAGAAATGCATTGACATTGGAGATGCTATACCAATCCTTGTTGGATGGTACTTGGGTGATAGAAAGTATCATTGAAAGAAGAAAGTTGTTAAGAAGGATACTGAAGTTAAACAAAGGAAGAAAATTGTTGCAGCACCTACTGTGCAAAAAATTGAGTCTCCTACTGCTGTAGAAAGTAGCAATGCAGCAAGCTCACCCGATCATAATGCAACAACTAAATACAACACGAATGCTGAAGAAAAAAAAGATAAGAAAGTTGAGAAGCCTACTTCCTTCAACAATAACAATGATGAAGATGATGATGAGGATGATGAAGATGATGATGAGGATGATGGAGATAACGATGATGATATGTCTCTTACGAGAATATCAAGAAAGAAAAAAGAAGTTGTACCACAAGCCGTTGAATTGAAAGAGGTAAAGATGAAATACTCCCTGAATAGGAAGATGTGACCTTTCAACTCGAAAATGCTAATGAAAAAATGGCCTTTGAGCTAGAGCCACAAGTTAGGCATTTGATATTGTCTAGCACAATGGAGTTGAAGAAGTTGAAAAGGGAGAAATGTGAGCAGAGAAAGAAAGAAATAAAACTCAGAAAAATAAGAAAACTAAAGAAGATGAAGAAAAAAGAATCATAGGAAGCAGTTGAAACTATTGGAGAGCCTCTAAAACAGTTAGAAGCCTGGATCGATCATGAGCAGACAATCAGTGACATCAACTCAGATTTGGCACAAATCCATTCTTAACTTTTCTGCTGAGTCGATCTGTGAAAATTTTGAAAGCTTTTACCAGCTGTAGAGAACCATGCGTCTTTCCAAAGGAGAAAAACTACTAGCATGGAGGGATTTTCTTAGAGTCAAAGATTTAGTGCTGAATTGGGCCGAAACTGATGATATTCTATCCTTGCATCAACCCGGATTCACTGAATCCTATAAAGAAGAAAAATTGAAAGAAGTAGTTGAAAAACAAAAGAGATTGTGAGCACACCGAGCTGCAAAAGGAAAGAGGTTGTTCGCTTTTGAAAAGCCAAGTGAATTAATGAGTGAATAATCGATGAAAGCAGGGGAAGACAATGCATTAATGAACCCCACTGCTGAGATTGTAAGAAACCCAATTGAGCTGGAAATTGCAGAAACACAGATAACTCATCTTGAGGTGGAGGAAGCCAATAACAGAATGCTGCAGCTTGCCTTGCAAGCAACCAGAGCAGAGGCACCAAGGTAGACACCTCGCAAGCTGCAACCTGGAGAAGGATCAAGTAGATTGGAGACACATGATTCTCCTTTTCATGTCATGGTTGTTGTGTTGCCATCTATTGTCAACCTTGAGGCAATGGAGATTAATGAACAAGAATTGTTGGACTATAGTGATTCCCCGCACCTATGGGCAATATATCTGAGGAGGAAGCATCCGCCAAGATCAAAGGAGTCCTGGCCAGCCTAAATGAAGAAATCGACGATGACGCAACCATGAAAAAAGATTTTTTAAGGATAAAAGAATACAACGATGTAATTGGAGGATCCGTTGTAGCAGGAGAACGCTACAGAGATTGTTGTTGAGACAACATATCCTAAGAAGACCTCGGGCGCAGTTACTGTTGAGACAGTACTCACGGAGGATATATAAAAGAATGTCTTGGAGAAGCAAGGAGAGTTGAATGACAATATAACACCAAATAATGATTTATCTAACCCTTCTCCTATTTCAGATACTCTGATGGAACAAGATCCAGCAAGCAGTAAAGCTATAATTTTTGATCAGGATACTGTTGTGCTTCCAAAAGGAAAAGAGACACTCGGTGCTGTCTCTGCTCAGCATTCTAAGGGCAATGAAAGTGACTCTTCTGACAACAATGATGATAATAATGAAGGAGACAATCCTCCTCTTAGGACTGGTTCATCTTTTAGAATGACTAAGTCAGAAGAGACTATCAGAAAAAAGATTGAGCAAGTCGAGATTGAGATTATCAAAGAGTAATTTGCTGAAGTTGCCAAGAAACAATCTCAAGACACCAGTCAAGCTCTGATTCCAATAACTTTAATAAATTATTAAAAATATTTATTTAATAAATAATATATATATACATACATATAATTTTTTTTCTTCCAATTTACTCTCACCATCACAATTCACAGCCACATGCATATAATTGTTTTACTTCTCAATTCCCATTTATTTCTATGTTAATTGGTTTTTGAAAATAAACAGATTTTTGAGAAAAAGAAATTTAAATGAAATTTCAAGTTTACATTTTCGAATTCGAATATTCGAATGTATTCGTATAATTTATTCGAATCGAATAAAAATTTATATTTGATTCGAATACGAATACGAATATTTACTAAATTAAACGAATACGAATAGAATATCATGATATTCAAATCGATTCGATTCGTTTACAACCCTAAATATAACATAAAAACCATACTAATATAACATATAGATCAGTGAATGAATTCAAAAGCAAAGGAAAAAAAAATGTGGATTCAGGTCGGTGTGGGTCGGCCCAATTACACGGTGCACCAATTTCACACAAACATTACTCTTTTATTAATAAGCAAAAACTAAGATCCTTAATGCTAATACAGTTAAGACCCTACCCATTCTTATTCCAATTGGTTTGCTAATATTTCTCAGTACAGGATATGATGAGTGCAGAAAATCAAATGTTGAGATTTTTATGATTTAATCTATCAATATGAACATAGTGCGATTTTTTTTTCCTTCCGGAAAAAACATAAGTGAATATCATTCAGTTTTACGGTTACAAGTCATTTTTTTTAAGATTAGCTGAATTAGATAAACATAATTGAATTAAAAAAAAACACTTTTAAGATCTTATATAATTTAATTTATCAATTATAAAATTTATAATTATGTACATATACATCATTTTGTTCATGATATTTTTCTATATTAGGTCTCTAATTATATATATTATATTACTTTAACATATAGTTACAAATATATCATATATATTTATATTAAGTATTTATTTGATTATGGTTAAATGTTTAATACATAGATGAATGATTATACACGTAAATCTAGAATGATATGCATGTTAAACAATTAATGTATAATTTTTTTTAGTTTAATTACACACACACACATATATATATATATATATATATATATATACAGTCCTTTTAAAAATAAAGTTATAGAGATGTGAAATACAAAAATATTATAAAATTTACTTTTCTTATAAATGATTAACTATTTTACAATTATAAATTAAATCATTTTGAAAGGATTAAAATTCCATAAATCCCGCTGGCTTCCATATGAAATATTAACAGGAAAAATAAATTGATTACAAAATTCATCATATTCTTTGTCCATATTTACAACTTTAGAAAAATATCAAATTTCATATATGTATGATAAAAATTTAGGAAATAAACGTATGATATTTCCGTACAATTTGTATTTCATATACGCATGATATATAAATTTAGGAAATAAGTTTCATGAGTTGTAAATAATTTATCAAACACTAATGGGTGTCTAACTGGAAATTCAATTTATAATCTGTCTAAATTTATCATAATGAGCTTTATATTATGCGATACGAAATTTTAATCCATAATTTCAAGGAAATTTTCATATATTACCCACACATATAGAGTTGATCTCTTGTGCACCAAGTGCATGGTGAAATTGGGTTGACCTAAATCTGTGCCTTTTTTTATTTTTTATTAGTTGTTGACTTTTATGTTATATTAACATGACATTTATGTACAAATATCCTAACTTTTACGTAATATTTTAACTTAAAAAAACAAGAATTTTACCACAATTTATACATATTTACCTTTATATAATATTACTAATACATTTATATCAACATATATAGTCATATTTTCATGTAATATATAAAGTACACTTAACATAACTAAAATGTATGAATAGATAACTGAAAAATATGACTAATATCACTAAAAAGTGTGAAATGTATTACTTGTCTATGTAATATAATGTAAATGTACGAATGTCACAACATAATTAAGGTTGGATGTCATAATTAAAAGGTATACATATTTTTCAGAACATGAACACGCATGAGAGTGTGTGAGCACACACATTAGGGTACGTGGAGGTGCATGTTGGGTCGACCTGGATTGCATGGATTTAGATCATGAAACTGGTGCAGAGGAATTTTTGTGATATATATATATATGAGCGAGTCTCGCGTAAGACAATCTTACGGATTTCATTTTGTAAGGTGGGTCAGGTCGAACATAATAAGTTATCTATTACTTTTATATATTAGTTAATACTTTTGTATTATCTTATGCAGAATGTGTATATAATATAAAAATATTATTTAATATGCAGAAAAGTATTACATGTTGCACGACTCACGTGAGAGGTAAGAGGCGCTAGGATCCACACATTTTTTAGGAAACATGACCTGATCCAATTCGGTTATGTATCTTATAATATAAAAATATTACATAATACACATAAAAATATTACCTAATAGGCTAATACACATAAAAGTATTACATATATTTCTTAAAATCTAATTCAACCCAAAACACATCTTATAATACAAAAGTATTACCTAATATATAGAAAAATATTACCTAATACACAAAAGTATTATATAATTTCTTATATCTGAACCGATCCAACCCATCTCACGGATCTCAATACGTGAGACAGTCTCACCCAAGACTTTGTCTATATATATATATAAAACAAATTCAGTTAATTTTGGAACGAGAGAATGCATTTAAATTTCAAAATAATCTTTGTATGGTGTAAAATGTTAAAAAAAAAAGTTGCGGATCCACAATTTAAATTATTTATGGAAAACGTTTTCCACGAATTATGGGTCAACAAAATTAATCATAATTTTAAGGTAATGAATATTGATGTTGAAATTTAGATCAATATAATTTTAATCAGTTCATTTCATAAATTTATAATTTATTTAATATTTTCAAATTTAGTATGAATCCTTTTAAATGAAAAAGAAAAAAGCTTATCTTTCTATTTTTACAATGTTATTATATATATATATATATATATTGATACGGACACAATATTGATGAAGATAAAAACTTTTGTACACCTAGTGTACGGACCCTAAATCCTTGCACTCGGGTCGACCTGGCCCGCCATGCGCACGTACGCGCCACCAGGTCTCAGATAAAATACGCACAAACATGTTTTTAAGTGTCAGACCTTTATGTTATGTTAACTATACTTTTAGTAGTGTTAGTCATACTTTTTAGTTATGTTAGTCATATCTTTTGTAAGGTTAGCTGTACCTTAGCATTTTTTTTAGACAAACCTATTAACCTTTCATTCCTTTTAGTTATAATAGTCATACATTTTAGTTATGTTAGTTGTACTTTTATATATTACATAAAAATATGACTATGTTGATATAAGTTATAAGTAATATCACATAAGTGTATGAGTATTATCACATAAAGGTAAACATGTACAAATTGTGGCGAAATTAGGATATTTTTAGAGTTAAAAGTATTAAATAAAGGTATGATATCTGAACACAAGGGTATGACTAATATAACATAAATGTATGTCTAATATTATACAAAAGTATGACTAATATAACATAAATGTATGTCTAATATTATACAAAAATATGACTAATATAACATAGAGGTCAGAGCAAAAAAAAAGTGCGCAGATCCGGGTCAACCCACACCTGAACCCGACTCGAGTGCATGTGTGTATCAAGTGTACATGAATGATGGTTATAGAATAAAACTGAAAATTAATTTTGGTCTAAGATTCTCAATTTGGTGGTTGGTGTAACATTATAAAAAGTAATTTAAATAATGTATTTTGTTTGTGTATAACCTATGTAATTTTAAGATACATATGTTTCTTGATGGTCAAGAAACTCGTGCATGGCACGCTCAATCTCACTTTATTCTGCGGTCTACGCGTTTGTTTTCATTTTCCTTAAATTGACGTCTACCTTCTAGAATGCTAAGACTTTGTTTGGTCTGCATGTGAGAGACAAGAGAGTTTGGAAGTCTTTGTTTGATAAATTAACGAAATTCTTTATTTTAATTTTTTTTGTTTTCTGATGTTATGAAATATTTGTCTACACGTAATGTGTATGAATGATATCCTATTTAATAGATACTTGTATTAAAAAAATAGATTATACTTAAGACGAGACATCAAAATGTTGTAATCCAGAATCCAAATAGCTTTTTATAAAATGAGACATCAAAATGTTGTAATCCAGAATCCAAATAGCTTTTTGAAGATGGTTGCGTTTGATATGTCACCACAAAATCTAAGTTCTCTCCATCAATAATTAAGGTTTATAAATTAAAAATATTCAATTATATATAATAAAAGACATAGTCTTTATGCACTAGGTCTATGGTGCAATCAGGTCGATCCAGGTTGACTCAGATCCATTTTTTTTATTTTTTTTATTTTTATATATGTGTTGACCTTTATGTTATACTGGTATAAGGCCCGTGTAATACACGGGATTTTTATAAAAAAATTAAATAAAGGTTGGTAAATTTGAAAAATATAAATATTATTTAATATTAAAATTAAATATATGATTTGTGCAGTACATATCATTTAATTGAACATTATATATAACATAATATAAATAAATAATTATTTAATTGTAGAATTATAATTAGTTCCATTTGTAGAGGATCAAAAAATTTTATTTATTATTTTAAAAAGAATATATATTATTATGTCTATTATGTTATTCATCACACCCACCTTTTTTTTTTTTTTGTTTGCCTTTTATTTTCAACGTCTATAACAAACCTCACCTTTCTTTTCAAATAAACGATAAAAAATGAAAGTCAAAACTTTAAAAATAAATTTCATAATTTATTTTAAATCACATATTCAAAAAAATTATTCAATTTCATTAATTAATAAGTTTGAACAACCATTTTCAATCAATCCCACCTTTATTTTAGTTTTTTTCTATTTATTTATATTTTTTCTTTAAACTTTTAAATTTAACAAATTTCAATTATGGAAATAATTTATATTATTGAATTTTAGCATATGTTATTTAGATAAATCTATTAACATTACTATATTATTTAATTAGTAATGTTTCTTAATAACATAAAATTTGAAGTAATTAATTAGCTACATTTAATGTAAAAATATTGTATGTTTGCCATGTGGCATTCTTGGTCCTTCTTATATATATATATATAAAGATTTTATGTTACACTAGTATGACATTTATGTACAAATATCATAACCTTTATATTTTTTTAACTCCAAAAATAAAAAAACCAATTTCAATACAATTTGTATCAACATACTTTTATGTGATATTACTCATATCTTTATGTAATATTACTTATAGATTTATATCAATATAATCATACTTTTATTTAAATTATTTACATATTTATATCAACATAAAAATTATATTGTTATAACATGAAAGTATACCTAATATAACATAAAAGTTTAGACAAAATATTGCATATCTGTGTAAATAATGTAAATGTATGAATATTACAATATGTAGGTTTACATATTTTCCAGAAAACATGAAATGTGTCCAAATGTGTGAGTGCACACACTTGGACGTGTGGGGATGCATGTCGGGTCAAGTCGACCCAGATTGCATGGATCTAGGTCCATACAATCGGTGCATACACATGAGTTTTGTGATTATAAAAAAAATAATTCTCTTGTGTAATTACATGGATCTAGGATCCGTGCAACTCAACCCGACCCATGACCCAAACCCACATATAAATAGATTTTTTATTTTGAAACAATAGTCGTGCTTCTCAAGATCCACAACAACATCACCTTTCCTCCTTCAAATCCACATATCACGATATGTTGTGTGATATGGTCGAACTGAAGTGAACCGGGTTTTCTCCCTTAAACTTAACCAAAGTCAAAGTCAACATGCGTCAACAACTTAAAGAAGCGAACAAGTGTTACTTCAGTTAGAGCGAACTGTTCTACGATGTCATTTACGAACTAATTAAGTTTTGAGACATGATGACGAACTGATTAATGATGAAGCGGAGCGAATAGGTTTGATGAACTGATGAATGATGAAGTGGGGTGAACAGGTTTGAATTTAAATGACCGCCATTTTTACGGACCAGTAACCCACTTTCCATATTTATCGGATGATTCCAACTGCTACGTATCACAGGGAATATATAAACTTAAAATGCTCATTTCTTTAATTTTTTTTCATGCACAATTATATTATTAAAACACACATATATACACTTTCACAAAAGAATTGCCTAGCCATTTTTACTGACTTGAGCGTCGGAGTCCCATCGTCGGGAATTTCCCCTCTCCTCCGATGTTTGTTTTGCAGGTATTCGGATCAGAGGTTTCGAGTTTTTGTCTAGAGAAAAAGAGTGTTGGATAGGAGCAACATCAATTGGCGCCGTCTGTGGGAAACATTTGAGCTTTTAAGACGTAGAGATAACAAAAATGGTGAATACCAGAGGATCAAGAAGAAGGACAGAAGTAGGCGGGCCATCAAGAGGACAAGAAGATAACCGGAGTTCTACCTCAGTGGACCCCCCATACCATCACTTTAACATCGGAAGAACTTTCAGATTTGATATCAGCGGCTGTGTAAAAAGCTTTGGGAAAACAGAAAGTTGAGTCACAGCAGGATAATGTTGAGGTTAATGTGGAAAAAGGACAGAAGGATGATAAGTCACAAACAGATGAGAGGGAAAGTCAGTTTGATCACACTCGGGGTCAAAAGCGAGAGCATGACGAACTGTCAGAAAAGATTGATGATCTGAAGAGAGAATTGTGAGAGGTTTAACAGAATATTCGACGGGTTCCAAGGAGTTCAAGAGGAAATTCCTTTTCTGATGGGGTAATGGAGGATGAACTACCGACTTCCTTTCGATCGGTGAATTTTGATTATGATGGCCTACTGATCTATAGGACCATTTGTGCCGATTTGAAAATATTACCCTTTTGCACTGGTAATCAGATGGTATCAAGTGTAGGGTGTTCGCTACTACCCTCACTAAGGCTGCTCAAACATGGTTCAGTCAGTTAAGTGATGGAGTGATTCACGACTTTGAACAATTATCGGATTAGTTCTTACATCAGTTTGCCAGTGCTAGAAGACAGAGACGATCTACCCAGACCTTGTTCGGGGTTAAACAGAAGGTGGAAGAGACGTTGAGGGAGTATGTCAAAAAGTTTACAGCTGCAACTCTGGAAGCTCCTAAGGCTTCAGACGATCTGGTAGTCAATGCCTTTATACAAGGCTTGAGAGAAGACGACCTTCATACCTCCTTGGTTAAGAAGACGCCTAGGAATTTTGACGATTTATTATAGAGAGCTACCAAATACATCAATTTAGAAGAAGCAGTTCAGATTAAGAAAGGTGAGGGCTCTAGCCGATCGAGCAGGTCACATGAGCAAGACCTTGCAAGGAAGAAGGAGATAAGAGAGTCTCGACCGAAGTTCGCACTGCCACCATTGCGAGATACTAGGGTGGTCGGAGATATGATCAGTACACACCATTAACTGTTCCTCCTGGACAAGTGTTGATGGAGATCTGGAACTTGCCCCAAACTGAGATGGCCAGCAATTTGAAGCTCAAATCCCAGGAAACCATCTACCTTTGGAAATGGCAAACTCTGTCGTTTTCATAATAAATACGAGTATGGTACTGATGAATGCTTACATCTGAGGGATGAATTGGAGAGATTGATTAGGGAGAACAAACTCGCTCGGTATGTTCATCGTCACCGACAGGATTATAGAGAACAACAAAATGTTCGAGAGGAGCCAGAAAGAGAAAGAAAACAAGAACGACTTGAATTACCTCCACCACTCCCACCGTGAAACAGGCCTGAAAGGGAGGAAAGACCCACCATACATATGATCATTGGAAGGCCAACAGACGGAGATTCAAATAGAGCTCGCAAAGCAAGACTGAACTCAGTTCGACAAAAAGGAGGTGAAGTCCAAATGATTTTTGATGAAGTGGTGGTGAAGTTTGGAGCTCGTGACAGAGTAGAAATCCAGAGTCCACAGTTCGATGCTATGGTGATTGCGGTCGAGATAGGAGGCTTCAATGTTGAGCGGGTATTTGTTGATACCAGCAGTTCGGTGGATATCATGTTCATGAACTGTTTCAGAAAAATGAGATCGTCAGTTGAGGTAAAATCAGTGGAAACTTCTCTTTATGGTTTTGCAAGAGAAGTTGTGACTGTGTTTAGCAAAGTACAATTGCCTATGGTTTTAGGAGAAGGGGAATGGGGGCAGAATAAAACAATGACTTTCTTGCTGGTGGATGCACCTTCACAATACAATGTGATTTTAGGTCGACCATCTTTGAGTACTTATGCGGCGGTCATCTCGCCTGCACATTTGATGATGAAGTTTCCTGTGGAAAATGAGGAAGGACGGACAGTAGGAGTGGGAGTAGTTCATGGCGACCAACAGACAGCCCGACGTTGCTATGTTGTTGTAGTTCATCATTTAGAGTCTCGAAAGTGCAATACTGTACAAAGAGATGAAGCTGATCGAGAAAGGGACCATAGTCGGAAAAAAGGGAGAGAAGCAAACATAGCTGAATTCGAAGAAGGGGAGCTGATGAGTATTGAGTTAATTCCAGAGCAGCCTGGACATTTAGTTCATCTCGGCGGTCATTTATTCGAGCAAACCTAAAGTGAGATAATAAGAGTTCTGAAGGAAAATGTGGATCTATTCGCATGGAGACCGGAATATATGAAGGGTATAAACCCAGATGTAGCAGTTCACAAATTGAATATTAAGCCGAAAGCTCAACCGGTTAAGCAGAAGTTGAGGCACTTTGGAAATCAGCAGAATGAAATCATAGAAAGGGAGGTTGAAAAGTTGTTGGAGATAGGGCACATTGAGAAGATCCAGTACCCTCAGTGGTTGGCTAATGTGGTGTTGGTACCTAAACCCGGAAATAAGTGGTGGATGTGTATCGATTTCCGGGATCTAAACAAAGCTTGTCCTAAAGATCATTACCCACTCCCCCGAATTGATAAGTTGGTGGATTCGACTGCTGGTTGTGAACTACTTAGTATGATGGATGTTGCACAAGGATATCATCAGATTTTGTTGCATCCAGAAGAGAGACCCAACGTCGCTTTCATCACTTCATCAGGAACATATTGTTATACAGTGATGCCGTATGGCCTAAAAAATGCAGGAGCTACTTATCAGAGGATGGTGGACAAGATGTTCAAGAACCAGTTAGGTCGGAACATGGAGGCCTATGTGGATGATATGTTAGTGAAAAGTATCCAAGCGAACACTCATGCAGCTGATTTGATGGAAACCATGGCAACAATTCGAAGGCACGAAATGCGTTTAAATCCAGCTAAGTTTTTATTCGGAGTGAAAGCAGGAAAGTTCCTGGGATATATGGTTACAGAGAGAAATAAAAGTCAACCCCATCAAAATCCAAGCTGTACAAGAGATGTCCCATCCTCGAACTATAAAAGAGGTACAAATTCTAGCTAGTCGTATTGTTGCTCTGAGCAGGTTTATATCAAAGCTAGCAGATAGAGGTTTGCCTTTCTTCAAAACTCAAAGAAAAAATGGCCAGTTCGGTTGGAATGAACAATATCAGAAGACATTTGAAGACTTGAAAACTTTCATCTCTTCGCTTCCTTTATTGAAGCAACCGATTCAAGGAGGCCTATTGATAGTATACTTAGCGACTGGTGAAGAATCAATTAGTTCGGTTCTTGTGTGGGAAGAAGGTAGGGATCAGTTCCCTGTGTATTTTATCAGCAAAGTTTTTCAAGGAGCCGAAGCACGTTATACTGAGATTGAAAAGGTGGCTTATACATTAGTTACTGCGGTAAGGAGATTGCGGCCATATTTTTTGGGGTATGCAATAACAGTACGAACTGACCATCCACTAAGCGTTGTTCTGGGAAAACCTGATGCATCAGGAAGGTTAGTCAAATGGGCTGTCGAATTGGGTCAATTTGACATCAAGTATGAACCTCGAACAACCGTTAAAGGTCAAACCTTGGCAGACTTTATTCAAGAGATGACCAGAGTGCAAGAAAAGAAAGAATGAGAACTATTTGTAGATGGATCTTCATCTCGTCAAGGATCCGGAGCTGGGATATTGTTAATTAGCCCGGAAAAAGATGAGTTACAGTTCGCCATAAAATTCTTATTTAAAGCATCTAATAATGAAGCAGAGTATGAAGGTTTTTTTGCAGGGTTTAAAGATAGCCGAACAGGTAGGAGCTCGCCATTTAACAGTCAAGTCGGACTCGCAATTGGTAACCCAACAACTTCAAAACCAATGTGAAGTTAAGGAGGATCGCATGATTTCTTATGTGGAAAAAATCAAAGATATGGAAAGCAGGTTTGAGAAGCTTCAGATCGAACAGATTCCCAGAAGTGCAAATCAGAAAGCAGATTTTCTATCAAAAATAGGCAGTTCGCTAAAAGACTGTTCTCAACGAAGTATAACTATTATGGGTGTGGGAAGAGAAAATGAGGTGATGAACATAGACAAGGCAGAGTCTGACTGGAGAACTCCTTTTTTATATTTTTTGGAAGATAAAAGAGAAGGGACAATACAGGAATTGAAAAGATTGGAAAGACAAGTTCGGTTCTATTATATTCTCGATGGATTTTTGTATAGAAAAACCTTTCTGCCAATAGATGCAAGGTGTTTATCTTAAGAGGAAGGGATTAAGGTTCTAAGAGACGCTCATGAGGGAGGATGCGCCGAACACGCGGGGGCAAGAGCTTTAGCTCGAAATGTAGTGCGAGCTGGTTTCTTTTAGCCCACAATGAAGAAGGATGTTGAGGAAGTAGTTAGAAAGTGTGAGTCTTGCCAGAAGTATGGGTGGCGGATTCACACACCAGCTACTGATATGCTAACTATCTGTTCACCTTGTCCTTTTGCCAGATGGGGGATTGATATTGTTGGTCCATTTGTTAAAATTAGAGGGAGTAAATAATTCTTGGTAGTAGCAGTGGACTATTTCACTAAATGGGTTGAAGTCGAACCTTTAGTCAAAATATGGAGGCTGATATGATCAATTTTGTTTGGAAGAATATTTGTTGCAGATTTGGCTTGCCGAGGATCTTGGTATCAGATAATGGAGCTCAATTCCGGGGAAAGAAGATTACCGAATGGTGCAAGAAGATGAAAATTTTACAAGTATTCACAGCTGTTGCTCATCCCCAAGTAAATGGGCAGGTCAAAATGGTGAATCGGATCATATTAGATGGACTTAAAAAGCGGCTTGAGTCTGAGAAGTCGAATTGGGTAGATGAATTACCATCAGTGTTGTGGGCTTATCGAACAACATCTAGGTCTACAACGGGGGAGAGCCCCTTCAGTCTGGCGTTCGGAATGGAAGCAGTAGTCCCAACAGAAATCCAAGGAGAAGCTTTAAGGATTACCAGTTTTGAACCTCAAGAGAATGAGGAGTTGGTCAAAACTGACTTGATGTTTTTACATGAACTGAGGGATGAGGCTAGAGTTCGTCATGAACTCTACAAGAGGCGCATTCAAGCAGCGTTCCACAAGAAGGTTCGGAAGAGGGAGTTCCAAGTGGGAGATATGGTGTTGAGGCAATCAGATGCCTTGGTTGAAATTGGGAAGTTGGATGCTACTTGGGAAGGACCGTATGTTGTCTCAAGAATTCTTCCAGGAGGATCTTACGAGCTGATAGATAAAGATGGAAAGATGTTGCCAAGACCATGACATGTGAGTCATCTAAAGAAATTCTATACTTGAAGTGCCACACTTCTGTATGTTGCTTGCTATTTTTTTCAATTTCCCTTGCCTTAATAAAATGAGAAATATTTACTCTCCGTGGACGTAGGCTAATTTAGCCGAACCACCTTAAATTGTTGTGTCTTTTCTTTTCTGTTTGATTTCATATGATTGCTATTATGTTTGATGATTAAACGAATTGAAAAATTCCCTCAGAATGTCCTGATTAAGCGAACTGAAGCATTCCCTCGGAATGTCCTGATTAAGCGAACTGAAACATTCTCTCGGAATGTCCTGATTAAGCGAACTGAAACATTCCCTCGGAATGTCCTGGTTAAGTGAACTGAAACATTCCCTCAGAATGTTCGGATTAAGTGAACTACAGTCGAATTTACTTTCTTGAGGAGTTTTGATCGAATACAGGTTGTTCACTTTCTTTGAAGGGATATCATTCTAGATATACTTATACGGATTAATTGCTTGTGATGATTGAAACTAACATTTCTTTTAAGTTTTTTGGGTTATGAAGATGAATTTTTATGTCGAGAACATCGATTATGAATTACTTATGGTGATTGTCAAATTGAAGACGGATAATATTCAAAATTCTAGAAAGATAGTTACAAAAAAGGAGAATATGTAGTGTTTTCCAAAAAGACATAACAAAATTGCATTAAGTACGATCAGATGGTTCTTCGGAGAGAGCTAGATGAGAAGGAGGATTAGCAGATGAGGTTGGCGGTATAGGATCGAACATCTCCTCGGGCAGATCTGCAACCAAACTCGAATTCGTCTCTCCGAACTGAGGAGGATTCGAGCTAGTACTTAGACGCTTGGGGAGAACTTCCAAGATTGCTTGCTTCAAATATCCTGCCCACCATTCCGCATTAACGACCTCGCTTGGATCTTCCTGCCAACCGGGAGGAGTAGGGAATGACTGCCTTAACTTTTTACCTAGAGAAGAGAGGCGGAACTGAAATTGAGATTCTGGCAACACTTGACCAGTTTCTTTCTGATATTGTTGTAAGGCATTCGTCACCTGCTCTTGGCATAATCGAACTCCTTCTTGGAAGTAGGCCTCGGCCATAGGAGCAGCCTTCGAGAGGAAGATGACAGAGTTCCAGATCTGATGGAAAATTCTTTCGCGGTAGACTTCCGTTATCAATTCCATCTTTGAGCTCCAAGAAAATTGATGATAGCTTTCATTCACTCCAGTTGATAGTCTTCCATCTTCATGTCTTCACCAAATTGAGCCCTCAACTTCCTCTTCTGCTCTAGCTCTTCTCGCAGCTTCCGGTTCTCCACTTCTATCGCAAGAAGAGCTGTCTGCTTCTCTATAGTGAACTTCTCCTTCGTTAACATAAGTTCTTCTTTCTTGGATACTTCTGATCGAGCCACAGCCAGCTCGAATTCATGTTGTTTTAGTTGTGCAGATAAAGTTTTGGCTTTGCCAGTATAAGTTGTTAGGTCGTTCTCCAGAGTTTTCTTCTCATCCATCACCTCCTGCAGCCAGTGATAATGTTTTTGCACTTAAGCTCGCTGGCGAAGAGCCTTCTTGGCAAAACCTTCAAAGAATTTCCTCGCGTTCACCAGGCGAGTGAGGTTCATCCTCAATTCATTTTCCTCAAAATCCTCTTCCTCCTCTGTAGCTTTTTCACTCTGAACCACCACCTCTCCCGGAGCTTCCGAACTAACCCTGGGCTCTTCAGCAGTCTTTCATTTTTTACCCATGGTTTTTTATGATGTAGAGGACCCTCTGTTCCTTTTCGGGAAGGAGGTAGTAGTTTCCACTGTTTCCCCTTCAATCTCCTCGGTCAGATTGATAGGTTCAGATATATAAGTAGTAAACAGAGGTGAACTGGGTTGGACTTCAATGGTCGGCAGCGTGTTGATGATGGGGGAATGGGATAAGGCAGGTCCCGAACTCTCAGGAAGAGCGCCTCTTTTTTCTTAGATTATATTTTCAGTCGAGCCGGGTGTTTTGGTAGCTAGCTCGACGAGGCATTTTTCTTCTGCTTGTTTGAAGGCTGCAGCTAGTGCAGTATCCACTCCATACTGAGAAGGTGATAAGGGAGATCATTCTTCGTCAGAGGCCTCATCCATGAAACTGAAGAATTGATTCATTATATCTTCTGCAAGAAGGAATGATTTGAATAAGACACAATTCGACAGAATAAGTTCGAAGTAATATAAGAAATAACGAGAACTAAAACAACCTAGGTTGAATCTGAAGGGAACTTCGCTGTTCGAATAGAACTCCCAGAATGATAGCAGTGCTTCACAAGAGCTCAACCTTACTATATCGAACAACCCCTTGTCAAATATTTTATTTAGAAGACTGATCTGGTAATCTATTTTGGGGGGAGGTTCTGTTCGAGCAGAAGTTTGAGCCCAATGGGGCGAACAGAAAGGTCGGTTCGTTGGTTCACGGATAAAAAATAATACTTTTTCCAGGAACTGATTTTGTCGTCCTCAGAAGATAAAAAAGAAGCTCGTCTCTCACCACTATGAGGACTTAAATAAAAACGAAAAGGGTTTATATTCTTCAGAACAAAACAAGATCGGAATCGCTCGAATGTGGGTTCGACTCCTATCCATTTACATACCATATAGAAAGAAACTATATAGCTGATGGAGTTTGGGTGGAGTTGGTTCGGACATACCCCAAGGGCCGAACCAATTTCCAAGAAAAACTGATGAATTGGGGAAACTAGGGTTACATGTTTCAAAAACCATGTTTGGTGACCGGGGGAGCCCGATGTGGTCGATTTTCCGGACTTGGAATCACTACAGAGTAGCCCCCACCATGATTGAACTTAAAAGTATGGTATGAGTTTGGGTAACTTTAGTGGAAGAGAATACGTTATCTATTGTTTTTCATCTAGATTTCTTGGAAAATTTAGAAGGTTCCAGACGGTTTAAAGAAGAAGGTTTGGGATTTTCAGGTCTAGAATCACGGTGGAGGGGAAATTGATCAAAACCCTCTTCTGACTCACTTTTATTTCTAAGATGAATTAGAGAATCGGAAGACGCCATTTGAAATGTAATGAGAAAGAGGAAGAAGATGGTACCTAAGTTTGGAGAATTCTAGAGTTTGGAGAAGAAAATGCCTTGCTGATAAGGGTTTACAGTGAATTTTTACAGAAGGGTTTTATGGGGGATGGAGGTGATATATATATGAGGAAGACGACGCTTGATTTTGGGGGGAAAAGTTGAAAAATCGCATTTTTTCGACCATCGAATGCGGTGAAATCAGACGATGTGAGATGAAGAGACACTCGGTGGGAAATGCACTCTGCCACATGTCGCATAGATGGGACAAAGGTGATTGAAAGGATGTTTCACCTCAAAAAGGAGCGTTAGGTGTTCGGCAAACGTATCTAGCGAACTGCACTAATGCGTGTAAACACGCACTTCGAAGGAGGGGAGTACTTGATATGGTCGAACTAAAGTGAACCGGGTTTTCTCCCTTAAACTGAACCAAAGTCAAAGTCAACATGCGTCAACAACTTAAAGAAGCGAATAAGGGTTACTTCAGTTAGAGCGAACTGTTCTACGATTTCATTTGCGAACTAATTAAGTTTTGAGACATGATGACGAACTGATTAATGATGAAGCAGAGCGAACATGTTTGACAAACTAATGAATGATGAAGTGGGGCGAACAGGTTTGAATTTAAATGATCGTCATGTTTGCGGACCAGTCGTCCACTTCCCATATTTATCGGATGATTCCAACTACCACGTATCACAGGGAATATATAAACTTATAATGCTCATTTCTTTAATTTTTTTTCATGCACAATTATATTGTTAAAACACACATATATACACTTTCACAAAAGAATTGCCTAGCCATTTTTATTGACTTGAGCGTTGGAGTCCCATCACCGGGAATTCCCCCTAGTGTTTGTTTTGCAGGTATTCGGATCAGAGGTTTCGAGTTTTTGTCTAGAGAAGAAGAGTGTTAGATCGGAGCAACATCATTGTGGAAAACTTATCCAGATCCACAACATTCCTTCTCTTCCTCTTCTTCAAATTGTGATATGCTTATCGTCTACAACGGTTCATTCTTATCTTCTTAATGACAATTCATTCTCTTCTTCTCCTCTTATTCACAACACACATTTCTCTTTTTCTTATTCTTCTTCTTTTACATCTTCTTCCTCACGACTCTATATTTTGTTACAAATATTTTATGGATTAAAATCAATTATTTTATCAAGATTAAACATGATAATAATTTGCTGGAAAATTGAGGAAATATGGATTGTATAATATAAATGTAATAAATCCCATGATTATATGAAAATTGAAGTTAATAGGTATACTAGATATATGATACATCAGCAGAATGTGCCCATAGTGGGTAGGATAACAGAACTGTAGACATATTACATAAAGGTAAGAGTTGTAATACATAAATGTATTATCTCATTTTACTAAAATAGAACATAAATGTATTACTAATAGTGGGTAAAAGTAATAACCGCATAACGTAAAGATACTAGTGCATTTACTTAAAGATATTACCTCATTATACTAAAAAAATATAACACCCTAGATAATTAAATAAGGTGTAATGTTATATATATTATGTTTATTAATTAATTATGTATAAATAATTAAGCAATTAAGAAAATAATTCATTAGGATGGCTAGTCATCACACCCTTCCTGCCACCTACAAACCATTTCTCTCTCTCTCCAAGATTTTGACACCCAGCTGGTGAGAAGTCACGCCAAAGTGGGAAAAGAAAGAGGGAAATAAAAAAAAAGCAAGAAAGGAAAGGGCAGCAAGGTTGGGCACGCAGACGGGCGTGCAGGCGGGCACTAGGGGACGCAGGTGGGATTGTTGGGAGTCGGGCACGCCGTGTCTAGTAGGCGTTTGTGTGGACACATCGGGAAGACACGCCGTGTCTGGTGGGCGTTTGTGTGGGCGCACCGGGAGGGCATGCCGTGTCGAGCGTGGGGTGGGCACAGTGTGCAGCGCCAGGTGCAGTGCCAGGAGGGCACGGTATGCAGCGCCGTGTGGGCACGCCGGGAGGGCGCGCCGTGTTCTGGTGTTGAGTTTGAGCTGCTGGCGACGTGTCGTCACCGGCCACGACGAGACGATGGAGACGCCGATCGAGGATCCCACTAGTTTCCTAAACCCGTAACAGCTTTTTCGAGACGTTATCCAGTTGAGGTGAGGGTAACTTAAAAAAACAGGGTAATAGAAAACAAAGCATCGTCGAGAGAAAGAAAATATCTGGGGAGTTCTATAGGAAAATTTGAAGCTTATACAATCAAAATCTTTTGAATTTCAGATAAGTAGAAATTTATTATAACTGCAAAGCATAAAATAGTATTTTGTGAATTATTTGTGTTAATTGATGATATATGTATACTACGTGTTTTATGAGATTTGATTTATTGTTCAGTGGTTATCGTAAAATAAATGAACCTGCGAATTCAATAATTATTATGAAATAAATTTGATAGTTCAATGGTTATAATGGAATGAAGTTATGAGTCCTATCAAGTGATGTGTTTTGACAACAAGGGGATGAAACTGTACTTTTAGGTCATATTTATGTTGGGCAAGGTGGTGTTGTGTGCACAAAATTGGTGTTGTGTGCGCAAGTTTGGTGTTGTGTGCACAAAATTGGCGTTGTATGTACAAGGTGGTGCTCTGTGCATAAAATTGACGCTGTGTGCGCAAGGTGGGTATTGTGTGCACAAAATTGGCGCTGTGTGCGCAAGGTGGTGTTGTGTGCACAAAATTGGCGCTGTGTGCGCAAGGTGGTGTTGTGTGCACAAAATTGGTGTTGTGTGCACGAGGTGGGTGTTGTGTGTACAAAATATTTTAGAAATGAATTAGTTGAGTCTTTGAGTGGGAAATTAGAAATAAAATAGGTGATACGAGAAGTGGATCCAAGGGAAGGAGTTGTAAAGAACCATACTATCATGCATAATTTCTGCTTACTGAGATTTATCTCACGTAATTTATGCTTTATAGGTAACCACGTTGATGTATAACGTTATGGACACATTTGGCAAGCTGTGGAGCTCCTGTAGAATTTTGAGTACTCATGTACATAGATGACGACCTGTTGGGCATGAGTGTAGTTTATGCTACTTTTGCTTTTAAATGTTAAGTCTCGTTTGGACATGTTCTGTATTATATAATATGATGCGTACTAATGGGTTAACATGAAAATTTGTTCGTGAGTTGCTGATTTGTTGAAACTTCTTTTATATGAATGTGAACAGAGTAGCTTTGGGATATGAGGTAATATTATGTTATCAAAAGAAAAATAATAATAAATAGTAGGTTTTTAGATTGTTTTATATTTAAAATTCGTTTTATGTGCGGTTGAGTAAGTGTGGTCATGACAAAAAATGTTATTACTTTAATGAAATATATTAATTGTATCACATAAAGGTATTAGTTTTATTGTATAAATGTATGTATTGTATCACATAAAGACATTACCTCATTTTACAGAAATATAATATAAAGGTAGTATTTATATCATGTAAATGTATTAACCATATAACATAAAGGTATTACTACTTATACTTAAAGGTATTACTACATTTATTTAAGGGTACTACCTTATTTACTGATGTAACGTTAATGTTGTATTAATATAATTAAAGGGTCTGAGACACATAACTAAAATGTATGAATCACACAACTAAAAATGTATGCATATTTCACAGAATTGAGAAGATGTGTGCATGAACATAGAGGCACATGAAGGCACGTGAATGCTTCTGGTGGCGCGTGAAAACGGGTCGGGTGTGTTGCATGGACACTAGATACATGCTCTAGTTGGAAGTTTTTGTGTTATAAAAATATTTTCCACCCATAAATATAAGGAAATATCATTTTTAACTACTTTCTATATTTTGGACACAAAATATGACTAAAAAATAAAATAAAGAAACATGTATTTATCCACTTTTTAGGAATATTTGGCCTTTTAAATAAGAACGGACTAAAAAGATGAGTTTTTATGATAGTTTGCTAGAAAAGATATAAGTCATTATATAAGAGTGAAATTTATAACAATTATTATTCCAATAATTATTCACAGAGTTATTACTTTGATTAAATATAGTTATTTTATATATTTATCACTATTATTTCTAGATTTTAACTATTAACCATGTTTTGTATAATAGTATTGATGATATATAATGAATTCATCACCATCTTTGCAAATTTACGTGACTTATTAGAAAATAAGGGTGGTACACACTGGTGGAAAGTGTATAATCTAGTTATATATATATATATATATATATATATATCCTCGTTTTGAAAATTTGGATAAAAAATAAATGGTTTCCTTTATAAGTATCACACACCCATGATTTTGAAGAGAAAACCAACCAAACAAAGCATAACTTCTTTCATGGTTGTAATTAGTGAATCATGGATGGCGAATATAGAGTTTGAAAGTAGTTAATATTCTCTTTGAGATTAATATTTGTTAAATACACAATTTTTTATTTTTTATTTTTTATAATTTAATGTGATGTAATCTCGATTCCAAGTAGCCAATATTATTAATTTTAAAAACCTCATATGACACAGCCTGAAATATATATTGGTTAGAATTTAAAATTTATATTTTATTTAAACAATATATAAGTGATTATGTTTGAAATTTATTGTAGTACATGACATCAATTTGATAGAGATGAGTTCCTTATAAATAAATCTGAAATTTGTTATAATATTATTTAGATGATTTGATAGTAGTTAGTCTCAGCTTAGATATTTAATTGAAAAAAATGATTGATTTGAACATAGATATAAATAAAAATAGGTAAAAAAAAAAAGATTTTAGTGTTTAATATAATGAAATGTTGGAAATTTTGATTTGGAGAAAACAACAAACCTCCCCTTAATATTTCCCCTAAAAAATTCGAAAGCGTCAACAACAGAAATAATAATTACAAATGTGGAAGAGCTCTAATTATTGATTGGATCGATTTTTTTCTCAAAATATAAATATTAAAATCACGCTAAATTCTGGAATCTTGGCAGACAATATAAGATTAAAATAATATATAACAACGGCCAACCCAATTCCACGTACACAACATGGTCAATATAGATGACCGCAGAGTATAAAACCCCTCATAAAATCCAAGTCAAAATCAATGCAAAAATCATGTATTTTTTTTTCCTTTGGGTTGCAGATAAGATGTGGAACTAAAACCTAAAACGTTGTTTGGATTTAGAAATTGAGTAGCTTTCTGACCATTTCACGGATCTCATTTTGAATTCAGTCGAACATAATAAATTATTTAATACTTTTATATGTATTAGGTAATATTTTTCTATATATCACATAATATTTTTGTATTATATTAGGTATATAATACAAAAGTATTACCTGATGAGCCACTCTCTTGTGCAATAGGTGCATGAATCTTAGATTCATGCACTCGGGTCGGGTCGGGCCGAATCCAACCCAGATCCGCACATTTTCTTCTTCTTTTTTCGAGCATTTTTTTTTTGGCCCTGACCTTTATGTTGTGTTAGTTATACCTTTATATTATATTAGTCATACATTTATGTTATATTAGTGATACCCTTATTTCCAGATTTCATATTTTTATGTAATACTTTAACCCTAAACCCTAATTTTTGTACAGTAAACCCTAATTTGGCACAAGTTGTAGATATTTACATTTATGTGATATTACCCATACATTTATATGAGATTATTTATATATTTATATCAACATAAACATACATTTATGTAATATATATAAATATATGACTAACATAACTAAAGGTATGACTAACATAACTAAAGATATGTCAAATATAACTAAAATGTATGAAAGGTATTAATATGTCTGTCTAAAAAAAATGCTAAGGTACAACAAGTCTTACAAAATGTATGTCTAACATAACTAAAAGGTATGTCTAACACTACTAAAATGTATACTTAACATAACACTAAAGGTATGACTAACATAATTAAAAGGTATGTCTAACACAACTAAAAAGTTTAGTTAACATAACATAAAAGGTATGTCTAACATAACTAAAAGGTATGCCTAACACTACTAAAATGTATGCTTAACATAACATAAAGGTCAGACACCTGGGAGCATGTTTGGGCGGATTTTGTCCGCGACCTAGAGGCGCGTATATGCACGTGACGGGTTGATCCGACCCGAGTGCACGGATGTAGGGTCCATGCACCAGTTGTATGAAAGTTTTTGTCTTACCTGATATATAAAAAAATATTATCTAATGCACACAAAAGTATTACATGTTGTACAACTTACATGTGATGGAGAAGAGCGCATGGGGCGACGCTTGGGGAGGATCCGTGCGTTTTTAATAACCCGACCCGACCAAATTCGGTTCATGTATCCTATAATACAAAAATATTACCTAATATACAGAAAAATATTACCTAATACATATAAATGTATTACATATTTTCTTATAATTTAAGCAAGGCCAAAATGCATCATATAATACAAAAATATTACCTAATATATAAAAAAAATATATACAAAAGTATTACATAATTTTTTATATCCAATCTAACACGACCTGTCTCACAGAATGAGATTCGTAAGACAGTCTCCCCAAAGACTTTGCCTTAGAAATTATCTAAAGTTGAAATCATGTTACTCATTTTGTAGATGCTATATTTTTTTTAAATTTAAATATACTAATAATTATATATGTAAATCAACAATAAATCTATATTTAATATATGATTTGTAACATTGAATTGCCTTGCGTTTCTTGTGCGAAAATTAGAGGTGCTCAGATGATTTAAACCATCGATATCGGTTCGAAAAATCGTTAAGGACCAAATCGAAATCGAACCGTGGGGATTTTTATTTTGGTTTTGGTTCGAATCTCCTGTTTGGTAGTTTCATTAATTTTACATTTTTAAAATTTTTAAAATTAAATTTTCATATGAATACTACAATTATTCATATATTGCAAAATAAAATTTTTGTTTGAGTTAATAATTTGATATAAATTAAAAATTAAAACTTACATTTACAATTTACATTAAATACACATTACAACTTACAAGTTACAACTTAAAAAACTAGAAATTACAATTTATATACAACAAAATACAAACCATTAACCTAAAAAAATACAACTTATAATAAAATTAAAAATAATAATCAATACAATTTAAAATTAAAAAGCAAAATTACTTAAATACATAATATTATTTTTATATAATATAAAATTAAAAAAAAAATACTGTTGATTTCTCAATTTGAAAATATCTCAAAACCAAAACTAAACTACCTAACCAATTTCAATTTAAATGTGGACCATGGTTTGATTGTGAATTTGTGAACAGGATGGACACCTCTAAGCTAAAACTACTCAAACGTGAGCTGCAAACATGTGAAGGTGATGACGTGGCACCACAGAAAATCATAGAACCCTTTCCTGGCTCCAAAAAATCTCAGGCAAATCAAAAGAGGGTAACCTCAAAATAATATTTAAAAAATATATATATTAAAATTGTAAAAGACAAAATATATAAAAAAGAAATGGGAAAAAGTTACAGTGGCAACACAGCCCAAGTTGCTTGGAAACTCGATAGGTCAGAAAAACCAAATGAAAAGCACTCAACAGCCGCCTCCTTTAACCCTTCCTCTGTTTCATACTTCTTTTCTTTCTTTATTATTTCCTTAAACAATTATGTGAAGTTTCAATCTTGTTTATGCCCTTCTTCGCTCTGTATTGAAATACTTGTCTAATTTTTGTGGGTTCGTGGAGAACACCATTTTTAGGTACTTATTCTCATTCTTTGACTTTTTTGCTTTCTATGAAACGTTACTTTTAGCTGCTCTTGAGTTTTAATGGTGTTGCACTTGCTATGAGTGTTTTATGATGTTCTGTAATGTGGGTTGTTGTTGGTTTTGATTGTTTTCTTATTGTTTTGGTTCATCGTGTATTAATGTTGTGATATATATGCGTTTTTGAAGCAGAAGTTGTCCTTTTGTTTTAGGTGGGTTGTGATTTTTAATGTTTTTGGGATGGGGTTGTTCTTTGTTTTGGTTAGATTCGGTGGAGATATTGTAACTTTGGTATAAATTTTGCTTTCTTTTTGAGGTTTGGATATTAGTTTGTGCAAATCATGATTTTGTTAAACACTTTCTGGTTACTGAATCTAAATCCACTTTGTGAATTCTATTGCATGTTTTTGTATAGTCAAAGTGCCAAGTTTCAAAGCTTTGCCTTTTGCGTCTTTAACTGTTAGTTCTTGGAGTAGTTTAGTTTTGATTTGGTTTTGCTAAATGATTGTAGTTTGAAATAGTGAAGGTGTATCTTGATAGAAACACTTAAGTGCTGTCCTGATTTTGGCGAACCCTTTTCTTTTCCCTTGATCTTCTGCAGTGTATGGATACATAGTTTAAATTATGAATTTCTTCCATTCTTGGTGGATTATGATGCAATTTGTTCATACTAGGTAGGATAAATTGCCATGATTTCTTATGCATGTGTAATTCAGACTCTATGGTCGTAACTGTTTGTATACCACTAGAATTACTTTTATGATACTGACCACAGTTCATAAGTTCATTTCTATGTTATAATTCCCCTGGCCTCCCTTTTCGTGGTAGTAGATGCTCAGGGGTTGTTCTTTTTACTTTAGTGCTTTCAGCGTACTTTTTCTTCTATTGATTGTCAGAAGTGTGTCCGTAGTTAGTAGAGATCATGCAGTTATTCTCTTCATGGCAGATTATGATGCATTTCTACTTACATCTGTTACTTGGTAGGATAAAATGCCACTAATTCTTATTTATGTCTATTTTGATATTGTTTATATCCTAATCCTTCTCTTTTGACCACTGATTCTACAGACGATGTTACGATCAAAGCATCTGGGCACTCTATCCCAGTCTGCCAGATCCTTTTTCCTGAATGGGCCACGATGTAGTGCAGGTGATGGAAGTTCATGCACTTGCTCCTCAGAAGACGAGAGTTGTATCTCTAGAAGACCTCTGAGATCAAATGTGCAACAATTGCAATTGCAATTGTTATCAAAAGCATCTGTAGGAGTTGGTTCACCGGCTTCTGTTGATTCAGTAAAAGAATTGAATACTAAAAAAACGGAGAATGGTTCTCTGGCACAAGGAATAGCTGCATCCCACACGTTGAACAGAGCACACTCTATTAGTTATGCAGATGATGTTGACGCAAAGGATATGATTCATTCATCGCCTCCTTTAGCAGATCAGTTTGTTAAGGCAGGAATGGCAGCAGTTGGTCTCCTATCGGACTTGGTTAACTATAGAATCCCAATGACAGATGGGAGTGCGATGCGATCCTCATCCTCGAACTCTATGATTGATCGTACAAAGCCAGCTTGTAGTATTCGGTCCACTGATAACAAAACCTCAAGAAAAGAAAAGGTGTCTATAAAACCCTCTTCTGAGCCAATTTCTGGGTCGAACTTCACAGATGTCTCTGGTGGTGCAAAAGGCAGAAGTGATAGATCAGGTTCTTTAAAAGGGGCAGCAAATGAGTCGAATAATGTATCAAGAAATTTTGTAGAAACTCGTGGACTCTCCTCAGAGGCCCGTGATAAGAAAAGGTCTGTTCCTCAAAGATCAAAGGCTTATTCGAACCGTTTCATTCCAAACACACATCAGTCAGAAGGGAAGTTGAGCGATAACAGTTCAGAAGGGTTTAGCAGGGCAATGCGACAGACAAAAGTAATTACGGGGGCAGCTCCGATGGCTAGGAATTATATGAGTTGTAGTTCTGTTGTGGAAAGTGTCTCTCGCATTTTGCATCAGTTGAAATGGTGCTCTGCTACTGAAGAGGCTCTTGGAAAGCTGAACTGCTCACTGGACGCCTACCATGCTAATCAAATTCTTAAGCAGCTTCA
The DNA here is from genome assembly GCA_954870855.1 of Scutellaria minor. Classification (NCBI taxonomy): domain Eukaryota; kingdom Viridiplantae; phylum Streptophyta; class Magnoliopsida; order Lamiales; family Lamiaceae; genus Scutellaria; species Scutellaria minor. The sequence continues at coordinate 10,035,200 of OX940737.1, forward strand.
AGATTATACGGTGGCTCTTGGGTTTTTCTACTGGTTGAAGCGAAAACCGGGGTTCAAGCATGATGGACATACTTATACCACCATGGTTGGAATCCTTGGTCGTGCAAGGCAGTTTAGAGCCATCAACAAACTTCTCGATCAGATGGTCAGTGATGGATGCGAGCCAAATATTGTTACCTATAATCGTCTTATTCACAGTTATGGCAGAGCTAATTATTTGAATGAAGCCATGGGAGTTTTCAATCAGATGCAGAAGGTAGGCTGTGAGCCTGATCGCGTGACTTACTGTACACTTATTGACATCCATGCTAAATCCGGGTATCTTGATGTTGCGATCGATATGTATCAGAGGATGCAAGAAGCTGGGCTTTCACCTGACACTTTCACTTACAGTGTAATCATTAATTGCCTTGGGAAGGCTGGGCATTTGGCTGCGGCCCACAAGCTATTTTGTGAGATGGTTAATCAGGGCTGTGTTCCTAACCTTGTGACATATAACATAATGATTGCTTTGCATGCGAAGGCTAGGAATTACCAGAGCTCTTTGCAGCTGTACCATGACATGCAGACAGCTGGATTTGAGCCCGATAAAGTCACTTACAGTATTGTCATGGAGGTTCTTGGCCACTGTGGCTATCTGGATGAAGCTGAGGCTGTTTTCACGGAGATGAAAAGAAAGAATTGGATCCCCGATGAGCCCGTTTATGGTCTTCTTGTAGATTTGTGGGGTAAGGCCGGCAATGTGGAGAAGGCTTGGGAGTGGTATCGATCAATGCTTAGTGCAGGTCTATGCCCTAATGTCCCCACTTGCAATTCTTTGCTTAGTGCTTTCCTCAGGGTACACCGTCTAGGTGATGCATACGACTTGCTTCAAAGCATGCTCCGATTAGGCCTAAACCCTTCTCTTCAGACTTACACCCTGCTTCTCAGTTGCTGTACAGATGCCCAAACACCATTCGACATGTCGTTCTGTTGTGAGCTGATGACCGTATCTGGCCACCCGGCCCACACATTCTTGCTCTCAATGCCCACTCCGGGCCCTGATGGGCAGAACGTTCGTGACCATGTGAGCAACTTTCTTGATATGATGCATAGTGAAGACAGGGAAAGTAAACGGGGACTTGTGGATGCAGTGATCGATTTCTTCCACAAAACGGGCCTTAAGGAGGAGGCTGGATCGGTGTGGGAGGTAGCTGCACAGAAAAACGTCTACCCTGATGCAGTGAGGCAGAAGAGTTCCTGCTATTGGCTCATAAACCTACACGTTATGTCCGATGGAACTGCAGTGACAGCTCTATCAAGAACCCTAGCTTGGTTTCGCAGGGAAATGCTCGTCTCAGGGATCTGCCCGACCCGTATAGATATTGTGACGGGTTGGGGCAGGCGGAGCCGGGTCACTGGAGCGTCTCTAGTGAGAGAGGCCGTGCAAGAACTGCTAAAGATGTTCCGTTTTCCGTTCTTTACGGAGAACGGTAACTCGGGGTGTTTTGTCGGTTGTGGAGAGCCTCTCAACCGATGGTTGCTTCAGTCCTACGTGGAACGGATGCATTTGCTCTAGTTTAAGTCGAGGAGGATTCGTGTTATAGCCAGTTTTGTTTATCCTTGGGTCGTAGCATGTATTTAACTTGATTTTGTGTTAGCTATATAAGTTGAATAGTTTTAGCCTACTTAACCTGATCGAGCATATCCTGCCAGCTTTAATTTTAATTGTGTTTGTTTTATTCTTCTTCTGATTGCTCTTTTCTTGGCTCTCTTTTGATTCTTGATTGGGGTTTTACGATGCTGTCAGCTTCTAATTTTGCTATACTGTGTACATGAATTTTTCAACTGCAGGTTCTTGTAATTAGTGCCTCTTCATTTTTCAGAGAGAGAGAGAGAGATTGATTTTTTATTTTTTCGTATGGGGCTATTTACACCACCATTTTTTCTTAATTACCAAGGTTATTGACTCATTCCCACAAGCCACATCAAATGATGATTTCCTCTGCAATTGAAATCAGTCACATCTTTGTTCGATCGAGATTGGTTTTTCTCTATTGTTGAAATTAATCATATATATCTTCGTTCGGTTAAGATTGGTCAAACATTTTTTAGATGTTCGCCTTGTTAGAAGTGAACATCATTGAAATCTTCGAATATCAAATTTGTGAATTCTTGTGGCCTTGGCAAGAAGGGTTAGAAGGTGAAGAAGTCTATTGCAGAAACATTAAAACAAATATCTGAGGTGGGGTGGGGATGAATGGATAGATGTTTTAGAAATGTAGGGTTTTTTTATTATGTTTTATTTTATTTGTATTAGAATTGCAATGATTTGGGGTTGTGTTTAATAATTTGGACGATTAAAATAATTGAAAGAGGTGTAATAAGTAATGGGGGTTTATTTTTTACTCGGTTATATATTCAATGTATTTTCTGATGTTCTGCTTGTTGTAATTTCATTTCATTTTATTTTTTAGGGCTAAATACGAAAAGTAATGCAATTTGAAGTATAATTGTTTTAATTCCATTGCAACTTGAAGTTTAGAGTTTTTAAAGTACAATCTAAATTTTTTTTTCGGCGAAATGCACAACATGTAACTTTCATAAGGGTAAACACGTCATTAAAAAGAAGTTAAGGTTGAAAATATATTCATACTTCAGGTTATTTTTTATTTATTTTAATCTTATATTTATCTTTATGAAAGTCACATGTAAATTATGTATTTTGCATTTCACCAAAAATATTGTTAGAAAAAAAGTTCAAATTATAATTTTAAAAACTTCTAAACTTCAAATTCCAATTAAATAAGAAAATGTTTCAATTGAACATTGAAAAACGACTATACATCAAATTGATTTTTGCATCTAACCTAATTTTGACCTTTATACTTTAAATTTGTTGGGTTTCTCAATCTTCTATTCTCATTTGTACACTTTTACTACCTGCACTTTTATCCTTTTAATAACTTTTGTCCCTTAAACTTTTTTTACTTTTGATTTAGAGGGGGCAAACAAGAAAGATGCAAGTAAGCGTATTAATCTAGATTTAGCATCAATCCATATGGATGTATCGGATCTAGCTGCGACTTCCCATAAGGCGAATTAAAAAGATTTGACCTTCTGGAACGTTGTCGAGTTCCTGAAACAATAAGATCTCTTCTTGTAGTAAAATCTCCAGCATGCGGCATTGGTTCATCCATATGATGTGAACCTGAACTTTCTGCAACATTGAGATCTATTGGTGGTTGTGGAGGTGGTCTTTAGTGTTGGTCACGCATAACCAAAGTTGAACCATCTCCTGCGTTCATCTTTAAATCTACAATTCCTAATCCCGGGACTCGGCAAGTTCATGTAGATCTTCAAGATTAATCTTCTCTATATCCATCACTTTTAATTTGTGACGGATTTTCCTTTGATGATAGCAATGAGCTTTTCATCCCGTGTCATTTGTCATGACTTCGGTTGGTTTCCCCTTTTGGTGTAAATAAGAAACTGCTCCGAAATCTATACGTTTTCTTCCTCTGGAAAGACTTGGTTTGTCCTCCAGATTCTTGATTCTTTTTTGAATATCATGAAGGATTTCAAGAGTCTCCTTCTGATATTTTATCATTGTCTCCATCTGGTTCTGGATCTAATGGACTTGTGTTGGTAGGTGATTATGACGGTTACCATAATTCTGTACTGTCTTCTGGATTTTTCTAAGATCTTGAGAGATCTTTGATGTATCTGGAAGTATCTCGTTTCATTCTGGTTCTCCATCAAGCCCCATAATTTTGATGGGCTGCTTCTTGATGGTTCATCAGATCAGTATATAATATCTGGTTAACCACGAGAAAACTCAGATAATATGCGGCTTGTCTGTCGCATTGCCTTAAGGTTTCCTATCAGCTCCTGCGTTTTCTTGTTCAACATATTGATTATTCCAATATGTTACCTTGTCTTGGTGTTCTCGTTCATACATCGTCAAAATTTGACGATATCTCCTGTATGGTATACATCTTGGACATTCGTCCAAATCCATATTTCGCGAGAAATTCTCCTTACCAAAAGTTAATTACATAACAGTAATAAATATAACTTAAAAGTTCTTAATAAACCTAGGCTCTGATACCAATTAGGGGTGATCAGTTTAATCCTCTTTTGATTCAATTTTCCAAAGGAATTTGTACGTGACATTGTTACACATTCCAGACCACTGTTTTTTAGACAGTATTGGCACGAGGAAATTATTCCAGTCTAAATACTTATTCCAAAAGAAAAGTAATCTTTAAAGGTTAAATATTTAAGATCCGGATCTTATCAAATATATGGAGTAATTAATCTGGAATTTCTTGGAAAAATATGACAAAAGAAACATCATTTAAAGCATATGTGAGTCTTCAAGGGTATTTTAGACACTTTTGGTGGTTTTGTCCATGGTACAATGGTAGGGAAATAATTTAAATAGAAATTTTGGTCAAAGGCTATTTGAATAATTATTTATGTTCAAAGTGCTATCCTTACTAATTCCCCATAATATAAATATAAAATTCAAAAAGCAAATTATTTGTAAATAATATAAATATAAAGTTCAACGGTATTTATACGGTATCATAAATAAATTTAAATATTAAGTTCAATTAACATAAAACAATATAAATATAAACATGTAGGTACATGTAGTCTAAGATTGATATACAGTAACTCTTTAATTTAATTTGATTTATGATATGTGAATATTATTTGTCAATTAAAAGAAGCTAGGTACATTATACCTTTACAATATTTTCTATTAGAATATTGTACATACAATACAATTGTGATAAATATCTGTTAAGAAATTTTGAGATTTTGTAGATGTTAAATTTCATGAATTTAATCGGCTATAATATACCATCAATTTATTTCATCTCCAGTTAGGTTCATTAGAGACTACTGCCTGAACCAACAACATAAAATTAAACCCCTTAAAAATTGTTATTTATTGGTCTTCAGATTTAGATGAAACATATAATGTATTTCTCTAAGCATCTTACAATAACATGTGTGTTATTCGATCTTATCCGTTCATAACTTTTCTTCTCCAGATGTGCAATTAGTGGCTCTGTAGAAATATAAATGCATGTGGTAGAGAAGCTTACTGCATAAAACAGTATCAGGTATACCAGATTCTTCTCTCAGTGTGTGTGTTTTAAATCATTTCATAAGATGCTAAAACTTGTTTTAAGAGATACCAACTCAAATTTTGTCATGGCATGTTTACAATCCAACATTAGCTATCATATGTTATAAAACTATAGTTTAGGATTCATAGTAATCAGCATGTCTATCGTCATGGTTGTACGTCTTTCATTTTTTTCCTTCATAATCACCCTTTTAAGCTTTTTACTAGGTCCAGAACTTGAAAATTCATCCATTAGTGATCTTTTACTCTTCATATCTTCTTCAACCTGAATAGCATAAACATAAGTTACTAAAAGCTTAAATAAATAAATGATTTTGAAGTTAATTAATCATGAGCTTTAAATATTCCAAACTCACATTGCAAACTTCCTTTTCAACATTTCCTAATTTGGACAGCATATCTGATTCCTATATTATAAGTGATAAAGATATTAGAAACTCTTCTTATTTTGGTTTAAGGCTTCAACATAAGATAGTTTACATGATATGATTTTTTTTCATACCTGGCTTTTAATATTTTCATCAAAATACTTGTCTATTATATTTTGGTCAAGAGTAAGTTTCATCACTGTGTATCCATCCTTTTCATTAGTCATCCTCTCAAGTTTCACCATGATCTTAAATAGAACCTTGCGTTCTGTCAATGCATCAATTTCTTCCACGGAAGAATCCAAAATAGGAATCTGCAAAAAAAGATACATTTTAAGTACTTGTTAATTATTTATATATTAATAATATAGAAGAAAATAAGGGAAAATAAATTGAAATTATCACTATACATTCTGTTCCTTCAGTTCATCTGCTGTTTTTCCAATAAGTTCAATACATTCCTTATCCCATAGTAAGAATCTTGCATCCCTAGTTGAATCGAGGACACAAATTCGAATCTTATACCTTAATGAGAAACGATACATTAAATTAAAGTTTAAAACAGACTATATGCTTACAAAAAATCACTGTAAAAAATTATTTACCTATATTTTCCACTATCGCGTATCTGACATTTTGAACAAATGAACTTATCTCCATCAGCATCTAATTTCTTAGAACATTCTTTACATCCCAATTAGAAACACTCTCATTCTGTGTCGATGTCTGCAATTGTGCAGTATACCCAATATGCTCCAGCCTATAATAAGAATAGGAATAAAACAATTTATTCAGTGGCTATAAATATTATTTAAGACAATTAATAAAAAGAAAAAGCTGAAGAAAATTTGATATAAACCTTACCTCGTTCAATTCATTTAGTTGTTTCATTTTTGTCACATTTGCATTCCCGTTGGAGAACTCATCAAACATGGAATTTGCTGTATAAGATCTTGTGCTTTCTTGTTGTTATAGGACCAACAAAATGTTCATTCATCCTAATAAATATGTATACATTATAAGATTGACTTTATAAAGTAATTATTCTATTGTAAAATGTAATAGACAAATAAATGTAGTGCTAAATACCTCTTTCTAAATTCAGCAAAATGAGCATCCTCTCCATTTACAATCAATTTTGTTGCATTATAAGTGTTTGAAACCTTCATCAGATCTGCATTTTTTTAAAGGTAATTCAAAAATATGTTTGATATAAAATATTAGATGTATAAATGCATACATATGTAGATCTATAAAATTATAAGTTGTATACATAAAAAATCTTACGATGCAGTTTTTTGGCCCTGCACATTTGGATAATCACAACTATCTTTCTTTTGAGATGTCCTCAAGATATGGTAGTATTTCATCAGCATACACTTCCCACAAAGTGCACTATATACTGTCACTACAAGAAAAATGCTCATAGCTATATTAACCGTTGTCGTAGATAGCTACGACAACGGTTAATAACCGTTGTCTATGAGCGAAAATTTTCGGCCCCCTACCACAACACAGGCTACAACAACGGTTCAAATAGAGCTACGACAACGGTTAAAAACCGTTGTCGTAGCCATATTAATAAATAAAACAATATTTTACCATATAATCTTGCCACATCATCTCACACATCATGCTAGGAATGACACGTCATCATAAGGATGACATCATCACTGAAAGCCCAGGTGGCCCGATGGTACTCTAACCACTAAACCATTGATGCCTCATGTGATAATATCTTGCATATTTTTCTTTTATAATATATTTTTGATATTTTTCAATTTTCTATTATTATATATTTTTTTGTTAACTTTTATAAAGTACCATTACTTATTAATATAAGTAATTGATTTCCAATTTTGATATATTAATATATATATATATAATTGAATGATTAATGACTATATTAATAATAATTAATATATTTTCAAATTAATATATGTATATTAATAATTAATATATTTTTCAAATTATATTTATAATTAATATATTTATAAAATTAATAATCTGTTGTACATATTTTCTAAAGTTTCTTTATAATGAAATAAAATGTATTTCTCAAAATTAGTGTATTTCATTAATTTAATTCAACAATATATAGCATTTCTTTGTTAACTTTTATAAAGTACCATTACTTATTAATATAAGTAATTGATTTCCAATTTTGATAGATTAATATATATATATATATATATAATTGGAAGATTAATGACTATATTAATAATAATTAATATAATTTTCAAATTATATATATAATGAATATATTTATAAAATTAATATATTTTTCAAATTAATATATGTATATTAATAATGCATATATTTTTCAAATTATATATATAATTAATATATTTATAAAATCAATATATTTTTCAAATTATATTTACAATTAATAAATTTATATAATTAATGTATTTTTCAAATTAATATATTTATAAAATTAATAATTTGTTGTAAATATTTTCTAAATTTTATTTATAATGAAATAAAATTTAATTCTCAAAATTAGTTTATTTCATTAATTTAATTCAACGATATATAGCATTGCTTATATCATTTAAAAAAAAAGTGTAATAATTGACTCTTTTTTTTAAAATATTAGTCTACGACAACGCTTCTACGAGGCTACGACAACGTTAGAAAACAACTCTTGTCTTAGGGGTCCTATAACAACACGTCTACAACAACGACAAGTTCAAACCCTTGTCAATGAGAGAATTTTTCGGGCAAAGACAACGGTTTAAAACGTCTACGACAACGGTATGTTAAAACCGTTGTCTATGAGAGAATTTTCGGGCTACGACAACGGTTTCAAACGTCTACGACAATGGTAGATTAAAACTGTTGTCTATGAGAGAATTTTTCGGACTACGACAACGGTTTCAAAAGTCTACGACAACGGTAGGTTAAAAACCGTTGTCTATGTGCATTTTTCTTGTAGTGTGTTTTCCTTAAAATTTAATTCATAGTGGTTAGTGCATATGATAGCTAATGTTAGAAAATTGAATTTTGAGATCTACTCTAGGTCCTCAAGTTGAATATCAATCCTTTTGATGGCAGCAGTCAGACCATTGGTATTTGTATCCACTATTCTTCCAATCATATCTAAAAGAAATGAACATCATAATATTAGTGATATTTTAATGATAAAACAGTTTTTTAGAAGCCTATTAGTACCACATACCAAAGAGTAGATTTTCATCTACATTGTCAACTCCTAATATATCTTTGAATGGCCTGGGTTCATAAACAAATGTTGGGAATGCATCATCAAAGAACTCAAAAACAATAGGTTTTTTGTAGAAAATTATCTTGGAGTTGTAGTTGGTTGTCTTATACGTCATATTGCCTGGAGCTACAAAAAAGTCTCTAACAACAAATAGATGGTCCTCTTGTAGCAAACCATCGGACTTATCCATCAATGAACATTTTATAGTTTCATGAATTCTGTCACCCTGTTTTATGTAGACAAATCAGAGTCAACTTAGAATATATATTATGTAAAACTAAAATAACACTACAAAAAAAAAAAAGCACAACAACAACACGAGAATTACAACACTTTTATGCATTTTCTGTTGTTATTATCATATGTACAACAATTTTGCGTAAAAGTGTTGTCGTTGAGGGAAAAAATGTGCTCAACCACAACACTTTTTATGTACCATTGTCTTAGAGCGATTTTTTTCGCTCAACGACAACGGCGACAACAATCGATGTGAAGAATCATTGTCATTGGGCAAAAAGTGCTCTCAACGACGACAGTAGGGACAACAGGCTTATTATACCATTATTGTGCGTTTTTTTGGCTTAACAACAACGGTAGAAAAAAATATTGTAAAGTACCATTGTTGTTGAGCTAAAAAATATGTTCAACAACAACCGTACTTTACAACGATTGATTTTACTGTTGTCGTTGAGCGAATTGTGTGCTCAACGACAACAATAAAATATTCCCGGTGTCCCACGCATTATCGAAGATCTTACTTTTCTCTCAACGACAATGATACTGTACAACGATTTTGTTACAGCTATCGTTGAGTGCAAACAAGGTCATTTGCAATGGTTTTGCTATCGTTGTAAAAATTATAATTTCAAACAGAAAAAAACATAATAATATAAAACAACTTAAAATAACAAATTTAACCATAAATTATATTTAAAAATAAAAAAACATACATATATTAATAGGTAAATACAGAAAATTGATTATATAATGATACAAAAAATTATAAATTATTTTAAAACATAATTCATAAATTATGAATTATTTTATAAAATAAGTAAATTAAAAGAAAATTTATAATTTCAAAAAGAAAAAAACATAATAATATAGAAAAACTTAAAATAACAAATTAAACCATAAATTATTTTTAAAAATAAAAAAACATGCATATATTAATAGGTAAATACAGAAAATTGATTATATAATGATATTAAAAATTAAAAATTATTTTAATACATAATTCATAAATTATGAATTATTTTATAAAATAAGTTAAAAGATAAAATGACTTTGGTTGTAAGATAATACAAAAAATATAAATTATTTTAAATAATTATTTTATAAAATAAAAGGAAAGATATAAAAGAAATTTAGAAAATTATAAAAAAAACAGACTCAACAAGAATTTTACTCCAAGCCTTCAATTTGATAATATAACGCATTACCCACTAGGCTAAACACGTCACATTGATAATTTTCCAATAATAATAATATTAATCTCAATCAAGCACTCCTCCTCAATTAATTAACCCTTGCCTGAGTCAATTGTTAAATTAGGGTTTCTTTACCATTTTGAAATCCACCATTTCGTTGCTCTTTAATGAAACTACCAAAAACAATAAAAACATTTGGTTCGTTCTATACGCAATAAAACTTAAATAATTCATTAGGTTGTGATAGAATTTTTTAAATCAATGGCAATAGATCATATGTGAAATGGTAACACATCCTAACTAACTTTGAAATGGTATTAACCATTTATTAACTCATTCTAACTAACTTTTATTTAATTTGAAGTAATAGGAATTTATATGCTAAATTGGAGAGAGAAAACAAATTGAAGAAATTTAGATTTGTTGATCTCTATAGTGTAGGATATGTGCCTTGTACCAAAAAAGATAAAGATTCACTACATGAACAGATGGAAAATAGGGCACGTTTCCTAGAAAACAAGTTGAAAGGTACATTAGTTGATAAAATTGTCGTGGTGTCGTGTAATGTAGGGTAAGTGTGAAAAATTCTACTCATTTCAAATAATTATTGTTCAAGTTACTTATAAAAATCTATATATTAATTATTTTTATATATGACATAGTGAGCATTGGATTCTAACCATGATTGATCCTCATAAAGCGCATGTGTATTTGTTGGATCCTCTTTATACACGCATCAAAGATGAAGCTTAGAAACGAGTAGCTGATTTGTAAGTTCTCATTTTTTTATTATGTATAATTAATATATTGTAGTGAAGGGCAATTTTTCAAACTCATTCAAAAATTTCAGGGCAATCAAAGTGTTTAATGCGGATGTCCAACGGAAAGGAAGAAAGCAAGTTAAGTGGGAAATTATCAAGGTATATCAAGATTCTGACTAACTAATATTTAAACATATATATGTGCATTAGATCATATCTATTTTTTCTAAACCCAAGGTCCTTCGCAACCAGATGCATATCAATGTGGATTTTATGTGATATGTTATTGAATTGGATATGTCAGTTGATTTGATTTCGTTGCAACTTAGAGTACTATAACTGTTTATATTCTTAAATCATGAAGTCATTTGCAATATTGTTATTCTTATTTTAGGTTGATATATTTAGTTGTTAATATGCAGTTCACACAAGATGAGTACTCCAACGAAGAAATTGATGAAGTACGTTTGGAGTGGGCAACATTTGTCCAACGACACGTAGAGGAGTTCTAGCTTGGTAAGTTTCTTCTTTTGTTGCCTAATTTATGATGGAATGTCAAAAAATTTATGATTTTTTTAAAAATGTGGAGTTATTTAATTTATGATTTGATTTGATTTAACTTCAAATAATGCACTCTTCTTCATTGGTTATTTCATAACATATGTTGTGTCACGCCCCTTTTCACATTGTTAAGAATCATTAGAGTTTAAATAATTTCGTTAGGGCGTCCAACAACTTCGATAAAACATAGATTTCAAAAAAAAACAAACCTAAACTTGCAAATAAGAATAAAATCATTTCAACAATCCTATTTTATAGAACGATACTCGTAAGCAGCGGAAGAAACATTTTACTTTGCTGAAACACTACTAAAGTTGTACAAAATAACATCTTTTGTATAGACAAAATAAATCCACACCTCTTTCACCCTCCTTCCGATCGGTAGCAACCTATAAAATAAAATCACTTAAGGGGGTGAGTGCATAAAGACACTCAGTGGGGTTGGTTTCATAGATAGACAGAACATAAAGGAATATAGACATATAAATTCTTAGGCACATATATGTGGTTCTTTAGCCACTTTGATGCAGTTCATTAGCCGCTTTGATGTGGTTCATTAGCCCCTTTGATGTGGTTCGTTAGCCGCTTTGATGTGGTTCATTAGCCCCTTTGATGCGGTTAGTTAGCCGCTTTGATGTGGTTCGTTAACCGCTTTGATGCGGTTCATTAGCCGCTTTGACAAACATTTCATTTGCATCACGTAGTAAAACATACAATACATTATTCATCAATTTAACACATACATTCACATAAGCACATTACTTCATATCAAATTTGTTTGGAAACTTAAACGCAAAAAACAATAAATTACCCCCACCTCGTTCGGTGGTAACCCTCGTGAAGCTCGATTCTCTAAATCCTAAGTTCGTTCATTCACCTAATCAAGTGGTATATATCTTGGGAAAACTACTATGTTCCTTCATCTGTGTTTCTGTTTGGGAAAACGAGCATTAGCAACGGATGATGACTTATCAGGGAAAAAAACAATGAGAGTTCTAAATATAGCATTTGAAGGTTCGACTTTTGTGGCAAAGACAACCCCTTGCACACTTACTTAAACTTGCAAAGAAAGCTTAAACTTGCAAGGAAAAATATTAAACTTGCAAGAAAGATTAAACTTGCAAACTTGCAAAGGAGACATTAAACTTGCAAAATTAAAGTTGCAAAGTTGCAAAGAGAAGTTAAACTTGCAAACTTGCAAATTAAATAATTAAACTTGCAAGGAACATTAAACTTGCGATCTTGCAAAGAAAATAATTAAGCTTGGAACGAACACTAAACTTGCAAACTTGCGAAGAAAATAATTTAGCTTGCAAGGAACAATAATCTTGCAAAGTAGAATTAATCTTGCAAAATCAATCCCTTGCATATTAGAAAGAAAACTCTTGCCAATTAATTGTAAAGAAAACCGTCATTTTTACTTTATCGTCGTCTCGCGACTCAAACTCGATACTCAAACACGGCGCTGCACACAACGCTTTCCCGACGCTGCACCCGGCACTACCGTTGATATCTAACAAGCTGCCACTACACTGCCACTCTTGGTCTCGGCATGCCGTATATCCCTTAAACGGACTCACCTCAAGGCGATACTTGGTGGGAATGTTCTCAACTCATTGAAGAACACCCCATATGAACAGTTCTTGAATATACTTTTGTTTAGACCTTCTACTCGGCAACTATCTCCAGTTCGGACGCAGAAATGCAGCTTCGACTTCATAAAATTCCTCCATGGTCCTCCAACCTCGGATGGCCACCAAACTTGGTGGAGACCTTCCCCATATTCTCTATTACTTGCCATAAAAACAGGTTTCCGGTCCCATCCTCGTAAGTGCCTCAAACGACGTGTCGAGCGTTGCCTACGCGCGGTCGTCGACACTCCGTTTTGCTCTGATTAGGTTGCATACTTTTGCCAAAAATCATTCAGAAAAATAAATCAACTCCAAGCAAGATTAGATCACAAAGAAACCAAGAAGTGCTGACTTTCTAAGCCAAATACAAAAACATTGTTTTGGATCGGAAAATGAAGAAACTTCAGAAGATGAAGAAAATACAAACTTAAGAAAAATGAGGTGTGAAAGAGAGCTATGCAAATTGCAAAGTAGAGGTTTAGAGAGAGAATCTCATGACTTTAAAGTGGTTTAATTAAGTGCAGACTTTTTGATAGAGAAACGTTGGGAGAGAGAGAGATATGGAGCGAATATATTGATTCCTCTTCTTCTTCTTCCAAAAATTATCCCTATACTTACTCTTGCCGCTTGCCTAATGTGCCATAAGAAGCCACATGTCTAGGGTAGAATGAGATGGCACATACCTAACCTAGGTAAGGTGTCAAGCCATAGGGAGAGGTAGAGATGTGTTGGCAAACAAAAAAAATTCCTTAGGCTTGAGCAAATTAATACATTATTTTGATTAACTATTTTGGGGTGTTATATGTCGTAATTGTAATTAGGATGATGTAATGATAATATTTATTTTGTCTTTCTTTTTTGTAATAACGTCATAACATATGCCTGTTTTGTGAGACTTACATTGCTGTTGTAGCTGGATTTGTCTCTTTCCTTTTGTCTTATGTATTTTGTTCCTTTTTTGTTTCTATAGTTTTTTCTATGATGTTATGTGGGTTCAATGACTCTGGTTGTACTGATGGATCTGCTGAAGCAACAGATAAAGGTTACAAAATTGTCAGCTTTCAATAATATTAGTTTCATATTCGATTCTAGTCAAACTTTGTGCTTCTTGTTTTTGGAACAATTTTAATATGGACCCATTTCCACATTCACATATTCATTATGATTTCTTGAAACATGATTGTGAATCTAATTCATCATATTCATTATTCATTTTGGTTAGACTAATTAATTTCTCTTCTCATTTATTAGGCCTCATGTATATGTTGGATATTTTGATTGTTAATGGTGAACGACAACTTATGTTTTCCTAACCATCTGATCCACATTGTAATTCCTAGTATTATGAATTGCTGACTTTGTTAATGGATACTCTGTCTCTTTCTATGTTTTTCTGGATTATCTACGACTTTGTAATTCCTAATTTAATGAGACACTGTAGTAAACTTTACGTTTGTTGATTGAGACATTGTCGTTTAATGATGATTTTGGTTGCAATTAAAATTTCAAAATTTACATAGATTTTTTATTTATGATTTATTTATTATAAATTACAACATGTTATATAGGTGTTGTTGTAAAGTAGAAGCATAACACAAAAATATAGGGATAAATCGTTGTGGAAGAAAATAATCAAACAAGGGTTATTAATTGTTGTGCCAATTGTTGTCGTTATCATCTTCGACAACGGTCATTAACCATTGTAAAACGGGCACCCAAATACAATACTTAATCAACTGTTGTGCTAACCGTTGTGGTTATCATCTTCGACAACAGTTAATAACCCTTGTAAATGTGTTGTCTTTTACGTTAATGACAACGGTAAGTAGCTGTTGTGCAACCGTTGTAAATGCTCGCTCAAAATCCACAGTTGACCAACCGTTGTGCAAACCGTTGTCGTTATCATCTTCGACAGCGGTTACTAACTGTTGTGGTTGAGGGGGTCTACGACAACACCATCTTCCACAACGGTAGAAAATGGTCTATGACAACGGTTTATAATAACCGTTGTCGTTGTGCATTTTTCTTGTAGTGATTAATTAAGTTCACTTCACTTGGAAAAATATCATTTTAGTTTTTTTTTCTTTTTTGGTATTCAACGGCTAACTTAAAGAGTTACAACTTGGATAAACTACACTAAGCCAAAATTGGATGGCAAAATCAAATACAAAAAATGCATACTTATAGCTTTAAAAGACATACTTATGATGTAAAAGACATACTTATACTTAAATACAGTGAGCACTTCACTTGGACAAATATCATTTTAGTTTGTTTTTTTCATATTGAACGACTAACTTACAAAATTACAACTTTTATGAAGAATACTAAGCAAAAATCGGATAAAAAAATAAAATACAAAAAAGGCATACTTATAGTTGTACAAGACATACTTATATATAAAATAGACATACTTTTAGAGCTACAACTTTCATGAAGAACACACTAAGCCAAAATCGGATGGAAAAATCAAATACAAAAAACACCTAATTATAGCTTTAAAATACATACTTATAGTTGTAAAATGCATATATTATACTTATACTTCAATTATGTAAAAAAATAAAAATAACATTAATTAAGTTCACTTCACTTGGAAAATATCATTTTAGATTTTTTTTGGTATTGAACGACTAGTTTAAAGAACTACAACTTTCATGAGTCAAATATAGATGAAAAAATTAGATACAATAGACACATACTTATAATTTTAAAAGACATACTTAAACTGTAAATTGCATACTTATACTTCGGTGAGAAAATAAAAGTAATATTAATCAAGTTTTGTTTTGCATACTTATAATTTTGTTTTGGGTACTTAACGACTACCATAATGAGCTAGAACTTTCATGAAGAACACCAAGCCAAAATCGGATGAAAAAATCAAATACAAAAAACACAAACTTATGGTTTTAAAACACATACTTATAGGTGTAATAGACATACTTATACTTAAATTTGGAGAGAAATAAAAATAACATTAAATAAGTTCACTTCACTTGGAAAAATATCATTTTAGTTTTTTTTTTTTTTTTTTTTTTTTGGTATTGAACGAAACGACTAACTTAAAGAGTTACAACTTAAAACTATAAAAACGGATGAAAAAATCAAATAAAAAAATCACATACGTGTGACTCTAAAAGACATACATAAAGCTATAAAAGACATACTTATTCTTAAATTTGGTGTGAAAATAAAAATAACATTAATTAAGTTGTAACACCCCATTTTTCATAAAACTTGCATAGCATATTTTATATATAAAAGTTTCACTCTTTATAAAATAATTTATAGCGTATGATCTTTTCGAGTTTAAGACGAATTTTTTTTTTATTAAGAATGTATGAGCTAATGTTTCTTTAAGTCTAAAAGTCTTGCAGGATAGCTATCCAAAGAGACCGAGTTCGATCGTGATGCACTCAACATGCACGAGTAAAAGAATGACCAAAAATAGATAAGTTACACATAAAAATGATTAAATGATTAATATAAGAAACATGGCTAATGTGTTTAATCATGCTTAAGTATATATATATTTTTTTATTATCATGTGAATTGTGTGCAATAAAGTGTGTGATTTACATGGTGTACTAAATTAAATATATCTTCATTCATAATTATGTGACTTATGTGATTAATTATAGTTAGGTAGATTTTTATTATATAGTTTATGTACAATGAAGTATGTGACTATTATGATGTGTTAAATTAAATATATTTTCAAACATACTTATGTGACTTATGTGATGGGCTAATTTGGACATAATTTCATGCATAATTGTCATGATTAAATTACTTATGCATGTCACATTAGATAGAGCTATACTCAATTTTCCATACCCCCAACAAGTCCACCTCAAGTTTCAATGCTACTAATCATCACACCTCTAGTGGATAAATACTACAAGAGATGATCTACATGTATAATATATGTATTAAATTAGAATTAGTACACTACATGCTACATATATAAAAGTGGAGACTCCACTTTAAGCTCATTTCACCACTCTCATTTGAGCAATTTTCTATCTCTCTCTAGATAATTGCTCCTCCTTCTCTCTACTCTTTTTCTTCTCCTCCAAATCATATTTTCTATCTTCAAGCAAGCTGCCCAATTTAAAAAGTGAGTGAAGAAACAAGATCATTCCAAGAGATCATGGAAAATTAAGCTCAAAGTACAACCTCCTTTCAAGCAAGTTTCAAAGAACTCATAGTTTGTACATTTAAGAGGTATTTTGGCTAAATCCTCACCACTCTTCTTCCTTAGAAGCATGATTAAGTTCTAATTTTGAGTTGCCTATAAGATCTAAGTGATATTTCCTACAAATGTGATAAAATTGTTGGATACCTTGTTCTAAGTAGTGGATCTTCAAAAATATGTCATTTTAAGTGTTGATTGAGCGAATGCATGTTGGATTAAACTTTGCATGTTTGATTTCTTTACCTAAACACATTGCATGTATGATCCAAGGGTGATTTTCTACTAATGTGAAGAAATTTGTCCAAAGTCTTGTTTTGTATGGTTGATCTTTAAAATATGTCACTTTTGGGAGTTGATTGTTCAATTGCATGTTGATTTAGTCATTGCATGTTTGATTATCTTATCTAAGCTCATTGCATGTGTGATAAATTGAGTCAAGATGGTTTATTTGAGGTTGATAGTGTTATAAAAGTCGAATCTACATTCTAATTATGAAAATAGGTGAGTTTAATAAAGTTGTGAAAATCTTTAGAAAGGGCAGTCCACTTTGCCGATTTTTATAAAATATTATACTTGGAATTTTTATAACACAAATATACTTGGAATTATACTTGGAATTTATTATACTTGGAATTTTTATACTTGGAATTCTTATATGAAGTGTTGAGTCTATGGTTAAAAGTTGGTAATTTTTGGAGTAGTATACGAATTATGATGATTTTTCAAAGATAGTCCAATTCGAGTTGGAATTATGCAGTTTTCAGACCTTAGAAATTTAATTTTATAAAATCGGTCCCTTATAATTCTTCAAAACTGTTTTACTATGTTTAAATACATGATGTTAGAATTCTAAATTATTAATTTCAGAAGGTTTCAGTAAATATAAAATTTACGGTGAATTTTATAACACAGACTGATTTTGGAGCATTTTCGAACAATTTTTGATTATCTTAAATAATTTATTAAAGCTTTTGTGATTTGAATTTATCCTTGATATTTTATCATGGATAACTAAGGGTTGTTATGTAAATTTATGTTTATTTTCATGAATTTTGGATGATTTTTTAAATTATGAAAATTATTGCGGTAAAGAGTGTCTTTCCTTCCTACATTTTACTAACTTCAAAATCAAATTTTATCTATGATTTAAGAATGCAATTTGACCATATTTGAAACTGATATTATGTGATTAAATGTGTGCTTATGTGTGAAGTGTTGAATAATTTAAGTTTTTAGCATATGAATTAGAGTTTTATGAGTTAAGATGAAAAATACGGTTTTCATTCCCTTCAAGGTTCAATTGATGTTTGTATGAAAGTATACTTTAAAATTTCTCCTAAATCAATAATTATATTTTGTGATATACATATGTTATATGTACGATAAGCATAATAGGTTAGATATGTATGATACAATTGAAATGCAACATAAAGGCTAAGAATTTATGAACGTGTCGAGTGCAGTACGAGCGACCGAATACTTCAGGAGCTATCTCAGCTTACAAATCAACGTCAAAAGTGGGTAACATTTATTTACGGTTACATTGATTAGAATAACTTGTATGTTAAGTACGAGTGTAAGATGCCTTGAAATGACACCTTCGGGTGAGGTACCAGGTTGACGAACCTTGGATGCCAGGTCTTCGGACCTTGGATGCCAGGTCTTCGGACCTTGGATGATGACGTAATTAGCATATTGGTTAATTCTTTAGCGTAACAGTTAATAAGCGTTATCCACTAAGATTTCTCAAATCTTATGTTGCTATGTTTAAATATTTTCAGGATCAACATATGACGAAGCGGATGAGTAGCCGGCTGTATGGACTCCCCTCTAGAAGCATATATATAAATATGTGTGTGTGTTTTTATATACTTTAATGTGTATGAATTTGAAATGTTGGATGCCCTTTTGAGACTTCTAATATCGACTTAAGTAAACTGTTCAGTCGTTTAAAATATGTCAAGGTTTTTGATTTACAAATGTGGGTAAGACACGAGTTAGTTTCTTGCATGCTAAGCTTTTCGATTTAAAATAGAAAGAAAAAAAAAAAGGAATACTCATGTTTAGTAAAGTCTTCCGCTGAGTTTATTTACGAAAATCTTTCAAAAAGAAAAAAATTATTATCTTTTTTACAAAAATCTTTTGAGCATAAGGTTAACGTGGCGCCTCAATCCTATAAAGATGGGTTGGGGGTACTACATAAGTTCTCTCTAATGGGACAATTTTTTTTTTTTTTTTTTGGTATTGAATGACTAACTTATAGAGATACAACTTTCATGAAGAAAACTAAGTTAAAATCGGATGGAAAAATTAAATACAAAAAACACATACTTATAGATGTAAAAGACATGACTTATAATTAAATTAAACGAGCACTTCACTTGGACAAAATATCATTTTAGTTTTCTTTTTTCTTTATTGAACGACTAACTTAAGGAGCTACAACTTTTAAAAAAGAACACTAATTTAAAATCGGATGGAAAAATTAAATACAAAAAAGCTCTTATTTCCCAATTATTGTGTTTTCTTCATATTGTTATTTCTTTCCCGTTTTGATTGTGGAGGTGAATACACAACAATTTCCTTTTCTTTTATTGTAATCCAAAAGATTACCTATAAAAAAAATATCAAAACAAAGAGTCATAAGCAAATCGCACATGTTTTCTGCAAAGACAATAAAATCACACTTAGAGAATGACATTTACTCTTTTATCTCACATGATCTAAAATAGAACAATAATTTATTGGACTAATAATTTATTATCAATTTAGAGAAATTCCTCGTGAATGTATGTTTCCATGCATATAAATGATGGATACTTCACCCCATAAATCTATTACACAAAAACTAGGCTCCATGAACTCTAGACAATCCAAATCACATATGGCTGAAGAGAATTAACATATAAATGATACAATTGAAAATCAACAGTGTTCACACTAATTATTGGAAACAACCAACAGAAACACAGTTAACAAAATCAGATATTATAATTAATTTAGCTAACAAAGAAAACACAAATCTTACCACTTGCTTATTCAAAAAGAAGAATTTACACATCTTATTATGGAACAATACATTTAGTACATATATTGCACATTATAGTAACGAACAACATTATTCAAGAATTAATTGAAAAGCTACCAAAATAACACAATCCTAAGTCAACTAAAGTTTCAATTCTTATTATATTGTCTCTTCGTAATTCATGAATATTATGAGTTAAACACAATTCAGAATGCAATAGAACTTAATTAATCAATTTCTTCGAACACATAAAATGCAGCAGAGTTATGAAGATTAGAAGTGAAGAAAAACAATGGATGACGGTGGGTGCGACGAAGTCCGGTACCGTTGGTGGAGAAGAATCACGTTGGTTTACTCTGGTCTCAATCGATTGTTTTGGTATTGGGCCTATTACTTTTGGGCTCCATTGGGGTTTTAACTTGATCTTGGGCTGGACTATGGTTGCAGGTTAGGGGCGCGGGTCAAATTAGATCCGTTTCACTTAAGGAGATTCGTGAAACGGTCTCAAATGAGTGTTTGCGATTATTTTAGTATCATATTTTTTATTTTTTCATCCCCACTAGATCCGTTTCACTCTTTTTGAAAAAAAAAAAAACGAAATCCCAATGCATATATCAACGTTTCTAATGTTTACCCCCTTTAAAACATTAAGAATTCTTCGACAATTCCAACCAAAATGTAGACATAACGTCCTTGATTGATCAATCTCTATATTTTATGGGAATTAATAAACCTCGTGATAAGCAAAATTTCAAAACTTTTATGCCTATCCAGTCTAATTTGTCAAATCAATTAATTTAAATGGCAACACCAAAATTTGGAATGGCAACACCAAAATTTGCAATTTGGTAGGGAGAGCCTAGAAAGGAACCTTTGGCCCACTATCCATGAATTCATTATTTGTTTATTTTCTATATATTCTTTTTCAAAGAACGAACCAACCAAATTCTTCAGTTATATATATTGAGTGGTTGAATGAACTGAAAATGCAAGTAAAATAACCTTCAGTTGTATATTTATTTAGTTACGTAGTACTTGTCACATGGGAATGATTTTAATACATGCCACAACGATATTAATTTATTTATATTTCAAAGTCAGCTCTTTACAGTTGTGAAACTTATTAATTAATTGATCCAACTTGCAACTATGGAATAATAAATATATAACGTATAAATCACTTTCATTTATAGTTTTAATATAATTTTCAATATACTTGTCCTCAGGTGTGCCCACTAAACTCAGAAATAGTCAAAGGCCATCAAAGGTCATGGGTCATAGTTAGGCCCTCAGGTTTGCTCGCAACGCTCAGAATTGATTGACCAATACCCAAACAAAAAATGTTTGTATGCATGTTGTTGATGTTTGTCTTGTGTTTACATATTGCATTTACTATTGAAAAAAACGAAGGTATGAAGGTGGCAAATAAACAAAATCCCAATGCATATATCAACGTTTCTAATGTTTACCCTCTTTAAAACGTTAAGAATTCTTCGACAATTCTAACCAAAATGTGTCCTTAATTTCCTTTATTCCTCCCAAGAGGAGCATTTCTGTCAATGGCAACTTCCGCCGTAAACGGTCCCCGTCATCAACTTCCCAGCGATGTACATATCAGTGCTAGGTGAAGGAGCCTACGTCATAGTAAAGGTGGAGAATCCATCAGGAATTGATATTGTGCACTACATTGAGCAGTGGAGCCCCAATAAGCAGCAACGGGCTTACCAGATTATTGCCGATTTTGAGAAACTGGGTTTGGGCTTACAACTTGTTGTATGCTATAGTGAATAAAAATGTCTAGCTAGAGGTTTCCTAAATCTTTCCATTTCAACTTCATGTTTTAATTTTCTCCGAAAGTCCAACAAATTTTTATTTCCTCCAATGAGTCCTAAAACATCTTTTTATTAAATAAAAAAATCTAATTTTATTATATAATATATATTTTTAGTAATATTTTATTTTTATTTTTAAGTGTTTTATGGATTTTATTAATTCTTTTACTTTTAAGCATTTCATCAATTTTATTTGATTTTTTTTAGATATTTTAAGATAATTTTCCAACAAAAAATATATTTCAAAATCTATTTGCTAGATTTATTTTGTTGGTTTATAAATATTTTAAAATTACTATTAAAATAAGTTATGAATTTTTAAAAATAATTTCCTATTATTATTTTACTATTATTATTAAACATAGGTTTTAGTAATTTAAAATAAGTTGAATTTTTAAATAAATATTTCTAATTTATTAAATTTACTAAATAAGTATTATAAATTTTATTTGTTAAATTTAAATTTTGAAAAATAATTTTAATTATATAATAATAATGATTATTATTACTTTATTTAAATATTTCTTCTAGATTGTTTTTGTTTATTTAGATAATATAAAATATTTTTATAATTTTTAAATAAATTTTTCAGATTTTATATTTTTATATTAAAGAATATTTTTAATTTTATTTGTTACTTTAATTAAGAGTAATTTAAGGGGTATTTTCATCAATTTTCCCATGACTTGGCAACAAACCATAAAAATTTCGCTAACATAATTAAAAACCTCACTAGCATAATTTATAAAAAGGTATTACATATTTGTCAGAACAAAAACACGCGAGAGAGTGTGTAAGCCTTATATATGTAATAATAATTATTTAGCATATATGATATGGATCAAAATTATTCTTATAAGCCTTATATATGTAATCCTCTTGTTGATATTTCCATTATCTTTCAACCACAATAACAATATTCATTTATGCTTATTAATTAATTTAGCAGATATGATGGCGAACACTATGGATCTAAATGATTCTTATGAGCTATATATATGTAATCCTACCCTGATCTTGTTGACATTTCAAAAATCTTTCAATAACAATAACAAATATTCAATTATACATACACAAAAACTCCTGTGCACCAGGTGCACGGATCTAAAATTCATGCAATCCAGGTCGATCCGACCCGGATCCGCAAGTTTTTAATTTTTTTTTTCTAAATTTTTGTTCTGACCTTTATGTTATAAATGTATGACCTTTACGTTATAAATGT
This sequence comes from Scutellaria minor, assembly GCA_954870855.1. Taxonomy (NCBI): domain Eukaryota; kingdom Viridiplantae; phylum Streptophyta; class Magnoliopsida; order Lamiales; family Lamiaceae; genus Scutellaria; species Scutellaria minor. The sequence continues at coordinate 10,058,603 of OX940737.1, forward strand.
GTGACCTTTATGTACAACTATCTCTGCCTTTATGCACTGTAACTTAGGAAAAAAATGAAGATTTTCAACACAATTTGTATTATGTACCTTTATGTGATATTAATGTGACCTTTATGTTATATTATGTCACCTTTATGTACAAATATTCTGACATTTATGCATCTTTATATATTATATAAAAGTCAGAATATTTGTATATAAAGGTGACATAATATAATATAAAGGTCGCATTGATATCACATAAAGGTGTACAGTTCAAATTATATTGAAAATCTTCATTTTTTTTCTAAGTTACAGTACATAAAGGTCATGATAGTTGTACATAAATGTCACACATTTACAACATAAAGGTCACAACCTGAAGCAAAAAAAAAAAAAGCAAAATTCAAAAACACACGGATTCGGGTAAAAAACTGGGTCGACCCGAATTGCATGTACACCAAGTGCACACAAGACCAACTAATTAATTTAGCAGATCTAAATTATTGTTGTGAGCCAATACATGCAATCATAGTTGATATGGTCACACTAAAACGAATCGGACTTTTTTCCTTAATTTCACACTGAAGTCAGAAACCGAACTGATTCGTGACGACGAACTGATTCGTGATGACGAACTGATTCATGATGACGAACTGATTCAGCTTGACGACGAACTGATTCGCGATGACGAACTGATTCAGCTTGAGTTGTATCGACGAACTAATTAATAGTGAAAAGTGACGAATAGGTTTTAGTCCAACTAACCGCTATTTCCGCGGGTCAGTTACCCATATCCCATATTTCTTGGGCCAAATCTTAACTACCACGTATTTCAGGGAGTATATATACTTGCTATATTCATTCTTTTATTTTAAAGGCACAATTATATCAAATACACATACACACACATTGCTTAAAAGATTGCTTAGCGACTCTACTGACTTGAGCGTCGGAGTCCCATCGTCGGGAACCCCTCCCGGTGTTGGTTTTGCAGGTTTTTGGATCTAAGATTTCGAGTTTTTGGTTGAAGAAGAAAAAGGTTGGATCGGAGCAAAATCAAATGGCGCCGTCTGTGGGAAACGTCTGAGTTTTAAGACGTTGAAGTATTTAAGATGGTGAATACCAGAGGATCTAAGAGAGCACTGGAAGTAGAAGAAACATCAAAAAGACAGGAAGATGAAGAAAATAGCCGGAGTTCTACTCCAATAGATTCGTCTCATACCATTACGTTAACACTAGATGAGTTGTCGGATTTGATAGCGGTTGCTGTTCAAATGGCTCTGGGTAAGCAACGAGTGGAATCACAACATGATAATGTGGAAGTTCGTGCGGAAGCAGGGCAGAAGAATGATAAATATCAGACTGATGAAAGGGAGAGTCGGTTTGGTCATCCTCATCGCCAGAAACGGGAACATGCAGAGCTATTTGAGAAGGTCGATGATTTGAGGAGAACTGATTTATGATGAAGCAGGAGAACTGAGGAGAACTGATTTATGATGAAGCGAGAGAACTGAGGAGAACTGATTTATGATGAAGCGGGAGAACTGATTTATGATGAAGAGAGAGAACTGAGGAGAACTGATTTATGATGAAGCGGGAGAACTTATTTATGATGAAGTGGGAGAACTGATTAATGATGAATGATGAAGGGGGAGAACTGATTTATGATGAAGCGGGAAAACTGATTAATGATGAATGATGAAGGGGGAGAACTGATTTATGATGAAGCGGGAGAACTGAGGAGAACTGATTTATGATGAAGCGGGAGAACTGATTTATGATTAAGCGAGAGAACTGAGGAGAACTGATTTATGATGAAGCGGGAGAACTGATTTATGATGAAGCGGGAGAACTGAGGAGAACTGATTTATGATAAAGCGAGAGAACTGAAGAGAACTGATTTATGATAAAGCGAGAGAACTGAGGAGAACTGATTTATGATGAAGAGGGAGAACTGATTAATAATGAAACGGGAGAACTCATTAATGATGAAACGGGAGAACTCATTAATGTTGAACGATGAAGTGGGAGAACTGATTTATGATGAAGCGGGAGAACTGATTAATGATGAAGCGGGGCGAACAGGTTTGAATTCAATACTTGAAGTGCCACACTTCTGTATGTTGCTTGCTACTGTTTTTCAATTTCCTTTACCTGAATAAAATGAGAAATATTCATTCTCCGTGGATGTAGGCTAATTTAGCCGAACCACGTTAAATTGCGGTGTCTTTTCTTTTTTTGTCTGATTTCATATGATTGTTGTTATGATTGCTGATTAAGCGAAGCGAAACATTCCCTCGGAATGTAAACACTCCTTCGGAGTGTCCTGATTAAGCGAAGCGAAACATTCCCTCGGAATGTAAACACTCCCTCGGAGTGTCCTGATTAAGCGAAGTGAAACATTCCCTCGGAATGTCCTGATTAAGCGAACTGAAACATTCCCTCGGAATGACGAACTAAAACATTCCCTCGGAATGACGAACTGAAACACTCCCTCGAAGTATCCTGATTAAGCGAAGCGAAACATTCCCTCGGAATGTCCTGATTAGACGAACTGAAACATTTCCTCGGAATGACAAACTGAAACACTCCCTCGGAGTGTCCTGATTAAGCGAAGCGAAACATTCCCTCGGAATGTCCTGATTAGACGAACTGAAACATTCCCTCGGAATGACGAACTGAAACACTCCCTCGAAGTGTCCTGATTAAGCAAAGCGAAACATTCCCTCGGAATTTAAACACTCCCTCGGAGTGTCCTAATTAAGTGAAGTGAAACATTCCCTCGGAATGTCCTGATTAAGCGAACTGAAACATTCCCTCGAAATGACGAACTGAAACATTCCCTCGGAATGTCCTGATTAGACGAACTGAAACATTTCCTCGGAATGACGAACTGAAACATTTCCTCGGAATGACAAACTGAAACACTCCCTCGGAATGACGAACCGAATCATTCCCTCGGGATGTCCTGATTAAGTGAACTACAGTTGAACTTGCTTTCTAGACATACTTATGCGGATTAATTATTTGTGATGATTGAAACTTACATTTCTTTTTGTGGATTATGAGTACGAACTTTTATGTTAAGAACATATCGATTATGCATTACTTGTGACAATTGTCAGATGGAAGATTCTGATAACATTCAGAATTCTAGAAGAATAGTTACAGATACGAAGAATATATAGTGTTTTCCAAAAAAGACACAACAAAATTTTGCTAAGAACCGTCAGATGGTGAGAGATGAAGAGACGCTCAGCGGGAAACACATTTTGCCACGTGCCGTTTACATGGGACAGAGGCCGTTGAGAAGATACTTCACCTCGAAAAAGAGCGTTAGGTGTTCGACAAAAGTGTCTAGTGAACTGCACCAATGCGTGTAAACACGCACTTCGAAGGGGGGAGTACTTGATTGGTCGCACTAAAACGAACCGGACTTTTTTCCTTAATTTCACACTGAAGTCAGAAACCAAACTGATTCGTGACGACGAACTGATTCATGATGACGAACTGATTCAGCTTGACGACGAACTGATTCGCGATGACGAACTGATTCAGCTTGAGTTGTATCGACGAACTAATTAACAGTGAAAAGTGACGAACAGGTTTTAGTCCAACTAACCGCTATTTCCGCGGGTCAGTTACCAATATCCCATATTTCTTGGGTCAAATCTTAACTACCACGTATTTCAGGGAGTATATATACTTGCTATATTCATTCTTTTATTTTAGAGGCACAATTATATCAAATACACACGCACATTGCTTAAAAGATTGCTTAGCGACTCTACTAACTTGAGCGTCGGAGTCCCATCGCCGGGAACCCCTCCCGGTGTTGGTTTTGCAGGTTTTTGGATCTGAGATTTCGAGTTTTTGGTTGAAGAAGAAGAAGGTTGGATCGGAGCAAAATCAATAGTAATACATGCAATCCACTTGTTGGGCACGCATTAGTGGGCAATATTTCATGCGTATAAAAGAATTAACTATATCTTAAGAATTGAGTATGATCTGGTCTCTTCCATGATTTGAAATTAAATATATATTATTATTAGAATTAAAATTCTATAAATATGCCATTAATCCTTCTCCCTGCATCCTCAAAACAAATTCTAAAGTTGTATAGAGATGGCAAACACAAGAGTGATTAAGAATATTGCATGTGTTTTCATAGTTGTGTTTATGATAGACATCAGCCAAGCACGCAACCTTTTGCAAACTGGTGCAATGTCGATCGCCGTATCCTCACATTCCTGGCCAATTCCTCTAAAACCGAACTCAAAATCCTCCAAACTGGTCCTGAATTCCAAGTCGCCCGTATCCTTGATCTGAGAAACTTTAGGCTCTTCAGTGCCAACTACTCTTTTGGGTTTACAGTGACCAAGGTTATGGAGGCAATGAAAGAGTTAGCGTTCAACCCTAATTGCCTGAAGACATTGGACGACTATGGCATAATCCTCCCTAAGAAGCCATCGCCCTGAAATCTCTTCATTTTTTTCATTATTTTTCTCATAAATGTTGATTTCTTTTAAATAATTTGGCTCTCCATTAACTACCACGCAACTTTGATAATTCATGAAAATATTGATAATTTAACCATAATAAATGTCGACATCTGTACAAATTTGAAAAATTAAAGAAATTTAAAGTTAGGGATATTTACATTTATTTTTGTACATATCAATATTCCCCGATAATAGTTCCATATAATATAAGCATATAAATTCAAACTCAAATTACTCACCAATTCATTTAATTTGGAATTAATAATATAAACTGAATTTTAATTATAATTAGATATATTTAACACAAAAATAATCAAACACAAAAAATTTATGCGGATTATGAATATATTACACAATGTAAATATATATCAATATTATCTTGCAGACTATTGATATATATTACACAATATAGTAAAATATTAATGTACACAATTGAACAAAAGTCATGAAATCTTATGCATATTCTGTTGGAAAATTGGTTGTTGAAAATGGTGGGTGGCAACACTTTGACCAATTGTTAAGTGGCTAAGAGTTAATCCTGGCTAAGAGTTAATCCTTTTAAGAATTGGATGCCAAAAGATTAATCTACATTTAGAGTAGATAATCGAGAACTTTTGAATCAATCATTTTAAGAATTGGATGCCAAAAGATTAATCTACGTTTAGAGTTGATAATCGAGACCTTTTGAATCGCTCAAAACCAATTTTTGGTGAGTGAGAAATTAAGCATCACAATTGGCCACTTGAAATGGGAATGAAAGGTCTTGAATGTGGGAGGAGTGATTAACTATTCCACATAGGAAAATGGACCTTGAAAATGCAAGTATAAGTTTAGTCATGAGAAGAGGCTTAGTAATTAGTATACTATTGGAATAGTATGCTTGTGCAACATACATGCGTGCGGCTCAGCTCGGCACGACCCGGACCCGACCTCAGCTGTGGGCATTGGTCTTTGGCAATTGGACGTTAGGCTGGACTTAGGCAGATGGTGCTCGGGTTTTACCTGACTCGAATTTATCTTTTTTGGCAAAAGTTACGGCGCCGAGTTGTTGTGCGTCCAAGCCCTAATGCAGCGGGGTTGTTGCGCGCCCGCACCTTAATGCAGAGAGAGCAGTATTGTTGAATACAATGGGCAGTATTGCTGAATGCAGTGGGTACAGTAATGTGAGCTGCTTGCTGCAGTGGGTGCAGTAACATGTTGCAGAATGCAGCGCCGGGAGTAGTAACGTATTGCATTCGTTGAATGCAGCATGCAGTATTGCTGAATGCAGCGGGTAATATTGCTGAATGCAGCAGGTGCTATAGCGTTTGCTACAACATGTGCTTGCTGAATGCAACGGGCGTTGTAGCGTGCTGCATATTGCAGCGCCGGGAGCAGTAATGTATTCCAGAATGCAAGAACGTGTCCAGAATACAGCAAACGCAGTGTTTTTTTTTGTTTCTTATTTTTTTCCGTCATTATCAATTTTAGGTGTAACCCCCCATGTTGGAGACCTATATAGGGGTTGTCATGCATTATTTTGAGACACTAAAATTCAAATTCTTGCATTGTTTTCCATCCTTGCATCAAGCTCAGTCCTTAAGCACTAAAAGTTCATCGGAGCTCTTGAGATTATGGTGCTACTTCTCTAGAGACAAAGTCGTTTTATCTTTGGGAGACAATACGCAAGGACTAGTGAGCGCCACCCTGAGCATATCTCATCTTAAGGAAAGAGGGTCTTTCCTCGACTCAACTTGCTGTATTTTTGATTTGTTTATTTTTGTTTCTGTTTGACAGGCTCATTGCCCATTGTTGAATGTGTTTTATCCAACAGTCTTAAGATGAGATATTTTAACAATGTCAAACAACGACAACAACGATGGAAAATGGGTTCCTCTTACTACTACAACCAGTGCAGTAACTACGGCTACTGTTGTTGTATCCTCCGTTGTTGTTGCTGCTGCAATCTTGAATGCAACGGTATCTCTAATGTCTTACCTACTAATGAGAAGCCTGAGAGGTTTACGAGCGAGAACTTCAAGAGGTGGCAAAAGAAGATGTTGTTCTACTTGACCACCATCAGCGTGGTGATGTACTTGAAGCAAGATCCTCCAATCGTGGCTGAAGGTGACACGAATATGGAAGCACGTACTACGCTTCACACATGGCTACATAATGACTTGCTTTATAGCATGTACGTGGGCTGCAAGACGACCAAAGAGTTGTGGGATGCTCTTGAGAAAAAATACAAGACTGAGGATGCCGATGTGAAGAAATTTGTAGTGGCTCAGTTCTTGAAGTTTCAAATAGTGGACTCACGTCCTGTGATGGACCAAGTGCAAGACTCCTAATTGGTTGTGTACGAGGTTCAAGCCGAGAACATGAACTTACCCAAACCTTTCACTGTTGTTTGTGTGATCAAGAAGCTCCCACCTAGTTGAAGGGACTTCAAGAATTACTTGAAGCATAAATGAAAGGGTATGATGTCGAGGACTTGATTGTTGAGCTCCAAATCGAGGAGGACAATTGTTAGTCCCAAGTGGTCAGAGATTCGAAGGGGGATTAATGAACCTATCAAATTTTACGTTTTAAAACTTATTTGTAAGCTGGTTGCTGATTCTACAGAGAATGCAACAACTCTCTTGATTCAGTAAGCTGGCAGAATGCTGATTTAGCTTATTGTCTCGGTATATCACAGTATGCAGTGGAAATCAAGGATAAAGTTTTTTTTTGGAAAATGATTTTCTTTTATAAGTATGATTTTATCAGAATCCTTTTAGTAGTAGAAGCAAGATATATATAAGATATATGCAACAAGTAAATAAACCAGTAAACACACAAAGGGTTTATAGTGGTTCGAAGGTGGTATAATTCTTCTACGTCCACTCTTCTCCTTCACAAATGAGGAACTTCACTAGGTCAGTTTGTTTTACAAGTCACAACTTTACAAACCTCTTCCTAAATAGTTATACCTACTAGAATCAGAATGATTCCTAGGTCACTTCCCACACAGGGTACAAAACTCACACAGAGTTAATAACCTTATATAAAGACTAATACTTAGTGAGGATCAAATTCTTCCAACTAAGGACACCAACTAAAACAACCTAGCACACAATAAATGGTTAAAAAGTATATGGTCTTCAACTGTTGCTTTCGAAGTCAGTCTTAAGAACTTGATAACTCTGAATCTTGGGCTTGGCTAAGGTTAAGTGACTGAACTGTAAGAAAACTTATGTTTTGCTTAAGAATAGATAGCTTAGAAAATTTGCAGTAAGTTCAGTAGTCTTCTTGGTCACTTCCACTTTCTATTTATACTTGTAGAAATATGCCCGTTGAAGAGAGACATATTCCATGTAGCAATTTGAGACTTGATCTTCATGATCTTTTGCATTTAATACGTCTGGAGAAACTGGGGAATAGAGCATGTCCTACTCTGATTTGTATTAATGACGTCATCTCTCGGCAATAGTGTTTTTGCAGAACTGCGGTCCAGATGACATCTCCTCATTGGTCAGTTGCTAACTTCTATCTACCGGTTACTTTGATAATGCAGAAACCTCATACTCATTCAATAAATCCTCGTACTGCATTCAATAAGACTAAGTAAATTACAGTTTACTGCTCAGGTTACAGTTACTGCTTACTGTCTTGCACTAGCTTCTTGATCTGCGTTTGCTTCCTAATGCAGAACAGCTTCCTGTTCCTAAATCCTGCAATCAACTTCCAGTTCTCCTTACTGTTTTATGTATGTTGCTTACTGATTCAGCTTGCTGATACAACTTGCTGACTTTCCTTACTGAAAACCAGCATCCTATACTTCTTCGTAAACAGCTTTCTGCTTTCATCAGTAACCTCCTTCTTTTTTATCTTTACAACTTATGCAAAAACAACATAGAAAGAAAAGTTTACAAAATAAAGGTTCCACTTAAACAATGTGGAAAAATGGGGTACTCTAACTTCCTATACAAAGCTATATTGTCTCATCAAAACCTAATCAGAAATATCCCAACAACAATAGGAAGATTGATCCTAGGTCACGTTTTTCAATGGATGCTAAAGTCAACCTGTTGGAGGGTAATAAAAGAAATCGCCCTAACCCCAATCAAAACGAGAAGGGGAAGAAGTCAGCGAAAAGATTCAATGGTAACTGTTACAATTGTGGTAAGCCCAACCACATGGCTAAAGATTGTAGGCAGCCTAAGAAAAACAAAGGCAAACAAGCAAACTTGGCCGAGCAGAAGAAAGATTTGAGTGACAATGATCTTTGTGTCGTGGTGTTTGAAGCCAACATGGTGGATAACCCAAGGGAATGGTTCGTGGACACGGGAGCCACTTGTCATGTCTGCTCGGATAAGGACATGTTCAAACCCAGTAGCTATAATCTAACACATATTGATTTAGCATACCATGTAGGCTTATATAAAAAAGAAAAAATTCAACAAAAATTGAAATATACTTACTTTCTTTATAACAAACACTAAGAACAAAAACTTTTATTAAACACATAAAGGGTTTTTTTACAAAGAGGGTTGAGAGTGTGGAGGGAGAAAAAAAAGACGAGTCAAAACTCAAGCGTATCTCTAAAATGAAAAATCAAACCTATAAATAGAATAAAGAAACTAACTATTACAGATTGCTTTTTAAAAGCAAATAGTAAAGATTCTTTAAAATTTTAGACTTATCGTCCACTATCTATTACAAATAAGATTCATAATTCTTCTTTTGCCTTAGAGGTCAAAAAGTGATGTCCCATCTTTTCTACCACCACTTTAAAAATGCCACTTGTCTTTCATTATGCAGCTAAAAGAGAACTTTGAGTTCTGAGTTTCTTCAATGTATTTTGAAATTTCAAAAGTTCAATCCGAATTGGTTCATATCATGGATTTTCATATTTTGGATTTTCTCTTCTAAGCAGATTTTTACAATCCTCAAACTTTTCCTAAATAATTTCAATTTTCTTTCTAATAGTAAACACCTTATTGTGTCTGATTCCTTTATATACGATAGGATCAAAGTATGGATTCCATATTGTAGATGGGTTATTAACTTCTAGATAATAAAGTATCATTCTAATCTTTGAATTTCTCTATAAGAGATTCCTTTAAAATATCAAAGGAAACACTGAGATCTGGAGAATCATCCTCTGGATTCTGAGCATCTTGATCTTGATCTGAGAATATATTCTCTGTATCTTTCCTGTTGCTAGAACCAGAAATCATTAATATATCAGATTTTGAACCTGAACTTTCAAAATTTCTAAAGATTTCATTTTTCATTTCTTCAATATAAATTTCTATCATTTTCTTTTTTTAAAAAGTCCCAGCATATTTATGAGAAATTCTTTTGAAAGGACTAATATAATACTCTTCTTCTTTATTTTTATCATATTTTTACAGCTTATAAAGCCTTATCTTGTCATTAAGATCATCTATCGTAGACTTAGAATATAATTCTCCAGTATTCGGATCAATCCTGAACATCTTACCCACATTTTAGTATAACCAATTCTCCAAAGACAAGGAATACCATTTTCAATATAACCAAATTCTGGTGTCCATTTCCATATCCATGGAATGCTTGATTCCATAAAAAATTGACAAGGGGTTTGTCCCTTAATAGAGTTTTTCTGGACAGAAGGAGATACAAGTGTCCATTCTTCCATAAGATCTCTAAAATTATTTAGTAGAATTTCTATCGTGGTGCCAAATATTTTTCACCAATCAAAAAACCAGTTATTAACTATATGATGGGAACAATTTCTGCATATTTTTATAAGCCAAGTATGTTTGCGCCTTTTGTTTTCAAAGAAAAGAGTTTTATAAAAACTTTATACATAATCCCAATAATTAAATTTAAAATTATGTCTTCGAGTAGGATGCAAAGCTTTCTTTTCAACAAGTGGAGATATTCCCCATTCTTCAAGGGATATAATCCTTTTGATTGTAAATTTTGAGTAAGCATACTCATTCTGTTGGTTATTTCCGGAAGTGAAATGTTCAATATCAACACTTTGTAATGCTATAAGCACTTGTTCATAGAACCCCCTTGGTTTATAAGATCCATTTGCGAAGGGTGCACTTGGAACATATCTTTCCATAATAGTCCATGGATTATTTTTCCCATGGATATCTTTTTCTTCTATAAGAAGAATTAAATCTTTATGATCATTTTTCTTAAAGAGTATATTACTCTTTTCTTCTGTTTCCATATTGGTGTAAAAAGTTTGAGAAGAACCAGGAGTATCATCTTTTTCTTATATTTTCTTTTTAAGAAAATCTTGGAAATCTCCATATAATCGATGTTCTTTATCAGGAACATTACCTGATGAAATTCCAAAAATATTCTGGGCAATCAACTTTTGTTTACCTTGTTGAACAATAATATACTGGCTTTTTCCCCTTCCTCTTTCCTTATTAAGGAAATAAGATCCTCTACCTGATTAGTTCATATCGATCATCATAAAAGAAATTCTCTTGTTAAATAATCAGGAAAATTATTGTTTTTCCTTGTTTATAAATAATTTCAAAATCAAAAGGGGCTAAATATGTCTGCCATCTAGCAAACATTTGTATAGAAATATCATGTTTAAAATCCTTTTTAAAATTTCCTTTTTGTTTGGCAATTGGTTTATATGATAAACTTTTGATTATATAAATCATCTTGAAATTTTATAACACATTAAACTATAGCAAAAATTTCTTTAACTACAGTTGCATAATTCTTTTGTGTAGGATTCCATTTTCCTAAATAAAATCTAACAAGAACTTCTTGTTTATCTAAAGTGGTGGCAGACAAATTGGGACATTGCTTTTTGACCTCTAAGGCAAAAGAAGAATTATGAATCCTATTTGTAATAGATAGTGGACGATAAGTCCAAAATTTTAAAGAATCTTTACTATTTGCTTTAAAAAGCAATCTGTAATAGTTAGTTTCCTTCTTCTATTTATAGGTTTGATTTTTCATTTCAGAGGTACGCTTGAGCTTTGACTCGTCTCTCTTTTCTCCCTCCATACTCTCAACCCTCCTTGTAAAAAAACCCTCGGTATGTTTAATAAAAGTTTTTGTTCTTGGTGTTCGTACTAAAGCAAGTAAGTATATTTCAATTTTTGTTTAATTTTTTCTTTTTCATATAAGCCTACCATGTAGGCTAAATCAATATGTGTTAGATCATAGCTACTGGGTTTGAACATGTCTTATTATATGAAATGAAGTAAAGCATAAAAATTAATGAAAGGTTAAGACACTCAGGTTTGAACTTTACGACCAAGATGATTATAAATTCCTAATGTCCACCCTTTTGCCGTTTTGCCAGAAAGGCGTTGAAGTGTTTGTGGGTTTGAGAGGAATCTAAAGTTATTAAAATTTATATCTCAGTAAAATCCTAAGAGTCTAATTGTCCACCCTTTAATTTTTATGCATCCTTGATTTGAAATGAGGCTCTGATACTCTTTAATATTTTTTTAATTATATATAATAGTAACTCCATCTTTGTCTTGCATTTGAAAAGAAGAAGAAAATGAGAGGAAGAAGAAGAGGAAGAGAAGAGAAGTGAAGAGAAGATGAGAGGAGAGAGCAACCTTGCTGATTCTTTGCCCTAGTTTTTACTAAAAAGTATTATATATATTTTAGCGGCGGGTCGGGCGTGGGTACGAATCTGTGCCCCTAGGTACACCAACCTTACTCTAAAATTATATCTTGTCGATCGATAATAGTATCCTTTACTAATCGCGTATAACCATTAATTAAATGATAATTAAGTTATATATTAATTTGATTAAGATAAAACTAGCTAGCTAGACAAACATTGACTTATAAATTATATATACATACGTACTTCACATACGTAATTATTATAATATAACAACATTATTCAAATGGTATGTTATGATTATTAATACAATATAATAGTCATTAATTTTAGATTGATGAAAAAAATCATCAAAATAATGGTTTTTTTTAAAATCGCTAAATCCTAAATTTAGGGTTTTGCGATGGATTTATCGATGGATTACATCATATTCTATCAATAAAGTTGCAAAAAAAAAAAATTTAAATATTATTGATGGCATTTTTGTCGATTATCCCTATATATAGGTCTCCAATTTGAATTTTCCATTCAAAAATAAGAAATGGAAAATAACATTTACAGTGCTACAACACGTCGTTTGCTGCATTCTGCAGCACATTACTGCTCCCGTTGCAAGCGCGCAGCTTATGTTACTTAAGTTCAATATTCCAGCTTACTAAGTAAGCTCCAGCTTGCTTGCTGCATTCCAGCTTACAATCCCAGCTTACTCCACTACGATCCAAAAGGATAAAGCAGATCGGATAAAACCCGAGCCCCATCCGCCCAATTGCCAAGGACCAAGGCCCATGGCCAAGCATACTACTCCAATAGTATACTAATTAATAAGTCTCTTCTCATGGCTTAACTTATATTTGCATTTTTAAGATCCATTTTCCCATGTGTGATAGTTAAACACTCCTCTCACATCCAAGACCTTTCATTCCCATTTCAAGTGGCCAACTTTGATGCTTAATTTCTCACTCACCAAAAATTGGTTTTGAGTGATTCAAAAGGCCTCGATTATCTACTCTAAACATAGATTAATATTTTGGCATCCAATCCTTAAAAGACTTAACTCTTAGCCACTTAAAAATTGGTCAAAGTGGTGTTACCCACCACTTTCAACAACCAATTTTCCAACAATATATATATATACAAATTAATATATATAAATATATATATACTTATATATAAGTATACATACATACAAATTAATCGTTTGATATGTTAAACAAATTTAGTTCGAGTTCGAGCTCGTTAAGCGTATAATTGAAAGCACCATTTAAATCTCTCTGGAGAAAACTCAAAGATACTATTTTATAGCAGAAAACTTGTTAGAATAAAATCTTGTAATAAAAAAAGAAAAAATGGCATTGTGAGTGTGATGTATATAAATAAATAAATAAGAGATGGACGTGGATTGGGTGTCGAGTGTCACGAGTGGTTTTAATGGTGATCATGATGAATAAATCTGTGTTTAATACTATTGTTTTTATAGGAAACCATTAAAACTATTGTTTTAATGCCATTGTTTTTATCTTTGAGTATGTTTGATTTATGCTTTTGCTTTGTTAATTATGATCAACATTATTTAATTTATGGCATAAAATATTGTTATATGTTGGTTTTTGCAAATAAAATTATAATTAGTAGCTTTAAAGTGTATCATTAAATGAAGAGAGATAGATTATTAATCCTAAATTTAAAAGAAAAGGGTATATTAGACATAATACATGATGAATTTTATTAATATTACAAATTTATCCCAGTTGATCCGGAGAGATTTATATATATATAACATTAGTGGGCATGCATGAGGAGGAAATAATTAATTATTTCTTAATAATTGAGCTATCTAGTCTCTTTGATTATTTGAAATTAAATATTAGTCAAACAATCTTCGCGCAGTCAAAGACGTTCTTCACAAAGGTCTCTAAAAATATTTCTTGATTCAAATAAGGTTTTAAAACCTCGAATCAAACAGTTTCTTCAAATCGAGTTTAAATTTGAAGAAGTTTTGACCAGAAGTCAACTCCAAATTCAAGTGAAAAGAAGAATTAAAGAATCAAAAAGATTGTAACCCAAAATTTTATTTAATTCAAATAAATATAATTTGTGCACTCTTTTATATTTTATTTATTTAATACACAAAATTTGTTGTTACAACCATTATACAACAAAAATGGTTGACTAGTAAAGAAACGCATTTTGATTCTAGTCAAATGATTATTCTCCGCTTGATTTCAATCTCTTTTCAACATCTTCGAGCTCATTAATGCCCCTTATTAAGAACACAAAGGACCTCGGCTTAATCCCCCTTTCCTTTCCTTAACAAGTCATCGCCCTCAAATCTCTCATTTTTCTATTATCCACATATTTTTCCTTCAATTATTTTTCTCATAAATGTTGATTAATTGTTTTAAATAATGAGGCTCTCTATTCTCAAATTAAGGATGAGTATTGCAACTTTGAATTGGATAAACATGTTGCCTGGTAGATAGTTGGAAGTCTGTAATTTTATTTGCGAGTGAATTTAATTATATTATTGTCGTGTGGTTTTATTTTCTAATGGTTTTCTTATTTAATATAATTTCACTTTTATTCTTCATATTGCATGGTTTATTAATACATACATGTAGTATTATTATGCTTGCAGTGTAATATATTGTGTAATACCTCAGAGCAATGTTAAAAAAATATGATCATTTCAATGGGATCTTTACTTCTAATTCATGAAAATATTAGTAACATAATGATAACAAATGCTGTCATCTACAAATTAAATTTTAAAAATTTAAAGAAATGTAAAGTTAGGGATATTTATCAATATATATTACACAACATTGTAAATATATTGATATTATATATCTTGCAAACTATGGATATATATTTCACAATATCGTAAAGTAACGATATACAAAAAATTATGAAATCTTATGCATATTCTATAAAATGTTCCAAAATAGTGATATATATTATTGGACAACAATAACGAAATCTCAAGAATATTCGATATCGATATTCCATAAAATTAAGTTTTTAATATTTTCAATTATATCGATATGTTGAACGTTGATTGTAATAATAAGAATGAGATTGATTTTCGTAATATAATAATCTGAACAATAGAATAACTGTAAAAGGAAAATTATACTTTGTTTCTTCATATACAAACACCCACGAAGACCCTAGATTATCCCCCTCTGTACAAAACTTTCTACACCCCCAAAGCACACTACAATTTCTAGAGAGAGAAAAACACTGCAAACCCTTCTACCCCCTCCCTTTCTCTCACAACACACGCCTCACACACCACAATCTGAACTCAATAAACACAGACCTGCATATCTCCCTCTCTCCAGCAAGATCTGTCTTCTCCGCTTCAATGGCGACCACACTCGCCCAACCACCGCCTGCAACACTCAAACCCATTGCAGCTCATCCTCTCGTCTCAAGAATCGTCGCCATCTTTAGTGGAACTGCCACAATCACCACCCTTGCCCCCTTCCATCTCCTCCCCAGATGTCCTTTATCTCTCCTCAAGAACACCCTTCCATCGCCATTCATTGATGCAATGCATTTTCGCTGTTCGACCAGTGTTTCGTAATTGGGTCATAACTTCCTACAAAATGCACCATATTGTTTGTGGTGATATATTATGGCCTTTCAGGTTCTGAATACTCAGAGAGTTATGAGTCTTTAAAGTTACGGTTATGAAATGATTATCCTATAAAGAAAGTTTGAAAATCTTGAGTCCTTTGATTTTTCATTTCCATTGATTCATTAATGTTTGAGCAAAGTATGTGATTTACCATGAAAATTATAAGGTTAGATAGAAAATACCATGAACTATAATAGTATGTACAAAAAATAACACTAAATATAAAACCATACCCAAAACTACCACAATTTTGACCAAAGTACCATAAAGATATTAATGCTTCATTGATTTCATTATTTAATTAATTTTGATTTTCTATATTTATTTAATTAAATCTATTCCAAGTATTTGTTATATCCGGATACCAAAAATGACTTTTAAAGATCGATTTTCTCATGGAACAAGTATATAGGCTGGAATACTTTCCTCGTGCCGATACTGTCTAAAAAACAGTGGTCTGGAATGTGTAACAATGCCACATACAAATTCCTATAGAAATAAAGATCTAAAAAGGTTTTTTACGTAAACATATTCGGATCCTGAAAATGGTATCAAAGCCTAGGTTTATTAAGAACTTTTATGATATTTATTATTGTTATGTAATTAACCTTTGGTGAGGAGAATTCCTCGAGAAACATGAATCTGGGCGATTGTCCAAGATGTTTACCCTACTGGAGGTACCGTCAAATTTTGGCGATGCACCAAGAGGAACACCAAGAGAGATTGACATATTGGAATAACCAATATGTTGAAAAGGTGAATGCGAGAGCCGACGGGGAAACCTTACGGCATTGCCAGAGACAAGCATCATACTATCAGGGTTTTCTTACAATAAACCGGATACTATATGCTTATCTGATAAACCAACAGGAGTACGCTCATCAGAACCATAAGCTCTGAAGGAGGACCAGACTAGAGCGAGATAATTCCGGATACATCTAAGATCGGCCTTAATCTTAGAGAAATCCAGAAGACGGTGCAGAATTATGGCAACCGCCATGATCATCTACCAACACAAGTCCATCAGATCCAAAATCAGATGGAGACGATGGTGAAATATCAGAAGGAGACCCTTGAAATCCTTCATGATATTCAAAAACGAGTCAAGAATCTGGAAGACAGACCAAGTATTCCCGGAGGAAGGAAACGTATTGATTTCGGAACGGTCCCCTATTTACACCAAAAGGGGAAACCAACTGAAGTAATACGGCCAATGACCCGAGATGAAAAGCTCATTGCTATCATCAAAGGAAAATCCATCATAAACTAAGGTGATGGATATGGAAAGGATGAATCTTGAAGATCTACAAGAACTTGCCGAGTCCTTTGCAGGATTAGGTATTGTGGATCTAAAGATGAATACGGGAGATGGTTCAGCCTTGGTTACTCGTGACCAACACCCAAGACCACCTCCACAACAACCAGTAGATCCCAACGTTGCAGAAAGTTCAGGTTCACATCATGTGGATGAACCAATGCCACACGCTGGAGATTTTACTACTAGAGGAGACCCGATTGTATCGGGAACTCGACAACATTCCAAAAGGCCAGATCTTCAGAATACGCCTTATGGAAAGTCACAGCTTAATCCGATACATCCATATGGATTAATGCTAAATCTAGATATTCTAGATTTCAAGAATCGAGAAGTCCTTATAGATGACTGGGCAGCATCGATGAGGATTGCAGCAGGAACCCTTGATCTTACAAAGAAATGATTCATTTTACTTCTTGAAATGAGTCTTGAAGAATCTGTAAAAAGAGCATGGGATTTGACCCCCCTAGATATGAGAAATAACGTAACCGCTGGGGAGTCATTAAAAGGAATTGTTGATAATATGGCCAAACTATTCAAAATCCATTTTATCGGTATAGGCTATTTTGAGGGATTGGAAGAAGAGAAAAGGAAGCGATACAAGCAAGCCCTCTATTGCCTCGAGTTGCATGATATTTGTCATATTGATGAATATATCAAGTTATTCACCGAATATCGATGAAAATCCAAGGTGGATGACAAAGAAGCTTCGCAGCTCTTCTTTGCGAAGATACCAAGTCCTTGGAGAGAAATGCTTATCAGGGAATATAAGAGTGCAGAAGATTTGGATACAGTGGCCAGAAGGATGTCTTTCCTAAAAGCCAAGTTATCTGAATGGTGCCACCAGGCAGCACTCTATAAAAATTACAAGAGATTAAGAGGAATCAACAAAATGGTTCCTTTATGTTGCGAAGAAAATGACATCCAAACAATTGTGGGAGGTCAACCATGAAGGCATAAAAGGATGAAACAAAGAAGTCACCCTTATAGCCGGGGAAGCAACAATAACAGGCAGAATCACATGTCTTCAAGGAGATCTTGGAGACCCAGAAGGATGTGGTCTAAACAAAAAGCCCGGAGTTATAAGTCAGGGCAAAGACCAGTACCAAGCAGGAGTAGAACCTCATCAGCAGGTTCAAACCAAGGAGGTTCCAGTAGAACTATGGGAAGAAGAACTTTCAGGCGAGCTCACACTAGAGCTAATGAAAGTTTCAAAGACTGTAATTGCTGGACTTGCGGAGCAAGAGGGCATATCTCAACGGATTGCCCAGATAACCAAAGGAGAGGTCTTAGACAGTTCGAAGCAACTCCAGAATTTGAGGAAGCTGTCTATTACCAAGATCTTATACAGGTGTATCAATTTGAGGATCTACCCTCAGATGAAAGCATCTACGAAGAAGAGATCTATTCGGATGATGGAAGTGAATCCACATTAGAATCAGAGTGAAGAAGAAATTCTTCAAACAATGAGAGAGGATATGTCAGGATTTCTCTCTCACACAACAGTTTCTCATAAAACTCTCATGAGAATTATGAAGGAGGATCCAAAGCTCCAGATCTATGATGGTTTTACCATTGGAGCTATGGAAAAAGCCTTGGATAAGTTTGGAATTCGAAAAAGAAAACACCAAATTATCCATAGGGTTACTATAGGAGAATTTGCCATCCCAATGGAATTCACGAGTAACCTTATCGAGATGCAGTTGATTCCTTACCGAGAGGTTCAAGATATAAGGAATCAAGTTAAGAGAGAAGTTGCAAATACACTCTCATGGATTCATATCGGAGCCATAAGAGTTATTATAAAAGCAACTTTCAAAGAAGGAATTGATTCGCCTCTCAATCTTGCCATATTTGACAAGCGAAACTCAAATCTCAAGGATTCATGCCTTGGGGCAGTCACAGGAAACTTGTGTGCAGGGAAATTGGCATTTAATGTCTATCCTAGAATTGCATACAATTTGGGAGATCGAGACTTCAACAAAGTCTTAACACTTCATCAAGATTTCAAAAGAGAAGACTTGATGAAAGAAGGGAATAGACCCTACTCGATCACATACAAGATTTCCTATGCTCTCTCGAATTCACATCATTCAGATGTATTCTTGAGAAAGGAATTTATCGAAGTTCCAAAAATCTTTGATGATTTTGCCAAGGTGGTCTTGCCAGAACTCATTGAATCTCCAACAATAAAGGAGATAGATATGAAAATACAAGATCAACCGGTCTTCAATCGGAGTCAAAGCCTCAGAATGGAGACAAGGAGAATGTCTTTCCAACAAGATAGACTAATAAGTAGCAGTCGTTGGGAGGAAAAGAGGCCTAGTACAGTTCAGCGAATCCCAGGTGTTTTCAAAACACAAGGTGAGCTGCAATGTCCAGAAGGCTGGAGAGCAGTTGATGTAATATTTGACATCAATCAGAAGGATAATATCTTTCCTAGTGATGTTCTATATTACCTCCAACAACCGATAGTTGGAAGATTTCAAGGACGCCTAAAAATGGGTGAAATTGAAGTAACTATCACAGGGATTGCAAGAAGACTCCCAGAACAATTAATACTGGGAATTCACTTTCTTGAGGATCATAAGCCTTGGGAAAGATTACAAGATGGAATGGAGTTTACAGTGGCTGATAAGAGATACCGAATCAGATGACCACTAGTCCATTCTCGATATACATTTCAATCGGAATGTTATATGTTGAATACAAGGCTGAATATTTCGCAGCCTATGTGGATTCAGGAGCAGGAATATGTACTGCAAAGCAGGAGGTTTTTCCTAAAGAAATGGGAGAAGATCTACCAGCCATTGCAGGACGAGATTTCTCCAAAAGGATTCTTATCCTTAACAGAGGAATCAAACAAGCGGAAATTATGATCGGAGGCGCCGGCGATACCCCATGGTATAAGGTGAAGACGCCACCAATTTATTTCCATGATACAGGAGCAGATGTTTTGCTAGGAAACAATTTCCTACAAACATTCAAGCGATTTACACAGGAAAATGAGATAAGAAGACTTATTTTCACAACGTTATGTGATCATAAGATTATTGTCCAAAGACTGCGGGAAGCATTTTACAGAAAAATGCCTTTTCCTTTTCGCAGCAAGCGTGGTGATGAAGCCAAACTTCGACATCCAAAAATGGTGGATAAAAGAAGATTTGGTGATGTCTTATTATCCTATCGACAATTTGGTCCGAGACAGAAAGAGACCAAAAGATGGGATACTACCTTGTATTCGTTCAGAAGACAAGGAGGAGAACGAGTCCCTCCAGAGGCTATTGCAGAATTGCGAAAAACCATAATGGAGAATCCACAGAGCGATGTTACCATTGAAGAATAAATATCACTCGAGGATTTCAAGAAAAGGATCCAAAGGAATTACAATGAAGATCCTTTAGCATGGTGGGACAGAAACGAGCTCAAAGCATCCTTAAAAGTTAAACCTGGAAAGGAACATGAGTTCGTGAGACTCAAACCTATCCTGATGAATCAAAATGATCGTGAGGATATGCAGAAGATACTTAAGGAACATCTGGACCTTAAGTTGATATCACCAGGGGTTTCTCCATATAGCAGCCCGGGATTCCTTGTGAGGAATCATGGAGAAATCAAAAGAGGTAAACCTAGACTTGTTATTAATTACAAAGGGATTAATAACATCCTAGAGTTTGATGGGTACTATATCCCGAGTAGAGAACACTTGGTTAACTGTATCAAAGGTGCGAAGATATTCTCTAAGTTCGATTGTAAGTCTGGTTTCTACCAGATTAAGATGGAGGAAGAAAGTAAGAAGTTCACAGCTTTCTCCACCCCACAAGGACACTATGTCTGGAATGTCATGCCTATGGGTTTGGCAAATGCACCCCAGATATATCAGAGAAAGATGGATAATCTCTTCAAGGATTATTTCAACTTTATGTTCGTCTACATCGATGATATTCTCATTGCATCGAAGAACATGAAGGAGCATCTCAAACATTTGACAATCTTCTCAGATGTTTGTCACAAAGAAGGATTAGTGCTTTCTGAAAAGAAGGCAGTAATTGCAACAAGACAGATTGAATTCCTCGGAATTGAAATCGATGAAGCTGGGATCATTCTACAAAATCATATTGTGGAGAAAATACAAGGATTTCCAGATGATCTCACAGACATGAAACAACTTCAAAGCTTTCTCGGAGTTGTTAATTTTGCTGGAATGTTCATCAACAATCTAGCATTTCACAGGAAGGTGTTCAGCCCATTACTTAAGAAAGATGTTGTTTTTAAATGGGAAAATGAACATCGAGAAGGGATTAAGCAGCTTAAGGAAGTCTGTAGCAAGCTTCCAAAACTTGCTATACCCCAAGACGAAGATGAACTGGTTCTTTACACAGATGCCAGTGATCATTGGTGGGCGGCAATTCTTATGAAAGTCACACCAGACGGAGAAGTGCCATGCAGATATTGCAGCAGTCTGTTTTCAGATGGAGAAGCAATCAGATGGCATATCAACGAGAAGGAGTTCTTTGCAGTCAAAAGGCTTTTAAAAAATGGCCTCTCTTTCTACTGGCTAAAAAGTTTATCCTAAAAATTGATAATTCAAGTGTCAAAGCTTTTCTGAAAAATAAAATTAAATCTAAACCAGAAAAGGCTAGGATACTTAGATGGCAAGCTGAATGCCAATATTATGATTCTGATATTGTCATTGTGAAATCTCACGAAAATGTTCTTGCAGATTTCTTAATACGAGATGGAAGGACACGTTGCTGACGAGGTCCTCAAACGAGTAAGACATCTCAGGGAAAACCTGGAGAGTCTTGAACGAGAATTTGGGACGTTATGTCTCAATGCCGAAGTTGCTGGACGACTTCAACGAGAAGATCAGAAATCCGTTTCTGATCTAATACGAGCATGTCAATACGCTCAGGGACATATGTTCCAAGCGTTGCATAAGTCTCTTCTCCAGGCTGCATCTTCTTCGGTGCTAAAAGGAGAACTTCGAGATCGGGACTCTAACCCGAAGGCTATGGATTCAAATATCATGCCTGCGAGTGTTACAGGTGATGCATTCCTTGAGGATGTACCATCAGTAACGAATGTTGAAGCTCCGGTGTCACAACCCGAGTCTTCAAGTCAACCCAGTACCTCTAGGGTAAAAGAGGTTGAGTTGAACCTGAGGCCGCAGACAGGCAAAGCTAAGGTTCAAACTCACACTAACGAGGTTTCTCCGTTGCAGGTTTATCAGCGTCAATGGAAGAAATTAGTGACGAGAAATGGTATCAACCCTGAAAGAACGACAGTTGATATCTCGGGAAAATATCCCAGGGTTTGGATGAAACCAGGCAGTAATCCAAACGAAGTCCAAGAATGGTATAACTTTGGAGCTCTAGCTTCAATTTATACCACATCACCAGGATTCCAAGAAATCTCGAAATTACCGAGATGGATAGGAGAAGTAGTTCATGAAACTTGGACAAACAATCCACACTTGTCCAGAGGAGACATACTGGAGCTATATTTCATTAGTGCAGCTCCAGAACCAGCTAAAAAAGGCTTCCATGAGGCCTTTCATTTTATCAAGCTTCAGAGACCGGACGGAAATGCCTTAAAATACATAAAGGCAACATCCCCGGAAAAGGTACCGATACTGGTAGGAGCATTTACTGAAGATGAAGCTTCTACACGACGAGCTTGGGGACTTTGGACTTGTCTAACAGAAATGGACAAGGTCAAGTACTCATTTAAGGTCTTCCAGAATTCAGCCAATGGATCATTCATGCTGAATACAATGACTGGATCGACAACAGGTTTTGCAGAGGAACTTTTTGAAACAAAAAGAAAGATCCTTTGGGAGAACAAGATTCCGGCGAGCAAAGACACTTACCGGAAATTCTGTAATATGGCATACATCGGAAGATGGATCGATCGGATCTGTCAAGCGTGCCCCGAACAGAAAGAACCCGAGTTTGGGAAAGGATTCCGACCCAAACCCGATCGACAGGTAGCTGGAACCAATAAAGACAAGGGCCCAGCACAAAAGAAGAGGTATCCCCGGGGACCACAATGACCAAATTATTAAAACGTCCCCGACAAAGTTAAATGGGATAGGACGAGAAATCACATGGGTTGGACCATGTGAAGAAAGAAAGGATTCCCCGACAACTACAACCACTATCACATGGAATGGGTCAAGGGGAAGAAAAAGAGGACGAGCACTAATAGCTGAAAGTGACTCTCCAACAAACTGTCACATGGAGCACTAAGGAAAGCAGCCAGCTCATTCAAGAGGAATTGAAATCCGCATTTCACATCCGGATTTCACTCTATAAATAGAGAGAACAAAGGAAGCTAAGGATATCGAGCATTCCCCTCAGTTTTCTTCAAAACATTTATCTTTCTTAGTTTCTTCTGTAATAGTTTTGAGTGTTTACAGTTTATGTATTTAGGAGTTCAAGCCTTCTCTATGAGAGGCTAAACTAGTAATTCTCCTCCCAAAAGGAGATTACATATGTTGTAATATATATTTCTAAGTTCTTAATAAAATAAAGGTTTTTGCTTCGACATGAGTTCTTAGTATTGTTAGTTCGTCCCCTGGAAGGAATACTTTGTACATCTGGTGTAGGAAACGAACCAAGGTTGTGTTGTACAGTTGCTGAAGGAGCTGGATAACTTGCAGACCATCTTCCCTGAGGGTTGAAGTTGAACAGTGAGGAACTGTTCGTAGAACGGTCTGGGGGCAGTGATTTTCCAGCTGGTGGCTTTGCAAACCATCTCACCCGGTGCTGTTGCGGTCAAATAAAGGTATGAATTTTAGGGGATGAATTTATTTTACGGAAGCATGTTGGGCCTGAAACTGATCAGTTTACGTATTATTCGGATATGATTAAATAAATGGAATAGATTTTTTTTTAAATAATAAAAATACAATTAATGAAACTTGAAGTGGTTTGAATTCAACCTAGGACATTTAATGGGTTTTGTGGTATTTTGGGGTATAGTTTTATAAAAGATGGTAGTTAGATGTATGGTGTTATATTTGATGGTATTTTATGCTTACTATTATATTTGGTGGTATTTTTAGTTATACTAAATAATTTTTGTGGTAAAGTGGGATGTTAACCCTTAATGTTTTATAGCCTATAAATAACTCATATTTTGTAGTTTGAAGGCAGGACATTGTATTGGAGTTTTTATGAATCAAGTTTGAGAATTTATTTCTCATTATCTGGTTATTCTCTTCTTGGAAGTCGAATTTAGCATTCCCTCTCAATTCATTTATTTTCCTTTATTTCCAAACCTCATCATTCATGCATTCGAGTTTTCGTAGCATGAAGGCTTCAAAAAAGAATCCCCAACTTTCAATTGGGGATGGAGAAGTATTGTGAAGAATCCTGATGATTTCTTCATCAGAAAGGGAATGAAGGAGAATGAGGAAGTTGAGAAGAAACAGTGGTTGTTGGAGAAGAAAGGTTTTAGGTTAAGTTTGGAAGAGATTTGATATGGAAGGGTTTTGAACTTCAAAATCCTAATGTATGTTTGTTTCCACATTTAAATTTGGATCACAAAATCCGGACATAATCATTACTACCTATATTACAATCATCAATTATTATTAAATACACTTTTTCGTAAAAAAAATATCACATCAACCCACATTTTCACAATAAAATATTATATCAACCCACATTTTCCAGCATTGATTTGACATCTACAGTATAATCTTACCCTATAAAACCCTCAAACAAACATGCATTTTCCTTATTCACCTATAGTACAAAATCCAGGATTTCAATGGTGGGTTTTCGTCAAACCCAAATAAACCCCTTCCAAACGTACCCTTAGGGATTTCATTTCTTTTAATGTTTTAATTTTAGCTTTATTTTCCCTTTCATTTCCACATGGCATTATGATTTGTAAAATTTTATGCCACTCGAGATAAGTAAAAGCCAAATCAGTGAAATTGACCCGAAAAACCTGAATTTCACGAAAAACTTGAACTTCAGAGCTCACGTGCAAATTTGGCTAAATTAATCGATTCAGACTGAAATTGGGCAAAATTCACAAATCCAAAAAGTTATGAAGGCCAGAAAACTTAAAGTTCGAAATTGTCAAACCCCTTAATTTTCTGGGAAAAAAAGGTAATAAACTAAAAATAAAAAGAGTAGGGTTTTATCTGGTTAATGTCATGCAAGTGAGAGTTGAGAATAATTTTATCCTTAAATCGCTACAATTGAGAAATTGCTGGTCATAATTTTGAAGCTCAAATTATAGTTCTTGTGTGAATCGAAAATTTAATAGCATCTATATCTCATAAAATATTTCTGAAGGTAAAAGGTGATAGTTGATCTGAAGAATATTTCTAAAATATCTCATAAATTCAATCTTTAAGAATTGAAAGAAGTTCGTTTTCAAAATTTAGTAACTCTTTCTTAAGAGTTAAAAAGAGTTTAATATTAGTGCAACACACAGAACGTGCAAGCTAGACTCTTCCAATATAAAGAAACAAGTATAACATGAAAAATTATTCTTTAAAGTTTTACGTTTCTGAGTTAAAATTGAAGATGATAACTAAATGAAAAACTTCTTTAAAACTGTGATACTAAGATTTTTTTGATTATGTTTTTTAAATAATTATTGGGATTGATATAAGAAATTATACAACTCATTGTTATAAAAAAGATAAAAATAAAAAGAAACGCGTGCAATAGCTTTATCTAGTTAGTATGAAAGTGAAAGTTGAGAATAATTTTATCGATCCTTAAACAAGATACTCTATTCCACATTAATATTTTATCTTGTGTTCTAAAATAATTATCGCATGTTAAATTTAAAGATGACATTACTGATTTATAGATAACATGAATTAAAAAAAAAATGAAATATAAAATGAAACATCAAAATATAAAATATAAAGATCAAAATATAATGAACTTATATTGTCAACCCAAAATTTAATAGAATCTATATCTCATAAAATATTTCTTTAAGGTAAAAGGTGATAGCTGTTAATTAAAAAAATCACTTAGTGAAATACTTAAGTAAATAGAATGCCAGATCTTTGAAAATTGAGAGTACATTTTCAAAACTTCGAAACTCTTTCTTAAGATTTAAAAAAAATTTAATATTAGTGCCACGCACAAAACGTGCAAGGCTCTTCTAATAAACAATGAATGCATATCTATATTTTACTTACTGTAAAATATTTCCAAATTATCATTATTGGGTTCGATTGTCAAATGATTACATATTGATTTATGGTTAATTGTTGGATAAGTCATAACATTTAGTTAGATTGTTATTTTAACCAAACTTTTCACTATTAGCAAAAATAGCATGATCTTATATACGTAGTAGTCATTTTGACCTCGGTCAGTTTTCAATTTTTTTTTTTTCTGACATGTTATGTTGCCCAATCAAGTCAGCTGCCAACTTCGATTTAAAAAAATCATTACCTCAACAATCGCTTTAATTTTAACCAAAACATTTGTATAATTGCAAAGACAACATGTATATTTGAAATAGTATATTTTATTTAAAATATTAAACAAAACTATATACTAAAATATTTATTTATTCAAAATGTTAAATTTAAAATTTTAAACTTTAAAACAACTCTCGATATTTAAATAAGTATGTTTGATTTGGACTTAAGGTTGATTTTACAATTCTCCAAAGGTGGATGATTTTTAAAATAGATATTTAGATTTAACTGAGATGATGCTTTCTAAATATCTATTTTAAAAAAATCGCGACCTTTGAAATTTTATTTTAATATTTTGAATAAAATAGGCATCTTAAAATATATTTTTGCAATTTAATTTTAATTATTTAAAGGTGGTGATTTTATGTAGGTTTCAAAAGAGTCACATGAAGTTAAACTTTTACATTTTGTGTTTCCACTTAAGAGTGCACGTAAGCTGAGATGAGGTCAGTTAGCAAACAATAAATAAGATCTCAGCAAAGCAAACAAATAGAATGCTCAAGTTGACAGTAGATCAATAACTCACAATTTTAATTTTTAAGTTGTTGATAGAATATCAACTTAAGACTTGTGGAAGATAGAGGGACCCGACTCTTTTCAGCAAATTGTCAGCACGATATAACATATAAGGCATGCAAAGATATGAAGTGTAAAGTGTATGTTCTTGTACAATCAACTAGTTGGGTATAAACCAAATGAGCAAGTAGAAAGGTAGAGCACATAATCGTCTTTAGAGGTTTGAAGGTGGTATAATCCTTCTATATCCTCTCTTCGTGGGAATCCCACTAAACAAACATGTTTTTCAACACTTTACAACTCCCTTTAACATGGAAATCCTCTCAAACTTGGAGAACAATTTCATCCCAATAACCTAGGAAAAACACACAACACGTCTCAAAACTTGGGGAATTGCTCTTCCCAAAATTAGGAAACTACTCCTTATCAACCAAAGAGGTCAATCATACATTTCAAGGATAACAAAGCTCTCAATAACTCTATCTCAACTCTTCGAGAGAACCCAAAGGATGTGAAAAGGAAAGGTTTTTCTCTTCAAACGAAACACTCTCAAGGTATCTATCTATTGAGATCTAAGGCTAGATGGATGCCTAAGTTGATAAGGTTATCTTGATTATCTAATCTAACTCTCAGCTCAAGGATGTGTATCTCTCTCAGATTTTGATCTTTAAGTTTGAGCTTCTGGTTTGAAGAGTAAGTTCAGGATTAAGTTTTGATGATCAATCTTCTTTCTTTAGTGGGTAAGATATCAGTTTTGGCTCTAACTGATCAGTAGATAGTCAGTATCGTACTTTTTTAAAGTGAGAGATGTCTTCTATTTATTATAAGATCTAATATGTTTGTTGTTCATATTGCAAAAGAGTCATTGGTCAATCAAAAAAAGTTTAACATTCTTTCCCTATGCTTGTGTTCTGTTGAAATGCCTTTTATGCTTACTTTCTATATCATATTTGTCACGCCCCGTTTTTGTTCTTAAAAATATCAGAGTTTCCTTTTGGGCGTGAAGAAAGAAAGGGGAAAGAAGTGTATATGATATAAAACAGAAATCTTTGGAAAACAGTTAACATACAATTTCTCATATACAAATTCTCGGCGTCTAGCAGAAATAAAACATTTAAAACATAGCAGCGGAACATCATACATGATCCTTTACATAACAAAACAACAGTTAATCTTTTACAAATGTGAAATATTAACAACATCATTGTTTCAACAAGTTTTTGAAAAGCAAAAGGAGATAACATGATATGACACCCTCCTCTCTACGCATCTTGACTCTCGTCATTACTTGTAGTGTGAATACAGATAGGGGGAGTGTGTTTGAATACACTCGTGGAAGTAATTTCATATTTTAACATTCGTTAAACAGTTAAGTCTTTTGAACATTTACTATTACAAGAATTAAAGACAGTGCGTAGAATGCATAACACAAACATAAAGACACGTAGCTGTAGATAGGTACGGGAGCAGCCCATCTTACCCTATAAACGGTTTTTATTCCGTTAACATCCTTCATTACGGACCATTGGTCCCTCCGTAGCATATTATTAGACCGTAGTCCCTTCGTAGTATAGTATTGGACCGTAGTCCCTTCGTAGTATAGTATTGGACCGTAGTCCCTTCGTAGTATATTATTGGACCGTAGTCCCTTCGTAGTATAGTATTGACATGCATATATATTCATATAATCCACAACACGTAAGTACGACACATGAAATTCAACCTTTCATATCATTAAAGAATCGTTTCATAAGCATAAGTTCACATAACATACAACTGTCATACATGCATTTATTAATGGAAACATAAAGATTAGGGTTTAGAAGTTACCCCCACCTTGTTCGGTGGTAACCGCGTGAGTTGTCAAAGTATCAAATTTTAAGAGTATTGATCTGATTGTAAGCCTACACATGTAAATGAGGGTTTCTTAGATCCATAATACGTTAATTATGTATATATAATTTTATAAACTCTCTCGAAGAACAAGAAACGATAGGGAAAAACAAGACGGAACGAAAGATCTAAAGATCAAGGATAAAGAAACGAGTGTGGAAGGTTAAATAGGTGATCTTAAGATGAAGAGGGAAAGATTAGGGTTGCAATAGAAGAAGAACGGGATTAATCGGAGTTAAAACGAGCTCAAAGGTGCGTTTTAAGGTATAGGGGCGTTTTCATAATTTTCAGAAAAGAGTTGACTTTGACCGGGACCCCCGACTCCCAGCCGACGATATCTCATCGCCAGCGACTTGATGAAAATATACGATGGAAAAAACACGACTCACACCGTGGACACGGCGCCGCGCGCGAACCAGTCACCCGGTGCCGCGCGCACTCGCTCCCCGTCGCGCGCACGCTGCGCGCACGTACCTGTCACCCGGTGCCCCGTGAGCGCGCATCAGCCCCCGTCGCACGCTCATCGCGCGTGCAGCTCCTTCCCGTCGCGCGCCCAGCGTGCCTACTCACCTGGAAGGCTGCTACTGCGGCGGCACCGTCCGGCGCCACCTCCTCCGACTCGCTGGCACCACCAGCTCCAGCCACCACCCACCGACGGCGATGAACAATGTCGCACCGCCGGAAAATCAGCAAAAAGCACCCCCAAGCTCACACACACACCTTGTACCACCACTTTCCACCACCATTTTCAGTCCTGGCGCCGTCATCCCCAGCCGACAGCCCCACATCCTGGGAAGGTCAGCCACTGTTCCGGTGAAGGAGGAGAGAGAGAGAGAGAGAAAACAGAAGAGAGAGAAAGTGTGGGAGGAAAAGAGGTTAGGGTTTTTCCGGCGATGTTTTGCCGTTTTTCGGCGAAGGAGATATCGAAATGGAAATTCGAGACCTGTTCTAGAATCATCTCGGCGAGACCTACAAGCTATGCGAAAATCGGCCGAAACCGAGAAAAAGTTTCCGACACCGACGGCGGCGGCGGCTACCGGAAAACAGAGGAAAGGGAAGAGAGAGAAATGAGAGATAAGATTCTTACTTTTTCGATTTCTTGTTCGAATAATTCCTTTTACGATTCGTTTTGTTTTATTTATACTATTTTTCGAAAAATCGCACTATTCATCGAGAATATTCTATTTTTACTATTCACGAAAATATCTTACTATTCATCGAAATATCTTACTTTCACTATTCACCGAAATATCTTGGATTTACTATTCACCAAAATATCTTGGATTTTACTATTCATCAAAATATCTTTACTTTTCGATCCTTCATATACGTCGTATTCTTCGTATTCACCGTTTTCATCGTCATTTGAGCTACAAGTCTCCGATTGACCTCAAATTCGTTTCTATCTTCTCGTTTTTCAAATATGCATCTTATGATAAAATTATAATCTATGTTTCTCGATTAAATTATACTTTCATTTAATTAAACATGCATTTATCGTTTTTCTGAAACGCATATAATTAAATTAAACAATCAAGGGTTAATACACATAATAAAATAAATCGATTAAGGGTTAATTATTTAATTAATCAATTATGCGTCGTTTTTGTCCTGGGCGCTACAATATTAGTTATATAATATAGTTATCATAGTACTACAATTGTTCATTTCTGACCACGCGTCGTTACACGGTAAAACTAATAAATTCTTTCATATCCTAACCAACTAGTAGCTAGGGCAAGTCAGAGTCGATCCCACGAGGAGTGAAAAATAAACTATGTCACCTAAATTCAATTCAAATAAATAACAAGTAATGGGGAGGTTTTTGGATTAATTAACTATTACTAAATTAATTAACTAAACTAGAAATCAAATTAAACAGGAAATCAATGGATGCAAATATTCCAGTTAACA
This sequence comes from Scutellaria minor, assembly GCA_954870855.1. Taxonomy (NCBI): domain Eukaryota; kingdom Viridiplantae; phylum Streptophyta; class Magnoliopsida; order Lamiales; family Lamiaceae; genus Scutellaria; species Scutellaria minor. The sequence continues at coordinate 10,089,404 of OX940737.1, forward strand.
GTTCAATTATCCCCGATATCAATTATCTCCTAATCAACGTATCACCTCTCTCTCAATTTATCATGGAATTATCACCTCTAGTCTAACAACAAGCTCTGTTAAACCGAATCGTCTCTTAAGATTAGCTAATTAGGATCAGCTCTCTAATTAACCCTATTTAATTGAACAACCTAAAATAAGCTATCTAGATTTAATTCATTAAATGCATTAATCACCAAGACGATAGGATGAACTAGACTCCGAATTCATAAGATCGATTCGATAATCTAGGATTATGCTACCCTAAAGATGCACGACCTCTAGTTTACCACTTATGAAAATTAAATCACAACAATTAGGATTCATGATTTAAGATTCTAACAATCAATTATAAACACTCAACCTAGGTGATCAGGCTAAATCAAACATCAATAATTGAAAACATTCTACACAGATAGCACAATCAATTCCAATCAAACATCGAGAAAGAAATACGAGATTAATTAGAAAATAATTAAATAAACGGGTTCAAACATCCCTGCTAACCGGAATTGAAAGATTAGCCGAACATCCTTGAAATCAAATCCATAATAACAATTGAAAACTCCATCCAAATTAATCTAATAAAATAAAATATGTCTCTCTCTAACTTTTTCTCTCTCTAACCTAATCTCTCCAAAAGCTGCCTCTTAATTCCTTCAATTCTCTACGTGAACTGTGATATGACTCCCAAAAGGAAAGTCCAATTCTTTCATAAGTAGTCTCTCCTCTCTAAACTTGGGGAGAAAGAAATTAATCAATTGCTTAGTGGCGTGAACTTCTTTCTTCCAACCCTTAAGCACTTGGGCCATGGGCCTCTCTTCTCCTCCAATTAATGTGGCCCAAATCCCCTTTCCTTATTCTTCAATTGATTTGTTGAAGCCCATTTGCAAATTATCCCTTAATTAAATGGGCTCAGGTCCACTCCTTTCTTCTCCGATTGGACTTGGGCATGATCATTCTCTTATCTCAAAAATACTTCAAGAGCTCCTAAAATCATCAATAAACAACACATGAAGTATCTAAAGTCCAAAAACACATATGGATGAGAAAATGATGTATTCAATCAAATAAAAGATCATAAATTCTCACATTAATCACCACCAAATTGCATATATTTTCCACATATCAATTTCTTAGTCAGCATCAAGTTTCATTCATTCAATTGTCATGCTATAACCATAGGAAATAAGGTAAGAAACAAAATAGCCTAGTATTACACAAAACACAGATTAAAATCTGCAAAAGGGATCACCAGATTGACACCTTACTTGCATGTGGTGGACTTGTAAAAAACGTGTTCATTCAAGAGCAAACAGAGTGGTCTTATGATTTTAATAGTATTTTATTAATTCTATATGGCTGTAAGCTAAAGTGATAACTTTGTTGAAATGAGTTTCTTCACGTATAAACCATGTTTGTTTGCTTGCAAGTTTTCGAGAATGCAATTTCTAAATGATAATTTATAATGATTTTGATGAGTATGCCTATATATGTTGGGAAGTTTTACTCATCCTAGAGTAAAACAATTTTGGCTCCAGCCTTCGAATTGAATCTACAGGCTATGAACTGTTAACTAACTTTCTCTTATTTTATTTGTTATATTATGTTTATTTCCTCCAATTATTTTCCTTCATGCTCTTTGCAAGTATTCTTTGCCCAGCTTATGCTTGATGAAATTAAAAACATAACTAAAAGAAACAAAATAGCGAACACAGATTATGATATGTAAAAAAGAGTATTCATGCAACGATTTTGTTATATCATACAATCAAATACTAAACTACATAAATAATATGATGATTTTTTTTAGTTTTACTCTGTTTTTTTACGCTTGCATTTAGAAAATGAAGTTTCATAAATTTACAGCAATTTCATGATGAGTTTTTTATGTTCTGTAGTACATTTTTCTCTACGTTGGAAGAGTAATTACTTACTTGTTTGTCATTGAAAACATCGTCCAATCTGAATATTACTTCTTTTTTCCCAAAAACAGGTACCAATCTCACACGCAAAGCCCAGGTCGTTTTTGAAGGGTTGATGTCCTTGATTAGATTGAAGACTCCCATTGTCGTGATTCTTCACCAACACTGACAAAAACAGAAATTATCAAATGCTAATAAGGAAAAAAAATAAGTAAATAGATATGTAATTTATTTTACACAAACCTTGAAACAGAGAATATGAATCTAAATTTTTACATAGTTGAATGTTGTAGTTTTATATAGTGTTGATTGTTGATGTTAGACATGCATAGAACATGGTGTGAAGGCAATTATTTTTACAGTGTAATATGTTGAATAACTGCTTTTTATTCAACTGATTACAGAAGTGTAAATTGCAGTTAAGAAATTCTAATAGGTTGCATAACCACCTCACGTGAAGAAATTTCCAATTTAAACATTTTAAAATGCAGAAATAAGTGTTGAGATGCAGTTTCAAATTTTGGAAGTAGGAAATGTGGTTAGCATTTTAAAATTAAAATACATTTTAAAAGTTTTTATTTTTTTTAAGATTTTTTTTCTGTAATTATATATATATATATATATATATATAGATTAGATATATATAGATATATAGATAAGAAAGACGTTACCATTATTTCGGCAGTAAATAATTAATTTACTAGTCTAAATTAAATTAAAATTGAAATCCATATAATAATAAGACAAAATATATTTAGAGTTTTTTTCAATAAATAAGCATTACTGTAGACTAATAACATCACACTTTTTATTAGTATTTTATTTTATATATTAATATAAACAAATAACAAAATTTTTTCATGAATTTACTAAGGTTAATTTTTCTTAAAATAATATTTTCATAATCACATGCCTGAAAAGTATTTATATTATCAATATATATACATAAATTCTTATTCATGAAATATATGAAATGTATTTTTTTCAATGTTTAATGACTATATACATAAAATTTTACTATATGTATTTAAAAAAATTGATATTGTATTTTTGCATTTAAGATAAATCGTGAGTGGACTTAAAATTAGATCTTCTCTAATTTGATTTGTTTCAAAATATTTTAATTTTTATATGTAATTTTAATTTCCAAATTCTCATAAAATCAGAGATTTGCAGATGCCCTTTTGGTTTTTACCAAAGTTGGAAGCCAACTAAAACCCTCCCATTTCGTTTACATATTCCAAAGCTTAATCTTCAGTACATCTTTCCGACCCCTCAGATAAAAGCAGAAGAACAACTTGGAGAATGTAAATAGACTTTTTTCTTTTTTTGTTCCATGAATATATTAATATAATAAAAAAAGTCTTTTTGTTTTCAAATCAGATAAATCATTATTTATCTATAATTCGTTGGAACAACTCAGTGTCGTGATTCTCCGCTAAAACTACAAGATAGCGTATTGTTTATTTGACGAATCCTATTATTGCTTATTGGATCAATCTAATTTCATTTGAATGTTGTGTTAATAAAATGTGCCCATGTGTCTATTGTTTTTCTAATGAAAATTGCTTAATATAAAATTAACATTATTTAAATATATTTTAATTTTTTTTATTCACTTCGGATAACTTTTTTAAAATTAAATTGTTTCATTTGTATGAAAAGTATAAAATAATTTTCTTATATTAACAAAAAAATAACAACAGAACTAACAAGAGTAGGTCTTGTGTGAGACCGTCTCACGGATCCTATTCCGTGAGACGGGTAGGGTCGGATCGAAGTATTACATGATATATACAAAAGTATTACATGATATACATAAAAGTATTACCTCATATACATAAAGGTATTACATGATATTAAGTTATGTGATTTTTTCAAAAAGTATTACATGATATACATAAAAGTACTACCTAATACACACAAAAGTATTACATATTACACAATTCACGCACAAGGAAGAAGAGCACCTGGGCGCCTAGCTAGGATCCGCGTGTTTTTGTGTTGACCCGACCCGACCCAATTCGGGTCATTATCCCATAATACAAAAGTATTACTTGATATACATAAAAGTATTACCTAATACACATAAAAGTATTACATATTTTCTTATAGTCTGACTCAACTCAAAACGCATTCTATAATACAAAGTATTACCTAATATTCATAAAAGTATTACATAACACACACAAAAGTATTACATAATTTTTATGTTTGACCCGACCCTATCCGTCTCACGGAATGGGATCCGTGAGACGGTCTCACCCAAGACTTTGTCAACTAACAAATACATGTCAAAAACTTGGGAGATTAGTATCTAGCTAACTTTTGTTTAATGAGAGGTGATAGATGCGAACTCCATGCTTGCTCTCAAACACATTCAACTGCTCATTGGAAATTGCTCTACTACAACTCATTCTTTCTTCTTCTAATAAAATAGTATAAAATAGAAGATACTGGAAGTGTTATATAGTGCAATAAATGTGGAATTATCTAGTTTTGTAGTTTATGAGTGATGGGCCCCTCAGGCTTCTGAATTCCATATATCAGAACACGTTTTCAGACTATGTACCATATATTTGTTTACAACTTCTTTTGAATTATATGTTTCATTTGAAAATGGTGAGTGGATGAGATCAAACAACTAAGGAAACTTCACTCAATATTATGTGCCTTAGTTCCAAAGACGCACACAATAAAATTAGAATATAGGCCAAACCTTCCTGAAAAATCAAATTTAGATGAAAAATAAATAATTTTGTTAGCTAGCAAGCAAAAAAGAGCATACGAAATAAATCTATAATAGAATGATAGCTTAGACCATCTCTAGCCGAACATATTACATACTATTTTAAAGTATATATTCAACTATTTCATCTTTATGATAACAACATGTAAGTCATGTGATCATGCATTTTATCGTAAAAGTTGTCAGAAAAATTTATATTGTACTTTTAAAATCATCTGAACTTCGGATGACAATTGATAAAAAAAAAAGTTAAATTGCAAATTAAAAAAGGGTTAATTGCGCGAAACCCCCTTGTGGTTTCAAAATTCGGCATAAAATCCCCCTGTGGTTTAGAAAATGCGCGAAACTTCCTTGTGGTTTTCTAAATGTAGCTGATGCTCCCATTTTTCTAAAGAAAGCTAACGGTGTTAATTTTTCAATTATATTTCTCGTTATACCCTTCATACATAGAGTTAGATGTTGACTTTTTTATCCAAACAACACAGTTGAGTTAGAGAGAGAGAGAGAGGGCGCACATAAGTAAAACAAGGGTTTTCTGCCAAAACATAATTCAAAAAATCCATACAAAATGTTAGAACCGATCGATTTCTCAGAGAAATTTGTTTGAAGTGGACGATTAAAGAAGTAAACAAAGTAAAATTTGTTGCTAATCGTGATTTCTGGTAGAAAGAGTTACGGGTACAAGGTATGTTTCAATTTCACTCTTTTTTTTTTGTATTTTACAAATTTGGTGGGTTGATCTCAGAATGTGAAGTTTTAAAAAAAAAAATAAAGAATGAAAGAAGTAGAAAGATTTGAGGTTCTTATAGCTATGTTCTAGGGTTTAGTTTAATTTTTTTTTTCTAAAACACAATAAAGAACAGACTTGTCCATATGTTCCAAAATGGAACTTTGTTTAATAATACAAACATCACTTACAGTATAGTGGGAGCTGAAGACCCTGACCCAGTAGGATGATCTCAAATTTCAATGAAGAACAAATTTTCTTGAAGTTTAATTGGAATAAATTCCTACAATAATTATACAACAATCCGAGCATGATATCAAGAATCCTTTGTTTTACTGACCATTTAACAATGCCTCCAGCTCCTCTGTCAATCTGGGCCGTTCTCCCATCTGGAGAAGTTTATGGATCTTTGATTCTGGCAATTCAGCATAAGGGACTTGTAAAGTCAGCAATTCAAGAAGCACACAGCCAAGAAGGGTACATATGTCATTTTACACCCTAAAAAGTGAAAAAAAAACACAAAAAATCGCAAGAAAGGCGCGTGTATAACACTTTCTTTAACATTAACAGAATTGGGGATTTCGGGCTACATTTAGAAAACCACAAGGGAGTTTCGCGCATTTTCTAAATCACAGGGGGATTTTATGCTGAATTTTGAAACCACGAGGGGGTTTCGCGCAATTAACCCAATTAAAAAATGATCATACTCCAAATTAATTTTTACATTTAATCCTATTTTTTACCTTTATACTTTAAATTTGTTGGGTTTTTCAATCTCCTATATTGTAGCACCCCGAACCAAAAACGAAGCATAATTTATTAATTAAATATTTAAACCCAGGATTTAATAATTATGTGCGTATGTTTTGACTGTTTACATTAATTACGTGCGTTTCAGATACGTGTTTTAAGCATGATTTAGACAGATAATTTTCTTAGACATGGTATATAGAATATTTTTATATCATTAGATGCGTAATGGAAAGACGAGAAGATAGAAACGAATTAGGGTCAATCAGAGACCCGTAGCTCAAACGGCGACGAAAAGGGCAAAATACGGAGTTTTGGAAAAGAAAATCGAAAGATATTTACGGTATATAGTAACGGAGATTTTTACGTGAATAGTAACTTGGATTTTTCACCCGATGAACAGTAACCAAGATATTTCTCGTGAATAGTGTTTTCAGAAATTCTATAAATAGGGGTGTTTTCAATTCGACAATCACCATTTTTCCGAACGAGCCGAAAGCGATGAAAACTTGTAAGTCTCCTCTCTCTCTCTTCCTGATTTTCTGTCTCCGGCCGCCGTCGCCGTCGCCGGCGCCAGTGGTGGCCGAAAAATTTCAACGTTGTCGGTTTTGGCCGATTTTCGCACACGACGTAGGTCTCGATGAGACGAATCTAGGATAGGTCTCGGATTTCAATTCTGATTTCTCGTTCGCCGGAAAACAGCGAAAAACCATCTCCAAACCCTAAACCCTAAACCTAGCCAACTTTTCTCTCTCCTCGGTTTTCTCTCTTTTTCTCCCTCCTTCTCGTCGGAGCTGCTGCCGGAGGTCCTATTGGTGGTGAGAGTGAGTCGCTGGAGGGGCGGCGCCACCGTGGGTGGTGGCGCCGGAGCCATATCGGGCTGTGTGTGTGTGTTGTGCATGTGTGAGTGTGTGTTTGGGTGTATGCTTATGTTGTGTGCTGATTGAGTGCGGTGCAGGTGGCGTTGCCGTGGGAAAGTGATGGCCGGCGCTGGTGATGCTCCAGTGAGGCATGGTGGTGGGTGGCCGGCGACAGGTGGTTGTCGGCCAAGTGTTTAGAGGTGTGTGTTAGTACATATGGGGTTGGGGAAGTGTTGCTCTCACGTCAGAGTCCGGTGGGGATGACCGGAGATGGTGGAGGTTGGAACGAGGTTGTCGGTGGACCAGAAGGGGGGCGGCGCCGCCGCAGCCGGAAGCAACTGGGAAAGCTGCTGGGCGCGCAGGTTGCAGGGCGCACGGGCGCAGCGGTAGTGCACGGTGTGCACGGTCGTGCGCGAGCAGGGTGGAGCTACTGGACGTTGGCGCACGGTCATGCGCGAGGAGGCACGATCGTGCACTGGGTGCGCGCACTGGGAGCGGACGATGGGTGTTGGGCGCGCGCTGTGTGGTGACGGGTGTTGGGCGCGCGCTATGTGGCATCGGGTGACGGGAAGCGCGCGTGCGCGCGCAACGCCAGTTGACGGGTGCCCGCGTGACGCCGTGTTTTCGATACGAATTCCGCCTCCTTCCCATCATATGTCATTATCAAATCATCACCGACGAGATGTCGTTAACCGGGGTTCGTGGGCCCGATCAAAGTCAACCCTTTGACCAAAATTACCAAATACCCCTAAACTTAAAATGATCCGTTTGAACTCGTTTTAACTCCGATTGAGCTCATTCTTTTTCTATCGTGACCCAAATTTCATTCTCTATCATCTCAGCCTCCTGGACTGATTATCGATTCTCGTTTCTTCAACTCCAATCTTTTGATCTCTCGATCCGTCGCGTCTTTAACGATCGTTTTTCCTCCGGAATCATTTACAGCTTTAATTATACATTGTTAAGGATCTAAAAAACACCATAATTGTGTAGTCTACTTGTTGAGTTGAACATTGAGATACGTAACTTTTGGTACTTGCGACTCACACGGAAACCACCGAACAAGGTGGGGGTAATTTTTATCTCTTTATCTGTTTACTGTTTTCCCTATTAAATGCATGATTGAGGAATACTAAATGCTATGATCATAATTGTTGTGCCATAATATTACTGTGAAAGGACTTCGGTTCACATTGCATGTTCGGAGGGTCTTATGGATCGTAAAAAACTGTCCCCCCTTCTACTACTCTGAGAGGTTTGGTGGTCCTTGAAATGCACCAGCGGTATTGAGACCGTTTATAGGGTAAGATGGGGAATACCCGCACCTATTCGTCCCTTGTCATTTCTAATATTTGCTATGCATTTTATATGTTGTGACAACGTGACTGAAGGTTATTTTTCCGGTATTTTATATCTGTCGTATGTTATAAGAGGCGGATTTCATCCCCACGAGTGTATTCGACGCACTCACCCCCTATTCTGTAATTCACATTACAGGAGATGATGAGCATGATGAACCCTAGATGGAGAGAGAAGGTGCTAAGTCTGGGTTTATATATTTAGGATGATGATCCACAAACATTTCCAAACAATGTTTTATTAAATTCACGTTTTTGTAATAATTTTATATAAGTGTTGGATGTGAGATCCTGATGATAAATTTTGCTGCTAAGTTATGATGTATTGTCAGTATTGAGACCGATTGTTGATATGTGAATGATTCACATTGTCCCTTACCTCATTCTTCTGTTGTCTCTTACTCCTTCTTTCTGCTTATGAGATATGTCTCTTACCTATTCTTTCTTCACGCTCGTGTGAAAACTCTGATAATTTTATGAAAGAAAACGGGGCGTGACATATATATTCTCAATTGTACACTTTTGCTAACTGCACTTTTATCCTTTTAATTTTAACTTGTCCCTTAAACTTTTTTTACTTTTGATCTAGAGGGGGAAAGACAACATAAACTAGAAAATAAAGTACCTAAGACAAAAGTAAAGTAAAAAAAAAAAAAGTTAATCGTCGTAAAAATCACAATCTTACTTAAACTATAATTTTAACCAAAATTTTTGGATAATTATAAAAATAATATAACCTTATATATATATATATACAATCTAGATCATCGACCAGTGTTTGAATAGTTCTTTGTTGATGTGTCTAGTTTCAATTAAAAATGTGGTTATTTTTTTAATATTTATGTTGACAGCCCGAACACTTAGCAAAGAAAAATTCAAACACTAATCGGTGGTTGAAATTGCGCACATACACACATTTTACACACACACAAGCTATTGTTATTTTTACAATTATCCAATTGTTTTGTTAAAATTGCAATTTAAATAAATGTGGTGATTTTTAAATGTTGATCGTTAATCGAAATTGCACCTATGATATAATAGACACATGTTATTTTGCTATTTATCCAAATGTTTGTTTAAAATTACAATTTTAGTAATATTGATGATTTTTATGGTAATTATCCAAAAAAAAAAATTCAACACATATTGAAAATATAAGGAACAGAAGATGCAATTTTTCCAAAATATAAATATCTTATTCGATGCAATTTATAAATATGTTAAGGAATTGAAGATTAATTCATTTAAGATAAGATGGTTAAAATTGAATGAAATTATGAAATGAAATAGTATTAGTAATATGCTTAAATTTTTTGTGTTGGTTAAATTATAAGTTTCATGAAGCAAATATATATATATATATTCATTGGAAAACTTTCAAGTAAAGATTTGTGGAAGTTAATGGTTTAGTAGCTGAAATGATAGAGAAATGTTACTTGTATCCTAATTTAGTTGTACATAATGGGCAAATTGATCTCGAAATTAGTTTAAATTGTTCCTTTCTGCTTTTTTTTTTTTTTTTATGTTTTTTTGTTTTTAGAATTCTCATAACTCAAAAGAAAATTACGAATTATATATAGAATCTTGTATAGTATTAAAAAAAAAAACTACAATTTATATATTACTCCTTCAATCTCCAAAGAAAAAAAAAACCTTTTTTTTAAGAGTTGGGCTGCTATGAACATGGTGCACGAATCTTGACCCAGCGCATTTTCTTCTTTTTTTCCGCGCATTTTTTTTTTTACCCTGACCTTTATGTTGTGTTAGGCATACCTTTATATTATATTAGTCATACATTTATGTTATATTAGTGATACCCTTATTTTCAGATTTCATACTTTAACCCTAAACCCTAATTTCGGCACAATAAACCCTAATTTGGCACAAGTTGTAGATATTTACATTTATGTGATATTACTTATACATTTATATGAGATTATTTATACATTTATATCAACATAAACATACATTTATGTAATATATATAAAGGTACAACGAACATAATTAAAAGGTATGACTAACATAGCTAAAGGTATGCCTAATATAACTAAAAGGTATGAAAGGTATTAATATGTCAGTTTAAAAAAAATGCTAAGGTACAACTAGTCTTACAAAAGGTATGTCTAACATAACTAAAAGGTATGTCTAACACTACTAAAAGGTATGCTTAACATAACACTAAAGGTATGACTAACATAACTAAAAGGTATGTTTAACACAACTAAACAGTATAGTTAACATAACAAAAAAGGTATGTTTAACATAACTAAAAGGTATGTCTAACACTACTAAAAGGTATGCTTAACATAATATAAAGGTCAAGCACCTGGGAGCATATTTAGGTGGATTTCATCCGCGACCTAGAGGCGCTTGCAGGCGCGTGCGGGCACATCAGAGCGCGTGACGGGTCAAGTCAGAAGTGGTGCATGGACCCTAGATCCATACAAATAGTGTATATAAGTTTTTGTGTTTTTTTAAATATGGCTTTTCTCACAATAAAGAAGATCAAGTCATGATTTGGGGGTAACCGAAGTTTTTCCTTAAATGTCTTTTATTCTTAAATGTCTTTTATTTTGAAAAGGAAACATATTTTGGAGACGGATGGATATGTTTAATAAATATTAGAGTAGGTCTCCTGTGCAATTGGTAGATCCATGCATTCAGATCGGGTTGGATCGGGTCAGATCTGCACCTTTTTTTTTTGTTCTGATCTTTATATTATGTTAGTCATACATTTATATTTTATTAGTCATACATTTATGTTATGTCCAGATTTCATACTCTTAATGCAATACTTTTACTTTAAAAAAAAATTGGCTGGCTTCATATTATGGTAATCATACTTTTATATTATATTAGTCATACTTTTATGTAATATTTTAACCTTAAACCCTAAACTCTAATTTCAGCACAAGTTGTACATGTTTACTTTTATGTGATATTACTCAAGCATTTATGTGATATTATTTATACATTTATATCAACATAAACATACATTTATGTAATATATAAAAGTATAACTAACATAACTAAATGTATGACTAATATAACTAAAATGTATAAAAGATATTAATAGTTATCTGAAAATATGTTAAGGTACATGTAAAAACCTAAAAGATATGACTAACATAACATAAAAATATGTTTAATACTACATAAAGGTATAACATTTGTGATCGAATCTGGGCGAAGTTGTGCGCGACCTTGAGACGCGTGGATGCGTGTGGGAGGCAAGTGCACGATTTCAAAACTGTGCAACGGGTGTATAAAAGTTTTTGTCTAAATATTATCTATAAAGATGATTGAGGTTTTTTTTTTTTTCTCATCCGTGAAATTGAAATTATTTATCAATAACATCTTGTAGTTTTAATTCAACCATTTTTTATATTGTTTGAACAGATTCCCATGATATAAACTTAATATTCTTAAATAATCAAAAATTTTAAAACAATTATTTTGATATAGTTATTAACTTTTAATTTTTTTTATACAATTTTAAAATAAATTAATGTTTTTATCCATAAATTAAATTGATTGAGCATAATATTATGATCATATTACCATTTTTGAACAGATTCTCATTTTTTAAATTATAAGGTTAATTACTTGCATAACATCACACAACATGACTATTGACCCTAACAATATAAATCACTATATTTTAATTTGTTATAATTCATCTTTTAATTTGTTATAATTCAGTACATGGTTGGACCATTCGGGTTCCAACTATTGATGTAGGAGCGATCAATCTTTGATTTAGAGATTCAAAGTTCACGTTTTCTAGAATTTGGTATTTTAGGGATATTCATCTCCAATATATTAATTAAATCCCCTTTTGAAACAAAATAAGAAAGAAAAGATGTCATTCTATGGTGACATGTAGAGATTTTTCATAAGCAAAACAATGTTATTTTACGTTTACATATAGGGTTTAATTTTACAGACAATTTAGAGCCACATTGATTGATAACAAGGATATTATTTTCAAATTCCACGCTTCCACATCAACAATTGAATCTCAAACGGCTCGACCTTATATTGAATTGTGTTGGTCCCAAGTGGTCAGAGGTTCAGAGGGGGTTTGAATGAACCTCTATCGATTTTTCGATTTTCAAAACAATCAGAGATGCAGGTTCCTGATTCTTAAAAGAAACAACAACCTGACTTGATCAGAAACCTGTCAGTATGCTGATTCAGGTTTCTGACCAGCTTTCTTAGTACGCAGCGGATAAAACACAATAGAGTTTTTCTTTGGAAAAACAGCTTTCTTTTATAAGTATGTTTCTTTTATGAACTTCTTTTGTGCAGGATGCTTATGATATGATCAGTAAGATATACCAAGATAAGCATAATGCAGTAAATAAATAAAAGCAAATAAACACTTATGGTTTATAGTGGTTCGAATGTGGTGTAAGCCTTCTACGTCCACTCTACTCCTTCACAAGGAGAAACTTGGTTAGGTCAGTTCGAATTACAAGCCTCGCTTTACAAACCTCTTCCTAACAAGCTACGCCTACTAGAATCCCAGACTTTAGTCGAAGGCCACAACCCACAAAGGGTACAATCCCACAAAGGGCAAGTAGTCTATTTCTAGACTACTAAACTTAGCAAGGATACTATCCTCTCAACTAAGTACACCTAAAACAACCTAGCGCGCACAACACAAATGGTTAAAAGATAAAATGTTTCTCTTCAACTGTGGTGATGAAGCCAGTCTTGAACTTGATAGCTTGAGAGCTTGAATGGTCGACTGCATCCCAAAGGTTGAGTGACTGAGCTTGGTAAAAACTTGTGTATGAAAGACTTGAGAGATTTTGCAATGTGTGTTTCAAAGCTTCAGTAGTCTTCATGGTCACTCCATCCTTCTATCTATAGATCTTTGGAAAATGCCTGTTGAAGGAGGCATTGTCCTTGTTTCAATTCAAATTTGATCTTCAATATCTTTGCAATTAATGCGACTGAACAGCTGAGGGGATAAGTCTTGTCCTAGTCTGATCTGCATTAATGGTGCCACTCCTTGGCCGCAGTTCTTCTCTCTCTTGTCCAGGTGGCATCTTCTAATTGGGCTGGCACTAACTTCAGTCAAACGGATCTTTGTCAGCAACCTTCCTCGTACTGCATTCAATGTATATTCCTTGTACCTTGATAACTGAGTGAAGGTTGTCAGCTTACTGTTTTGATCTTTAGTGCACGTGCTTCTTGGATGCCAGCTTTCTGATGTAGAACTGTTTACTGTTCCTGAGCAGCTTTCTTGTCACTCTTATTTAGTCTTCTTGTAGCTTTCTGATCTTCCGTTTTCTTTAAACACTTGGTGTTTCTTGAAAGTTCGTTTCAAGCATTTATCTTTATTTTTCTCAGAGACCTATCATAATATTTTCGAAGATGCATTTGTAGGTCTATGTTCCCCTTATAAATTATGAAAAATGGGTACTCTAACTTTCTATCTAATTAGTTACATTGTCTCATCAAAACCTAGACAGAAATCTCCCAACAAATTGTATCAAACTTGAAGGTGGTGATATGTTGTGTTAGGGTCGAAATGTCATGTTGTAGTTGAAAAAAGACCAGATGTGATGATTTATTATGTAATAATTAATTAGCCCTAAATTATATAGTAATATGGAATATATTTTACAATTTGAAATGGTATCCATAAATCACTAAATTGATTTATCTAATATAATATATATATATATATATATATATATATGTGTGTGTGTAAAGATATTGAATTGTTTTGTTTCTTATTTATGAAATTCAAATAATTTATCATTAATGTAAACTAAAAATATTAAAAATAAAAGTGTTTTGTTTTTAGTTATAATACTAAAAAAAATCCCAACCGCGAACCAGCTGAAAGGTCAAATGAAAATATACGAGAAGCACTAATGTAACTTTTCAAAAAAATAAAAGAAGGTAAAGTGATATAATGAGAGTTATTCATCAAAAGTATAAAAATACCAAAACAAATATGTCATTTTTCAGAAAATACAATAAAGTAAAATGTAGCTACAAGCCTACAATTGTAGAGGGAAGAATTTATACTAGAATTAAAAATAATAATAATAATAATTAATGAAACTGAAAATACAACTTACAATAAGATTGATCATGTAATATATATCTTTTTTAATAGTGACATAAACTTTTACAATTTGACTTCAATTATATACTGGTTTTGGGGAAAAAAAAAGGTCAATGTAAATTGAAAAGTTAATTACCGTAAAATTTATGATTTTTTTTAAAATCACAATTTTAGCTAATCTTTTGATTATTAACAGATATAACATGACTTTTAATGTAACGTCCTGTTTCTTTTTAATAAAGGAAAATTTTAACTAAGGCGTTACGTACAGAAATTCACTATTTTTAGAAATATAAATACAAACGAAATTAAGAATAATTAAGAATTACATTTTTCATAAAATGAATACATCGTAAATAAAACTCTTTTGTAACCTTTAGAACATTCGCTACCCGCATCCACTGCTCGCGCTTCACTCTCAAGAATTCCTTAAACTGTAAACATTTTAAACATAAAAGGGGTGAGTGCAAAAGACACTCAGTGAGGTGGGTTTCGTGAGCAGTTAAAACATTGGGATATCAAATACATATAAATCATTATCACACAGGTGCGGGTACAAGCCGCCTTTGAAAATACGGTTCTGAGCCGCCGTAGAAAATATTTTTGTTTGTGGTTCTTAGCCACCTAGGTACGGTTCTTAGCCGTCTTGGTGCGATTCTTAGCCGCCTTGGTACGGTTCTTAGCCGTCTTGGTAAACATTTCATTTACATAAACAAGTTCTTTCACTTTGCAAATATTGCACATTCATCTTCATCACGTAATAAGGCATATAATGCAACGTTTATAAAATAATCATATACTTCTCACATCAACAAATAACTTCACATTAAAGCACTTGGACACATAAACGGGAAAACAAGAATTTACCCCACCTCAAAACTCACTTAGAAACTTAAACATGAAAACATAGAAATTACCCCCACCTCAAACAGTTATTGTTTTGAAAAGGATCGCTACGCGTTCGGAGCACTAACTTGGTCCTGCACCTGAATTTCCTACAAGATTCAGTAAAAAGTCTCGTCTTAGCGACGATAAGAGTCTACTCGTAATTCGAATTAAAACTTTAATCGAAAATACTTTTAAACGTGGTTGAGGAGAAAGATTCGTAAAAGAACATTTGGAAGACGAGCGTTGGAGAAAGGGGACGGCTTATAAGGGAAGAAACGAGGCTAAAAGGCATTTTCAGAAGTTCATTCGAATCTTTCGGGTCAACATGCAGCCCTTGGAAACCTTTGGGGTAAATCTGTAATTTTCTGTAACCTTGAGGGTCAAAAATACCACAGTTCACACTTCTGGGGTTGATTTGCAATATATGATAGTTAAGGGACTTTAATTAACCAACTGATATATTTTATACTTAGACCCCTAAACTTCACTTAATTTTCAAAACACGCCCCCACCCCCAAATCCACCAAACTGTTGCTGCTGCTGCTCTCGGCCGCCCTTCTGCCACCGCCGGCGACCCCTGTTGCCGGTGATTCGCGCACCACCAACCCCTTACACACCTACTCCAACAACTACACCCAACAACACACACGCACACATACACTGCCGGCGCCCTTCTCGGCGTCGGTTCTGCACAATCGCCGCCGCTCACAGCGGCGGCACTCCTCCAGTCCACTCGCCGGCGCAACCTTGCGCCGGCAACCCCGGAAAAATAAACACAGCAGCCGAGACGACGAAGGGAGCAGGGGAGGGAGAGAGGGAGAAAGAGAGAGAGAGTGTGTTGCCGCACCGACGACAACGGCGATCGGGAGCACCGAAGTACCTGCCGGAACGCTCTCGAACTCTGTCGGTGGTGGTGGTGGCGGCTCTTGAGAAAGGAAGAAAGAGGAGCAGCACTGTGAGAGAGACTGAGAGGGGTGAGAAAGACGTGAGAGAGATGGTGTAGCTATTTGAGGGTGTTGACTTTTTCCAATTCCTTGTTCCCACTTCCTGTTCCCTAATTACTCTATTTTCCTTCACTTGCTGTAATGTAGAGTAGGTGATGTGTCTAGCTCCTGGGAAAAGAGAGAGAAGTGTACTTAAGGTGTCACACACTGGTGGAAAGAAAAAGAATGAGTCATACACACTTGTCCATTCTTGTGCTTACTATGGCTTGCATCTTAAACGTTGATTACTTTTGCTTAATCCACTTAATAGTAAGTAAATAAATAAATAATAAAGACATTACACCTTATTTAATCTAATGGGTGTTATATTTAATGTTTGGTGCATCTGTAACAAACATGCAGATTTCGAACATACGCTCATTTGTAAAAACTTCTTTCTTAATGCACTAAACACAATGTACGCACCTATAAACACTTGATCACTACCTAATATAAATTTAAAATTCCTACTTTCTACGAGGTATGTATACCCAAAATCTAACCGTTTGAACTCTAGGTCAACTTATGAAAAAATTGAAGTCAAAAAATTATATAACATCATACACTATATCTCAAGGACCAAAATAACATATGTATTACAAATGCATGATTTTTGATCCCATAGAATTGTATCGAATTATGTGGCATAAGATGTGTATGAATTTATACATTTGGAAAAATCCGCAACACTTGTCGGATTTATATGAAATTTGTACTGAGTATACTATTGAAATTTACATAAATTAATACACGACTTATTTTTTATTAAGTGAGAGGGAATGGAAATGAGGGAATAATCCGCAACACTTATTGGATTTATATGAAATTTGTACTGAGTGTGTTATTGACATTTACATAAATTAATGCATGATTTTTTTTTTTAATAAGTTAGAGGAAGTAGAAAGGAGAGAATAAATACTTAAAAACTTGTATAATCCATATTCAAATATTGACCATCACAATCTATCACCTTGATAAAGGTGATATATCACTTAAACTACAAGACTTGTGGTAAATTAATACATAACTTCAATTTACATAAATTAATACATAATTAATTCAACAGTTTATCTTGTTGTTTGGTTATCTTTAAATGATGAATGATTTAAACCTGATTTTGATAGAGCCTCCAAATTAAGAAAATGACATTTCATTGGAAGGCCAAACAACCAAAAAAATCCAATCCTTTGATGGATTTTGCAATTTTAGTCAATTCTTTTAATCTTATCAATTTATTCATAATTTTATTATTTAGTTGCAATTTTAGCCAATTCTAGAATTTGATCAAAATCAAGTGATTTATAAATGACATGGCAGACACATAAACATAATTTATGACACGTCATCAAATATAATTAAACCCAAAGCTAAGGTCTCCAAAACTATCATTCTCTTTCAAGTATTGACTCAAAAGGTACATGTCTGTGGAAATTAGACCTTTGGCCGGAAAACCCAACAAAATCAACAAATTTAGAGGGACCCATCTCTCACCGATGACAGAAGACCAAGAATCAACTGATATAGAAGTCCCAAAAATCAACTGATACAGAAGTCTATGCTTAAAATGAAGGCAAAGAATGGTAGTTTATATATATAATTACATTAATAAACTTTTTTAAAGAAAGAGAAAAGGGGATACAGAGAGTAAACAGAGCATGAGGAATATATGGTGCCTAGAAAAGAATACATCATCTCTCTCTCACGACGAACACCGAAGCCACCACCATCACCGGACACCACTACCAGTGGCCACCTCCAGCTAATCCGGTGGAGGCCGTCATAATCGACGACCACTGCAATGAATATACTTTCTCTCAATTGGTTACCTAATAGCCATGTAAATGGCAAAATCTCTGCAAATGACGAGAACCCTAGGTTCTCAGTTGAAAGATGAGTCTAACCTTGGTTTGGATGGTTGGGTTAAGTAGATGATGACATGTAATAATGTAGCTTTATTTAAATGACACGTAATCCAATTTTGACTAAGAATTAGAATTGACTAAAATTGCAACTAATGAATAAAATTATGGATAAATTGATAAGATTAAAAGGATTGACTAAAATTACGAAATCCATCAAAGATCAATTGGATTTTTTTGGCTATTTGGCCTCATTGGAATTGGTGGTATTTGTTACAAGACATGATTGTAATTTTGTTCTTGATTAATATCTTATATTGGTTACGTGGATAATATTTTTTTGTTGAATTGTTTGCTATTTTATAAGGATTGAAGTTTTGTTTATCTTTAGGCATTAAAATTTTGTGTCTTGAAATGGATGCTTTTACCATTTACAAGTCTTGCAGTGAATTGTGTGCTATTTTATAAGGATTGAAGTTTTGTTTATCTTTAGGCATTACAATTTTGTGTCTTGAAATGAATGCTTTTACCATATACAAGTCTTGCAGTAAAAATTTTGAGGAGTTGGAACTATCAACATATTATTTCGAATATTTTTTATCTTAGAAATGTTTTCAGACTGAAAATTTCTCACATCTTAATAAGAGGGCAATAGGGTTGCTAGTAATCTTGCTAATATATCATTAATTAAAACTAATTAGGGTTACTACATCTTCTTCCGATTGATCCTTTTTATAATAGCTTAAGTGGTTTTTTTGGCAAAAACTTGTGTGCCTTAGGGCACAGATCTTAGATTCGTGCCCCCAACCCGACCCGACGTGTGGATCATTTCCACGCACGCCCATGCGCAGCCACACCATAGTTTGTATGCGCCGCGCGCACCTTATTGTATATACTGTATTCTGCGAAGGTATTAGGTTTATACTCTTGAGGTATCACACATTTACTCTTAAGGTATAATGCAGAAACAACTATGCTTTCTTCTTTTTCCTCTCTTTTAATTTTGTTTTCTCTCTCCTTTTTCTTCTAAATCTCTTTTCTTATCGATTTGTTATTCTTCTTATTTATTTTGTACATTTTTCTTCTTCTTCTTCTTCTTCTTCTTCTTCTTCTTCTTCTTCTTCTTCTTCTTCTTCTTCTTCTTCTTCTTCTTCTTCTTCTCTATCTTCTTATTCTTCTTCAAATCGTCGTGGAGTCATTTATGGGGTTTTTTCTTCTTCTCATTCTCTTTTACTCATTTTCATAAATTTAGATAATGGATTTCAAATCACAATTTATTACAATAATTTAAAAATATTGAAACTCAATTATTTCAAACAATATGAAATCATGATTTGTAGAAAATTTGACGAAAAAGATGATGAAATTGCAATTTGCAGAAATTTTGAGGAAGATGATGATGAAACATTTGAAATTTTAAGATTTTCTATGAAGGTATTAGTTGTATATTTTTAAGGTATTAGTTGCATACTCCTAAGGTATCAGTTGTTTACTTTTAAGGTGTCAGTTGTATACTCCTAAGGTCTAAGGTATTAAATATTTACTTTTAAGGTATTAATGCTTATAGTATAAGGTATTACATACACGCATATTTAAGGTATTACATATTTACCTTTAAGGTAATAATGTTTATAGTATTAAGGTACTACATATTTACCTTTAAGGTATAAATGTTTATAGTATAAAGAATTACATATTTATCTTTAAGGTATTAGTTGTTCATTCAATGAAAAATATCATTTGTATACTCTTTAGGTATCACTTGCATACTTTTAAGGTATCGGTGTACTGTAGAGTGAGTTTCAAAATTTAAAATTTCAAATACATGATTTTATCATCTTCTTCCCCAAAATTTCTGCAAATTCATAATATTTAATCAATAACCATCAAACTGAAATCTCAACATATTCATCATTTTTGATTGCACTACAAGAAAAATGGCCTTTAACAACCCCTCCAAGACAACCTTTTTTATGAATTTGTGTTGTCTTTTTGAATTAACAACCCTTTTTTGCGAAAAGCGTTGTCTTAAAAATTCGACCAAAGACAACGCTTTTTTTGAAAAAGACAACACTTTTCTCATAGGGTTGTTAAATGACGTTTTTTTTAAAAAGACAACGCTTTTTTCATAGGGTTGTTAAATGACGTTTTTTTTTAAAAGACAACGCAAATAATGGGAAAGATAACGTTTTTTTTTCATAGGGTTGTTAAATGATGTTTTTTTTTTAAAAAAGACAACGCTTTTTTCAAAGGGTTGTCTTATAGTGGATTTTTTAAAAAAAGACAACCCTTTTACGCAACGCTTTTATGCATTGTCTTTTCATAGTACTTTTTTGCCAATAGACAACCCATTGTGCAACACTTTTTTATGTGTTGTGTTAATTATAAATTAATTGTTTTTTAATTAAATTAAATTTAAAAAAATTAATTAATTTATAATGTTATCTTATATTATTTGCATTAATATTATCTTATATGAACAAACTCATAATTTAAAAAAATTGTATTTTTATAAAATACTATTTTGAATTAATTAAGAAACTACACCTAAAATATTACTCTCACCCTTTTATATAATAATACAAAATTTATACATTATTTTAAAACATAATTCAAAAATTATGTTTTATAATTCATAATTCATAAATTATGAATGTTTTTCTAAAATAAAAATAAAGATAAAATGAGTTTGGTTTTAAAATTAATACAAAAAACATAAATTATTTTAAACAATTATTTTATAAAGAAAAAAAAAAGATATATATAAATCATACCAATTATATATATATATATATTTTAACCTTTTAAAATATATTAAAAATACAAATAATAAAAATTAACAAAAAATATGCAATAATATTAATTATTTTTTAATTAAATTAAATTTGAAAAGCTTAATTATTTTATGATGTTATATATCTTATATTATCTTATGTTAATTAGTCATTAATCTTCCAATTATATATATATATATATATATTGTTAACCTTTTAAAATATATTAAAAATACAAATAATAAAAATTAACAAAAAACATGTGATAATATTAATTGTTTTTTAATTAAATTAAATTTGAAAAGTTTAATTATTAATTTTATGATTTTATCTTATATTATTTGCATTAATATTATCTTATGACTTATATGAACAAACTCATAATTTAAAAAAATAGTATTTTCATAAAATATATTTAAAATATGCACTAGTATATTTTATAATTGTCTTAAAATGAAATTAGATTAAACATTACTAAACATATTAATTAATCATTAATCTTCCAATTATATATATATATTTAACCTTTTAAAATATATTAAAAATACAAATAATAAAAATTAACAAAAAATATGTGATAATATTAATTGTTTTTTAATTAAATTAAATTTGAAAAGTTTAATTATTAATTTTATGATTTTATCTTATATTATTTGCATTAATATTATCTTATATGAACAAACTCATAATTTTAAAAAATAGTATTTTCATAAAATATATTAAAAATATGCACTAGTATATTTTATAATTGTCTTAAAATGAAATTAGATTAAACATTACTAAACATATTAATTAGTCATTAATCTTCCAATTATATATATATATATTTAACCTTTTAAAATATATTAAAAATACAAATAATAAAAATTAACAAAAAATATGTGATAATAGAAAATTGAAAAATATCAAAAATTGAAATAAAAGAAATGCATGTAGAATATTATAACATAAAACACTAGTGGTCTAGTGGTTGGAGTACGACCATGGCTCTCGAATTCGAATCCTTTTAGTGCGGTGTAAAATGACGTCAGCGTCCTATTTAATATTTAATTAAAAAAAGACAACGCTTTTAGTGCGTTGTAAAATGACGAATATTATTATTTTTTTTTTTTTTGCAACCTTGACTACGACAACGCTAAAAAAATGGAAAAGACAACGGTTTTTACCCGTTGTTAAAAGGCATTTTTCTTGTAGTGTTGCTACTCTCCGACGAAGAGATACATGCTCGGCCGGAGCTCCACCGCTAATTACTTCCTCTCTCCCCATTCCCAATTTTCCACCATTTCGTATTCCCCTTTTCACACCCACTAATCACCACTCTTCTCTTTGATCTGCTGTACTCATAGTTTATGGCTATTAGAAGAACTCGCTGCCACAGCCAGAGGTGACCTCGGTGAAATCAAAGAAGAAGAAGAAGAAGAAGAAGAAGAAGAAGAAGAAGAGAATAGGAAGATGAAGAGGAGGAGAAAAGAGAAGATGAGAGTACATTCATGGTGAAGAAAAAAATGTAGTGTGAAGAAAAGAGAAGAAGAAGAGAATGAGATGCAAAATTAGAGTTTAAAGAAGAATAAGAAGAAAAGAGAAGATGAGAGCCATGACAGAAAAAAAAAAACAAGAAGAAGAAGCAGCAATGGCAGAAAAAAAGAAGAAGAAGAAGAGCGTGAAGATGGAGATGGGTAAAAATAAAAGGGAAAAACTCTATATATTTTGGTATGGGCGGGTCGAAGTGGGTCGGGGGAGATCCATGCCCCCGAAGTACAAGAGAGCTTCCCGATTTTTTTAATAATTGATAGTGATCAACAAATGCTAAAATTTCAAATTCTATAAATAATTTCTATTGGTGTTTTTGTTGTTGAATCATATGGAAACTTACATTTTATTGTAATGATCTCCTTTTGTGAAATATAAAAGTTAGATGATCTTTTTAATCCATCCATCTTGGATGATTTTTTGCTTAAAAAACTTTAACTGTTTAAAGATCACGTTGAATGATTGAATTCGCTTTTACATCCAATTATTTAATCATTTCACTTTTTATATGAATTAGTTGTAAGTTTCTAAAAGTCTACAACACTCGTTGGATTCATATATATGAAGTAGTTTGTATCCCTTGATTAAGTCACTGAATACACACTAACTAAATGTGGTTTCAAACGTTTAAAGGTTGTCATGCCCAATGATTAGTTACACTTTTATATCTAGACATTTAAACTTATTTATATGAACTCATAAATTTCTAAAGGTATGTAACTCGTTGGATTCATACGAAGTTTGTACTTGAGTAAATCGTAGAATATGCATGTATTGATATGTGTCTCTAACTGTTTAAAGATCATGTCGAATTATTAAGAATTCATTTTTACATCCAAATATTTAAGTGTGCCATTTATTATATTATAATTATAATCTTATTATCATATCCATTTAAACATAACTTGTTTAAATATCATATCAAATTATTAGATTCATTTTTACATTAAGATATTAAAATGTGTCATTTATTTATAAAACTCCATCAATTCCATATTAACATCTTATACGAAATTAAATGAAATACAGAAAAATGGAGGAAAGAATCTCATATGATTAAAATTACAACGTTTATATGAAATTTTACTTAATTATCCACATTAGTCCACAAGCTTTAGTAATTTACATAAATAGCACATTTTATTGATCTTTACAAATTAACTTTGGAAATTTTGAAGATCAAATATTAGTATTTTTCATAATTTAATATAATCAAGCTACTTGTAGTACTTCTCATTTTTTGAATAAATAACATGACTTCCAATTCTTTTATGAATATATTAAAGTTTTACGTTTAAATATATAAGAATATTTTAAGAAAGTATTTTATCGAAAAGTCAAAAATATGTTAAATGCAAATGTATTTCTTAAATGGATTGAAATGTTATTTGAGAATCGTAAAAACTCACGTGAGAACGTCTCACGTAAGATCAAATGTAAAATGGAATTCATATGAATCAATAAAAGCGGGTCAACCCATTCAATATATCAAATTGGTCTCACATAACACTCTAAAAAGTTCCGTCTCACGTGAGACCTTATGTGAGACGGTCTCACGTGAGTTTTAACGATTCTCAAATAACATTTCAATTCCATTTAGGAAATACATTTGCATTTAACATATTTTTGACTTTTCGATAAAATACTTTTTTTATTATTTTCTTATATATTTAAACGTAAAACTTTAATATATTCATTAAAGAATTGGAAGTCATGTTATTTATTCAAAAAATGAGAAGTACTACAAGTAGCATGATTATATTAAATTATGAAAAATACTAATATTTGATCTTCAAAATTTCCAAAGTTAATTTGTAAAGATTAATAAAATGTGCTATTTATGTAAATTACTAAAGCTTGTGGACTAATGTGGATAATTAAGAAAAATTTCATATAAACGTTGTAATTTTAATCATATGAGATTCTTTCCTCCATTTTTCTGTATTTTATTTAATTTTAATTACTGTTTTAATCAATAGTTTTAATAACTGTTTTAATCAACAGTTTCAATTAGTTTTATTTCGTAACCTCCGGGCCCACCCAACCCCAACCGATTAGGTGCTTTCTTCTTTCACACACTACACACACTATCCAGCTACACTTACGCGCGCGCGCGCGCGCACACACACACACACATATATATATATATATATATTATGTATGCATCTCCATGTACTTCTGTATACTCGCCTCACCGTCGATCGTCACACTCTCTTCACTCTCTCTCTCTCTCTCTCTCTCTCTCTCTCTCTCTCTCTCTTCTCTTCACAGTGTAACTGCTATTGTATCTTTAGATTCAGTAGGCTTAGCAATAAAATTGATGCATGCAATTGAGTAGCTACCGGAAAATCTGAATGGGGCGTAAGAAGCGGACTACGGCTCCTCGCTCCAGACCTTCCAAGTTGTCACCACCGCCGTCTCCGGCGGAGGTAAAAGTCACCGAAGTCCCCGACGCTGACGTTGATGGTGGTGCTTCAAACCTCAAACATTCCGCAGAACTCAGTACCAAAAAACCTGCAAAATCCGAGGCGACGGATACGGAAAGCAAGAATAATGCCGTAGATTCTGCGATTAAGGTTGAATGTGTAAAGGCGATGACGGCGTTGCGCCGAGGGAACCATACCAAAGCCCTAAGACTGATGAAGGATTTGTGCTCGAAACATGAGAAATCCCCATACTCGGCCTTCATTCACCGTGCTCAAGGGACTGTTTGTGTGAAGGTGGCTTCGATTATCAACGACGCCAATGCGAAACAGCGGCATTTGAAGAATGCAATTGAGAGTGCTAGGACGGCGGTGAGTTTATCCCCTAGTTCTATTGAATTCGCCCATTTCTATGCAAATTTGTTATATGATTCCGCGACTGAGGCTAAGGAGTACGACGAAGTGGTACACGTGTGTGAGAGGGCTTTGGGAATAGTAAACCCTGTGGACCCTTACAAGGAGAGTTTGCAAGATGAGAAAGAGGAGAAGATTTCTACAGCCGATGTTCGAAATGAGCTACGTGCATTGATCCAGAAGTCAAACATTGCATCTGTTTCGTCTTGGATGAAAAATCTGGGCAACAAGGACGACAAGTTTCGATTGCCTCCGATCAAGGGGGCTCCAGATGATCCAATGGAGTCAGCAAGAATTCCGAGTGAGATTAAGAAGGCAACCAAAACGCCCGAGGAGCGAAGGAAGGAAATTGAGGTGAGGGTGGCTGCTGCTCGGCTTTTGCAGCAGAAGTCAGACTCTCCTCATTTAGGAAATGATGGGGATAACACTAATAGAAATAGCAAGGATTCAGGCCTGAGAGTAGGTGAAAGGAGGAAAAGTGGGAATGTGAAGAAGTCGGTGTCTTCAGATGAGAAGAGGGATAGGGTGAAACCGTATTGGAACTCTATGAGTTCAGATGAGAAGAAAAATTTGCTTACAATTAAGGTCTTGGACCTAAGAGCACATTTTAGTTCATCAAATAATAGGTCATTGTGTGAGGTGCTTAATGAAGCTTTATCTTTTGGTGAAGTAAATAAAGTATGGACATTTTGGACCTGCTGTGACTGTGACAAGAACTTTGCTGACGCAGATTCGTTTATGCAGCATGTTGTGCAAGAGCATATGGGAAGTTTGTTGCCCAAAATGCAGTTAATTCTACCCGATAATGTGGAGAATGAATGGGCTGAAATGCTTCTCAACCATTCTTGGAAACCTTTGGACTTAAATGGAGCAATTAGAATGCTCGAAAAGCAGTCGAAATCTGATACACCTGATTTACTTGATGGTATTGTGCAGTATAACAGGGATTTTGAAAATGTTGAGTGGATAGATTTTGATGGAGAGCAAACAACTAAGGAAACTTTACTCAATGTAAACTGGCCTTTGTCTGATGACCCTGAGCGTGCACAGCTTCTAGAAAGTATTCATGCCATATTACGGGTACTTGTTATACACAACTGTCTGGCATCAAGTCACCTTAGCAAGGTTATACTCTTTGCAGTGGAGGAGTTGCAGTGTGTATTTTCTTGTGATTCTCAACTCAACTCTTGCCTGGACCGGATGCCTATGTGTATTTGCTTTCTGGGTGCTCCTGAGCTTCAGAAGATCCTGAACTTCTTGCAAGAGATTTCTCAGTCTTGTGGATTAAATAGATATTCTGAGAAAAGTAACATCGAAGATGATTCAAAGAGTGTGGTCAAGGGTGATGACATTATGGAGAAGATAATTCTAAGCCAGGATGATTCGGTTTTGGTGTTTGATGAGCATTCTCTTCCCTGCAATGCTGCTGCTAATGATGTTCCCAGTGCATCTACTGCATCCCCTGTGAGCTATGAGAATGGTGTTATACTTGATTCAGATGCATTATTATCCTGGATATATACAGGTGCCCCAACTAGTGAACAATTGCCATCCTGGAAACGTATTAAAGCTGAAAAAAATCAGGAAAGTCTGGAAATCCTCCAGTTGCTTGAGAAGGAATCTTATCATCTGCAGGGCTTGTGTGAGAAAAAATGTGAGCGTTTGAGTTATGAGGAGGCTTTGCAAGCTGTGGAGGATTTGTGTTTGGAAGAGGGAAAGAAGAGAGAACATGTAGAGGGGTTTCTTAGTCAAAGTTATGATAATGTCCTTAAGAAAAGGAAGGAAGAGCTGCTCGAGGTAACTGACTGCAAAGTGTTAGCTGTCCGCAATAAATTTGAGTTAGAAGCTATAAAAAAAGTTCTGAAGGATGCGGAGTCCCTATACATCAATCAGGTTGGTTTTGAGGAAACATCATCTCATCCCAGCGACCTCGAATCTGGCGAAGAAGATGACTCTACAAAGGAATATCTGCATCAGGTGGATTCTTGCATAGAAGCTGCAATACAAAAACAAAAAGAACAAGTTTCTACCGAGGTTTGGCACCTTAGTTTGCTTTTCTATTGCTTATTTTCTTTAGCAGATTCATCTCACTTTTTTTTTAATCAATGATTCAGATAAGCAAAATAGATGCAAGAATCATGAAAATAGTTTCAGGAATGCAGCAACTGGAAGTTAGGCTTCAGCCTGCATCTTCCCATGATATCAGATCAATCTTAATCCCTCTAGTGAAATCATTTGTACAGGTTAGTAACTTGTGAAGCACTTTTTGAGGGAAAGACCTGCAACTATTCTAATGCCTTTTGGAGATGCGAAGTTTTTTCTTAATTCTGTAATTTTTGCAGGCATGCTTGGAGGGTCTAGCAGAAAAAGATGCTACAAAAAAATCTGATGCTGTGAGGGAGGCATTTTTAGCTGAACTTGATCGGGATTCCAAAAAGGGTGGTGCGGGAGTTGATAATTTAAAGCACGTGCATGAGAGGTCAAAGGACAGGAAAAAGAACCGCAAAACCAAGAATCCGAAGGTTGAACCTTGTCATCAAACTAATGGTCTTTAGTCACCTCAAATAAGCAATATAGGGTGCTGAACAATTCTTAATTTATTGCTTCTGCAGGCTACTAACATTGATGAGTTGCAAGATCTGACTCCTACAGAGATGTATGTCTCTCTTTCCCACGCAAAGCAGTTAATGCATGTTCAGCATATTTTCTTTAAAGTACTTTATCTGAAATTCATCATTTGATGCATGTCTAATGTGTATCTTGCTCTAGATTGCTTCCAAATGCTCGTAAGGAGGAAGGTCTAGGTTCTGAAATTGCTGTTCCTTTGCCTGATGATGTCTTACAAGTAGAGAAAGAAGAGTACCAACGCAGAATTGAACTTGAAGCCGAAGAGAAAAAGCTTGAAGAAACTTTGGAATACCAAAGGCGCATAGAAAATGAGGCCAAATTGAAGCATCTGGCTGAGCAGAATAAAACAGATACAATTGAATTGATGATTGGTGATCTTGAAATATATATCAATGAGCAAGGGGCTGCTATGAAGGTAAGTTTGCCATCTGAAGGTCCCCTGTCTGAAATCTCATTTACATTCTGTTTGGTTAATAATAACTGGAAGAAGACTGCCGTGTTTAAAATTCTGATGATATTTCTGTTTCTAGTAGAAAGACAAACGTGAAATATAACAGCTAAATGATGATAAGCAATAACTCTACAGAACTGTAGATGAGATTTTCAGAAAATGTAAAAGTTGTTTAATAGATTTGTAACATCATTTTGTTATAGGATCCTATGATGCATAAGGATGGATTAGCCAGCTCTTTGGAGGTTGTTCCGCACAACACTGCAATTGAAGCTGCGCCGAGAACTGGTACTCTATTTATTCATTTATCTTTTCCGTATTGTTTGGGCTGACTTAATTTTATGGATGCTATCACTTTATCCTTTTTCCAGGCTTACCAAATGAAGATATTCCACAGGATGATGGCTCTTTTACTGAACAGCGTTCAGGAAGGAGAGGTAGGCGGAGAAAGGGTAGAAAAGATCTTGCATCGAAGCCTGACATAGACTACAGTGATCTTGATCAACCTAGATCTGCAAAAAATTCCCATGTGGATGGTGGTGGTATGTAATTTTTAGCAAAAAATATTGTCTGCTATGATTTGATTGTGCTTTTGTTTTATTGCTGTGGAGTTATATTAATGATTAACCTAGTCTTATTTGTGGGGTATTGTTGAAGGTTTAAAATCTCAATATTCATAGGAATATCGCAAGTTTGATTTTATAGGAAGTATCAATAGATTATCGATATCTGTAAAAATTGAAAAATAAATGATGGAAATTTTATTAAATTTTTGAAAATTAATCATGAGATTTTAGGGATTAATATAACAAACTAATATACATGTAACAAAATAATATGTTTATAATAAAGATATAGATAATAAACTATATAAATATTGTCTCGGATTATGACATGTTCAAAATTACTGAATACAATACAACTAGTACTAAAATGACGAACTATGAGGTTCAATTTATCGTTTGAAGTCAAAACCACTAAAAAATATCCATCAGATGACAAATTAAAGTGTTGTTTGTAGTCGTGTGCTAAAATGTTGATGACATATACCTTTTAGAGTGCCCATTAGATGGAGTATAGAAAGATAAATCTGTATGTTGAACTTTTGTGGTGCCCTTATTTGTGTTGGTTAAAAACATGAGTTCAGCTAATCATACCTCTTGTGCAATAAATTTGTTCCGGAAAAAAAAAAAAAGAAAGAAAGAAAAGAAAGAACTTATATGGGATAATTAATAAATCATGTAATCACCCACTTAAAAACTTGATATGTTAGAATATATAGGAAATTTTGAAACCGTGTGGAAATGGGGAAGTAATTAGCTCTTGTTTAGTAGATTCCAACTGTAGTAACTTCTTATTTCCTTAAAGAAATCCAACAAATGAATAAGAAGGATAAATAGAAATAAAACTAATCTATATTCAATAGTAAACAATGAGTAATAGAAACACATGAATTCTTGATCAAACAAACTTGTAATTTCAAATTGGAAATATTAGATTCAGATTCCCCCAGTCATTTTATAATATCTAGCACTGTGCTTTCTCCTTTTCTGGTTTAATTGTGTGGTGCTGGATGCTAGTTCTGCTATTATTTTGTCTATATATACTTATGCAAATGTTATATAACTAATATGTAATTACAAACATATGTATTTATACTTATGACATAAGTAATATCAGCATTGCATCTTAATAATTTAAAATATCTTTCTATCACAAATGATAATCTATATCTTTATCTATTATAATAAAATAATATTTAAATACAATTTCACATGTGTGACCGCGTCCGTGTCTGTGCAAATTTATTACTAATAAGTATAGTAATATACTTGTATTCGTCTTAATATGCCGAGAATAAAAATTATAATAATATATATATGCGTCATATATGTTCAAATAGGTTTTGATCTTATGTATTTATATATTATATTCAGGTAATATAAAAATATAAATAACAGAAATTATGACTACATATAAATATCTATATTTCATGGAATGGATCTGGAAGATAAACAAAAATGAATGTCCTAGATTGTTCTTTGTCCACATTATAGAGTCTTCACAATTGTTTTTACATGATGACTTAATTTTCTGAAACATGCTGATGACATTGCTACAATTTTCCTTTTACTCCTTTGATTGTTGTGGACTTGGTTGGGTTACTTTATTTGCTCAAAAGGGGTCCTATATAATTGGTGTACATTTTCTCAATATTATGTGCTTCAACATTGTAATTGCACTGAGTATTAACCTGGATGATTGAATTAGTGGGCCCTGCTTTAGGACCTTTAATATCTTTCATTTCATGAAGAAAAGACTGATTCTTTGTCTGTTGACTGTTATAATAGCAAGCACATGAATCATTAGTTTGTTCCGTACTTTATGTTTATTATTTCTTTTTCACTTTCCTTTAATAAGAATCAGGCAACACATTTTGACGTGAGGGAATAGAATATGGCAGTTTTTGACTAAATTGTTGATATTTATCTTGTTAATCTTGAATGTTTTTATAATGTGAAAGCATTGTAATAACAGCTGTTATAATTTTACTTGCCTGAGTATTATTGATACATTTGGAGCAGTTTTTTGTTTGCTTTTATTTACTCACCATTATATTATTTCTGCAACCCCTGATGGTTTCTGGTGGATGTTCTCCGGGAATCAAAAATATTAACAATTCTAATAAGGGGTTTTGGCAGTTACCCTGGAACCTGTTATTGCAGAGATATCTCTGCTGTTATTGGTCTATTTCTATTATTTGTGCTGTTTTTCGTAAACATAATTCTACAGAGCCAATGTTTTATGCTTCTGAAGAAGTCGGTCATTTCCTACTATGGTTGAAAATCTGCAGATAAAGGGGATAAAACACCAAGTGAGCGTCAGGCAAAGGAGGGTGATGAAGAAACGTTTCAAGATGACCTTGAGAAAGCCGAACGCCAAAGCATTGGTATCTGTCCTATTTACGATTTCCTGTTTATCTTCTTTATATCTAGACATTCAAACGTTTAAAGGTCGTCATGCCCAATGATTAGATACATTTTTATATCTAGACATTTAAATGTGTCATTTATATGAACTCATAAATTTCTAAAGGTATGTAACGTGTTGGATTCATATGAAATTTGTACTTGAGTAAATCGTAGAATATGCATGTATTTATTAGATTCATTTTTACATTCAGATATTTAAATGAGTCACTTATTTATAAAATTACATTATCATTAATTTTCATTTGATAAACATCTTAAGGAATTTTCAAGTAGCATTTCGGTTCCATGAAACCCTGATGGTTTCTGGTTGATGTTCTCCGGGAATCAAAAATATTAACAATTCTAGTAAGAGGTGTTTTGGCAGTTACCCCGGAACCTGTTATTGCAGAGATATCTCTGCTGTTATTGGTCTATTTCTATTATTAGTGCTGTTTTCCGTAAATATATTCTTTATAGCCAATGTTTTATGCTTCTGAAGAAGTCGGTCATTTCCTACTATGGTTGAAATTCTGCAGATAAAGGGGATAAAACACCAAGTGAGCGTCAGGCAGAGGAGGGTGACGAAGAAAGGTTTCAAGCCGACCTTGAGAAAGCCTTAATGCAAAGCATTGGTGTTTCATGTGATGTAATTATGACAGATGGTGAAGATGGAAGGGATACATATGGAGCAGGGCTAAAAAATGAAGGGGGTGAATATAATTGTTTTCTCAATGTCATAATACAGGTTTGTATTATTTATTAAAAGCTTGATGTTATTGTTTCATAATATTTCATTTGCTCATTTGTTTAGACCTTGGGCTGAGATATTTATTCTTCTTTTTCATTTAGTCCCTGTGGCACATAAGGCGGTTTCGAGGTGAATTTTTGGGGAAACCATCATCAGAACATGCTCATGTTGGTGAACCTTGTGTTATATGTGCATTGTATGATATCTTTAATGCTCTGAGCATGGCAGCTACGAATAACAGGAGAGAGGCTGTTGCCCCTACCTCTTTGAGAGTCGCTCTAAGCAACTTGTATCCTGATAGTAATTTCTTCAAGGAGGTGACTCCCAATTCTGCTACGACGGTGGTTTCTGTTTTTTTGTGGTTTTAGTAGTGTATATCTAACAGTTTTTCCTCAAGGCCACTATGAGGGCTTACACTCTTTCTAGATATTTGACTAAATTGTGGTGAACCTGCAGGGTCAGATGAATGATGCTTCTGAAGTGCTGGGGGAAATATTTAATTGTCTCCACAGATCATTTACCCCTGAATTAGTAGATAGCAACCGCACTTGCCCCTGTATCGTGCATTCAATTTTTGGAATGGGCATAATAGAGAGAATGAACTGTCACAACTGTGGCTTGGAGTCCAGATTTTTGGAATACACATCTTTCTTTCATAACATAAATGCCAGTGCTCTCAGAACAATGAAGGCATGCCTTTTTCTATCGAAGTCTCTACAATAATGCTAATATAGTTCTAGGTTGCTAAAATTTGAAATGTATAAGGATTTATGTTATTGGCTAAATGGTTCTGTATAAGATTTATGTATAAAATTTTAAATGTATAAGGATTTATGTTAAATCATGCAATGCCATTCATTACTATTTAGGTTCTGTACCCAGAGAAGTCCTTTGATGAGCTCTTGAACCTGGTTATAATGAATGATGAATTAGCTTGTGATCCAGAGGCTGGTGGCTGTGGAAAGCTTAACTATATCCCCCATATTCTCTCAACTCCAACTCCACCACATGTTTTCACAACAGGTGACTTTCATATTGTTATTTAACTGTTGTTCTTTTGTTTTCGGTTTTTTTTTTTTTTCAAATTGTTCTATACTATGTGTGCCTATATGTGGGCTCTCTTTCTAGATGCTAATACACTTTCTGTGTCTTGTAGTCCTGGGATGGCAGAATACTAGTGAGAGTGCTGATGATATAAAAGCAACATTAGCAGCATTATCAACTGAGATTGATATCAGTGTCCTTTATCATGGTCTTGATTCAAAATATATATATCATCTGGTTTCAGTGGTATGTATTGCTAAAGCTTACTCAAAACTCAAGTTTATTACCATACTGTCTGTATATTAACCATGTGATAAAGTAGAGTAGCTTATTTATAAACAAGATCTAGTACTTAACCTGGTTAATAGGAGATTTCTCTTCAAGAAAAGAATCAAGAATTTAGCATATTTTTTTCACTTATGAAAGAAGCCTGATGTCTTGTTGCTTCATTTTGTCTAGTTTAGCCTGGATGTGATCATCTAGAAAATTTCAATTATCTTCCTCTTGTTAGTCCTGTATGCTTCCTGTATGCTGCCTGTATGCTTCCTTTTTTGTGGCCCTTTCTCTGCCAATCAATTAATATAATGGGATGGTTTTTTTTTTTTTTGAATATGTCTCTGTTAGGTTTGCTATTATGGGCAGCATTACCTTTGTTTTGCCTACAGTCATGATCATGAAAAGTGGATTCTGTATAATGACCAAAATGTGAAGGTACAATTTCTTAACCGTAGCTTGGATATTTTGTATGTCTTTCTTTAGTTTAGTGTGTACTTCATCTATATTTCTTGACTAGGTAATTGGTGTCTGGGATGATGTTCTTAAAAAGTGTGAAAGAGATCATCTACAACTCCAAGTCCTCGTGTTTGAAGCTGTAAACTAGAGTTGAGACAATGATGAAAATATACACACACTTAGTGATGGATTCTGATCTCTCTGTCTCTGTGATCTTTAGCCTTACTTTGTGAAACTATAATGTTGAAAAGATCTGTTAAATAGTGAAGAAAAATGAGGTAACAAGGATGCTGCTATCTTCATCTAGTTATTTTCTAATTCTGTGGAGTGTATAGTTGAGCTCATGATGTACAAATGTTGTTGTCACATATACGTAGATTCACATATCAAATTGTATAGATCAGATGCTGACCATAGGAAAATGTGGGAAAATTTTTGGAGTTAGGTACAATGTCAATTGTTGTTGTTATATCACTTATATGCTATAACGACTGAGATGTATAGTATGATTTTGGTGTTACTTATGCTTTCCTTATTTGTACATTCTTGTTTTTACCTGCTGCTTTTGCCTTTGATTGTGTTTCACATCGTTGTAAAGTTGTAAACTAATTTAATATCTCTCTCTCTCACTCTCATGTATACTTTTGTGTTTATAATGTAATACTTTAGAAAAATAATTAATTTGGCAAATAATATTATATAATACTTTTGTTTGTATAAAATAGTTTTATACATAACAAATAATATTTTTGATCCTGACTTCAAGTTAATTATTAATTTGAGAAATTGTAATTTGACACATAAATGTATTACTTGTCATATTAATTGATTTTGGATCAGTGCTGACTGATCAATCAATGGAGTTGACAAACCGCTAATTAATCGATTAATGACGTTGATCAAGTCATTTCACGGAATATAATCTATGAGATGATTTCAAAAAAGATTTGTCCAAAATATAAATATGAAGTCTAGTTTGTATACAATTGTAATAATCAAACTAAGTAGAATAAATTTATTCAAATTTTTAATTTCAATATCAAAATTAATCATTTTTTTTTTCAATTATTCTTCATCCCATCCAAAAAATAACATCAATCACTGATGATGATATAGAAGATTGTTGATAATTGAGGATTAATTTATCCAAATATAATATGAGTAGATTCCTATTTCCTGTAAGATCGTTTGATGGAATATCAGTAGCATTCTTGTATGAATTTGTAAGACGGGTCAACCCATAACATGCAATCCATATGAGTTTATAAAAATATGAGTAGGAAGTATCCTTGTAAGAATTTGTGTGATGAGTCAACTCATAGCACATAATCTATACATGAATTTGTAAAACCGAAATTTATTTGTGGGTAGTGGAGCTTCATTTCACGGATATTAATATGTGAAACTGACTTATATAAGTTTTGTAATATAAGTTTATGCTCATGTTCACAAGAACTATGAAGTGCATGCAAAACATGTTATAATTAATAATACTACCTTCGATTAAAAATTAAGTGTCGATATGAAGTTCTTTTTGTAAATCAAGGAACATAAAAATTGGACAAAAATATCTTTAGTCAATATCTATCTTTTCCCATTCATTTCTAAATTAACATGAGATGGGATGATATAAAAGAAAGAGATAAAGAAGAATTGAGAAAATGAAAAATTGTACAATCTTGTGTGAATAAATTTTAAAGAGATCAAACATGTAAGTTCAATATTAAGAAATCTTTAAGGGTTTGAGATTAAGGGTAGATTTGGAAAAAAAAAAAAGGCAAAATAGTTAAAACGACACTTAATTTTAATGTGTCAAACATCTAAGATATCTATTAATTGAACTTTCCATATAATGAGGGGATGAGATCAATACACGTCAACGGTGAGTATATTAAGATTTCCTCACTGTGGACGTTTTATCATTTTCGAGGTATTACCTCATTTTATGTAATATAATATAAGTGTATTAACTCGCAAAATATAAATATATCATTAATATTATTAAAAAGTATCGTTAACATAACTAAAATATATTATATATTTTTCAGAACATGAACATGAACTTGAACAATTGGCGTGTGAGGACGCAGGTAAATGAATGGGAGCGTTTACCAATTACACAAACAAATTTGCCCTCAAAAAATATATATCATGACGAGTTAATGGTCAATTTTAATATTATCAAAATGTATTACAAAGAAATATGGAATAAGATTTTCTAGATTTCTCCAAGTATGTTCTTAGGGTATATGTTTTTCATCAACTTCATGAAATTAACTTTCTGCACAATAATCATTTCCTAAAAAAGTGTAGATTGCTTATAAATCTCAAAAAAAAAAAAAATTCCATAATCCTTTTATAAAAAATAATTTACATAATTAATCAAATAAATTTAAATATATATTGATGTAAATGAATGATCATACTTATTCAAACAATTAATAAGAATTGGGTAGAACCTTGAGAATAAATGATCTAGAAAATGTGATCAAATAATTCTGGTCAGTCAAATTTGATCGGACAAAATTTCTAGTAATTTATATAAGGAATTTAGGTAGTGCTTGAAGATAAATAGGGTAGACTCTTGAAGGCACATGAATTGTGCCTATTAAGATCCTGAAATCATCCAAGCTATTTAATTATTGTAATTGTTGTCTAGTCCTTGATTTAATCTCAAGTTTTGTCTTTTCCTGATTGAAAGAAGTTAATAATTATCTTTTGAGGTCTTCTAATGATTACCAGTGAGTCACCTTGAGTCACACAACAAGACTTGACCACACCTAGTGGACTTGGGGTGGGGCAACGGGGACATTCTTCATCCCATTTCTAAGGGATCCTTCCGAATTTTAATATATACAGTGAAATCTTTATAAATTAATATTTTATAAGTTAATAAACTTTCTATAATGATAATTTTCTCTGATCTCGATTTGAGTTAGTCCAAAATTTTATCAATTTTGATAATAATTTTTCAAAAACCCTACATAAATTAATGGTCCCATCAATATAATAAATTAATAATTTTTTCAAATTACAAAAATAACTAGGGAAATTTAGTAAAATAAAAATCTATTGTTGATTGCTTCTTAATTGTTAAACTATAAATCTATTTGGATCTCAACTCTAATTTTTCTTATCTCATCCAATAGTTTTGTTGTTGTGTTCTCAAATTACACCAAAAATTTGTGAAACGTTCTGGATGCTATAAGTATTTCCTTTCTTGTAACTGGTTCCAAAGGTATTGTATCATCCTCGCCATCATCCTCCACATTATTCTCGATGATGGTCGCTACAATTTCTTCTAAACTCTGAACAAATAACATTATTATGTTATGAATATATTTATTATACTAGTAGTTTAATGAATATAATACATATTAATATTAAATGCACTCACTTTTATAAAAATAAATTTTTATTCATCGTACTGGAAAAATACTCTTTAAATTAATAAATTATTAATTTATAGATAAATTAATACCTCTCTAAAATAATAAATTTTCCCGATCCCAACAATATTAAGTTATAGAGGTTTTACTATAGTTGTATATTCATAAGTTATTTACTTGTATGACTGAAATATATAGTTTAGTGAAAGTTATTACTTAAGGTATTACTTATTACATGTAAAAATATTAGTCGTATTACATAAAGGTATTAGAATTGGGGTTGGAGACACATCATTTATTATTATTATTATTATTATTATTATTAACTATACCTTTTAGTAGTGTTAGTCATACCTTTTGTAAGACTAGTTGTACCTTAGCATTTTTTTAGACAGACATATTAACCTTTCATTTCTTTTAGTTATAACAGTCATACATTTTAATTATGTTAGATATACCTTTTAGTTATGTTAGTTGTACCTTTATATATTACATAAAGGTATGAATATGTTGATATAAAGGTATGAGTATTATCACATAAAAGTAAACATTTACAAATTGTGGCGAAATTAGGGTTTTTTTAAAGTTAAAAGTATTAAATAAAGGTATGATATTTGGATATAAGAGTATGACTAATATAACATAAATGTATGACTAATATAATATAAAGGTATGACTAACATGATATAGAGGTCAAGGCCAAAAGGGAAAAAAAAAAAAAGTAAAAGTGCGTGGATCCGGATCAACCCGTGCCAGGATCCGACCGAGTGCATGTGTGCATCAGGTGCACAAGAGTGCTACTCTTTACAAAATATGACTGTGTCTCTCCATATTAATCTCCACTTGTCCCAACAGTCAATCTTTTGAAATTAACAATTCCACTATTTTCGCCTATCATTCTATTTACTCAGTCTTTCCACTCATCTATCATGTAATCTTTCCTAAAACAAAAAATAGAATCCATCATCTAATATCCTAAATACTACACCAAATAAATAAATACACCTCATTTATTCTCTATCTTATGTGTTATAGCTCACTCGATGTAGCATCTATCATCACCATATTTTCTCTTTCCCAACACAAGAAACTTCACTTCCCACATATCATTCCAAACAAACTTCATTCATTCATTCATTTTGATGCATGCCTCAGTGCCTCATTACCCCATTTTTCCCGGCTGATCAACCCTAAATATTCCAAAAGTTCACAGACTATTCGGAGTAAAACACGTACAGAAAATACTCAAAGAGCTTCATCCTGATCAGAGAGCCATGGCCATCAAGTTCCATGCTGTAATGCGGCATAAATATCCCGTCTATGGATGCATAGCCGAAATCCATAACCTCAATTATCAGATTCAGCTGGCCGAGCAGGAGCTTCACGCTGTTCTGCAACAACTCCTTTATTATAGACAAGAAGAGTATGATCATAATAAAGATGGAAATGATCATGCGTGTGTTGTTGGTCCTAAGTGGTTCAGAGGTACGAAGGGGGAGTGGATGAACCTCTATCAAATTTTTACTTTTCAAAACTTTCTGTAAGATCGCTGCTGAATTCTATAACAGAATACAACAAATGTGCAGAATCAGTAAGCTGGCAGAATATTGTTTCAACTTACCGTCAGAGTTATAGTATGCAGCAGAAAAGCACTAAGATAGAGTTTCTTTTAGAAACACGTTTTCTTTTCAAAGTATGATTTTCTCAAACTTCAATA
This sequence comes from Scutellaria minor, assembly GCA_954870855.1. NCBI lineage: Eukaryota > Viridiplantae > Streptophyta > Magnoliopsida > Lamiales > Lamiaceae > Scutellaria > Scutellaria minor. The sequence goes on from OX940737.1 coordinate 10,128,434, forward strand.
TGCATAATGAGCAAATATATATGCAGTACAAACACAATAAACTAATAAGAGCACGCAAACTGCTTATAGAGGTTCAAAGGTGGTGTAATCTTTCTACATCCTCTCTTCTCCTTCACTAAGGAGGAACTTCATCGGGTAAGATTGTTTTGCAAGACTTATCTATACAATCTATCCCTACCAAGCTATCACCTACAAGAATCAGAATGATCCTTAGGCCAATCCACACAGGGTTCAACAAACTCACATAGAGTTACATGCCTTAAAACACTTAAGACTAACACTCAGTGAGGATTTAAATCCTTCCCACTGAGGACACCAAATAAAACTACCTAGCACACAACACAATGGTTAAAAAGTATATAGGTCTTCAACTGGTGCTTCAAAGTTAGCCTTGAAGTCTTTGAAGTTTTGAAAATCTCGTTGGTTTGGCTGCTTCACAGTTAGGTTGGGTGACTGAAACTCGAGAGAAACTTTAGTGTTTGCTTGAGAGAATACGAGAGATAATGTTTCAGTGGTTTCTTCAGTCAACTCTTCCTTCTTAAATACTTGTAGGAAAATATATCCGTTGAAGAGACACACTCTATTTTGAATTTGAAATCTTTGATCTCATTTGATCTTCTTTTGCTCTAGCATTAAATGATTCTGGAAGAACTAGGGAAGAGTTCTTGTCTTATTCTGCAGAGCATTAATGGCGGCATTCCTCGACATCAGGCTTTTTGCAGGTTGTCGGTCCATATGTCAGCAAGACATTGGTTCTCCGATTTCTTCCATCTACCAGCTACATTGACAAGATACAACCTCGTATGCATTGATCTTTCTCATACTACATCATAAAGTATGTTGTCTTCCTACTCCCTGATCAGAATGCAGTATCCACTTTCTGTTATGCGCCACCTTTCTGTACCAGACTGCTTCTTGTTCTGCAAGTGCTTTCTATTCTAATCCTTCAGAAAGCTTCCCAGTTCTCCTTACTGCTTACTGTAATATTGCTTGTTGATTTACTGTTTTCTGAAAGCAGTATCCAATAGCTCTTCTCTGCAGAATCCTATTGCTATCAGTAACCTCCATCTTGCTGATTTCTATGATACTTCTAACTTCAACTAAAAACAAAAACTTAAGAGAAACTAAGTTTCCACATAAACATCATGAAAAATGGGGTACTCCAAATCCCTATTACATCAATGTTTTGTCTCATCAAAATCTACTTAAAAATATCCTAACATGTGTAGACACACAAATTTAGCGTCTAATTACATTGTGCCACGTGTAAAATAATATGTGAAATATTAATTAATATTTATTTTGGGGATTGATTAAATTTAATTTCTAAATTAAATAATCAAATTAATTGATATTTCATACATATTTCGTTGGCCAATTAGAAGCCGCCACATGATAAAATGTTGCAGATATTATCAAATTAAATTTGATAATTATCACAAGGATATCAGATATGATCAAATCAGGATGGACCAATCAAACAGATTTTAAGAGCTATTAAAACTCTACTTCCGGATATGATCAAATAATGGTGGACCAATCAAATCACTCCACTCCTATTTTAAAGTCTATCGGATTCCCTATTCTACATCTATAAATAGGGTCTCAAATTCAACATTCAAGGACAATTACACAGTAATTTGAAGAGTTCAAGAGTTAGAGGAATTCTCTCCAACGATCTTCAAAGATGATTCAAGTTTTTCAACGAGATCTTCAAAGACAATTCAAGTTCTTCAATAATCTTCAAGGTGATCTTCAAGTTCTTTGACGATTTTCTAAGAGATCTTAAAAGTGTTTAAGAGGAAAGTATAAGAACAACGTTCAATCCGAGATCAAGGTGTTAAATCCCTCCGATCAGCGTTTCTCAAATCGAAGATCATCAAATTCAAAAGCGGTCTTCACAGTTGTTCCTTCAAGAAAATCAAATCTGAAGAAACTTTGACCAAAGTCAACTCAAAATATTGAAGAGAAGAATCAAGAGATTTAACAGGTTGTAACCCGAAATTCATTTTGATTCGATAATATAATGTGTAAATTTTTTGTGTTTATTTATTTAAATACAAAATTTGTTGTTTCAAATTTTTGGCACGCTTAGTGGGACTATCTCTTCCTTTCATCTCTGTTCTTCACCAAGTTACTCAAGATGTCTACACGCAAAACTTCATCAAAGTCTACTTCATCAACTTTTTCAAAAGACACAGCCACGACCGATGGTGTCACCACAAGAAATATGCTGAAGCAATTACAAGCAGCCCAAGAGATAGTTCCCACAAACCAAACAACTATGTCCGAAGAATCATTGATGCCTACTGATACGAATCAAAATGAGGAAAATTCTAGTGGTTATACACCATCTACTCCCGGCTCGACATCAAGCCAATCATACATAGCCCCTGTAATGACTAAAAATTCTACAATTTTAAAAGAACAAATGGCTAGTATTATGAAAGTTATTGAGGGCTTTAACAAACATGTTCAAGAACAAGATGCAAGAATATATTCGCTAATAAAGGATAAGGAATGGGACATCAGCACAGGGTGAATAGTAGATGACCAAGTTGAAAAACATAATAAAACTGAGGCATCTGTGAGATAATAAGTGAACGATAAAGGAAAATCACCGGTCACTGAGGTACAAGTTTCATCTGATGGATTTATTCCAATGAGTCAACTAAGAGAGTTTTTTATGGGAACTATCCAAGATAGGCTAGATGAGGGCTTTAGGTCATCAATGACTTATGTTTAACCATACATTGCGAGGATCAATAATTTAAGGATGTCATTGGGCTATCAACCTCCCAAGTGCCAACAGTTTGATGGAAAATGCAATCTGGGACAACATGTGGCTCACTTCGTGGAAACTTGTAATGATGTTGGGATTTATAGAGACCATATGGTAAAATAATTTGTCCGTTCCTTAAAATGAAATGTATTTGATTGGTCATCGACTTGGAGGCAGATTCGATCGATAGTTGGGAGCAGTTGCAACAAGAATTTCTCAACCGCTTTTATAGCACCCGATGTACGGTAAGTATGTTGGAACTTACAAACTCACATCAATAGAATGATGAACCTGTGATTGACTATATCAATTGATGGAGGAACTTGAGTTTAAACTGCAAATATAGGTTATTAGAAAGTTCAGCAATTGAAATGTGTATTCGAGGAATGAATTGGAGCCTGCGGTATATCCTTCAAGTTATCCAGCTAAAATCCTTTGAAGAACTGGTTACCAAGGCTCATGACATGAAACTAAGTATGACTACAAATGGAACTGAAGAGCCACCGGTCCAAGGATTTCGTAAATTCAAAGAGAAATAAGAAAATAAGAAAGGGGGTAAACCTTCTGTCAAACCTCCTACTAAGGAATCAATGGTAGTTAATGCAAGGTCTACTAAGTTCCAAATTAAATTCACTGACAAAGTTGAGCCAAGGAAGAATACCACCCAAGAGTGGGGGTAGAGAAAACTGACTTTGAAAGAAATGCGGGTGAAACAGTATCATTTTCTTGACTCTGACGTCCAAGGTATCTTTGATGACTTGCTCAAAGGTAATCTAATTAAACTGCCAGAAATGAAGTGACCGGAAGAAGCTGGATGAACCAATGATCCAAAATACTGTGCATACCATCAATTTGTAGGTCATACAATCCAGGATTGTTTTGTCTTCAAAGACAAAATGATGCAGTTAGCTCGAGAAGGAAAGATCACATTAGAAGAAGACAACGCTACAACAAGTCTTGTCCCTGTTGCTTATGACGATGACGTGCATGACAAAGCACTCTGCAATACAATAAGTGGATTAGATGATGAGCTTCATAAAATGAAGATGAATATACCACCGATGATGATTCTGTCTCTGCAATAACTTTTACTGATGATGATTTGCAGCTTGGAAATAATTTCCACAACAGGCCATTGTGTTAGGGATATACTGAAAAGTATGCTTTTAGTGCTACTTTGTATATAAACAGATTCTTGCATTTTATGAGAATAAATCTTTTATCACTATTTGCATGAATGTTATTTATTTATTGCATAAATGTTCAATATACTTTACATTATAGACAATGTTGTGTGTAGAAGATCACAAAAGATTACATTGTCAGATTCTTGTAATAAGTATAGTAAAATTCACAATTTAGATGGAATTGAATAATCCATTGGTAGAAGTTGAAGTGAAAGACTCGGATTGGTTTGTCTTGACCAAGAGATTACACTAGTACATTTGATGTGCTGAATAGGACCTATAGTGAGATAATTCTTCTAGACTGACTTGGAAAGAAGAATTAGATCTTAGTGGTTATTGATTTCTTAATTCTGTCACTTAATTGGGATTGTATATAATTAATTGATATTGCTTTGATTTATTATGGGTAAAGGATCAATATGATTCAATACTTTGTATTTTGGGAAATATTATTAATCATATGACAGATTGCTAAATTAATACAGAAAATTGTGTCTTGATACGTCAAGTTGATAATGTCCCCTTGGTGGGTTCAGAACGTTTATCATATCAAATCTGGCCAGTGGATTAATTTCCGGTATGATAATAAAGTTGAGCTGTCTTTTCCCAAGGAATAAAAGATATTAATTAATTAAAGCATTCAGTAGCTTAAATTAATTAATGGACATTGGATCTTAAACACGGGAAATAATAATCGGGAGCCATATTTCATAATATGAGTTAGGATGGATAGTGCAATATTAATTCTACAGTGGAATGAATTAATATTAATGGGCTAGAATAATATTGTGGCTCAATATTGGTTTCTAGGCCCATTGGGAGGTCCAATCATAATTCTCCTAAAGGCCCCTTGAGTAGCCCAATAAAAGTCCATTTAACTAAGATGGTTAAAGATAAGAATTAATTATTGTTGCTAGATATGAAGAGATCATATCTTTTGATATATTGTTGCAAGATATGAGGAGATCATATCTTTCGATATAGTGTTGCTAGATATGAAGAGATTATATCTTTCGATACATTGTTGCTAGATATGAGGAGATCAAATCTTGATATTTCTTCTCCTCCAAGACTCAAATCTTCGGCGAATGCTTATAAATTGGGGCTGAATTTTCAGCCCCATAGAGTGTGCATATACAAGAGTGCTGATTTTTTAGAGCAACAAAAAGTGAGAAATTAATTCTTCCTACAAGAGTTAAAAAAAAATTCGTTTGATTCCCCATCGAATTTACGAACTTGGACTTGGGGAATACTCAAGAAGGTGTTTGGGTTGAAGCTACTAATCTTCTCAATGGTGTCTCTCCGATCAAGAGGTAAATACATATCCCTTAGTTCCGCATGTTTAGGGCAATGTATGATTTATCGTTTATTCAAAGCATGAATTATTTGATTTAATTGATTTAATTCATAAGGTTAGATTTATGATAATTCTTATTTAAATTACACCCGAATAGATCCATGTAGATCCCCAATATATGGTATCAGAGCCATGGTTTTGGGCTTTGTTATTTAAATTAGAATTTAAATCTATTTACATTGAATTGAAATTGGATAGTAGAATTGTTAGATCTTTTTTGCAGGTATCCAATTATCATGGTTTTTAATGTATGTTTTAAATTCATGTTGTTTGAATGATATTTTTTTTAATCTGATTCAATCAGATTCGTTTTTCCCGTGAGAAAATCCACGGGTAGATTAGGATCTAGATGTTAGATTTATTTTTTTGGAAATAAATTGTAACGAATCAAAAATGAAGATCGAAGAGACAGATTAAAAAGATCGGAGACTACGACGGGTGTACGATAGCCAGATGTCGTATGTAGATGGACTAAGCCGCTGTCCAGGCTGCCCAAGTCGTCGCAGCTGCTGCTCGGATTTTTTGAAAATCTGGATTCTCGTTTTTGAAATGGGAAATTAAACCATGATAATTGGAATTATTTATGTGTTTAATTTGGGTTTATAGTTGTTATTAATTTGATTAATTATGCATGTATATCCATGAAAAATCTTATCATTTTAAAATTACTAAGTATGTAATTTAATGAATTTATTCTGGATAATTAATTAATTAATTGGCCTCCATAATTGATTTATTTGTGAAGTCTTTGGCTAAGCATTGGCAAGCGCCTCTCTCCCTAATGGATAGGCCAAAGACAAGTTCACTTGAATAAATTTCTTTGGATAATTGTGGATTATTATTAGTGGCGATATGACCTTCCCAACGAATGGCTTATTCAAAACAAAATAATAATCCTGTATTAAATTATGGTTATTACTTAGGTGTAAAATTGATATATTAACTCCCCAACGGAGTCCCTGTCAGTTTTATATGGTCAAGTGGGAGCTAACTATTAATTTTGAATTAAAAGTTTGTAACTGTCTTTGTTTGTAACCTGCTCAAATGTGTTTGAGTAAACATTCACACTCAACGTGACTTACTTGAATTGTTTTGAGATGTTGACTGATGACATGTTTATATTTTTTTGTTTTATAGTACATGTGATGGAATTATGTGATAATTTTGTGTTGATTAGATATTAATACAAACTGTATGTTTTATTCTCAGTTCAATATGTCGTCACCTTTTAATCCACTGTTTCTTATACTTAAAGATAACAAATTAGAGGGAGAAAACTATGTAGATAGGAAAAGACACTTACTAATAGTCTCGACTGCACAATCGCATAAGTTTATCCTTGACGAACCTAAACCTGCTGAACCTACGGATGAAACTAGTGAGGAAGATAAAGAATATCATAAGCAGTGGTTGAAATCCGATGAAATGGCTAGGTGTACCATCTTGACTTCAATGTCAGATGTTTTGCAACACCAACACCAATACATGGAAACCGCTGCAGATATTATGTTAAACCTTAAGGAACTCTTCGCTCACCAGAATCGTACGGCAATGCGAGATATGTTGTCGTTGAAAATGGTTGAAGGGACGTCCGTGAGGGATCACGTTCTTAAAATGATGGGTTTCCTTAACAAAATTGAGATTCTTGGTGCCAAATTCGATGGGGAAACCCAGGTCTATTTCATACTCCATTCTCTACCGAATTTTTTTGAAATTTTTCAACTGAACTATACCATGAACAATCAAGCATATACGTTGGCTCAGCTCATGCAAGCTTTGGTATCGGTTGAGATGCTAAAGGGACCAAGAGAAAGTCAAACTGTAGCATCCCGGATCAAAACGAGCATAATTGATTTATTAAATATTTAACACATGACTTAATAAGTATGTGCGTTTATTTGGACTGTTTAATTAATTACGTGTGTTTCAGATACGTGTCTAATGTATGTTACGGACCGATATTTTTCTTGGACATGGTATATAGAATATTCTTATACCATTGGATGCGTATCGAGAAAACGAGAAGATAGAAACGAACTAGGGGTCAATTAGAGACCCGTAGCTCAAACGGCGATGAAAAGGGCAAATCACGGAGTTTCGGTCAGAAAACCGGAAGATATTTCCAATGAATAGTAACATGGGAAAAGTCAACCGATGAATAGGGATTGAGATATTTTGGATGAATAGTAACTTCTCAACTTCTATAAATAGGAGCTCCTCCGATTCATTTTTCACCGTTTTTTCGAACGAGCCGAAAGCGACAAAAACGAGTAAGTCTCTCTCTCCTCTCTCTCTCTTTTCGGGTTTCTGTCTCCGGCGGGCCACCGCCGGTCGGTGGCCGGAAAATCCAACATTGTCAGTTTCGGCCGATTTTCACACACGATGTTCGTCTCGACGAGACGAATCTAGGATAGGTCTCGTAATTCAATTCGGGTTTCTCGTTCGCCGGAAAACGGCGAAAAACCTTCTCCAAAACCTAAACCCTTGCTTTGGCCACCTTTCCTCTCTTTTCCTGTCTTCTCTCTCTTCTCGTCGGAAAAGCTGACCGGAGGTTCGTCGGTGGTGAGGGGCTGTTGCTGGAAGGCCGGCGCCGCCACCCACGGCGGCACCGGAGACGAACAGGCTGTGTATATATATGTATTGCATGTGTGTGTGTTTTGAGTGTGTGTTAGTGTGTGTGCATGTGTGTTCACTGTTGGGGCGGCGCATGGTGGCGCCGCCGTGTGTGAACGGTGGGCCGGCGACGGGAGGTCGCCAGTGAGGTTCAGGCGGTGGTGGCCGCCGGCCAAGCTGAAACAGTGGGGTGTGTGTATGCATATATATGTGTGTGCGTGTGTGTATATCTCTTGGTGTGTGTGTGTGGGCTGTCATGGGGTGGTTGCCGGCGACTGGGAGTCGCCGGCCGGAGTCTTAGACGGTGGAGGGGAGCTGCCGGCGGTAGGTGGCCGCCGACCAAGGGCTGGGTTTGGCTAAGGTTGTGCAAACGTGTGTATATATATATATATCTACTGTATGTGTGTTGGGGATGGCCGGAGAAGTCGCCGGCGATGGGGGGTCGCCGGCCGGGGTGCTAGGAGGTCCAGGGAGTGGTCGTCGGTGACTAGGAGTCGCCGGCCGGAGTTGGAAATGGTGGGGTTTGGTTTTACGTATGTGACTTTGAAGGTTTTTGTGGCGAGGATACGGGATTTGAGACACGAGGTCCGAGACACGGGATCTTTGGTACTCGCTACTCACGTGGTAACTACCGAACGAGGTGGGGGTAACTTCTAAACTCTATGTGTTTACTGTTTTCCCTATGTGATTTATGAATTGTTGAACCCTACGTGTTGTGTTCATATACTGTGTTTATTTTACGATGGTGTGATAGGTTTGGATTACAGTCCATATTGTGCTATGAAGGAACTTCGGTCCATATCTATGCTACGAAGGGACTACGGTCCATATTGTGCTACGAAGGGACTTCGGTCCATATCTATGCTATGAAGGGACTACGGTCCATATTGTTCTACGAAGGGACTACGGTCCATTTCTATGCTATGTGTCTCTATGTTATGTGTTTTGTATTATACGTGATGTGTTTAATTGCTGAACTTTTATATATGTTTAATATGTGTACGACTTAATAACTGTTAAAATTTGGAAAGTATCCCCACGAGTGTATTCAACGCACTCATCCCTATTCTGTACTCACACTACAGGAGAATAAGAGAACCTTGACGCGTAGAGAGAGGAGTGCCCTATCAGCTGTGTCCATCTTCTGGTTTTGTCTTTTAAAGCTACGTGAAACGATGTTCCACGTTTTATAAAATGTTTAACTGTTCTTTTTCTACGTAAAGGATCCTGATGTTTTTCCGCTGCGTATGGTTTAAAACTCTATTCTTATCGGTTGTTTCCGATGTTTCAAGTGTACCTCTTTTTATCGTCTCTTTTTTCTTTCTATTTTATATCATGTACGTCTCCTTCCCCTTTCTCTCTTAACGCCCAAAAATGAAAAACTCTGATATTTTACCAAAAGATTTTGGGGCGTTACACAAACCTTGTTGACAAATGGTCCATCTTCCTCTTCCGGACCTAAAGGTGAGAAGAAGAAGAAGAAGAAGAAGGCAAATGGTCAGAAACAGGTTGACAAAGTTGGAAAGGAAAAAACACTCACTGATGGTGGTGTCAAGAAGAAGACAACCAAAGGAAAGTACTTTAACTGCGTTCTAAGCATACTGTTAAAACGGTCTTCATAAAATCATATCTTGAAAAGAAAACGGTTTTTCAAACCGAAACTCTATCAAGTTTATTCCGCTGCGTTACATTCTGATAACCGGGACAGCAACCTGATTACACCTAGGGCCAGGTTACTGACTCGAGACAGGATATTGTCTTCTTAGTGAAACAGAAACCTGTTCATCAGTTAATTGTTTTGAAAAGTTTGAAAAATCGATAGAGGTTCATTCATCCCCCCGAACCTCTAGCCATTTGAGACCCAACAAGTGGTATCAGAACACGTTGGGTTAACTGCCAACGTATCTGGCTACCTACCCAGATCCACCCGTTTTTCTATTGGTTAAACCATTTTTTCTTTTCACATGACCAAAACTCATTGTTTTAGCATAAGCATGGATATCGCACATCATAAGCTACCTATGTTTTCCATAGATGAGTACGATGACTGGAGAATACGTATGGAAGCTAATCTGTCAGCCATGCATGACGAAATATGGTATGTTATCACTGAAGGACCGTCAACGATCTACAAAGCAAACCCTGCCTATGTAGCACAGCTTCGTGAATATAGGCGAGCTGAAGAAGCTGCAGCAGCAGCAAGTGGAGAAAGAGAAGGCGCAGCAACTACCGATGATGATGCCAAAAGGCCTCCAGGATTCGGCTCACGAGAAGCTGCACCAGGCTACAGAAGAGCACCTCTTCCGCAAGAATATATTGTCAAGGAAAGATATGAATACACTCCTGAAGAAAGGAAGAGAGCCAACCTTGACAATGTAGCCAAGAACGCTCTATTTCTCACGCTGGATAAAGACACGTTCAGCAAAGTCAAAGACTGCAGGACAACTAAAGAAATATGGAGTAAGCTAAGGATAATTTGTGAAGGCAATGAACTAGCCAAGGAAAACAGGATCTCAAAAGCTACACAACTCTATGAGGAGTTCAACATGAAACAGAGAGAAACTCTAGAGGAGCTAGACTTGAGATTCACAACAATCATCAGTAAGCTGGAATCTCTGGGGAAAACCTACAAACAAAATGAGAAAAACTTGAAGGTCTTAAGAGCTCTACCTTTGGAATGGCATAGCAAGGAAACTGCAATGACAGTCTCATTAGACCTCAATGCAATGAGTACCTTTGATCTATTCTCAGAACTCAAGGCTTTTGAATTTGATATTGAACGAAGGAGAAAGGAAGTTGAAGGTTCAACATCCAGAGTAACAGCACTTACTGCTAAGGCACATAATACTGTTACAATAAGCGGCAGTAAGCTGAAGAGCAGACAAAAGGAGGTATCTACTGATGACACTGAAGAAGAGATGACACTTTTACTAAAAAGGTTCAAGAGGTTTCTGAAGTCCAATCACAAAGGAAATGACTACAAAATGAAGCCTCAAACGTCAGAAAGGAGTTCCCAGGAAAGACCACAACAGCAAGCAAACACAGGTACGTCTGACTTGTGTTATAACTACAGGAAACCTGGACACTTTGCCAAAAACTGCCCCCACCCTCAAGTTCACAAGTATACGGAAGATGAAAGGGTGCAGAGAAGAGAAAAGAAGAGGGTTGAAAAATAAAGATTCAGAGCTCTTCTTAGTGAAGCTGAAGCCCTAAAGGCAGCAAACAACTCCAAAGAAGAAGCCAAGGATGACTATACATCAGAGAGTGACTCTGACAGCTCTACTTCCGATGAAGAGGCACTACTGTGCCTGATGGCCAAAGATTGTGAAGATAATGAAGAAGATGAGGTAACTTCTCAATCTACTGATATTTCAAATTATGAAAAGCTTAACATGATCCAGTCTTTTAGACAGATCATGAGTGACTTTGAGCAGATAAATTCAGCTCATGAAGAACTCAAAGAGGAAAACCTCCAGCTCAGAAGTGAGCATACTGTACTGAGGGAACAGGTTGAAAACCTGGAGTACTACAGTACAGAATGTAATAATCTCAGAGCTGAAGTCTCTAATTCAAACTGCTAGTCACTAAGCTAGAATCTGAGAAAGCCGAACTGCAAAACACAATCAATGTGTATAGCAAGTCAGAAAGAAAGACACAGGAATGTATCCAAGAAACCCAAAATACCTCTGTAAGGAATGGTATATGATATTGTGCCAGCACATCTTAGAAGAATGCCAGCAAATCCAATGATGGAAAGTTTATTCAAGCCAGAGTTTCCTATGATCAGGAACTCTATCCAACTAATGGAAGTATGAATAAAACGAGTACTTTGGATAAGGGTAAGAAACCCCTGCTACAGGAAGATATTAGTAAGCCTGCTCAAATCTTCAGGAAACAGCATAATCAATATGTTGTCAATAGGGAAAGAAAACAGCAAACTTCCAGAAAATAGCAAAAATTCTACCCCTCATATACCAAGGCCTACGTACCGATATTTCAAAGAGCTCATGCTCAGGAAAGGTATAAGGGAGTACTTTCTACAAACAGGAAGTACAGTACCTGGAAACATCCAGTACACACACATCATGAACAGTATTCTGGTAATAATACCAACAGAAAGAGAATCACCAATGCTTATGGTAAATCAATTATCATTAATTAAGTGTAGGTTCCAAAGAAGACTAACCACCCAGGACCCGTACTTGTATGGGTACCTAAATCTACCTGATTTACTTGCAGATACAGTTGCCAGGAAGCAGCAGTGATGTATGGTATATAGACAGTGGCTGCTCCAGACATATGACTGGCAACAAGGCTATATTAAGAGACTTCCAACCATGTAAAGGACCTAAGATTGTCTTTGGAGATGACTCCAAATAAAGCACCAAAGGCACATGAAGCTTGTTCAGAGGCAATACAAGTATCAGTGATGTATCATATGTCAAAGGACTGAAGTATAATCTCCTAAGTATCGGTCAGTTTTATGACAAAGGATATTCAGTGGAGTTCAACCTCAACAAGTGTCTAATCAGAGATAACAAAACTAATGAGGTTAAGCTCACTAGCACTAAAAGAGGCAACATCTACCTTGCTGATTGGAGCTCAACAATACAACCAACATGCTTTATTGCAAAAAGTACTCCAGAACTAAGTTGGCTATGGCACAAGAGGATGAGTCATCTGAATTTCAAGACAATCAACAAGCTGGCAAGGAGAAATCTAGTAAGAGGATTACCTGATGTTGTCTATAAAAAGGAAAGTGTTTGTGGAGCCTATCAGAAGGGTAAACAAGTAAGAAGCATATTAAAAAATAAGGTTAAAAGATCCTCTCACAGGATAATGGATCTTCTGCATATGGATCTATTTGGACTAGTGGAGCCTGTCAGTGTAAGTGGGAAGAAATACTCCCTAGTAGTTGTGGATGACTACTCAAGATTTACTTGGACTATTTTCCTGGTCAAGAAATCAGAAACTCAAAGCAGGTTGCCAGAATTCATGAAGATGTTGCAGACGAGAAAAGCTTAAGTATTGTGAAAATAAGGTTTGACAGAGAAACTGAGTTCACAAACAAATTTATAGAGAAATACTGTTCAGAAAATGGGATCAGTCATGAGTATTCTGCAGCAAGAACCCCTCAACAGAATGAAGTTGCCGAAAGAAGAAACAGAACTCTGAAGGAAGCAGTAAGGACCATGATTGCTGATGCTGGAATTCCTAAGAGGTTTTGGGCCGAAGCAACTAGTACTGCATGCTACACTCAGAACAGATGTCTGATCAACACAGATCATAGCAAGACCCCCTATGAGGTATGGTATGGTATAACACCTAACATTTCATACTTGCACATATTTGGATGCAGGTGTTATATACTGAATAATGAAAAAGAATACTTGAAGACATTTGATGAAAAATCAGATAAAGGAGTATTCTTAGGTTACTCCTCAGTAAGCAAAGCCTTCAGAATATTCAACAAAAGAAGTCTGGTTGTGGAAGAATCAATACATGTGGTATTTGATTAAACACATTGTGATACTGCTGAGCTGGAAAAATTGAAGGAAGATGTATCGAATATTAAGATCAATGATCACACAATGAGGTACATTGATGGAGTTCCAATGCCCGCAGAGGAGATCATTGCAAGTGACTCACGACCACAGGTCACTGCACAATAGGATGCATCAGCACAAAGTGAAGAACAATAAGTAGACAATGCTCAGCAGACCAACAGTAATCACACACAGAATACTGAAGATCAACAGACTACTATCCACCAACCTATCTCTTCCTTCGAGCCTGACAGGACATGGCTCAGGGATCATCCAAGAGAACTTGATATTGGAAATATCAGTGATGGAGTTAGAACAAGGAGAACAAGAACTCAAGAATCTTTACTGGCATGCTTCATATCACAAGTTGAGCCCAAGAGCATAGTGGAAGCTCTTGAAGACAGTAACTGGGTTCAGACCATGCAGGAAGAACTAAATGGATTTAAGAGAAACCAAGTTTGGAAACTGGTTCCACGACCTGATCATCAAGGAGTTATTGGAACCAAATGGGTATTCAAGAATAAGTTGGATGAATCTGGTGTTGTGGTCAGAAACAAAGCAAGGTTAGTAGCAAAGGATACTGCCAGGAAGAAGACATAGATTTTGATGAGACTTTTTCTCCAGTTGCTAGACTAGAAGCAATAAGAATATTTCTGGCCTATGCTGCTCACAGTGATTTCAAAGTATATCAGATGGATGTAAAAAGCGCATTTCTTAATGGACTTCTTTCAGAAGAGGTATATGTGGAACAGCCACCAGGTTTTGAAGAACAGGCAGAAGAAAAATTATTCAGATTAGAGAAAGCTCTATATGGATTAAAGCAAGCTCCTAGAGCTTGGTATGATACACTATCTCTGTATCTTCTGGAAAATGGGTTCCAGAAAGGAACAGTAGATAAGACTCTTTTCAGGATACAGGATAAAGACAGCATACTGTTTGTCCAAATTTATGTGGATGACATAATCTTTAGATCTACAAATAAGAGTCTATGTGATAAGTTCTCATCCCTCATGCAAAGTAAGTTTGAGATGAGCATGATGAGAGAACTAAGTTTCTTTCTTGGTTTACAAGTCAAACAGCTAAAGCATGGGACTTTCATAAGTCAAGTCAAGTATACCAAGAAATTAATCAAGAAATTTGGAATGGAGAGTGGATCATCTGTAAGTATACCAATGGCCACATCCATAAGCCTGGATAAAGATGAAGATGGAAAGGATGTGGAGATTACTAAGTACAGAAGACTTATTGGATCCCTGTTATATCTAACAGCAAGCAGACCAGACATAGTTTTTGCAGTTAGAGTTTGTGCAAGATTTCAGACGGCACCCAAGGAATCACATCTTTCAGCAGTAAAAAGAATTATCAAGTACATGAAAGGCACTCAAGATGTTGGTTTATGGTATCCAAAAGATAGAGGATTTAATCTTAAAGGTTATTCTGATTCAAATTTTGCAGGATGCAAGATTGATAGGAAAAGTATCAGTGGTACCTATCAATTTTTGGGACACAGGTTGGTTTCCTGGTTTTGTAGGAAACAAACATCTATTACAACATCAACCGCGGAAGCTGAATATGTAGCGACTGGAAGATGCTGTGCTCAGATTTTGTGGATACAGCAACAACTAAAAGATTATGGAGTAATAGAGAAAGAAACACCTATCTTATGTGACAACATAAGTGCTATTTCCATAACGCATAACCCTGTCTTTCTCTCAAGAACTAAGCACATTGATGTCAGACACCACTTCATAAGGGATCATGTGGAAAAGAAGGACATTGTCCTAAACAAAGTGCACACTGATATGCATCTTGCTGATATATTCACAAAACTATTGTGTGAATCAAGATTCTCTATGTTGAGAACAGAGTTGGGGATCATCAAGCTTTAATGTGTAAAATTTTATGAGGTTCCTAAGTAAGGGGGAACTAATCCTTTGAAAATACTCCAATGCTTAGTCAACTTCTTGAAACAGGATACTGTTATTCAATAGAAATAGGATTCTCTAACAGTATTTGATTTCAAGACACAGTAAACTGCAACAGGCTCCTGAGGATTGCAAATAGCATTTATTGAGATCAGCATTCATTGAGCTGTGCAACCTCGTACCAGGAATAGTAACCTGTTCAGTAATGATTACGAAAGAAAGTTTGTCTCTCGCATTAAATGCGAAAAACCACTTTTGCAGTGGAGGCGAAAAAGACGTGGTTCAAACATCTGACACGTCTTTAGCAAATTACATATTTACCCCTCAACCATCTAATCTCAACCGCCAAATCATACACGATCTTTAAGTTCTAATCTGCATCGTTGATATTTTTGGATGAGATTTCAAAAATAAAACTGATCATATTCCCTCATCTTCAACATCACGCCTCCTCAGATACACTCGAAATCCCTACCAACTCTTTGCAAACAAAACCTCTCTCAAAATCTCTCTTCGTCTTTCAGTCTATACACTTATACTCAATGGAAGGAGGAAGGACTACTAACAAAGTGCTGGAAGGAAGACTTGTGGATACAAGCGTACTGCTGGGAGACAAGTCACCATATGACAACAAGCAACTTATTTCTGAAGTTTGGGATCATGTGCAACAGCAAGTTGGATGGGCTGTTCACAACCACATATAAAGGATTCTCTAGCATATCGGTAGAGAAGTTTTATGCTTGGGCACAACTATCAGAGGATGAGGATGTTGGAACCGACGGATCGCCGACCCTATGCTATCGGAATCGGGATCCAAAGATAAATCGCAGCGGAAAGAAATCATACCCTTGTAGACCTCTTGATCTTCTGATGTATTCCTCTGAGCCCTTCTCGAACGTTGCGTGGCCAACGATCCTTCGAGAAAAATCAGTTCCACTCTCTCTCACTTATCACGTGTTTTCTGTGATCTGTGTTCTGTGTTATGAGAGGCGCTGATGAAAAGAGCTATATATAGGCTACACCAGGGACCTAGAGGAGGAATTGGGTTGGGCCTCCTGATGGGCTTTAGTATCCTGCGTTCGGCCCGAACACATAACTGAAGCCCATCAATAATAATTCAGTCCACTAGAGAATTATTATTGAACTACCATCCCAATCCCATATTTAATATGGGCTCCTTATTATGTGTACATTTATTTCCCCGTGTTTAAGATATCGAATGTCCGTAAATTAAATAAGTTACTGACAACTTAAATAATTTACATCTAATTCCAAGAGTAGTACCACTCATCCTTATTATCATGTCGGATTAAATCCACCTGCAGGGTTTACATGATAATCCTTATGAGCTCCTCAAGGGGACATTATCATCCTAAATAATTAGGACACGGATTCCTTCTATAATCAACAGAACACCATATAAACAATGCTATCTCCCAACTCACCGAGTTTATTGATTTATGAATAAATCTCACCCATTGGCAAATTAAAGAAATAAACATTGAGCATACGTGCCCGTTATTATATAGGGATTAAGAAGATGTACATCCATAATAACAGAGGTCTTGTTCTATTATATAGTCAGTATAAAACGAACAACCTCAAATGGTCCTGCTCAATACACACAAAGTGTACTAGTGTAGTTTTATAGTCAAGACAGACTAATACCAAACTACACTACAACCATTCCGATGATTTGTCCAAATCCATCTTGGTTGTGAGCTACTATTTATAATTTATAAGAAACTGATAACATGATCTTCTGTGTGGCACCACACACCAAGTTATCTATAATATAAATTAATTGGACATTGCATAAACATATATAACAAATATAAAATGCAAACATATGACCAATGTGATTCTCATTCCATAAACGATGTTCATACAAAAAACTAGGCTTATAGTATACATCCTAACAATCTCCCACTTATACTAAAAGACTATGCTTCTATAAGCGCCGCCACACATCTAATTCCCATCCCTTCAACATGCCCATCAAAAGCTTTCGCTGGGAGGGCCTTTGTGAAAGGATCTGCTAGGTTATCTGCTGATGCAATTTTGGCGACAACAACTTCTCCTCGCTTTACGATGTCTCGTATCAGGTGGTACTTGCGCTCAATGTGTTTACTTGCTTTATGGGCTCGTGGTTCCTTCGAGTTTGCCACTGCACCACTGTTATCACAATAAATTGTGATAGCTTTGGGCAAACCAGGAATCACTTCTAAGTCCATCAAGAAGTTCCTGAGCCATACAGCTTCTTTGGCTGCCTCAGAGGCTGCCACATACTCAGCTTCCATGGTGGAGTCTGAAACGCATTTCTGCTTAACACTCCTCCATATAATGGCTCCACCTCCTAAGGTAAACACATAACCCGAGGTAGATTTACTGTTGTCCCTATCCGACTGGAAATCAGAATCTGTGTAACCCACAGGAAGCACATCATCTGCTTGGTAAACCAGCATATAATTTCTAGTCCTTTTCAGGTACTTTAAAATATGCTTTACCGCAGTCCAATGTCCTTGTCCTGGGTTACTTTGATATCTGCTAACCATGCCCACGGCAAAACAGATATCTGGCCTCGTACATAGCATTGCATACATTAGGCTTCCTACGGCCGAAGCATAAGGAACTGCCTTCATGTCCTCTATCTCCTTTGGTGTCTTAGGACACATCTCCTTAGATAAAGGTACTCCATGTCGAAAAGGTAGAAAACCTTTCTTGGAGTTTTGCATGCTAAAACGAGCTAGAATGGTATCAATGTACGAAGCTTGAGATAAGCATAACATTCTTTTCTTGCGATCTCTTATCACTTTGATCCCAAGAATATGTCCTACTTCTCCCAAGTCCTTCATATCAAACTGCTTGGACAGCCATACCCTTACGTCTGACAACACCTTGACATTGTTGCCAATGAGCAAGATGTCATCTACGTATAGTACAAGAAATACCACCACGTTTCCATCACTCTTCTTGTATACACATGACTCATCCGGACATTGAATGAATCCATAAGACTGGATTACCTCATCAAAACGGATGTTCCAAGATCTCGAAGCTTGTTTCAATCCATAAATGGACCGATTAAGCTTACACACAAGATGCTCTTTGCCCTTTGCAACGAACCCTTCTGGTTGCTTCATATAGATGTTTTCTTCAAGACTACCGTTAAGGAAAGCAGTCTTGACATCCATTTGCCAAACCTCATAATTCATATGAGCAGCAATAGACAAAAGAATCCGGATAGACTTAAGCATGGCTACCGGCGAAAAGGTTTCCTCATAATCGATTCCTTCTTTTTGAGTGTACCCCTTCGCAACAAGCCTTGCTTTGAAAGTTTCTACTTTCCCGTCTGATCCTCTTTTTCTTTTGTAGACCCACTTACATCCAATGGCTTTTACACCATTTGGTGGTTCTACTAGCTCCCAGACTTGATTAGAATCCATAGATTCTAATTCAGAATTCATAGCTTTTTGCCAAGATTCTGCATCTTTATCTTGGAGTGCTTCGTCATAGGTCCAAGGATCAGATTCATGTTCACCAGATACCAAGTCTGAAGACTCTCCCAAAAACATGAATCTATCAGGCTGTCTAACAACCCTCCCACTACGACGAGGCACTTGTGGTAATTGTGTATCATTAGTGACACATGGTGCAGACCCCTGTGGTATCTCATCTTGTACTAGTGGTACTAAGGTAGGGATTTCCCCTCTGATTTCCTCTAGAACAATTTTACTCGTGGGCTTGTGGTTCATTACATAGTCCTCTTCTAAGAATCGGGCATTTGTGCTAACAATGACCTTCTGATCCTTAGGACTATAAAATAAACCACCTTTCGTTCCTCTAGGATAGCCCACAAACAGCCGAACATCCGTACGAGATTCCAACTTATCAGCATCTCCCTTCAGCACATGTGCTGGACTACCCCAAATCCGAATGTGTTTAAGACTAGGCTTACGCCCATTCCACAATTCTGTGGGAGTAGAGGGTACTGTCTTAGAAGGTACCAAGTTTAGAATATACGCTGCCGTTTCCAGGGCATATCCCCAAAATGAATTCGGTAATTCCGAATAACTCATCATCGATCTAACCATTTCCATGAGAGTTCTATTCCTTCGTTCTGCCACACCGTTCTGTTGGGGTGTACCAGGTGCAGACAATTGGGATTGAATCCCAGCCTCTGATAAGTAATTCCTAAACTCTCCTAAGAGGTACTCGCCACCACGATCAGATCGTAGTGTTTTGATACATTTACCATGACGCTTCTCCACATCAGCCTTGTACTCTTTGAATTTATCAAAGCACTCAGACTTGCGGCGCATCAAATAAATATACCCATATCTCAAAAAATCGTCTATAAATGAGACAAAATATTCGAAACCACCTCTTGCCTGGATAGTCATAGGACCACACAAATCAGAATGAACCAATTCCAACACTTCTTTGGCTCTATACCCCTTGGCTTTAAAAGGCCTCTTGGTCATTTTTCCTTCCAAGCAGGACTCGCAGGTCGGATAGTTTTCCACTTCCAATGAACTCAAAGGTCCATCGGCTATCAACCTTTGAATCCTACTCAAGTTAATGTGACCTAGTCTTAGATGCCAAAGATATGTTTGGTTCATTTTAGAAGGTTCTTTTCTCTTATTTGAGTTAGAAGATGTATTATTAATTTCCAGTTGTTGCATCGTAGGAGTTATTGGATTAAGAGTATATAAATTGCCAACCAACGTACCAGAACAGACAATAACCCTATTTTTCTTGACAACCACTTTGTCATCAAAAGAAACAGAATATCCATCCAAAAATAACTTAGAAACCGAAATCAAGTTCTTTCTAAAAGAAGGTACGTAAAGACAATTCCTCAAAACCAAAGTCTTGTTCCTATCAAAAGATAAATAAACATCTCCCACTGCAACTGCCGCCACTTTCGTAGCGTTGCCCATGTAGATGGTAATCTCGCCCTCACTAAGTCGCCTGGTTTCCTGGAACCCCTGCAAAGAATTGCAGACATGATCAGTGGCTCCCGTATCTACACACCAGGTACCGGTAGATAACACCGCTAAACATGTTTCAGTAATTAGTGAGTAAGATTTACCTTCTTTGTTCTCTTTTTTCTTGGGACAATCTACCTTCCAATGTCCAGGCTGCTTGCATGAGAAGCACTTGCCCTTCGGCTTTTTCACGCCACCTTGTGGCCCAGCCTTTTGAGGTCCATTCGCTTTGTTTGCCGAAGGATTCTGTTTCTTTTTCTTCTTTCCACCTTTCGGCTTAGAATTAGAAACATTTTCAGCAACGTAAGCTTGAGCACTTTGACGAAATAGTCCTTCTGCCGATTTGAGTTCTGTCAGAAGTTCCGCCAAGGAATACATCCTTTTGTTCATATTATAATTAAGGCGGAACTGCTCAAAACTCTTAGGCAGTGTTTGGAGCACGATATCGACCTGGGTTTCCCCATCGATTTCAGCTCCAAGGACTTCCATCTCATTCAAATGAGCCATCATCTTAAGGACGTGATCACTCACAGGTGTCCCTTCAGACATGGTGGTCGTCATTAAGTTTCTCATTGCCTCCTGTCTGGCAGCCCGACTCTGGTGTCCGAAGAGTTCTCTAAGATTGTGCATCATATCATAGGCAGTGGGCATGGCCTGATGCTGATGTTGCAGTACATTTGACATGGAAGCCAAAATGTAACACCGCGCCATCTCATCTGCCTTAACCCACTTTCTATAATGCGCTTTCTCCTCTTCAGTAGAGTTTTCATCAGGCATGTCAGGACAGTGCTCATGGAGTACAAACTTGTACTCCTCAGCAGTTAGGACAATATCCAGGTTTCTTTTCCAGTCAATATAATTAGGACCAGTAAGTTTGTTTTCTTTGAGTATAACAGCAAGTGGATTGAAAGACATAATGAAATCCTGAGAATCATATAAATAAATAAATAAATACACAGGTCATAACATATAGAATTTAAAGCATATATTGTTCCCTCAAACAATATAATTAAATTCACCAACACCTCAAAAACACCGTGAACTTCGCATGCCACGATAGTGTGGACGTATGCTAATTCAAACATTTGTAAGAGGAGGTTTTACCCATTAATTTCATTATCTTGTCAAACAAAATAAAATTAATAGTTGGTTTAGCTTCAGCCATGCAAACAACAGCACTTACTCCGATGGGAAGGATACTATCATATGCACCTAAGTGTGTACCATTTCTTAATACTAAGTCCATTATCTAGGATTGTATCTCTTCAGATGGAGAAGATCATACGCTCCTAAATAATTTTCTATAATTATCCTTAGAGGAAGTTTGATCCAGTGATCCGCAATCAAACTCATCCGATGTGGAAGAAGGCACTCAAAGCCAACGTGTAAGTTTAAATGCATCACTTACAAACCAGTAATGGAGGCTATGGGATTTATTCAAAATAAATCCCTCTCCCACTTAGTTATTTAAATGAGGGATTTTAGCATGCAATAACATATAACATTCAAAAGCATGCTTGATAAAACAACAAACAAATAGAAAGGCAATAAATACGGAATAATATAAATCCAACTATTATGGCCACTTCGATTGAATGTTTGCCTGCTAAACGGGGATCGACCTGCAAAGGATACTGCCAGGAAGAAGACATAGATTTTGATGAGACTTTTTCTCCAGTTGCTAGACTAGAAGCAATAAGAATATTTCTGGCCTATGCTGCTCACAGTGATTTCAAAGTATATCAGATGGATGTAAAAAGCGCATTTCTTAATGGACTTCTTTCAGAAGAGGTATATGTGGAACAGCCACCAGGTTTTGAAGAACAGGCAGAAGAAAAATTATTCAGATTAGAGAAAGCTCTATATGGATTAAAGCAAGCTCCTAGAGCTTGGTATGATACACTATCTCTGTATCTTCTGGAAAATGGGTTCCAGAAAGGAACAGTAGATAAGACTCTTTTCAGGATACAGGATAAAGACAGCATACTGTTTGTCCAAATTTATGTGGATGACATAATCTTTAGATCTACAAATAAGAGTCTATGTGATAAGTTCTCATCCCTCATGCAAAGTAAGTTTGAGATGAGCATGATGAGAGAACTAAGTTTCTTTCTTGGTTTACAAGTCAAACAGCTAGAGCATGGGACTTTCATAAGTCAAGTCAAGTATACCAAGAAATTAATCAAGAAATTTGGAATGGAGAGTGGATCATCTGTAAGTATACCAATGGCCACATCCATAAGCCTGGATAAAGATGAAGATGGAAAGGATGTGGAGATTACTAAGTACAGAAGACTTATTGGATCCCTGTTATATCTAACAGCAAGCAGACCAGACATAGTTTTTGCAGTTAGAGTTTGTGCAAGATTTCAGACGGCACCCAAGGAATCACATCTTTCAGCAGTAAAAAGAATTATCAAGTACATGAAAGGCACTCAAGATGTTGGTTTATGGTATCCAAAAGATAGAGGATTTAATCTTAAAGGTTATTCTGATTCAAATTTTGCAGGATGCAAGATTGATAGGAAAAGTATCAGTGGTACCTATCAATTTTTGGGACACAGGTTGGTTTCCTGGTTTTGTAGGAAACAAACATCTATTACAACATCAACCGCGGAAGCTGAATATGTAGCGACTGGAAGATGCTGTGCTCAGATTTTGTGGATACAGCAACAACTAAAAGATTATGGAGTAATAGAGAAAGAAACACCTATCTTATGTGACAACATAAGTGCTATTTCCATAACGCATAACCCTGTCTTTCTCTCAAGAACTAAGCACATTGATGTCAGACACCACTTCATAAGGGATCATGTGGAAAAGAAGGACATTGTCCTAAACAAAGTGCACACTGATATGCATCTTGCTGATATATTCACAAAACTATTGTGTGAATCAAGATTCTCTATGTTGAGAACAGAGTTGGGGATCATCAAGCTTTAATGTGTAAAATTTTATGAGGTTCCTAAGTAAGGGGGAACTAATCCTTTGAAAATACTCCAATGCTTAGTCAACTTCTTGAAACAGGATACTGTTATTCAATAGAAATAGGATTCTCTAACAGTATTTGATTTCAAGACACAGTAAACTGCAACAGGCTCCTGAGGATTGCAAATAGCATTTATTGAGATCAGCATTCATTGAGCTGTGCAACCTCGTACCAGGAATAGTAACCTGTTCAGTAATGATTACGAAAGAAAGTTTGTCTCTCGCATTAAATGCGAAAAACCACTTTTGCAGTGGAGGCGAAAAAGACGTGGTTCAAACATCTGACACGTCTTTAGCAAATTACATATTTACCCCTCAACCATCTAATCTCAACCGCCAAATCATACACGATCTTTAAGTTCTAATCTGCATCGTTGATATTTTTGGATGAGATTTCAAAAATAAAACTGATCATATTCCCTCATCTTCAACATCACGCCTCCTCAGATACACTCGAAATCCCTA
Organism: Scutellaria minor; assembly: GCA_954870855.1. Taxonomy (NCBI): domain Eukaryota; kingdom Viridiplantae; phylum Streptophyta; class Magnoliopsida; order Lamiales; family Lamiaceae; genus Scutellaria; species Scutellaria minor. The sequence goes on from OX940737.1 coordinate 10,152,288, forward strand.
CCAACTCTTTGCAAACAAAACCTCTCTCAAAATCTCTCTTCGTCTTTCAGTCTATACACTTATACTCAATGGAAGGAGGAAGGACTACTAACAAAGTGCTGGAAGGAAGACTTGTGGATACAAGCGTACTGCTGGGAGACAAGTCACCATATGACAACAAGCAACTTATTTCTGAAGTTTGGGATCATGTGCAACAGCAAGTTGGATGGGCTGTTCACAACCACATATAAAGGATTCTCTAGCATATCGGTAGAGAAGTTTTATGCTTGGGCACAACTATCAGAGGATGAGGATGTTGGAACCGACGGATCGCCGACCCTATGCTATCGGAATCGGGATCCAAAGATAAATCGCAGCGGAAAGAAATCATACCCTTGTAGACCTCTTGATCTTCTGATGTATTCCTCTGAGCCCTTCTCGAACGTTGCGTGGCCAACGATCCTTCGAGAAAAATCAGTTCCGCTCTCTCTCACTTATCACGTGTTTTCTGTGATCTGTGTTCTGTGTTATGAGAGGCGCTGATGAAAAGAGCTATATATAGGCTACACCAGGGACCTAGAGGAGGAATTGGGTTGGGCCTCCTGATGGGCTTTAGTATCCTGCGTTCGGCCCGAACACATAACTGAAGCCCATCAATAATAATTCAGTCCACTAGAGAATTATTATTGAACTACCATCCCAATCCCATATTTAATATGTGCTCCTTATTATGTGTACATTTATTTCCCCGTGTTTAAGATATCGAATGTCCGTAAATTAAATAAGTTACTGACAACTTAAATAATTTACATCTAATTCCAAGAGTAGTACCACTCATCCTTATTATCATGTCGGATTAAATCCACCTGCAGGGTTTACATGATAATCCTTATGAGCTCCTCAAGGGGACATTATCATCCTAAATAATTAGGACACGGATTCCTTCTATAATCAACAGAACACCATATAAACAATGCTATCTCCCAACTCACCGAGTTTATTGATTTATGAATAAATCTCACCCATTGGCAAATTAAAGAAATAAACATTGAGCATACGTGCCCGTTATTATATAGGGATTAAGAAGATGTACATCCATAATAACAGAGGTCTTGTTCTATTATATAGTCAGTATAAAACGAACAACCTCAAATGGTCCTGCTCAATACACACAAAGTGTACTAGTGTAGTTTTATAGTCAAGACAGACTAATACCAAACTACACTACAACCATTCCGATGATTTGTCCAAATCCATCTTGGTTGTGAGCTACTATTTATAATTTATAAGAAACTGATAACATGATCTTCTGTGTGGCACCACACACCAAGTTATCTATAATATAAATTAATTGGACATTGCATAAACATATATAACAAATATAAAATGCAAACATATGACCAATGTGATTCTCATTCCATAAACGATGTTCATACAAAAAACTAGGCTTATAGTATACATCCTAACAGAGGAGACTATCTCTTTCAAGTTTGATGAAGATGATAATGATGAATCGCATACTCTGACTGTGGCAAACATTGCCAAAACCTTTGGAATTTCTGATGCAGGTATGATGCTCTCTGATCTAGCGGAGTATGGATCAGAACATCTGGAAGAAAGCTGGAACCAGTTTACACTGGATTATGTTAAGGAAGAGGCAGCAACCAGCAATTTTCCCAAAAAGAAACTCAAGCCAGAGTATGAGTTTCTGCATGACATCCTAGTCTACACTGTTCAGGGACGGTGTGGAATCTATGATAAATGCACCAACCTATGGCTTAGAATAATGACAGCCATTATCAAGAAAGTAGAAGTAAACTGGGCTCAAGTTCTCTTTCAGAGAATTTGGGAGGAAGCAATCAAACCCTGGGAAAGGAGAGGGTTTGGCATTATAATTTCATCAATTCTGTCTTCGTTGGGGATAAAATTGGAGAGAAAGATACCTTATGTTGCTGGGTGGTACCTAGGAGTAAAGAAGGGGTACACCAAAGGGGAGAAGAAAGAGAAGGCGCCCAAGAAGAAACCGGCGAGCAAGTCACAAGATTCTGATCATTCCAGTGATTCAGGCAATGATAAAGATAAGGCGACTAAGAAGAAGATAGTGAAGAAAACTCCTCCAAAGAAGAAGAAAGTGACAAAGAAAAGTGTTTCCTCTAAGCCAGTAACACCTTCTCCAGCAGAGGTCACTGATGAACCTAACTCATCAGATGTTGAGAAACAGGATACTGAGATAGCTATAGTACCTGTGGAGCAGGCAGCAGAAGAGATTCCTGCTTCAGCTGCTGAAGAGGATTCTGGAGAAGTCCAGGAAGTTCAGGTTGCTGCCATAGTGAACCAACCCTTTGCTGAATCTGACAAAGAGGTTACTGCGATAACTACTGCACAGATTTCTGATCAGGTTGCTGAACCTGTTATTGTTGAGGAAGTTCAGAAATCAAGAAAGAAGAGAAAAAGGTTAGTGAAGAAAGTTGACACCTCTGTCAAAAGAAGGAGGTGGTTAGGATCCAAAGAAGAGTTAAGAGAGATCAACACTCTTAACAAAGTGACACGATCCATAGAGTCCATCACTACAAAAGAAGCAAGAAGGGCGTTGAAAGAATTTGCCCAATCCATCTGGAAAAGATTCACAGTTGCTTATGATGATTGGAGATGGAAGCGACTAGGTCCTGGAGTGGACTTATTAAATTGGACTGATTGGCTGGAAGTAGAAGACATCATCCTAGTATGGATAGGGAATTTTATGACTGAGGATGATCTATCCCAGGGATTTCTACCCTTTCTCGGTCAGGATTACATTAGCCATCAAGCTGAAAGAATGATCTCGCTCATTCAAAACAGGCAAGATACTCTGAATGCCTATGTGCTAGCCAATGCAGGGATAGGAGAGAATGAGGGTGAGCAGTCAATGATGCTTGGAAAAGATTACTCAATGGAAAACCCCACTGCTAAGACTGTTAGGACTCCTACCGAGCTGGAGATGGCTGAAGCTCAATTAGCCAACCTCACTCCTGAGGAAGCTAATGAAAGAATGCTGCGACTGGAAATGGAGGCCAGCAAAGCTGAATCGATGAGACCACCCAGAATACTGCAGCCAGGGGAAGTAAGTTCGATGGCTGCTGAGACACATGATTCTCCAACTTTTACAGGAACCGCAGCTCTTTCCCCTATGACTCGTTTAGACACTGTGGATACTGTTATTCAACTGCTTGATTACTCTGTTTCCCCTACACTTCATGATCAACCTGCTGAGGGGGAAACATCGTCTATAATCCATGGTGTTTTAGAAAAGATTAATGAAGAGGTTTCCGATGAAGCATCTGGGGAGGAGGATGCAGAGGCAAGACTCCCTGTACTGGCTGATATCGCAGTACAGAAAGCTCAAGAATTAGAGACAGAGCAAGTGACTTCAGAGAAACCTGATCAAACTCTAGATCTTCTACATGAAGCCGCTTCAAGACTTACAGAAGAAAGTCAAGTTTCTATCGCATCTGGCGAGGAAGTTGCTGAAATTCCAATTACTGAAGCAACCACTGACACAAATCTGTCATATGAAACTGGTCAGGTTGCTAATGAAGTAATTGAGGAGGTTGCTGAGGTAGTCGAAGCTCCTACTTTACAGGAAGCTAAGATTACTGTGGAAGCAACGGGCATGAATACTGATGTATCCAATGAAGTAACCACTGTACCTGAACAGGTTACTGAGGGTAATCAGGTTACTACTGATGCAGTAATAAAAGTAACTGAAACTCACGTAGTTGTTGAGTCAACTAATCCGAAACAGTCATTAAGCATGGATGTTGTTGAGACGGATCCAACAGAGGGCTCACAAGAGGAACGGGAAAATGATGCTATGCTTTCTAAAGGCAAAGATGTGACAGTTGCGGTTACTGCACAAGCTCCAAATGATGATAATGATTCATCCAGCTCCAGTGAAGATGAACCAGTGAAATCCCCTTTATACAAAGTGAAAATGACAATGTAGGAGAGAATGAAGTATCTAGCTGATCTAGAGACTCGAGAGAAAGAAAAGACTGATGAAGAAGCTAGACAGACTTTGGATCAGAACCTGGTCTTTTATACTCAAGAGGAATCAAGACCAGAGAATAGGGTTGAGACCCTTACTGATTCACAAGAGCTTACTCTTCAAGGAGTAATGAATGTTGTTCAAGGTTTAATGAGGGCCATGGAGACACATCAAATGAATCTGGCCACCCAACAAATTATGAGAGAACGATCACATTCAAAAACCTTGGATGAATTAAAGAAAATATTGGATGCTCTCCCTGGTAAGCTATAGACCATATTGAACTCTGAATTCAATGTTTAACATATTGCAAGAACTCGGTTTGAGAAGGAGCAACAAGCTGCATCTGAGGCATGAGATAAGATCATCGAAGAACTCAGAAATACTCAGGCTGCACAGAGTTTAACTCAAGAGGAAATTATTGCCACGAATTGAAGCAACAATGACAACATTCTCAACATTGAGTTGTTACTAGGTGAGATGAGGGCAATCATGGAAAGGGCTTACCCAAGGGAAACTGCTGCACTTGCTGACCCCATTGCTGCTACCAGTGATGATGCCAAAAAGGGGGAAAGTAGTAAGCAGTTGGTTGAACCAGATGATGAGATGGTTGAAACCTTCTCCAAGGAGCTTGATCAAGATGATGATGATGAACTTCCCTTGACCACAATCAAACGCAAGAAATTAGATGTTTCTAAACATGGTCAAGGTAGTGATCCAAAAAGAAGAAAGCCAGATGATGATGACAATGCAGGTGCTGGAGGTATTACTTCTCAAGCAGTAAGCAGCACTGCATTACAACAAGGAGAACAGGTTACTGCCACTTCGACAAGACCGAGAACTTACAAGCAGCAACCTGGTCGAGGCCGAGGAAGAGGAAGACAACAAACAAGAGGAAGACAGCAGACAGGGCAGAGTTCAAATGTACAACCTTATATGGCTATACCTGCTGGATCAAGACTGTCTGAGGAAAGATGGAAGCAACTTAAGGCTGCAGATGAGGATAAAAAAAGGAAGAAGACTGATTGGATTTCGAGATTGGGAATTGTTGGAAGGAGAACACAAGTTGAAGAGAAGGTTGATGCAGCTCTTTACTCATTCCCAGATCAAGAAGCTCCTGACTTCAATAAGGAGGATGTCCCAGCTGAGATTTCAGTGTTGTTGGATCAAAGACCGGAGAATATCTATCACTACTGGGATCTAAGTGTCTTTGAAGAAGTACACTTGCCCAAGAACAGGAATCCAACATTTGTAGAAATCACCAAGTTTAAACACTCAGAATACTGGAGGTATTTTCGAGGCCTTCTCAGATATAATGTCTTTCAAGGTTTCCCAACCTGTGAATTAGCATTGAAGAAATTTGAGGAAATGGCAAGAGAAGGAAAATTGGATCGCCAGAGAGTCTTGATTGATAAAGTCAAGAAAGGAGAAGAAGTTCCTTACTGTCAGGACTATTGGCTGAGATGGATACAGATTCCTGAGATTGCTACACAGTTGGAAAAATCATATCAGGATTCTATCTTAAACTGGTGGAAAGGAACAGAGTATGAAGAGGTTGTCAGAATGAATCGACAAGCATCCTCAGGACATGATCTTGTAAAGAAGAAGCTATTTGGTGACAAGGAACCTGACAAAAGTTAGTTCTTCAATTATCTCTGACTCTCTTTGGCTGTAAGCATCTTTTGTAAAAGAATTCTTGTATTCTTTTAATTTCCTTTCTGTTTTTAAACTGTAAGCATATGTACCAATATGTTGAAAAACTTACATTATGCTATACTTGTACACTTATATGTATAAAAATGCATCTACTTTTACTGCTTTATATGGGTTTTGTCATCATCACAAAGGGGGAAATTGTTGGGATATTTCTGACTAAGTTTTGATGAGACAATGTAATATTAGATGATCTTTTAGAGTACCCATATTCCACGATTTATAAGTGGATTTTTGTTTACCTATCCAGTCTTTTAAGTTGTAAGGTTGAATAGTTGCTTATATCAGAAAGATAGGTAGAACTCTCTCTAGCAGGATTCTGAACTTGGAGGCTTTCATCTAGCTTAAGTTCTCAAACATGAAATGTCAGCAAGAGTGAGATAGAAGTCAGAATTAGGAAGCAGACGACAGGACTCTTGAACAGGAAGTTGTTCAGAAGCAGCAAGTGTCAATGAAGATACGCAAGTCAGGAAGCTGACTACAATACTTAAGGACAGGAAGCTGCTCTGAAGTAGAATTCTGATGCACGAAGAAAAGGAATACTGAACTAAGGATTGCGTGCAGTAAAGTTTCTAGCCCATTTAATACAATATGAGGAAGATACTAGAAACTATACGAGGTTGGATCCTGATTAGTTACCAGTAGATAGAAGTTTGTAAAGAACCACTAAGAAGCTGCCACGTGGAAAGCGGCTCTGCAAAGGACTGTATCTAAAGTATGGGATCATTTAATGCGTCTCAGAGTAGGATAAGCTATGAAGCTCTGATCTTTCACACTACATTAATTGAGAAGATTTGAAGATCTTTTGAATTGCAACATGAATCATGTCTCTCTTCAACGGGTATTTTTCAACACATATAAATAGAAGGTTAAGAGGACCGTGAAGACTACTGAACAAATTGAGCTATCTAAGCTATCTTGCTATTCTTCATTCTCTCAAAGTCTTCAAAGTTCAGTCACTCAACCTTCAGAAGCAGCCAAGTCAAACATCTAATCTTTCACGTTCAAGGCTGTCTTCGTGCTACACCAGTTGAAGAAACATATACTTTTAACCAAAGTGTTGTGTGTGCTAGGTTATTTATTTGGTGTACTTAGTTGATAGGATTATATGCTTGCTAAGTTTATTAGTCTTGTGTAGGCTAATCTTTCCCTGTGTGGGAGTGTGTCCCTGTGTGGGAGTTTGTAAACCGTGTGTGGGTGTAGACCTAGGAATCTAGGATTATGTAGGTATCACTTGTTTTGGAAGAGGTTTGTAGAGACGAGTCTTGTAAATCAACCTGACCATAACGAAGTTCCTCCTTAGTGAAGGAGTAGAGTGGACGTAGAAGGATTACACCACCTTCGAACCACTATAAGCCATAAATGTTTACTGCTTATCTTATATGCTTGCTTATCTTTAGTGCATATCTATCTTGTTGCATATATCATAAGCATACTGTTAAAACGGTCTTCATAAAATCATATCTTGAAAAGAAAACGGTTTTTCAAACAGAAACTCTATCAAGTTTATTCCGCTGCATTACATTCTGATAACCGGGACAGCAACCTGATTACGTCTAGGACCAGGTTACTGACTCGAGACAGGTTATCATCTTCCTAGTGAAACAGAAACCTGTTCATCAGTTAATTGTTTTGAAAAGTTTGAAAAATCGATATAGGTTCATTCACCCCCCCTGAACCTCTGGCCACTTGGGACCGAACACTGTTTGTAGGATATTCTAGAGAAACGAAAAGGGGATTATTCTATAGTCCTAAAGATCAGCGGATCGTGGTAAGCACGCATTCTAGATTCTTAGAAGATGACTATATGAGTAATAGGAAGCCCAAGAGTGAGATTACCTTAGATGAAATGAGAGGGCCAGCTCCTATACCAACTGTACAAATAGATATACCAAGCGATACACAAACACAACTAGAACCTCGTCGTAGTGGGAGGGTTGTTCGACAACCTGAATGAGTCATGTTCGTGGGAGAGTCTTCGGACTTGGTCCCCGGAGAGGATGAATCTGATCCTTGGACTTACAACGAGACAATCCAAGACAAGGATGCAGATTCTTTGCAAATCACAATGGAAGTAGAAATGGGATCTATGGATCGCAACAAAGTGTGGGAGCTTGTTGAACCACTCAACGGTATAAAACCTGTTAGATGCAAGTGAGTTTACAAGAGAAAAAAAAGATCTGACGGGAAGGTTGAGACCTTCAAAGCTAAGCTTGTGGCAAAAGGATACACCCAGAAAGAAGGGATCGATTATGAGGAAACCTTTTCGCCTGTAGCCATGCTTAAGTCTATCCGTATTCTCTTATTGATAGTTGCATACCTAGACTTCGAGATATGGCAAATGGATGTCAAGATAGCTTTCCTAAATGGAAATCTTGAAGAAAACATCTACATGTGTCAACCCAAAGGCTTCGTTGAAAAAGGCCAAGAAAACCTTGTATGCAAGCTTAAGAAGGCAATCTATAGCCTTAAGCAAGCATCGTGAGCTTGGAATCAATGTTTTGATCAAGTAATCCAATCATATGGATTTGTTCAAAATGAATTTGAGAGTTGTGTTTATAAAAAGTGTGTCGGAACTGCCTTGGTATTCTTAATACTATACGTAGATGACATTCTGCTTATTGGAAACAATAAAAAGGTGTTGTCAGATGTAAGGGTATGGTTATCAAAACAGTTCGACATGAAGGACTTAGGAGAAGCTGGTCATATCTTTAGGATCAAGATTACTCGAGATCGCCAGAAAAGGATGATATGCTTATCTCAAGCCTCATACACCAACACTGTTTTGAAATGATTCAGCATGCAAGATTCCAAGAAAGGTTTTGTACCTTTAAGGCATGGAATTCATCTATCAAAAGACATGTTTCCTAAGACACAAAGAGATATAGATGAGATGAGGAAGGTTCCATATGCTTCGGCAGTTGGAAGCCTCATGTATGCAATGTTATACACGAGACTGGATATATGCTATGCAGTAGGCATGGTAGCGAGATATCAAAGTAACCCGGGGAAGAAACATTGGACTACGGTTAAAAACATTCTGAAGTATCTGAAAAGAACTAGAGATAAAATGTTAGTTTATCAATCGGGCAGTCTATGCCCCGTGGGTTACACGGACTCAGATTTCCAATCAGACATAGACTTTAGAAAATCTACATCGGGAAATGTATTCTGTTTGGGAGGTGGGGCCATAACATGGAGGAGTGTGAAACAGAAATGCATCGCTGACTCAACCATGGAAGCTGAGTATGTCACTGCTTGTGAAGCAGCAAAAGAAACGATTTGGCTCAAGAACTTCTTAGTGGACTTGGATGTGGTTCCGGATTTGCCTAGCAGTATTACAATCTATTATGATAATGCTGGAGCAGTTGCAAATTCAAGGGAACCACGGGCCCACAAGGCAAGCAAGCACATTGAAAGAAAATACCATCTTATACGAGAAATTGTTAAGAGAGGAGATATAGTGGTGGCAAAGATAGCATCGGCGGACAACCTAGCTGATCCTTTCACAAAGAGTCTGTCTCAGATTACATTCGAGAGACATGTGGAAGGAATGGGAGTCAAGTGTGTCGCCAAGCTGCTTTGAGTATAAGTGGGAGAATTATTAGGACATGTTGTAGTATACTTAAAAGCAGACTTTGAGTATAAGTGGGAGATTGTTAGGGATATACTGAAAAGTATGCTTTTAGTGCTACTTTGTATATAAACTGATTCTTGCATTTTATGAGAATAAATCTTTTATCACTGTTTGCATTAAATATTATGAATGTTATTTATTTATTGCATAAATGTTCAATATACTTTACATTGTAAACAATGTGGTGTGTAGAAGATCACAGAAGTTCACATTGTCAGATTCTTGTAATAAGTATAGTAAAATTCACAACTTAGTTGGAATTAAACAATCCATTGGTAGAAGTTGAAGTGTAAGGCTTGGATTGGTTTGTCTTGATCAAGAGATTACACTAGTACATTTGATGTGCTGAATATGACCTGCAGTGAGATAATTCTTCTAGACTGACTTGGAAAGAAGAATTAGATCTCAGTGGTTATTGATTTCTTAATTTCTGTCACTTAATTGGGATTGTATATAATTAATTGATATTGCTTTGATTTATTATGGGTAAATGATCAATATGATTCAATACTTTGTATTTAGGGCAATATTATTAATCATATGATAAATTGCTAAAGTAATACATAAAATCGTGTCTTGATACGTCAAGTTGATAATGTCCCCTTGGTGGGTTCAGAACGTTTATCATATCAAATTTGGCCAGTGGATTAATTTCCGGTATGATAATAAAGTTAAGCTGTCTTTTCGCAAGGAATAAAAGATATTAATTAATTAAAGCATTCAGTAGCTTAAATTAATTAATGGACATTGGATCTTAAACACGAGAAATAATAACCGGGAGCCATATTTCATAATATGGGTTAAGATGGATAGTGCAATATTAATTCTATAGTGGAATGAATTAATATTAATGGGCTAGAATAATATTGTGGCTCAATATTGGTTTCTAGGCTCATTGGGAGGTCTAATCCTAATTCTCCTAAAGGCCCCTTGAGTAGCCCAATAAAAGCTCATTTAATTATTGTTGCTAGATATGAGGAGATCATATCTTTTGATATATTGTTGCTAGATATGAGGAGATCATATCTTTCGATATATTGTTGCTAGATATGAGGAGATCAAATCTTGATATTTCTTCTCCTCCAAGACTCAAATCTTCAGCCAATGCCTATAAATAGGGGCTGAATTTTCAGCCCCATAGAGTGTGCATATACACGAGTGCTGATTTTTTAGAGCAATAAAAGGTGAGAAATTAATTATTCCTACAAGAGTTAAAAAAAAGTTCGTTGATTCCCCACCGAATTTACGAACTTGGACTTAGGGAATACTCAAGAAGGTGTTTGGGTTGAAGCTACTAATCTTCTCATCGGTGTCTCTCCGATCAAGAGGTAAATACATATCCCTTTGTTCCGCATGTTTAGGGTTATGTATGCTTTATCGTTTATTCAAAGCATGAATTATTTGATTTAATTGCTTTAATTCATAAGGTTAGATTTATGATAATTCTTATTTAAATTACACCCGAATAGATCTATGTAGATCCCCAACACATTGTTCATGACAACATATACTCACAAGTAAAAAGTAAACAAGATACTCTTTGATGGAGGTTCTGCAGTCAACATCATGCCCTTGTGAACAATGAAAGAATTAGGGATTTCTATAAAGGAGCTCATGAGCAACCGACTGATGATCTAAGGATTTAACCAAGAACGTCAAAGAGCTCTTAGAACAATCAGACTCGATTTATTAATGGTTGATATGGCTTCAACAGTATTGTTCTATGTCATAGACTCTAGGACCTCATACAATATGCTCCTTAGCCGACCTTGGTTGCATGAAAATGGAGTGGTGTCTTCTACTTGGCATCAATGTCTGAAATATCATAAAGATGGTGTTGTAAAAATGGTTGTTGCTGATGATAAACCATTCACTGAGGCAGAGTCATATTTTACTGATGTCAAGTATTACTTTGAGGGTGCGAAGACAGTCAAAGTCAAAGAAGAGTCAAAAAATGATCAAGTCAAGATGGGTGAGTATGAGTCTCAACCAAAATTTATAAGAATCTCTCAAAGGATAAGTCATCTCTGGCCAGAGACGAGCCATTCAAAGGGCTAACATTGTCTCTGACTAAACCCGATGCAAAGAAGCCAACTTCACCACCCCTTCAAGGATTTGTTGCCCCAAAGAAAGAAGCTAAAATAGAGCATGAAACGTTCTTAGGGCTTGAAATAACTAAGTGTTATAATCCAAATGACTTTAAACTCCTTGTTCAAGCCGGTTATAACCCACGAGAAGACTCCATGATGGGAGAACTTCATGCTCAAGTCTTAAGCCAAGATGACACGAACCCAACGTTACCCAAAAAATGTTGAAATGAAGAGGGTACGCAAAGAAGAAGACTAAAACTGGTATGGGATATGCACCACCAAGTCCTGTCTGTATAACTATCAAAAAAACCAGTGTCAACTGTATTATTGAAAGAGAAATGTCATCGATAGAAGATATATTTACCAAACATGGAAGAAAAATCCAGCGAGTATCTGTATTTGATAGACTTGGTACGATCAAGAAAACAAGTTACCAAAAGATGAACTTTGTTCTCAAGAAGAACAACAAATTGCAAATGACTCAAAAATTGTGAAGCCTGATTCCATATCGCATGAAAAGATATACCACTTTGACTCTATCATGTGGAAGGATATTAAAGGCAAAAATGGAAACCATCATTTTTACCTAAAACCAAGATGACGAGGATGATAGAGAAAGTGTAGCTTCATCCAACTACATTGTTGGGGGCACTCATTCTTGCTCAAGCTTTCTAAAAAAAGGATATCGCATTAACACACCATGTCACTCTCAGTGAAGATGGCCTAATTGAAGATGTTGAGATCACTCCGCTTGAGCTCAAAGAAGGTGTAAAGGCCATAGTCAATAAGTTGAAAGAGATTAACTTGGGTGATGCTGACGAAACATGGCCAATCTATATTAGTGCATTGTTGAACGATGTGGAGGAAAAGTCCTACATTGAAATGTTGCAAGAATTCAAGGATGTGTTTGCATGGTCATACAAAGAGATGCCCGAATTAAGATCCAAAGGTAGTTGTTCATCATCTAGCCATAAAGAAAGGAGCTCGTCCTGTGAAGCAATCTCAACGTCGATTTCAACTTGAGTTAATTCCATTGATTGAAGTTAAGGTAAACAAGCTCCTTACAGTTGGATTCATTTGGGAAGTTAAGTACCTAACGTAGATATCTAGCATTGTCCCTGTGAGGAAGAAAAATGGCAAATCCAAGTTTGTGTTGACTTTAGAGACTTAAACATAGCATGTCCCAAGGACGATTTTCCACTGTCAATCACTAAACTCATGATTGATGCCACCACAGGACATGAAGTCTTATCATTCATGGACAGATCATCCGGCTACAATCAAATACATATGTCTCCAAAGGATGAAGAATTGACGGCTTTTTGAACACCAAAATGGATATACTATTACAAGGTAATGCCTTTTGAGTTAAAAAATACAGGTGTTGCATATCAATGAGCAATGCAAAATATTTTTGACTATGTGCTCCATAAGAATGTCGAGTGTTATGTCAATGACTTGGTTGTGAAGTCCAAAACACGCCAAGATCACTTAAACAACTTGAAGGTCTTTAAGCGTCTTAGAAGATACCAACTAAGAATGAATCCTCTAAAGTGTGCATTTGGAGTGACATCAAGAAAATTCCTCAAATTCATAGTCCGTCATCAAGGAATAGAAATCGAACAAGCAAAGATCGATGCAATTTTAAAAATGCCTGAACCGCGAAACATCCATGAACTCAAAAGTTTGCAAGGAAGATTGGTGTATCTTCGAATGTTCATTTCCAACCTAGCAGGGCAATGTCCACCCTTCACTAGACTCATGAAGAAAGGTGTCTTGTTTGAATGGTATGAATCTTGCAGTAAAGCTTTTACAAGAATAAAAGAGTATTTAATGAAACCTTTAGTATTGGTCGCACCAATAGCTAGAAGACCTTTGATTCTCTATATTGCTACTCAAGAACATCCTGTAGGAGCTCTGCTAGCTCAAGAAAATGATAATGACAAAGAGAATGTGTTATACTATCTAAGTAGAACAATGATGCCGAATGAGTTGAACTATTCACCAATTGAGAAGATATGTCTAGCCCTCATCTTTGTCATTCACAAACTAAAGCACTACTTTCAAGCTCATATTATCCACCTCGTCTCAAAATCAAATCCATTGAAATATGTCATGTCGAGACCTATGCTCTCCGATAGACTTGCAAGGTGGTACCTCCAGCTACAACAATTTGAGATAATTTATGTCTCTCAAAATGCGGTAAAAGGACAGGTGTTAACTGATTTCTTAGCCGACCATCCCATCGCAACAGAGTGGGAATTGTCAGATAACCTTCTAGATGAAGATGTTCTCGCCATAGAAGTCTCTCCACCTTGGCAAATGTATTTTGATGGAGCATCTTATAGAGAGGGGGCTGGTGCTGGAGTTGTATTTGTAACACCTAATGGGGAGGTGCTTCCGCGCTCTTTCACTTTGATGGAAAATTATTCTAACAATGTTGCAAAATATCAAGCCCTTATTCTCGGACTAGAAATGGTGATGAAAAATAAACGATTGCATCTCAAAGTTTATGGGGATTCCAAGTTAGTAATCAACCAACTCTTTGGAGAATATGAAGTAAAGAAATCTGAATTACTCTCATATGTCAATTATGCACGAAGGATCATCGCATGGCTCGGAGGAGTAGAGTTGGGACATATTCCAATGAAGGATAATAAATAAGTTGACGCATTGACCAAACTTGTTTCAACAATAGTCATGCCTGAAGAGGAATTACATATACCAATATGTAAAAGGTGGGTCATGTCCCAAATCTTCGAAGATGAAGACATAGAAGAAGGAAATCATATTTTTGAGGTATTTGAAGTTGAAAAGGAAGATTGACGTCAATCTTTCATTGATTTTCTTACTCATGGAAAGTTGTCAAGAGTAGATGTTCGACGACGTACTGGTCGTTTCATCTATTTCAAAGGCACACTCTATAGGCGTTCTTTTGATGGAGTCTTTCTACGATGCTTAAACGATGAAGAAGCAACACGAGTTATGGAGAAGGCTTATTCTGGCATTTGTGGTGCTCATTAATCGGGCCTAAAATTAATTTTTCGTATAAAAAGGATGGGCTACTACTGGCCAAATATAGTGAAAGACTGCATGGATTATGCACAAAGATGTCAAACTTGTCAATTTCATGCAAACCTTATCCATCAACCGCCAAAGCCATTACACCCTACAATTATCTCCTAGTCGTTTGATGTATGGGGGCTAGATGTGGTTGGACTAATGACAAAGTCTTCCGATGGTCACCTATATATTTTGGCTGCAACAGATTATTTCTCCAAGTGGGCTGAAGCCGTACCTCTTAGAGAGGTAAAGAAAGATAATATGGTTGATTTTATTCACCTCAATATTATCTATTGCTATGGAGTCCCTCGATACATCATCACTGAAAATGGGAAACCTTTCAGCAACAGTTTGATAGATAAATTATGTCAAACGTTTGATTTCAAGGAAAGGAAGTCTTTAATGTACTACACCGCTGCTAATGGTCTTGATGAGGCATTCAACAAAACCCTTTGCAATTTGCTGAAGAAGGTAGTTGCGAAGTTGAAACGTGACTGACATGAGAGAATTGGAGAAGCTTTGTGGGCATACAGGACTACCCACCAAACACCAACCCAAGAAACTCCTTATTCATTAGTGTATGGTGTGGAAGCCATCCTATCCCTTGAACAACAAATCCTTTCATTGAGGATAGTTATGCAAGGACTCACCGAAAAAGAAAATGCACGACTATGTCCTGAGGAGTTAGAAGCTCTAGATGAGAAGAGACTGGAAGTGCAACAAAGGCTCGAATGTTATCAAGGTCGTCTATCAAACGTGTTCAATAAGAAAGTACGAGTGTGTTTTTTCCAAGTATGAGACATGGTACTTGCCGTAAGAAGGCTAATCATCACCACACACTAAATTGGAAATAAGTTTACATCAAAATAGGATGACCTGTATGCTGTGAAAGAAGTCTACACTAATGGCGCCTATAAGTTGATCTTTGAAGATGGAGTACGAATTAGCCCAATCAATGGGAGTTCTTGAAGAGCTATTACCCCTGAAAAAAAAATAAAAAAAAACAAAAAATTCGAAAATTAAAAAAAATTAAAAAAATTGGAAAAAAAAGGCTCATCAACACACGAGCTTAAACTGCATGTTATTTCTGACCCGCAAGAGTATAAAATGTGTACGACAACCACAAAAGGCAGTCTATGTGGTTAAATTGTTTACTTCCCCACCAAAGATAAACACATGTGGTTAAACTATTAATTTATCTCACTAAATGTGTTTTAAATGGTTAAATGATAAATATGCCCACTTTATCTAAAGTGGCTAAAGATTAGATACTTCTGGCCCACATGAGTATAAACTGTGTACGGTGCCCCTCCAAAAAGAAAACAAGAAGTGTGAAATTGAACTATGTTATGACTTGATCCTCTTTACGGATGTACGTATGCAGCTTAGATATTCTCTAAGTTCAGTTATAAGATGTGTTTTTACTCCTTCAAAATTTGATTGTTTGAGTACAAAATTATATTATACAAAAGAGATTCAGTGACTTGCATCGCGAAAGAAAATAAAAGAAGTTTCATTGCGCAAATTCGAGATGTTCTTCATACAAAAGAAAAAGGAAAAAATAAAGAACGAAGAAAATTCTAAACAAGTTCTAAACAATCTAAATGAATGGTTTAAAGTCCAATAAAGCTCTTTTGGCAGTCTCGGCAACAAGTCTCGATGCTTTGACCATATCATCATTCGGCGAGGATGCAATCTCAATGGTAGTAAGTTTTTCTTCAATCCTACGAACTTCAGCTTGAGTAGCCTCAAAAAGTTCTTTTTGTCTCCCTAAAGATGCAAGCAAATTCTTCTTTTTTTACCAAATTCTTCAACGTCTTCGTGATATCCTTCAAATCAACTTCAGTAGATTCAACTTGTGTGGCTTCCTTACCCATTTTGGATTCAAGATTACTAAGACGATCTCTAGTTTCACCTAAAAGATGTTCTTTGAAAGGTTCCTTCAAAGTCGTAAACCTTATACTTTTATGAGTAGCAATCTCCTCGAAAAGTATCTCAAGTGATTTTTCGACGTGTGAAAGATCAAAAAGCCCAAGTTTATTGAAATCATTCATGGAATCAAGAACAATTTCTACTTCTTTTTTGATAAAAGAAATTGAATCAGTAGGAGTCCGATCTATCTTATCACAAAGGTCATTACACATGCTTTGAAGACATGATCTATAATGAGTATGAACAAAGTCTTCACCCATAAATGTGGATATCGTGGCTTGATGAGGAATTTGCTTCGGATTGATTGTTTTCTCTAACGTCTTGCGAATCAATAGAACCTCAACCTGATGACTCACGATCAACTTCCGACTCTCATTGCACACTTCATCATCATCAATCTCAAAGACTTCATTTTCGCCAATGCAAAGAGCCTTAATTTTCTTTAAAAAAAAGTCAAGGAAAAATAATGATCTCAACAAAAAAAAAACTCAAACCTCAGCAGAAGTTTGTCTTTGTTGAGGATCTTCTATAACTTCTTTGATAAGATTTGGAGGATTAAGAGTCTTCTTGGGCCTTTTCCAATGACCGTCATTGCTTCCACTTTCTTCAGAATGAGCAGGGTCGTTTCTTCTTTTGCCTATCCCAACAATATCAGAAGATGGTAACCCATGAAGGTTGGAAGTAGAAATGATATGAATATGCCTTTTAGTACCTTTTTCTACTATGTCTCATTCATCGACTTGTTTGACGCCTTTTGAGAAAGCTTCACATAACTTCGGACGAATGAGATGCTCTAGATTTTCTTCAAGATAATGTATGTGGATGTTAAACTACCACTCCTTATACTCATCATATGAAAACCTCTTAACTACGGATAGAACACAAGGAAACCAAGCTCTTGCATTGGACTGAGATAAAGTGCATATGTGCTAAAAATGAAGTCCTTCATCTAAAGAAGCCTTGCGATAGTCCTTCTTAAGGACTCCCGGTGGCGTTTGGAAAAATCCGAATTGACAACCAAAACAATTAGGGTTATAAAGCTTAATAACAAAGTGATCTTCTTGTCGTAGAGAAAGGTAGCCCGAGCAAATGGCAGCAAAATATAGGAATACCGAATAACTTCTATCTCCATTATCAACAAACAAAAAGCCCCTCGATGTAGAAGATTTCATGAAGCATGTCCAACAAGCAAAATCCCCTTTGTGGATTTTCTTACGAGCCTCCCGAGGTTCATAATATCTCGCGCAGCCTTCACCAGAATAAGCCACCATTTGAGGAATTTACATACCACGGAATAACTGGTAATGTGTCTTGAAGTAGTGGGCAAGCCAGCTATAAACAAAATGAATTGGGAAGGTCGAAGACATAAATGGTGGTATTAAGGAGTTGCGATCTTGTTCAAGCCTTGGTAGATGCTAGTTAAAACCGGGACACGAGATCCATCTTTTGCCCACTCGCCATAACATCTATCATCTTGAAAGTAGCTAGATGGATGAGATTAACGTCACCATGAGAAAACACGAATACAATTAGCCAACATGCTAAGTATGTTGCTAAGTAGGTCTCTTCCATCTCACTTTCTTCAACACTAAGCTTTGAAAAACAAGCACTTTCGGTAGAATTCCAGACTCTATATCTCGCAAAAAAACCAATAGGGTTGTGAAGCTTTTGAGTTGGTCTTGGCATGGATTTTCTTTCTTTACGTGAAGGAGGTTGTGAATACTTTGGAGTCTTCTTCACCCAAAATTGGATTCATGTTTTAACGAAAACTCCAGAAGACAGGTGGTTACTAGTCCTCGTATAAATGAGGTGAAAAGCATATAACATATGACTACAAGTACGATATAGTGATCTGTTGCCGGTATCATCAATATCGGTGAGTTCCATTGCACATGGTATCACCTCATCATAGAAGGACCCAACCATAGAAAAACCCACCAAACTGTGTAAGTCCCATAAAGAAATAAAGAGCTCACCAAAAGACGTCAGCAATGTATTTGTCAAAGGGCACTATGCCTCACAAAATGTTTTCATCACTTCAATGTTGTAGTTGTACGTAAAAAGCGAAGCATACACAGAATCACGAATTGATGTCGCCTCAAGGATCTTCCTGTATCGGCTAAGGATATCTTCAGTCCACTCCCAATAACCTTCAACGTAGTAAAACTCACCTGGGAACTCGATAATATCTTCCAACTTAGCTTGACCTTCTATGATGGAGCATCCAAGTGTAGGTAGATAAATCAACTTGTTTGACTCATCTGGGAATTCATAATGAGCCGACTTTAAAATCTAAGCCATATTTGAGGAGACTTCCATGGACCACTCTCGATGATAAAGAGAGTTGGTTAACTTTGGCTTCGTTCTAGCATATTTATCATCAAGAGGTTCGTGTACTACCAAATGTGTTCCCATTGATTTCCATCGTCAGGATGACCGAAAATTGCTATCGAAAAATAGTAATGTCTTTAAAGTGAACCATCGTGCCAACTGAAAAAAAGGGAAAAAATAATCAGACGTATAAATAAATAAAACAAGATGGAAGATGACAAAAATCTCTCTTTTAATGTGAAGAAAACCTGGTGGAAGTATTTCTCTGATAATCTATTCAAGAATAGAAGGGGTGATAATCTACAGATTGAGGATTATGAGTAACAGTTAAAAAAAACATAAGAAGAAATAAAAAATTGAAGTAATATCAGGAAAACACCTCTTTGAAATCAAATATCTTCTCTGATATACGTACTCCAAATTTGTTGTTAAATATCTCAAATCTGTATAAATCAGAGATCAACAAGAAGAGAAATTTGTATAAAAAATATGGAAGAGGGAAAAGGTAGAGTATGACATGAAGGATATAAAAAAAATCAGAGATAAGGGAAAGGAAAGAGAAGTATGTCGTCTCCTTTATATGAGTGAATGAAGAAATCTCAACGGGAGTGGACTATTTATAATGGTTTGCAAAGGAGAAAACAAGAGATAGAATTGCACTAGAGAAAAACTTTTATCCATATCTGTAAATTCAAAGAAGTTGAGGCAAATGGTATAACACCCTAGATTAATCCCCAGTTAGTATTTAATTACGAGATTTTTTTTATTTATATAGAGATCATAGCAAATAAGTACCTACAAAATTATTTCTACAAATAGGTGAACCATTGGATTTATTTCTCTTTTATTATAACCAAATTAGTTGAAGATGGTGTATTCAAGTACTTTAGCCCAAGATTTTGTGTTGCCAACCCATTAGTTTAATCTATTAAGAAATATGAGAAAGAGTCATGTACTTGTGATTGCTTAGTCATCACCCCATTCTTTCTCTCTCCTTAACATTTTGACACCTCACCTATACTATGCTACTCTTTATTTCAAATTGGAGTAAGAGGCAACATTATTGTAAGAGCACTTACAATGATGAGAAAAAATGGGTTATAGTTACTTAACCATAACTCACATTCATTGTAGGAGCATGATGTTGACGTGCGCACAATAACCAAGGTGGGGTGAGTTCAAAGGTGTTAGCCAGAAAAAAAAAAGAAAAAAAATCCAGAGAGATGGAGAGTGAGGGCACGCGGAGCTGTGATTGGCGCGTGTTGGCGCATGCCACTCACTCTCTCTTTTGGCGCGTGGAGGTAGAGAAAAAGGCGCTGCAGTGCCTGCCCAATCTGTTTCCTTTTCTTTTTTTTTTCTTTTTTTTCATATTTTGGATAATATTTAATGAATCTTTAATTAGCTATATATCTCCATTTCTAATATACAAAACTTATGTATTTGTCATTTTATTTTTTTAATTTTTGATGAAATAATGATGGTTGATTTTTTTAATTCATTTTTTAAATATATACTTCATTAAATTTTAAAAAAAATATGAAAGTCTATCAAGTAAAAATAGAGCCGTTTATAGTCATTGCAAATAGAGTTGTTTATAGTCGTTGCAAATAGAGCCGTTTATGACCGCTAATAAACTGCTCTATTTTTTTCTATAAATACATCTAGTCAATTTTAATTTATTCACACTACAAAATCATTTTTCATCTCTAATTATCCAAGTTTTTTTTTGTTGGTACTATATTTTCATACTCCTTTTCAATTCACCTCTTCAAATGGCCGAAAATAATCGAGATTTTTTCAAAAACTTTTACTCCCAAAATCTTTCAGAAGAAAATTTTGATGGGCAAAATTCCTCATTTCTAGAAAACTTTGATTATTCACAATTTTCTTCACCTACACAAAATCCACCCAACTCATATTTGCCCAACTATTGGCAACAATCTGAAATTCCATTTTCCGTGCCAGAAACACAATTTGCACAATCTTCAATTTCTATTGTTTTGGAAAGTTCGGAACAAGAATGTGTTGCTACTGAAGGTAGACGTCTGATGAAATGGAAGGTTGATGAAGACGAGCTGCTAGCATATTCATTCATCACGATAAGTGAAGATCCCATAGTCAGTAATTATCAAAAAGGGGATGCCTTTTGGAAAAGAATTGTAGTATACTACAATTCTAATCGCAAGACGGATATGTTAGAAAGAATTTGCAATGCGATGAAGTCACACTGGTACAACACTATTCAAAAGAAGGTAAATCATTTTAATGCTTGTTATAACAGCGTTGAAATTGCTTACAGAAGCGGGCATAGTGATGAAGATATACTGAGAATGGCCTATGCCAAATATCTTTCTGAAAACAAAAATGTTGTTTTTAATTTTGAGCACGTATGGAGAATTACAAAGGATCGAGCACTTTATGCTCCACAATATGGTGTTCATCTAGATTCTTCAAAAAAGGCAAGAACATCAGATTCAGATACAAGCAACACGTCAACTCCACGAGGAAGATGTTTGAATTTTGATTTAAACATCAATGAAATGCGTTCAATCGGACAGAAGGCTGCTAAGAGAAAAGCAAGAGGCAAGGGCAAAGCAGCAACCAAAGATAATGATGAGGTTGTTGAAAAAGTCATCAACAAATTTAACGAGTATTCGATTCATAAACAAAATATGGTAGATACAATAAGAGAACAAAATATTCTCAAAAAACATGAACTCGAGTTGATGGAATTTCAAATCTTATCAAGGGACACCTCTACTATGACTCTCGAGCAATTGATTATGCATCAACAAATGTATGCTAGGATTAAATCAAAGTGGCATTAAATATTGTATCATTTTTCTTAATCTTATGTTTTAATGTAATTTCTCTTATATGTAATTTCTTATATCATTATTTTAATGTAATTTTCATTTTATGTTTTATTTTATTTATTTTAAATTTCAGATGTGTTAGCTTAATTTTTTTTTATTTCATCAGCAAATTTTACATTACAACAATCTGATGAACAAAAATCGAGGTAGTAGTTAACTATTTCACCTAGTAGGAGAGAGGACTTCAAAATAAATCTCTAGTGAACTACTAATTTAATTGCAGATGCCTACACATGAAATGCTAGAGTACACTACTCTAAAAACTGGTTTTTAACATGTGCATCTTCAGAATTTGAAGGCCCGAATCTAACTTAACAGAATTATGGCCTTTCAGTGTTAGCATAAGAAATATGAAGAAATGATCATAAGCTAAGGTCCAAATATACAATGTGACAAGCATGATTATTCACATGTGGTGTTTCCAAAATTTTTGAAAATTGTGATTCAATTCCAACCACATGATATAAGAATCTTTCTCACTATTAAGAAATGGTCATAAACTATAGTCCAAATATACTTTATGACAAGCATGATTATTCACGTGGTCATTCCAAAATTATTAAAAAATGTGATATAGATGCAACCACATAATTGGACTTCCAACCACATGCACTCTAACCTTATAAATACAAGGTTAAATTACTTTGTTATTCACAACAAACATTTGAATCAAAGATATCACCTAGAGATTTCATCTAATACACCATAATGTCTAATTCTCAAAACTCCGATGAATCCAACACTGATGATGAGACCTACGATCAACCTGATTCACCTGGCGAACAAATGATGTGTAGAATTATTAAACTCCTTGAAGCTCAGACGCAAAACAACACTAGGAGAAGGTTCATTGAGAGAAATCGTGAAAAGGGACATGCTAGACTCTTCCAAGATTACTTCTCACAGAATCCAGTGTATCCTGACAATATGTTTCGGCGACAATTTCGCATGCGTAGGGATTTATTCATGCGCATAGTTAACACATTGGAGAATAATTTGGTGGAATTTCAACAAAGGCCCGACGCTACAAGTAGACGAGGTCTCTCACCATTACAAAAATACACTGTCGCTATTCGTCAGTTGGCATATGTAATCCCTGCTGACAGCCTTGACGAGTACTTACATATGGAAAATTCTACCGCTGTAAGGTGTCTATTCAAATTTTATGAATGTATTTATTCAATATTTGGTGACAGATATTTGAGAAAGCCGAATAACAATGACGTTCAACGTCTTCTACAATTTCACGAGTCAAAACATGGCTTTCTAGGTATGCTGGTTAGTCTTGATTGCATGCATTGGGAGTGGAAGAACTGTCTAGTTGCTTGGAAAGGTCAATTTTTCAGAGGCCATGGACCTCCAACAATTGTGCTTGAAGCGGTCGCATCGCAGGATTTATGGATATGGCATGCCTTTTTTTGGATTGCAGGTTCTCGCAACGACATCAACGTGTTGAATGAATCGACTTTGTTCAACCATGTTTTACTTATGGACGGACCGACGATGCATTATAGTATGAATGACACACACTATACTCATGGATACTATCTTACAGATGGAATCTATCCGGAATGGTCGACTTTCATCAAGGTTTTTCCATGCCCATAGGATCCAAAGAGATGATTATTTAAGAAAAGACAAGAAGCTGCAAGGAAGTTTACGTCAAACGAGTATTTAGGGTGCTGCAAGCACGATGGGCTATTGTCAGGGGTCCCGCTCATTTTTTTATAGGAAAAAATTGAAATTGATAATGTTATCATGTATTATTTTGCACAACATGATTGTTG
The DNA here is from genome assembly GCA_954870855.1 of Scutellaria minor. Lineage (NCBI taxonomy): Eukaryota > Viridiplantae > Streptophyta > Magnoliopsida > Lamiales > Lamiaceae > Scutellaria > Scutellaria minor. The sequence continues at coordinate 10,175,720 of OX940737.1, forward strand.
AAGATGAGGGAGAAATGATTTCTCACTGGAATTCCGATGAAGTTGATGAGCCCACACAACCAATATAAGGACCCACACGAGATTTTACCAATTATATACGGATTAATTCCGAACTACGTTCAAACACAACTCATCACCAACTTTGTGCGGACTTAGTTGAGTATATTTGGACACGTACCAATGTAGAGAGACATTAATTGGAAGATCATTTTATGATCAAAGAATGTGTTAGTCCATATTTTCAATTAATTATCTTTAAAATTATTGTTCAATCTAATGTACTACTTTATTAAGTTCTAGTTTAATTTGATGTACTACTTCTTTAAATTTATGATAAATATTTTATGGTTATAAATTTTCCCAAATGTATAAATTGAGTTTTTAGGACTTCATTGAAATAATAAAAATAGTTAAATTAAATTTAATAATATCAAATTAATATGAGGTAAAAACAAATATGTGATTTGATTGTAAATAGTGTTTAACCAATGATATGGTTGGAGGAGTTAAAAAGTGTGAGTTATAGTTAATGGAATGATGAGGTGTGAGGGTAGATGGAGGAGAGAGAGTATAACTATAACTCAAATTTTTTTGATTGTTGTAAATGCTCTAAGGAGAAAAATTGGAAGATAGAAAAGTAAAGGTGAGCGAAATCTCTTCTCTCTCTCCTCTTTACAAACCTTCAAGCACTGCCCTCTACACCGACCACCACCGTCGATGGAAATCATCCTCGTTATGGCAAGTTTTTTGGTGATTTGTGTTCTTATTGAGCCCATCATGGGTACGGGCTTAGATTTCCGAACCACCACTGTCACCGCCGAGTATGGCGGTGGAGAGGCGTGACCGCCTCTTTTCCTTTTCCCCACCTCTCTTCTGTCATCTCTCTCTCTGCCCTCCACCTTCTATGTGTTGTTGTTTCATCGCCATCCGTGGGTTGTCGATGCAAGATTGTGTCAGCGTGTGGTGTATGTGTTGGCCGCCGCCGTGGGCGGCGGCGTGTGCTGCGTGCATGTCGGGGTGCGCATCCGGCAGGATCGCGAGACTAGGGGTCTCGGGTGCTTGTGCGAGCGCCGCTGCGAGCAGTGGCTCCGATCGGGTGTGTGCGAGTGTGTGTTTTGATCTGTGTGGGTGTGTGTGTTGGTATGTGTGCATGTGTGCTAGTTGGTCTTGGGTTGTCATCTACGACGTGAGGTCGCCGGAAGCAGCGAAACGGGCGGCGAATGAGAGGGTGGGCGGCTGGGATTGGTTTTGAGGGGGTATCTTTTCAAAATTTGATGTAAGTGAGGGACCCTTCTGCAAACCCTAGCTTCTTAATTAATTGGACTTTAATCTATGAATTTTCAGAAATTATATTTAGACCCCTGAACTCTTTAAGATAACAAAAGACCACAAGATAAAGAGAAACCTTCCAATTTAACCCCTAGAGGTGTCAATGAACTTCTGAAAATTACAGTTTGACCTTAAAAGGTATTGAATTTACATTTTAAACCTTAGATTTTAATAGAATGACAAGTTTTGACCCAAATGAGAATATTGTGTTACGAAGAAACCTTACAAATGCTACAACTCGAAGGGAATGTATATTTCCCTTTTTTGCCGCAGAAAATGGGTACAAAATCCTAGTTACAAGACTCATAACCATATAAACCCCAAAGTTCAACTCGAACTTTTATACGTTAATTTTAGACCTCTTGTATCACATCGATACGTCACTTTCCATATCTAACCCCACCTTAAATGTTTCACTTCCCAAGCCATTTATCATCCATTTCTATCACCCGAAAATTGATCGTCAACCATTCTTAGACGCTTCTTTACCCGAATGAGAGTTTCATTTAAGAATTTATCATAATTTATGAATAATTCACCAAATTTCTAAGACGAGCTCTTATACCTTGTAGGAAACTCAGAGGAGCCATCACTTAAAGGTCGCGTAGAACGTAGAAGCTTTTGAACGCCGGTGCTAAAATGTGGGGATAACTTATTTAATTCCGCAATTATATTTCCCTGATGGTTCTATTGTGAAATCCTATGCATATGTGAATAAGATATGTTTTACTATATGAGCATTGTATTGTGTGCTAAATGATGCAATATGAGTGATGTGATTGAATGTATGTTATCTGCAAGGCAAATGGGAATGTATGTGATAATGAAATGTAATCTATGGCGGCTAAGAACCGTATCTACGGCGGCTAAAAACCGTAACTAAGTGATATATTTGAATGTAATGATTGTGTGTGTTGTTATGTTCACCCGTGTTTGTTGGCTAACCCCACTGAGTGTTTCTCGCACTCACCCCCTTAAGTGATTTTTATTTTATAGATCCCAGCTGCAGCGAAGGAGAATGAAAAGAGATGTCATATCTTTTGCATGTACATAAGAAACTATATTTGAATCTTTTCAAAACCCCAGTTCATAAAGTTATGTAAGGTTAAGCCGAGGGGCAAAGAATGAAAATTATCTTCCGCTGCCATCGATAAACGATAAATATTTTATATTATTTGATTAGTTATGATGCTCCTTTTTTTTAGCAAGTTTAAATTAATCTTTTAGAACTATATTTTGATGGGTTGCTGGACGCTCTGTTTAAATTTATGAAATTCTTTTTATTTTATAATGTTGTAAAAAGGGTGTGACAAATGGGTTTTCTTGAAACTTCAAATTCGGAGGGAAAACTTATCCCATGATTCTAGTGAATAAATATGGACAAAAGAATTTGAATGTCATAAGAACTCTTGGAAAAAAAAAGAGAGGAAAAAAACATTTTGTACGAAAAAGGGTTCTGAGCACTAAAGGCTCTGCGAAAGTTTGTTGAGGAAGAAAGCATGTGATTCCAAATGGGCTTGGGTCATTTTCAATTGATTGGCCATACTCACGCATTAATGGGCCAAATGAAGAAGAGTGCTTACAAGCCCAGATTTTGAAAAGTCAAGAGATTAAAGATGTTGTGCCAATAAATGGACTTGAATCAATAGGCTAAATTAATGAAGATAAATTGGAATTTTGGACTTAAAAGTTGCAAAATAATTGAGGCGTATCCACTCAAAAATTATCTTCCGTGAACAAGTTTCAAGGGGTCATTGTAGACACACAAATTTACCGTCCAATTACATTGTGACACGTGTAAAATAATATGTGAAATATTAATTAATATTTATTTTGGGGATTGATTAAATATAATTCTTAAATTAAATAATCAAATTAATTGATATTTCATACATATTTCGATGGTCAATCAGAAGTTGCCACATGACAAAATGCTGTAGATATTATCAAATTAAATTAAATTTGATAATTATCACAAGGACATCAGATATGATCAAATCGGGATGGACCAATCAAACAGGGTTTCAGAACTATTAAAATTCTACTTCCGGATATGATCAAATAATGATGGACCAATCAAATCATTCCACTCCTACTTTGAAGTCTATCGGATTTCCTATTCTACATCTATAAATAGGGTCTCAAATTCAACATTCAAGGAGTCTCAACATTCAAGGACAATTATACAGCAATTTGAAGAGTTCAAGAGCTAAAAGAATTCTCTCCAACGATCTTCAAAGATATTCAAGTTCTTCAAAGGCAATTCAAGTTCTTCAACAATATTCAAGTTCTTCGACAATCTTCAAAGCGATCTTCAAAGTGTTTAAGAAGAAAGCTACAAGAACGACGTTCAATCCGAGATCAAGGTGTTAAACCCCTTCGATCAATATTTCTCAAATCCAAGATCATCAAATTCAAAAGTGGTCTTCACAAATGTTCCTTTAAAAAATTCAAATCTGAAGAAACTTTGACCAAACTCAACTCAAAATATTGAAGAGAAGAATGAAAGGATTCAAGAGATTGTAACCCAAAATTCATTTTGATTCGATAAATACAATTTGTGCAAATTTTTTGTGTTCATTTATTTAAATACTTTTTAGCCTATCTTGGATAGTTCCCATGACAAACTTCCTTAGTTGACTCATTGGAATGAATCCATCAGATGAAACTTGTACTTCGGTGATTGGTGATTTTCCTTTGTCATTCACTTGTTGTCCCGCAGATGCCTCGACTTCACTATATTTTTCAACTTGGTCATCTATTGTTCGCCCTATGTTGATGTCCCCTTCCTTATCCTTTATTAGCAAAGATATTCTTGGCTCTTGTTCTTGAACATGTTTGCTAAGGCCCTCAATAGCTTCATAATACCAGCCATTTGTTCTTCCAAAGTTATAGCATTTGTAGTCATTACAGGGGGCTGCGTATGATTGGCTTGATATCAAGCGAGGAGTAGATGGTGTAGAACCACTTGAATTTTTCTCGCCTTGATTTGTATCAGTAGGCATCAATGATTCTTCGGAAATAGTTGTTTGGTGGGAACTATCTCTTAGGCTACTTGCAATTGCTTTAGCATATTTCTAGTGGTGACGTTGCCGGTCGTGGCTGTGTCTTTTGAAGAAGTTGATGAAGTAGACTTTGATGAAGTTTTGCGTGTAGACATCTTGAGTAACTTGATGAAGAGAAGAGATGAAAGGAAGAGATGGTTCCACTAGGCATGCAAAAAATTTGTAACAACAAAGTTTGTATTTAAATAAATAAACATAAAAGATTTGCACAAATTGTATTTATCGAATCAAAATGAATTTTGGGTTACAATCTCTTAAATCTCTTGATTCTTCTCATCAATATTTTGAGTTGGTTTTGGTCAAAGTTTCTTCAAATTTGAATTTCTTGAAGGAATTGCTATGAAGACCGCTTTTGAATTTGATGATCTTCAATTTGAGAAACGTCGATCGAAGGGGTTTAACACCTTGATCTCGGATTGAACGTTGTTCTTGTATCTTCCCTCTTGAACACTTTGAAAGAACTTGAAGATCGCCATGAAGATTGTTGAAGAATTTGAATTGCCTTTAAAGATTGTTGAAGAACTTGAATCACCTTTGAAGATCGTTGGAGAGAATTCCTCTAGCTCTTGAACTCTTCAAATTGCTGTGTAATTGTCCTTGAATATTGAATTTGAGACCCTATTTATAGATTTAGAATAGCAAATCCGATAGACTTCAAAGTAGGAGTGGAATGATTTGATTGGTCCACCACTATTTGATCATATCCGGAAGTAGAATTTTAATAGCTCTGAAACTCTGTTTGATTGGTTCATCCCGATTTGATCATATCTAATTAAATTTAATTTAATTTAATTTGATAATATTCGCAGTATTTTATCATGTGGCGACTTCTGATTGGCCAATGAAATATGTATGAAATATCAATTAATTTGATTATTTAATTTAGAAATTATATTTAATCAATCCCAAAATAAATATTAATTAATATTTCACATATTATTTTACAGGTGGCACAATGTAATTGGACGCTAAATTTATGTGCTTACAACGTGTATCAATAGCAATAATGTAGACACAAGCTATGCATATTACAAAAGAAACAACAGCTCAGGATTGTGATGAGATGCATTCGTTTTTCGATAATACTGATGATAGACAATCTTGTATTTCACCCAAGGAAGTGTATGAGTCCAGGTATTTCATTCTCTTCACATCATCATCGTATAGCATCCAATTGTAAATAAATTTACACAGAAAATTAAAGCTTAAACTAACCTGTGCAGCTTGGATTCGTCGCTGAGGGGAAATGACAGAAAACAAACTGAAGAATGCAGCAGAATGTTTTAGCCTTACAAGTTTCAACTAATAAAATCGAATGGGATTGTTCGAGTAATGTGGCTTGGCCTACTGTTTTCTGTTTCACCATTTTCTTTTGTATTAAATTTTCAGTTTGACAGCAGGATGAATTCCTAACTGGAATTTCGAGCAACTCATAATGTGCTAATCAAGAAGTCCCTCAAACTGTTGATCAAGAGATGAATCTTGTGTAACTTCAATGTTACAGTCACTTTAGCATACATGATGAATTATTTAATTTCACAACTTTTTATCAGCAGCATGCTAGTAATCTTATTATTGCAGTGTTCACCTGTGTACTTATCCCTGTTGGACTAACCAGATACAAGTCTTGTTTGTACTCTGTGTTACAAGCTCATTACACAATAGAGACTTTTTCTACTTGAGTCTACTGCCTTGAAACTTAACCTTCAATTATTCAAACGCAGCAACAAAATTCACAGTGCCCTTTATGAGATTTAGGAAACGAATATGCTGGAAAAGGGAATAAAAATCATCACGTAATGTTTCCTCCCATGTAATATTACTTCGTGACAGAGTCAGAGTAATGCATCTGGAAACCATCACGGACAGAAACTACAGTATTCACAGATTGAACTTAAGTACAAACAATCTCACAGGATGTCTTGTTTCTAAAATCTCTCTGCTAGAGGAAAAAATGGTGATAGATTAGCTTACACTAAGTTTATCCACTGAAGAATGCAACTGGTTCCCCGCGGGTGCAAAACTTATCGAGGAAGCATACGTGGTAGCTTGAAAAAATACAAACTTGCCAAGAATTTGTCAGAGAAGCCGTGTATTATATGAACCACAATGCGGGCACTTGTGGTAAAGCCAGTGAAAAGAGGCAGTTCCTCTTTTTCCACAGTCGTTGCATAATATAACCTGCATATCCATTGGACAACAGCTTGAATAATTTTAAACTAGACCAGCATTTTTATATTGAAGAACCACAAAATACTGATGCATGCAAAACATAATCTACCTGAACCTGGCCAGAGTACTCTTCTGGCATTTTTTCTTCAGCTAACAAAGCATCTAGCATTTCGAAGTACACCTGAATAGGAGACAATAAGTTTTTATGCACCCCACTTTAAATTTCTATACTGAGTGAATTCAACTTGCAAATGTGAACTGAGACTGTAAATAAGGCAAGTCATACAAACTCATTTGATATAAGTTAGAGATATAAGTTATAAAGTCTAAAATTATACCAAATTTTGGATGAAAAGTTCAGTGATATAAGTTTTTGATTGCATTTTCCAAAATAAGCTGCTGACTATATTAGATTCTTAAAATTTATTTGAATGAATAGGATTGTACTTCTGAAGCCTCTTTATCAAATAGTGTAATGAGTAAAGCAAGGTTCATAAGTTTATCCTTAATAGCATTAAAAGGTTATCCAGTGAAATAAATAGGCATTTGCAATTACAAACTTATGAGATAGCATATATTCTTTCACCAAGAATGATGGGAGCTGCTGCTGTAAGAGATATAAGGATAGAAACTAACCTGCATGTCACCCAGTGACTTGCTACAGATTGGGCAAATATAGTGAGAGCAAGTGTAGTCCTAGCAGCAGAATAAAAACAAAGTAAGATTTTAATTATTAAAATTTATTATGAAATTCATACAAGATAATATCTAAAGAGACGAGGTACCTGAAAACAAGATGAATGCATCATATGGCCACATGGAAGTGCCTTGACTGGAGAGTTTGATGTGAAGATGTACTCATGGCAAATTGGGCAGTTATCCTCCAGGCACTTCTCTCTACATGCATGTACAAAGAGAGACCTTGCCATACAAGCATTGCATTTCATACAGTGGAAGTAATCAATGCCCAATCCCTTCCCAACTCGGCACAAGTTGCAGTAAGGGCAATGATATATTTGCCTGTCCAAGTTCTTGACGTCAGAAGTATTCAGCAGGCTACTACATTATATTAGAAATAGATGCCAAAGAAAATTGCATGAAAATGGTAGTAAGTATCCTTTTGTCTGAAATAAATAAAAAACATGTTGTGAACTCTCTATATTAACTAAATAATATTGTAGTTAATTGTCTCTTAAACAGAACAGATTTATACTGAAATTGATCGGCCTTTTCCCCTGGATGTTCTATATAAGCTCTTCATTTTATAAATTGGACATGCATTCACATGAACTGGTCTCTGTACTGAACTTGTTACTTTTTGAAAAATTATATGCAGTATAAAGGTAGTTATTTTTGTATTAAGAAACATAATTTATTCAAAACCCAAGAAAAAAAATCTATCAACTCATGATATCTCCTCTTTTTCTGAACTTCCGTAGGCTGAGCCGTGTGGTGATGCACAAAAAAAGGTTGGAGAGAGAAACTTTCACAATACTAATAGTGTTAATGGAACAGAGTCAAGTTGCTTCAAGAATTATGGCTAGCCAGAAAAACTCTAGCTATTTTTGCATCTTAGTACAAGGTAAAGGACATTATTAGCCATCACTTGTCAATTACATGATGCACTATACACATGGGAAAGAGGGCATGAAGGTTAGAAGTCAATAATTCAGTGAAATGGGGTCGGCATAACAAACTCACCGGTCATCATCAAACAATTTGCAAATTATGCAGTAGTATCTCCCCATGGAGAAGCCACTGCAAGATTGGCTGATGCATTTCGAGCCGATTGGCTGAATCACCAGACATTTCATGCACATCATTTTTGTTATAGCTTTTCTGCACCAAGAAATACCAACATGAGTATGCATGTCAAAACACTTGAGCATCCAACTTATTCATGCTAGTCTAACCTGTCCACAGAATGATCAGTTAGGTCATCATGGCAACGTATGCATGCGTAAAGCTTATTGCAACATGGAGCAAGAAGTTTACAGTTCCTCTTGTAATGCTTGCATCCAAAAGTTAACTTGAGATGGTCCCGATACGATGGACTTTGACCTCGAATTTCTTCCTCATGATTTGCCACAGAAGCCTCCTTCTGAGACATCTTCTGAGTTATAGTCCATCGGCTGTAATTAAAGGAACAAGTTGAACTCAATAAAACATGCATAAACAACAAAGGTAATTGTGTGAGACTAAAATAAGTTGTTTATCTAAGTTTCCAGTAATAAGTGATAATGTCTGCCTGCATATAATGCAAAGACAGTCCAAACATTACTAGCACTTAAATTGTTGATTCACTAATGACAGCACCATGATAACTTTTTACCAATTAAGATATCTTAAACTCTCGCATAATATTGGACAAAATAACAAAGTGTTGAGTGTATTTTCACCTCATTAGCAAATTCTGGATTATGTATGATTTCTTTTGACCGTCCAAAGTAGAGTCACGAGATACTCTTCTTATTGCAGCTACAAGCTCCTCCTGACTTATGTTTAACTCCAAATGGCTCAATTTCTGACTTTCTCTATTCTGTAGAGCTGCATCATCATGGCATCTGTCATTCACTTCATTGTATCTCTTCTTATCAACCTCACTCTGGTAATGGCTTAGCCCTTGAGACTGACATACATCTTCACCTCCAAAAGTAAAATCAGGTTTATCTACATTGGAAGATCCATAATGCTTATAATCCTCAGCAGAAAATTCCTTTTGTGTCTTTCGGTCATCACCAACTCTTTGAGTTTGAGCACCATCTTTCAGCAGATACATTGAAACAACTTCCAAGGGGTCAGCAGCCAATAAGGAATTTTGTGATCCCTCTTCCACTGTGGATACGTTATATTCTGTCATACCTTCCCACCACTCTCGCAACCATTCATCGTACTTTGTATGTCTAGCAACCTTGAGCCATAAAGACATCACAAAAGCCTGCTCATCAGAGGTCAAATATGCCATTAGCCATGGTATCATTTCTTGTAAAATTTCTGCTCCTGTCCTTCCAAGCATATGTCCTATAATCTTTTCTTCTTCTTCAGTGGAGAAGAGTAATCTAAACAAAGGAAAAAGTTCAACATCTTCACGATATATATGGTCAGAAAGTACCTCATGCATAGACAAGCATGTTTCGTGGAGCTTTGAACACAACTTGTAGAGCTGTAGGCTAGTCTTGTTGCTGCCTTCATGATCAAACAAATCAGAGATCTCTTCCAGGATTATGGAAGTTTTCCTGAAATACTTGTCTTCCAATTTATGATCAATGCAATAGGAGTTGCATATGTTTTGAAGTGCTCCCTTTGATTCCAAAGCTGGAAAAGCAATTTCATCTTCTGAGGTACTATGAATCTGATAGATGGTGCGGAGAAGTTTGAAACGTTTCTTAAACTCGGGAAGAAATTCAACATTTTCAGCCAGCTTATATGACAAGCTGACAAGATAATCCAGGTCCTTTATGAGACCTCTATGGAAATAAGAGATGAGATCCATTGGTCTAGACTCAAGACTCAGAGAAGTCGCATGGTCATACTCTGCAATATTCTTTTCACGGGATGGCATCCTTTTAAACATTTGAGAAAAGAATATGTGAAGATTCATCCCACTAGGATAAATTATATCATGCTCCTGAGTTGTGGTAGAGACTGAAGATGAGGGAATTTCCAAACCATTGTTCATGTTTGTTGTGAAGACTGAAGACTGCTTATTTTGCTTGGCCAAGTAAAAGCTTCTACCATTGAACATTTCTTCCAGATTTTGTCGAAATTTGTCAATGGATATCTTTCCTGAACAACCTACACGAACCCATTCGTGTAATAGAGATGTAAAGGACTTACTTATCGAAGGACATCCCAGTTTCATGTTCTTTAGGATAGAGTTGGACTGGTTCTCAGTTAAGTGAGAAGAGAACCAAGTAATAGTGCACCTTAGTAGCCCAAGTGGCATCATATGAAGGAATGTGTACAGTAACCACAGCTGCACTTCGCTGGTGCAATTCTCACTAATAGATAGGAAAACCTGGAAGAAACTGAAGAATAAAGTCACTGAGGCAACAAAAGTCGGTTCTTGAGTGGACCATTCAAATAGTTGTGTGTGTGTGTGTGCGCGCGCTCGTATAGATGAAAAACTGATTAAGTTGTAGTCATACTTAAATTTATATTTGAAAAAAAAATTCATATGCACACACATTCAAACTACTACTGAAATATAAGAATTTTAAAATTCTAGTATCACTTCACATTTTGAATAAACAAATCATGTAAATTGTACCTCAGTTTCAAGAAACATCAGATTTTTTCCCAGCCCTCTGACAAGGGATTCCAGTTCCTCACAAAGCATCTCCACAGAGCTGCTTAGTTGTGCCGAACCCTGACTTTCATAAAACAGAAACCTTTGAAGTCCTTTAATCTGGCATTCATCAATGAGTGGGCCCGGAAAAGATAGGCTACTCTTGGAAAGAAGATTTAGCAATGGATAAAATATCTTCTCCAAAGAATTGCTGCAATCAAATGAGAGAGAAAAATGTCGACAAACATCAAATATGCATACAGATACGAAAAACATAAATGTGTTACCACCTTGCATGAGTTTTCATTGGCTACATCTCTATTAGTGTCTTGACTAACATGAATAAAAGATCAAGATGCATCCCTCATTGCTTGAGATTTAGATGCCATTATTGAAATGAGGTACAACATTCCCTTAAATGCATTGTATAAATCACAATGATGTGAAGTTTTCAGATGGCTTTCATAACTCCGAGACTAAAGAGAGGTATAATTTGATGGGTTTGATGGAATTTGGAAGTTTGGGTGCATTATGATTCTAAAAACTTAAAGTGACCTCAAGTTGTCATTAAAAAAAAGTTCATCATCATGGTGGTTACCTATAGAAGACCATGACGTCTGCAACAAATTTTAGCTGAACAATGACTGAAGACAAGCTTGTAAAGCAGTTTGATGAGCTTCTTATTTGATATAATTCCTCTATAATATGATCCAGGTCCCTTTTCAGAGCAGCATGCCAAAAATAAATACCCTTGATGGGGACCTCAACGCCATTTGTTTGCACTGAACATGGTTCCTTGAGTTGAAGTGGAAATAGCTTATGTAGGTCCTTGGAATTGGACAGTCCATTTAAAAGTCGATACCCCTTTCCATATGCGTTGTCAGCATCAGAAGAAGAACTCTCATCATGCTGAATCCAGGAAATGACTGCCTGTGGATGCCATATTAGTTTCAGAAACTTAAGTGCATAGCTTCAGAATTGTACCTTAGGATCTACCTCTTGAAGTAGTTTTTCTTTAGGTATGATAAGCTTGAAGCAATTTAGAACATCATGTTTTTCATCTGAAGTAAGAAACAGAGTCATCCATGGTAAAAATTCCTCCAGTATAATGATGGGAACACTGCACATATACTGCCAGACTAGCTGACACTGTTCTTCGCAAGTGAACTCCTCCATCAGCAAAGGAAAAACCTGCATCCACATGATCATATTATAGAATATCTGTGAAGGCAATCATGAAGATTTCAAAATAAACATAGAATAAAAAAATAAAAGTGTGCTAAGAGATCTGATAGCAAAATCAAGTTTCAATAGATATTCCAACTTATATGACCTTTACCACACAACATGAAATTGCTTTGTGCATAGCAGTTCATGTTACTGCAAATAAAATTATAACCAAACTCATTCAACAAATGTTTTGAGCAGCAGTTGAAGTCAGTTGCACATAACCAGCTAATTATTCCGTACTGACATCGCCAATTGATTTAAATATGGAATCTCTTAATCTTTATGTAACTGCACAAAAGCACTTGGTAGCACATAATATATGAACTTACTTTCAAGACATGCATGGACGACTTCATTTGGATTTGATGTATGCAGGATTTAATTAATAAAATCATCTTTAATCAGTAATCTTTAAGCCTATCTGATACATTTTACGCATAGACAACGAATAATCCGATTTGCTTCAACTAATTCAATCTTCTCACATTATCAGGAATCAGTGGAATATATAACAGTACCTGATTAAAGCATTGTGGCAAATCAATTCATGTTGGAATCTATAAGTTTATACAAATCATTCTATTATATAATCTTGTCACACTCCCATGGGACTGCTTACTTTCAGCAACAGTGCAAGTTGTTTCTTCAATTCAAAATTTGAGACAAGTAGAGTTTGAGCAGAGATTTGCACTTTAGAGTAGATAAAATTTCAATAATGAATGGATGCTCATAATCTTCAAAAGAAAGAGGGTTCTTTCTGGATCAATGGTTAGTATGCTAGATAAAGTTGCAAGATAATCTGATTTCAGATACTAAAACAAAGAGTCAGGCCATTTAAGAACCAATTTCAGCTAGAAATGCTATCTTGTGTAGAATTGCATGGCCTTACTATGATTAACACCAAATACTGATGTTTCCAAGACAAACTTTTCAGTCTGTTTCCGGATCTCTCTGGTTCAAATATGCTTGTAGCTACCAGAAAACAGGCAAGGAGGTCCTTTGTGCTTATCACAAATTCTTCAACACTATAATCCTCGTAGCTAATTGAAACCTTTTTGTTTAGTTTTTAGAAGCAGGTCAGAGTACTCATATCCAGATTGGAGATCTCACCAAGTGATGTAAGAACCAGATGCACATCAGGATCAGTTTTGGCCTATTTCATCTGAATAATTATTATGACTCATTTCTATGATTATGTTATTGTGTTTCACTACCACTGGAGAAATTCAACTCATCATTTCTTGGGCATGAGAAGTTCTTAAAGTAAATTTGTATTGCCTTTACTTCATCATTAAGTCAATAAATAAATGGTGAACAGAAACATCAGGTAATTTGGACAGTATATATGCATCTGTAAGACAAAATATTTGGACTTGAGGGCAAAAAAAATGAAAAATTGCTGAGATAAAAGTTTAATTATTTAATAGCTACCTGCTCCTCTTCTTTATGCATGTGATGACAAATCATGGCTTGCAGAGAGCCTATGGAAGAAATAAGCTCTTGGAACATCTGAGGAGTATCCTCATCTCTCTTCATTAAAAGATTCAACTGATGGAAGATAGAGCTGAATTTATCGTCAATAGCACTATGTTCAAGGGTGTATGTTGGCACCACGTTCTTTACTTTAGCATCCAATGCCAGAAAGATAACCTGTGGTAATTTAAGAATTAAATTAGGAATTTTTGAGTCATTGACACACTTTGAAGCTGCAAAAATTCAGCAGAAATATGAATATCAAAGATGAAGTTTTAAGGTATATTGCTACAACAAGCATTTCTTCTGTGCAAACACCTTATTTTCTCCCTTGCCAACAGAAAATTTGCAAAAATAACATTTTGATCATGTAAGAACCAACAAGAAGGAAAAATATTTCTTATCTATTCTACTAAACCGAATTACCTAAGGATATTAGAGATTAGATGATTGCATAGTGGCACTGCTTTAACATAAGATGGAGGATCTGGACCAGATAAACAAAACTACACTTAAATCTAACAGCTCATGAAAACTTTCAAGCATGCTAAGATTCAGACACCAAAATATGTGGTCCAAATCGTTGGTTCTCTCAGGTAAGTTCTTCCATGTGGCAGTCCAAGCCTTACACGAGAGAGAGAGAGAGAGAGTCAAATATAGTTAATTTGTTCTTTCTATTATATCATGGGATGACACCATGATCATAAGAAAGTATCAAGAGATTATTCAAGCTGCAAACTCTGGTTATCAGGCAGTAAATGAGAAAAAAGTTCAAACAAAATTTGAGAAAATCAAGTCCAAAAAAGTAGATGCACAAGTAGATATACAGCTAACATACCGTATTATTATTCTAACATGAGATAAATTTCTTCTACAAATCTTCTATTTTAGATGATTCGCAGCAGTTTGACATTTACATTGCTGAAAATTCTTGTGAATGCCCTAAGTCAACTCACTCCATTCTGTGCATCACACACACAGTGGCTTATCCTCAATAGTAAAATACACCAACCAACAATTTCCAATCAATAATTGACTTGATTCAAACACAACAATTTCCACAAAATTAATCAGATCAATAATTTCAAATTTAACCTAACCTCATCTTCAGCAGAAGTATGGTAATCCGCAACAAGCTTCAAAAACTCTAACCTCCGGCCTAGGTCAACCAGAAGCTCACGGCCAACATCCCCACTCTCGGCGGCCTGCGCCGCCACATGGCGGAGCAAATCGAGCTCGGCGCGGAAAGCCTTATGAGTAACGACAAAGAAAAGAATGGGCGCATCGATGACTCTGATTCCTGCAACCGAAGGCGCCGGCCAATCCTCGTCCTCGGTGTCTCCGCCGCCCATTAAGTGACGCGCCGCCGCCACCACCTTTCATCAATGGCGAGAGGGAAGCAAAAGGGGAAGCTCCAGCTATGGAATTCCTCCGCAATTTATTAGAATCTCTTCTCTCTCTAGAGGTGAGAAGCTTCATCACAGATTCAACACTTGAAACATTATTATTTTAATTAATTTTCAAATAATTTTTACTCGAAATTGAATGAGTCTGACGTTTTACCGAATGCTCTGTGGTCGTGGCGCGGGCCTTTTGTTTTTGTTTGATTCCGTACATACACATTTTGGCGCGTTTCTGGACCAATCCGATGCTGCCACGTGGATGCGATGCTGTTTGGGTACCTGAACTTTCGCTTTGAAGAGCTGCTCCCACGCGCGTGGATTCACACTCTTAAGACGTTTTTAAAATACAACAATTAGCGATGATAGTATAAGTGAATTTTTAAAATATAGAAAATACAATTTAAATTTAAGACAACAGTTGTATATTATTTTGGATAATTTTTAGAATGAATTTACAGAGCTTTAATTTTCTTTCAAATGTAAATTTGTTCACCCAACTGAATAATAAACATAAATGATATGCTTAATTATTTATAATATTTCATGTTAATTTGAGAGGTCTAGATATTTGAGAGGTCTCGATCTATTTTGATGGGTTTAGTATGAATTTGATCTATCGTTGGGCAAAGATAAGTTCGTTGTAGATCGGATCACTAAAGAACTGAAATAGTTTGTAAAATAAAGTGTTTGGCTAGATAAATGATTATTATCATCTAAAATTCGAGTACGGTTTATACAATTATATTAAGCTAGCATTGGGATCGAAACTTGTAATAATGCAACAAATGAGATACACGTAGGATTGAGGGATTATATACAACAACATTCACCCTTGTCGTATAGGTATATATTGTTCATGTAAATCTTGAAGTATTGGTTCATGAAGGTCGTAGCATCATAGTACGTCATCCTTCCCTGAAATGGAACTTTCATGCTAGTTCTTGCTTTAGCATGAAAGTCTATCTATTACGACCAGCGTGGTTGTTTGTATTTCATGTGGAGAAATGGAGAAGGACAACATATAGAGTGTGTGTAGGCGTAAGGAGTTTCATTCTCGAACTCCACCTCACTTTTATATATTTGTAATATAATGATATTTTTAAAAAGATAATACAATTGATTGACTTTTAATAAATATCTCAACATTAGTATAATTAAACTTTATAACAATGTAAATTTTTTAACTTATGTTTTCTAATCTCTTATTGAAAAAATATAGTAATAAATTGAAACCTATAGCGATTCTTTTAAATCATAATTTTATATATTCCACCATAATTCTAGGCTTATGTCCACATTTGATATAAATTCAATTCTAAGTTATATTCAGAATTATAAATGATTCTCAATAAAAAAAAATTAATTCAATTGAGATTTGCTCATAGTTTCAATTTCTTGAATCATTATTGGAAATGTATTTTCTTACATTAAATCTTCCTCAATTATTGAGATACTATTTTACTTAAATTATTATTTCCTTGAAAATTTCGGTTTCAATGGAAATATTGGTATCTTAGTTTCACGGAAATATAGTGGAAATATCGATATCGGTGGAAATATCGGTACATAAATTTATCGAAATTTTTTCGATATTTAACTATATTTCCCAGACATTCTACCGACATTTCCATGATATTTCTTCGATTTTTATATAATTTATACCATAAAACCACCGATATTGAAATCGATACCGATATTTATCGATATGTCACCGATATATATCGATATTTCCCCAACATTTCACCTATTTTCCTACAATTTGTACCATAAAGCCACCGATATTGAAATCGATACCGTTTTTTATCAATATTTTACCGATATTTTGACAAAATTTCTCATTTTATGTGAAAAATGAAAATATCGGAAATATATCAATTGAATCTCATTTTTGTATCGATCACGTGAAAAAATGAAAATATTGGAAATATATCGATTACATCACATTTTTATATCAATCACAATGTAGCAGATTCTCGGCATCTCAGAAGGAGTAAGGCCCTTGTTGGCTACTTTGCTTTTGATTCTTTCACTCCGAAAGAAATGAATCTAGAAGTTCTGTCGCTCCCTAGAGAGCTAATTGCAGCAGATGAAATAGCTGCAGGCGTTAAAAAAATTAAAATATTATAGATATATTGAATATTAGCTGCAGGCGTTAAAAAATGAAATATTATAAATATTTCCCGATATTTTCATCCTTGCTACTAACACACCTTCTCTCCATTATTAACAATCAAAAAGTAAGGAGTGGATCTTGTGTGAGACGGGTCAACCCGACCTGGTCAAAGGTCAAAGTCAAAAAGTCAACGATCAAAGTCAAAAAGTCAACGGTCAAAGTCAAAAAGTCAATGTCAAAAAGTCAACGGTCAACGGTCAAAAGTCAATGGTCAACGGTTAACGTCTGTCAATGGTCGGTCAACACCGTTGACTTAAAAATATTACATAATACACATAAAAGTATTACCTCATATACATGAAAGTATTACATGATACTTTTATAGTTATTATGTGATATTTTCAAAAAGTATTATATGATATACATAAAAGTATTACATGGTGATATTTTAAAAAAATATTACATGATATATACAAAAGTATTACATGATATATATAAAAGTATTATATAGTGATATTTTCAAAAAGTATTACATGATATTCATAAAAGTACCACATCATGTTTTATTCTCATAATGTAATACTTTTATGTATATCATGTAATACTTCATAATGTAATACTTTTAAGTGTACCATGTAATACTTTTATGTATATCATGTGATACTTTATAATGTAATACTTTTAAGTGTACTATGTAATACTTTCATGTATATCATGTGATACTTCATAATGTAATAATTTTATGTATACATACTTTCAAAAAGTATTACATGATACACATAAAAGTATTACCTCATATATATAAAAGTATTACATAATTTTTATGTTTAATCTGACCCGATCCGTCTCACGGAATGAGATCCGTGAGACGGTCTCACCCAAGACTTTGTCAAGTAATAAAATCCTTTATGTGTTCCCCAAATTTCAAACTTAGGACACGAATGACAGCAAGCGAGTGTGTTCTCATTCCACACTCTCGCGAGTAGCTGCAGAGCTAGCTGACGTGGCCCAATAGGAAGGGACAAAAAAATAGAGGTATGGTTCACGCCGTGCATAGATTTCTTCGTCACGCGCTTACGGGAGAGTCAAAGTGCGTAAGGGCACACGCATGTGCCGGCTCCAGCATGGCACGTGCCTTCCTCACACCTGCACACTCCCTCTAACATTTGACTTTCATCCATTGGGCTGCGTTTGGGCCCTTTTGCTAATTTAATACTCTATTTTCTATTCAAATTTATGAATCGCATTATTAAATTCATGCTATTAAGTATTTTTTTTTTTTTTATCAGAATTAAGTATTAATTATTAAGAGGGCAACTATTAATTAACATAGCAGAGATGTAGAGGAAAAATACAAAAACTTTTATACACCTGGTGTATGAATTATAGATCCATGCATTCGATCCGACCCGGCCCAGGCCTACTTTAAAGGGCCTTTATGAGCCACCCACACACCTCCACCCATCTGGGTTGGTGCGCCCAAACCCACCCAAATTTACTCTCAGGTGCTATATATTTATGTTTTGTTAATCATACATTTATGTTATGTCTATCTTTATGTTATGTTAGTCATACCCTTAAGGTTTTTAGCTATACATTAACATATTTTTAGACAATTATTAATAGGGTGCGACTATTCGCACCCCAAAACTTACTAAACACACCCAATTTCTATTCAAATGAAAAATATAAAAACACTAGAAATGGGATGTGTTTAGTAAATTCTATCCGCACCCTTATTAATATCTTTCATACATTTTAGTTATATTTGTCATACCTTTTAGTAATGTTAGTTGTATCTATGATTATATTGAATAAAAATATAAATAATATCAAATAAAAGTAGAGTAGGTCTTGTGTGAGACCGTCTCACGGATCCCATTCCGTGAGACGGGTAGGGTCGGATCGAAGTATTACATGATATATACAAAAGTATTACATGATACACATAAAAGTATTACCTCATATACATAAAGGTATTACATGATATTAAGTTATGTGATATTTTCAAAAAGTATTACATGATATACATAAAAGTACTACCTAATACACACAAAAGTATTACATATTACATAATTCACTCACGAAGAAGAAGAGCACCTGGGCACCTAGGATCCGCGCGTTTTTTGTTGACCCGATCCGACCCAATTCGGGTCATTATCCCATAATACAAAAGTATTACCTGATATACATAAAAGTATTACCTAATACACATAAAAGTATTACATATTTTCTTATAGTCTAACTCAACTCAAAACGTATTATATAATACAAAGTATTACCTAATATACATAAAAGTATTACATAACACACACAAAAGTATTACATAATTTTTATGTTCGACCCGACCCTATCCGTCTCACGGAATGGGATCCATGAGACGGTCTCACCCAAGACTTTGTCATAAAAGTATGAGTAATATCACATAAAGATAAACATATATAAATTGTACCGAAATTAGGGTTTTTTTTTCGGAGTTAAAGTATTACATAAATGTATGATATTTGTACATAAAGATATGACTAATATAACATACAAGTATGACTAACATAGCATAAAGGTAAGCGGTTTTTTTTTTTTTGTTAAGTTAAAGTATTACACTAAGGTAGTAAGGTTATGATATTTGGATATAAAAATATGACTAATATAACATAAATATATGACTAACATAACTTTTAGAGAAAAAAAAAAAAAAAGGAAAATATGCGGATCCCCCGACCCAAAGCACTTGATGCATATATGAGACTTACTCGAGGAAAAGTAGACAAGATCTATTTATGGGTAGAAATATTTTATGACATAAAACTTATGTTTTGGAAAATTATATATATATATATATAAAAGATGTTTAAATATAAACAGAACATATAATGATATAGTGATATGTAAAATTATGTCTTTTTTATAATTGATTTTTTTTCTGTGTGATGAGAGTTAAGACAATACTTTAGTACCATATTTTGGTATATAAACAAATATATTTTGTGCAAATTCGTATATACAATACTTTTATAAGTATATATGTATATTAACGTAGACCCCATGTGATATAGGAGGTTTATTAAAATAAATATTTTTAAGAAATTAATATAAAAATTTAATATATTTTGATTAAGAAATATAATAATTAAGAGAATAATTTTGATTTATATAAAAGAAATATCTTTATGGTAATCAAAAATATTTTTAACGAATAATATTTTAACATTTTATTACAGATTTTAAGATCTTTTTTAGCAGCGTTTGTAATACATATACTTTAACTATATGTTATATTAAAATTGAAATCCATATAATAATAAGACATAAAATACTATATATTTAGAGTTTTTTTTATATATAAATCTGTATTAATGTACATCACAATTACATTTTTTTAGTATTTTCTTTTACGTATTAATATTATTAAGTAATGGTTTTTTTTTTCTTGAATTTACTCATGTTAGTTTTTCTTAAAAAAATTTTTTTGCCAAAAAGTATTTGTAATGTTAATTTGTATACGTAATTTTCTTATTTTTTTTAATGAAAAATCATCCACGACGGGAGGATTAAGACAGTGAGACTTGTATATTAATCATATCAAAAGAGAGTTTAACAAAGCCCAAAGTACATTTCCATAACCAAACAAAATAAAACTCAAAGTAAACCTTAATAACGAAAGAGAGAACTGACACCTATCTAAACTTGTAATTAGGCAACCTCATGTTATCAACAATAATAATACCCTTCAATCTATTACAAGATTCAAGAGACCGAAATATACAATCAGACTTCTTTCAACAACAAAATTCACCACAAAATCAACAGTTTTGTTTCCCTCTCGATGGATGTGAGAATATAAAGATTGAGTTTCTCCATAACCCAAAATATTTTGAACAACACTTTTTGTAACTTCCAACTCCCCGGATGATGTCGTTTCAACAAATAGAGAACAATCAAAGAGTCAGTTTCCAACCAAATATTTCTAAAAGTATACTCAAAGCACATATTTAAATCAAAGAGAAAACTATCCGTGAGACCGTCTCTTGCAAGTTTTCGTGTCGATATTTTGGCCAAAATCTCAACTATTTGGGTCAAAACTCATTTGAATATCGAAAGTTCACTACAAATCAAGCAATCTAAACTATAAATCGACTTGCATGTGGATCGACCAAAGCCCATTAACGGATAATTGTTTGTTAGGGTTATAACCCTCTCCACTATAGTTAAGTAGTTTACTCTAACTTGTTTATTTATCTTCATTTAAACAATATATACTATATAAAATTTAGGTAAATCTAAAATTATAAAAATCTTATTGACCAAAAAAAAAAGTTGTTTGAATAATTGAATAGTGCAAACGTTCAAATTATTTTCTCATAAATAATGGATGAAAATTAACTTGAGTTTTAAAATCGTATATTTGACCAAGCCTTTAAAAACGAAAAGATCTCAAATCCACAAATATATTGTTATTGTTACTAGTAGTTTGCACTCGTGCGTTGCATGGTTTGTCATATAATATATGATAAATATTAATTATTTGATAACACAACATAATTCATTGAATGTAATGAAATATGTAGATTATTTAATAATTAGAAAATTTAAAATTTACATATGTATATTTTAAATAATTCTTTTATCTTGCAAGATTGTATTTTTTTAATTATAAAAAGTTGGATTAGAAAAAAAAAACCTATAACTCAATCAACTGAAAGATATTATATATATGTAAAGTTAAAAATAGAACAAAACCACAAATACACTGAGCTAAATAATTATAAAAATAGAAACAAAGCCATAAATGATTATTTCATCGATTATTTAGTAGAAATAAATAGATATAACAAATACATAAGTGTGTTAATATGGAAAAAAAAATCTATAATAAAATATCCTATATAAATGAATATAACAAAATAACATAATTGTTTTCAATGGAAACACTTTGTAACAATTTCACCATTAATGTTAACATGAGATTGATCATCTATATTTTCAAGTAGAAATTAATATACATTAATTATAAATTTTATTATGATAACTATTACTATATCTTAATATAATTTCTTTTACCTCCAAACATATATAATTCATGTCATATGAGATAAAATCAATATTTCATGTGGTAAAATAATAAAAATATGATATTCTTTAAAAAAATTTAAGTACTAAATGAAAGAAAGTAGGAAATTTTTTATTTTTCATACCAATTTCTTTTCATGTATAAGAATAAATTAGGCATAATTGCAAAAAAAAAAAAAATCATCACTTTTTTAAAACTTACAAATTTATCCCCACTTTTCAATAATTATAAAAAAAAATCATGATCTTTCTTCATTGTTGCAATTTAGACTACATTTATATTTTCCGGCGATTAGAGTCCACATGTCCGGCAAACATGCCAAGTCACATGCCATGCCAAATACCACGTCATTCCTAACAAAAACAAATTTAAAAATCAAATTGCAAAATAAAATCATCATCTTTCGAAAATTGCAATTAAATCCTAACTTTTTATATAATTAACAAAAAAAACCAAAACGTTCATTCATTGTCTAAGTTCATGTGTCCAAATAAATTTTCATGTGAGGTTAAATATTTGAATACTTGAATACTTGAATAAAGAACAAGGATACAATTTTTTTAAAGATATATGATTTATTTATCAGCAAATTAAAGAAAGATATTTAAATTAAGATATACTTGAAACGACGTTATTTTGATGTAAATAAATTATTTTTTAAGATTGTGTGGCTTATGTAACATCTCACGTGGAAATTTATTTAGACACGTGAACTTAGACACCAAAAAATAAATTCGAATTGCAACAATGAATGAAGGATGTGGCTTTTTTTTTTTGCTAATTATATAAAAAGTTAGGAATAAATTGCAATTTTGGAAAGGTGGTCATTTTATTTTACAATTTGATCTTTAAGTTTGTTTTTGTTGGGAATGATGTGGCATTTGACATGACATGTGATGTGTCATGTTTGCCGGACATGTGGACTTCGGTTGCCGGAAAATATAAATGTGGTTTAAATTGCAACAGTGAATAAAAGTCATGATATATTTTTTTCTTTTTGCAATTATTGAAAAGTTGGGATAAATCTGCAATTTTTGAAAAAATGGTGATTTTTTTTTTGCAATTACGCAAATAAATTATAGTATTTTTTCTTCAATGTCATATAAATAATTTTTTTGCAATTTTTTAAATTATATGAAAATAATATAATGTAATATGTAATTTTTGTCTCAATTTTTTTTAACAATAGTAGAATCTGAAATTTAAAAAATATGATATGAATTTTAAATAACTTTATACCAAATATTACTGCACTTCTCTAAATTCTCAATCCATCATTAATCAAAAAAGTCAAATTAAAGAGCCCAATTAAAGAGGATAATTTTATTTTAAAATTACTACTATCATGGCCCAAGGCCCAAGTTCATAAGGTTAGAGAAGCAAAACCTAATTTTAAATTTTTTGTATACACATATTATACGGGTTAAATGCATGAAATCCACCTGTGTTTTGAAAAGTCGGCGTCGCTCCTCCCTCTGTTTTCAAAATGGTAAGGATTACACCTAGGTTAACAAAAAGTCAGCGCGTTTTCTCCAAAATCGTTAAACATAACAGGAGTGCAGTGCACGCTCCTGTAGTGCAAAATTTGTTACTATTTGATCACTTTTTAAAGTGTTAAAAGACTAAAATAACCTTACATTTTGGTTATAAATCACTTCCTTGTATATCCCATATTTCCATTGTAAAAATTGCAACAAACCCCCTTTCACAATAAAGCAAGGTAAATTTTTTTCATTTTACTGTATCTTGAGCTAATTTAATTAACAATTTTTATTTTATTTTAATTATTATTTAATGTTATTTATTATTTAATTATTAGTTACTACGTGTTTAATTAACCATTTTTATATTGTAATTTTGTACCAAATATAAATTATGCATATATTCCATTTATTACAATTTTTGTAGGAGAAATGTCTTCCACATTTAGGCCATCAATGTCCAAAAAGGAATAAAAATGCTGAAATTAAAGTTGTTGGCCCGTCAAAAGCTACAGTGGGCAAACTGTTTTGCACGTGCCGATCGTATCAATGTGTATTTTGCTTGGCTCAAACCCACATCAATTGGATGGAAAAATTGTACGAGTGAAATGCAAATGCCAAAATTGGAAGAAGAAGTGGACTCTTCTGTTGTTGGAGTCAACAATAATTCTACTTTGTTGATTTCCAAATGCAATGATCTCTCACTGAAGATTGAAAAGCTCAATAAAAACCAAACAACTATCAAATTCATCACTTTCATTGTTTTGGTTCTTCTTGTCATTTTAATTCTTAAGTAGCACTATCATTTTTAAGTACTTGAACCTTTTAGTAATTAGTTGCACTGACTTGCAACCACTATGTGGCTATTTTCTATGTCATTTGCAGACCTATGAATATGAAAATTAAACTATGCAAACATGTTAATGTCTTGTGATTAAGTATGTGAATTTTTGTGACTATTTGAATGCTTGAAATATACACATGTGCAATAATGGAATACCAAACAAAACATCACCAAGGTAAAAAATGAAACACCAAGTAACAAAATTAATTATTTACAAACTACATATCAAGTATTAATGGCAAAACAGTATCAATATTGTATGCCAAAATAGTGGTTGGACAAATCAAAAACAAATGTCAACCTATCACGTATCAATGGCAAACACAACCAAGAATGGTTAAACAATGATAGCTCATAGCTCTAAGTTGCCCAATGCAACTTGGAATGGCCGGCCAAAAGGAGAAGACAAATCATATTGCAATAGATGAAGAACTTAACAATTAACACGATGAGAACAGCTGGTTTGGAGTTTTGAAATTAAGAACACAAGCATAGCCTTTTGATTGTGTTCCATGATCTCCAACCACTTCCATAACTTGTACTGCATAGGAGACCTCATATCAGATACATGGCTAAAAGCAAATTCATGGTATGCACGAGTCATTCACATATGAAATTATTCATGACCATCAGAGCCTGAGTACTATATCATAGTCCATAGATGCTGTAAAATTGAACACTTACAAAGACTTTTGAAGATCAGAGATTGAACAAACTGTCATTGAACGAACAACTCCTTACACCAAAAATAGACTAATTTACAGTATATGAACCTGGCTATCCAATCCTATCAGCCATCAACAATACATCACTAGTTAGCATTGATGGATTGACAGACCTTTAAACAAGCTAGTAAAAATAAACATTTGTTATGTCACTTAAAGGAATTGGCCAAACATGAAAACAAATAAATAGAGAAGTAGTTCACATTTGAGGAGATTCAACATTAATAGGAATCAACAAAATCACACCCAAATGAGGCTCCAAACAAAAAATATCAAGCATTCAGTCCATTACCTAAAATCTCAGCACAATGGCCTGTTCTTTGAATTGAAACAAACCTTCAAATAACTCTGACAAACAATCAGGAAATAAGCAAAAACTATAAAAAAGTTGCATCTCAAAGAACTAGTTGTTCCTTAAAAAACAGGGCACTTTGCAGATTCACCAAGATGCATCATATCTAACAAGCCCAAAAGGTAACAAAAATATCAATTTAAAGAACAAGCTTTTGATACACACTTATAGCACATCATATGTTAAAAAACCCCAAATCGAATCCAAACCCAATAAAAACTAAATAAAAAGAAATATCAAACTTAAACCTAACCTAAATTTGTTGATTTTCAATTTAGGGTTCCCAAAAATTAGAAAAGGGAAAAACCCCAAATCGAATCCAAACCCCATAAAAACGCTGTAATTTTCAAACCTAACCTAACTTAAAGAGATCGAACTTACTAGCAATGCAGTCTTCTTGAATATCACCTTCACGTAAAAGCAGCAACACGGTCTTCTTGAATCCAAAATGCAGTTTGCTCACTCTCTCAGTATATACACTCGATTTCAATCCAAGAAACGGGAAGTATTTTTAGTGAAATTGGATGGAATGGGATGAGATTTGGAAACCTAATTTTTCCTCTCTAAACTTTTCACTTTTACTCACGGTGTGAAATCCTTGGTTAATATTAGGGACATAATGGGAAGTTCACTCTAAATGAAATTCTTGGTTAATATTGGGGGCATAACTGTCACGCCCCATTTTCTTTCATAGAAATATCAGAGTTTTACATGTGGGCGTGAAGAAAGAAGGGGAAAAGACGTACATGAAATAAATAGAAACCTTTGGAAAAAGATAACATACGATTTTATATATACAAAACCTCGGCGTCTAGCCGAAATAAAATATTTAAAACATAGCAGCGGAACATCATCAGGATCCATAAAGAAAAGGAGAAGAGTTTATCTTTTACAAACGCGAATTATTAAAACAACGTTTCAACGTTAGGTTTGTTTTTGAAAATGAAACAAAAGAAGAAGACTTGATATGACACCATCCTCTCTACGCACCTTGACTCTCGTAATTTCCTGTAGTGTGAGTACAAAATAAGAGGGTGAGTGCGTTGAATACACTTGTGGAGATACTTTCCTTGTTCAAACAATTATTATGTAGTTACACAAATCAATTGTATATATATGTTCGGCAAATAAACACAACACATATAAGGCATAGCATGTAATCGTTTCCTTAACGGACGACCCATCCCATTCCCAGCTAGCGGTGTATTTACGGACCATCCTGTCCATCCCTAGCGGTGTATTTACGGACCACCCAGTCCATCCCTAGCAGTGTATTTACGGACCACCCTGTCCCTTCCCCAAAACAAAACAATACGCTCACAGTATTCACAGTAAATAGGGTTCAACAATAAGATTCAACATTTCATATATCAAATAAGGAAAACAGTAAACATATAGAGATTAGAAGTTACCCCCACCTTGTTCGGTGGTTTCCGCAAGAGTAGCGAGTACCAAAGATCGGATACCTCAAGGCTCAATCCAACAAGTAGCCTACATAAGTTATGACGTTTCTTAGATCTTTAATAATGTATAATTAAAGCGATAAACGATTTCGGAGAGAAGACGATCATTAAAAACGCGACGAATCGAGAGATCTAAAGATTGGAGTTGAAGAAATGAGGATGGATAATCAGTCCATATGGTTGAGATGATAGAGAATGAAATTTGGGTCACAACGGAAAAAGAATGAGCTCAATCGGAGTTAAAACGAGCTCAAACGGAGCATTTTAAGTTTAGGGGTATTTTGGTAATTTTGGTCAAAGGGTTGACTTTGACCGGGCCCACGACCCTCGGTCAACGACATCTCATCGGCGACGACTTGATGTTGACGTACGGTGGAAAAAACGGGGTTCGGATCGAAAACACAACGTCGCGTGCGATGGGGCGCGCGCGCACCCGACGTCGAGTGGAAAAACCCGACGGCCTCGGCAGCTTCTCGGCAGCAGCCGAGTTTTCTCGGCAGCTTGGCAGCGGGTTCTCGGCAGCTCGGCGTGCGTCTCGGCAGCTCGACACCCATCTTGGCAGCTGCCGAGTTTTCTCGGCAGCTCGGCGCCCAGCGCTCCCGGCGTCGTCTTGCTCGATCAGCCACCTTCCCGGCGCCACCAGCTGCGGCGGCGCCGCCCTGCGCCACCGCCACTCTGTCCACCGGAAAGCCTGCACCGCCGGCTACCACCTCCGACCATCCCTCGCCGGATTCCGAAAAGGGTGGTTCCAGTAAAACCGCCGCAAAACCCTTCATCATCACACTTGCCAAACACAAACCCCTACCAACCAAGCTCCGACCGGTGATTGCCAGTCGCCGACCACCCCCAGCCACCTGAAACCTTGGCCGGCGACCTCCAGTCGCCGGCCACCACCTGCTGGCCACGCATACACACACAACAGCCACACAAACACACACGCATATATGTATATACACACGCATAACATAAAACAGCCTGGCCGGCGGCCACCACCACCTGGACCTTGCCGGCGCATCACCAACGCCGACCCCTTGTTCCCACACGGCGGCGCCACCCAGAGCTGCCCACATCAGCTCACAACAGCAACACATACTCAACACACACTAACACACACACACATGCACGATATATCCACACACAACCATTTCAGCTCCGGCGCCGCCACTCATGGCGGCGCCACCACTCATGGCGGCGCCACCACCCCGACAGCTCACCCTCACACCCAAGAACTTCTTCGGCGACTGCTCCGGCGAGAGGAGGAGGAGAGAGAGAGAAAACAGAAGAGAAAGAAAGGGTGGCACAAAACTAGGGTTTAGGGTTTGGAGCTCATTTTTCGCCGTTTTCCGGCGAACGAGAAATCGGAATTGAATTCCGAGACCTATCCTAGATTTGTCTCATCGAGACCTACGTCATGTGCGAAAATCGGCCGAAATCGACAATGTTGAAATTTTCCGACCATCGGCGGCGGCGTACCGGAGACAGAATATCGGAAAGAGAGAGAGACTTACAAGTTTTCGTCACTTTCGGCTCGTTCGAAAAAATGGTGATTTTTGAATCGAAAACGCCCCTATTTACAGAAATTCAGGAAATCACTATTCATCGAAAATATCCAAATTCACTGTTCATCGGTTGAAAATTCCAAGTTACTATTCACCGTAAATATCTTTCGATTTTCCGAAACTTCGTGATTTGCCCTTTTCGTCGCCGTTTGAGCTACGGGTCTCCGATTGTCCCCTAGTTCGTTTCTATCTTCTCGTTTTTCCGATACGCATCTAATGGTATGTAAATATTCTCTGTTCCATGTCTAGGAAAATTATCCATCTAAAACGTGCATTAAACACGTATCTGAAACACACGTAATTAAATTAAACAACCCAAATATACGCACATAATTATTAAGTCATGTGTTTAAATATTTAATTAATAAATTATGCTTCATTTTGGTTCAGAGCGCTATAGTAACGGGAAGTTCATTTTAAAATTTAACACCGTTAACTACGGTTCTAAAAAATGGGACATCTGCTGACTTTTTGTTAATCCAAGAGTAATTCTTGCCATTTTAAAAACAGAGGGGGGAGTGACGCCGACTTTCCAAAACACAGGGGGGTTTCATGCATTTAACCCCACATTATACATATAAATCAGGAGCAAAACCCTAATCCACCCTCTTCACCTCCCTCCATTAGCTACACCCATCGTCGTTGCCGTCATTGCCACCTTTATTTGTTGTCCCTCGTGCATCATTTTCACCGCCACCTCCAATCGCCTTTACCCGTCACCAGCCTCCTCTATCTCCATCGCCACCACCAGCCTCCTCCGTTTTTTTCCGCTGAAGACTGTTCTTTGCCACCTACCACTAACTTCTTATTTTCACCAACTCTGATCCCACCACCATAGCTCTTTCCCTCTTCTCCCTAACTTTTCTCTTTCTCAGATGTGCTGCCGGCCCGCCACCGCGATAGCCCCTCTCGTCCTCCTTTTTCCCTTCATTTCCTCTTTTTCTTCACGTTTGGTTGATTTCTTCTTTGGAATATTTTATCTTTTTGTTTAAGTGCTACCTTCCACATTCTTTATCAAGGATATGTTTTTAATATTTTTATTGTATTTCTCATATAGAATAAATAATTTTTTTTATTTTTCTTCTATATTTATTTTTTTATGACAAGACTGTTTTGGGCAAGAAAATGACATTTCTATAATTCCCCCAACTGTCTTACTTTTACATTAGTATAGATATATAGATGTATATCAATATATGTATGTACAATTATATATATGAATGTTTAATTATTATTATGATATTCATGTATACATTTATGTGTATCTAGTTTTATATAATTTTTGCACATTAACATGGTTTACGGTAGATATATTTCTCAACTTGAATAATGTTTGAGGTTCAACTCTCTTCATTCCTATTTATAACTAAAAATAAATAAAGTTATTTTTATATATTCATGTTCATGCAGTACTATTGCAATTATAAATATGTGTGTGTATATATGAATGTAATATATATATATATATATATGAGTGACACTTATGTACCGTACCCTCGACCCGACCTGCCCCACCCGTCCACCCACCCAACTATCTTTTTTTTCCATTTTTCTAAAATCCTAATTTATCTACTAATTCTTCATGTTGGTGCACTTCTTCTTCTTCTTCTTCTTCTTCTACTCACTCTTCTTTAAAATAGCGGTGTCTCTTCTTTTCTACCTTCTTTTCCTCCTTCTTTCTCCATTCTTTTATTTTCTGCATGTTATTCTCTCCTTTTCTCTTTCTTGTTGCTTTTTTCTTCATTATTCTTTCTTCTTCTTTCTCCATTCTTTTCTTCTTCTTTCTTCATTTTCCATTTTTATATATCTTTTATAATACATATTGTCTCGAAATTAATATTTAGAAGATTGATTCACTCTTTGAATTATTGCATCTTATAGTTTCATATTAGATTATTCTTGAATTAATTATATGTTATCTTAGTTGTACTTATGTGATTGTTGTGTATCATGATCAAACAAAATTTATTTTAAGAATCTAATTTAATGATTATTGATTGAGGAATATAAATTTATTTACAGAATTTTTAAGGAAGAAGATGATGAAAATCGTGCATTTGAAATTGTAAGATTTTAAGTTTACACTCAATACATTGAAACCTTAAGAGTATACAACTAATACATAAGAGTATACAGTCTATACCTTTCATAGAATGAGCAACTAATACCTTATGCGTATGTAACTAATACCTTAAGAGTATAAAACTAATACCTTAAGAATATACAACCAATATCTTTCACTGAATGAACAACTAATACTCATAACTAATACCTTATGAGTATGCAACTAATGCCTTAAGAGTATACAACTAATACCTTTTACTGAATGAGCAACTAATACCTTAAGAGTATACAACTAATACCTTAAGAGTATAAAACTAATAACTAATACCTTAAGAGTATACAACTAATATATTTCACTGAATGAACAACTAATATCTTAAGAGTATACAACTAATACCTTTCGTAAAATGACTTATATGAAATCAGGTGGCACGTGGCGCACACCAACTATGGTGTGGGGGTGCATATGTGCATGTGGGGTGGCCCATTCGCCGAGTTAGGTCGTTGGTACAAATCTTATGATCTGTGCCCCAACCAGATGCGCACTACCCATCCATCCACATGCCTTGTTCTTTTAATTTTTTCTCTTTTTCCCTCAAAACCCTAATTCTCTCACACCCTCTTCTCCACACAGAAAAACAACTCTTCATTTTCTTTTTCTTCTTCTCAAACGTAAGACAAAGATGGAGCTTTGATTATTGTTTTTTTGTATGGCATTGGTATTATTTCTTTGTATGAGGCCCTCTTCTTCTTTCATATCTTATTTTCTTCCTTCGATTCACAATTTTATATTTTGTGATTTTTTCTTCAAATTATGATTCCATGTTTATGATTTCTTTTTTTTTTTTGTATATTTAGATGATTGATTACAAATCACAAATCCATTATAATGTTTTCAAAACATTGAAAATTCAAGGAAGAAAATGATGAAAATTTACATTTGAAATTTTAAGATTTTAAATTTACACTTTATAGTACACTAATATATTTTTAGTATATGATTAATACCTTTAAGCTTAAGAATTATACCTTACATCTCAATGACTTTGAAAATAAATTTTAAAATTTTAAACTTACACTCTACATTATACCTTTTAAGTATATGAGTAATACATATACATGTAACAAGTAATACCTTAAGTAATATATTTCACTAAAATAAAGTAACTAATATCTTTAAGTAATTATACCTTAAGATTACCTTATGAATATGCAACTAATACCTTATGAATAAACAAAGTAATACGTTTTAAATACATTAGTAAAACCTTTAGACCTTTGTGATTAACAAGTAATATCTTTACATATAACAAGTAATATCTTTAGGTAATTCCTTCCCAAAACAGAGAGAAGTTTGATGTCAAATGTGAAAAACTCATTTTCATTGGATATAGTGATGAATCCAAAGGTTACCGTTTGTTTAATACAATGTCTAATGATGTAACGCCCCGAAATCTTTTCGTCAAAATATCAGAGTTTTTCATTTTTGGGCGTTAAGAAAGAAAGGGGAAAAAGACGTACATGATATATAAAAGAAAGAAAATGAGGAGACAAGAAAAGAACATCGGTTTCAACCGATAAAAAGAAGTTTGAAACCTTACGCAGCGGAAAAAACATCAGGATCTTTTACAAAGATGAGAAATACAAATAACATTTTACAAAACGTGGAACATCATTTTACAACGAACAACATATCTTTAAAAAGATAAAACCGGAAGATGGACACAGCTGATAGGACACCCCTCTCTCTACGCGTCGAGATTCTCTTCTTTACATGTAGTGTGAGTACAGAATAAGGGGTGAGTGCGTTGAATACACTCGTGGGGATACTTTCCAAGTTTTAAATTATTAAACATATACAATAGCTTAGCAATTAAACACGTCACATAATATACGCATCACATAACTCGATTCATAAGCGGACACACAACCCATGACTCGCCAAAAGGACTCACAGCCCAAAGGACACTCTGGCCAACTCTATCGCACCATCGTAAGATATACAGTATATCAACACAGCACGTAGAGTTCAACAGATTATCGGTCACGCAAACAAATATCGGTCACACAGACGATTATCGGTCACATAGACAAATATTGGTCACAAAGACGATTATCGGTCACACAGACAAATATCGGTCACACAGACGATTATCGGTCACAAAGACGATTATCGGTCACAAAGACGATTATCGGTCACACAGACTATTATCGGTCATGCAGACAAATATCGATCACAAAGACAATTATCGGTCACACAGACGATTATCGGTCACGCAGACAAATATCGGTCACGCAGACAATTCATATCGTACAATATCATAGCAAAATCATCAATTATGGAAAACAATAAACATGTTGAGTTTAGAAGTTACCCCCACGTAACACATATCACGCATTCATTTATAATCATTCATGCATTTATTAACAGAAACTTAAAGCTTAAGGTTTAGAATGTACCCCCACCTCGTTCGGTGGTTACCACGTGAACAACGAGTATCGGCGGATCAGATTTCCCAAGCGCGTACCAAAGGATCCGATATCACAAGGCTCAACTCAATAAGTAGCCTACACAAGTTATGACGTTCCTTAGATCCCAAATAAAGTATAATTAAAGCTATAAACGTTCCCAGCGAAAGTACGATCGTTAACTATGCGGCGGATCGAGAGATCTAAAGATTGGAGTCCAAGAAATGAGAGGGTCAGATCTGCCCAATTGGCTGAGAAGATAGGAATTGAAATAAGGATCGCAACGCAAAAAGAATGAGCTCAATCGGAGTTCAAACGAGCTCGAACGGAGCATTTTAAGTTTAGGGGTAAAACGGTAATTTTGGTCAAAGGGTTGACTTTGACCGGGCCCACGACCCTCGGTCAATGACGTCTCGTCGGCGATGACTCGAAACGGATGAACAACGGAAAGAAAACGAGGTTCGGATCGAAAACACGGCGTCGGGTGCGCGTCGGCACCCGACGGGTGCGCATGGGCGCGCACGGTGCGCGCGGCTTCCCGACACCCGACGGCTGCCGAGTTTTCTCGGCAGCTGCTGCACCCGGCGCACACCTGGTCGAGTTTTCTCGGCCAGGACCTTCCCAGCTTTCCCGACGGTGGCCTGCTCGAGCAGGCTACTTCCCGGCGTCGCCCGGCGCGGCGGCGCTGCCTCCAGCCGCCACCACCTACCTCGCCGGATACCTCGCACCGCCGGCTACCACCTCCGGCTGTCCATCTCCGGATTCCGGCATGAATAGTGCCCGGAAACTTCGCCGCAAAATCCTTCGAAGTCACATTTTTCGAAAAACCAAACCTTCACCAAATCTTCCGGCCGGCGACTTCCCGTCGCCGGCGACCACCCTCAAACCTCCGGTCACCGGCCGGCGACTTCCCAGTCGCCGGCAACCACCCAAATCCGGCCACCAACACACACATACAGTCATATATATACATATACACAACCCACGCTCACACACACTCAAACCCTTGGCAAACCAACCCTTGGCCGGCGGCCACCTGCCGCCGGCGACTCTTCTTCACTGCCTCGGACCCCGGCCGGCGACTTCCCGTCGCCGGCGATCATCAACAACAACCAACAACCACCAACTACACACACGGGCAAGATACACACACACGCAGGCATATATATATGTACACACACACCCCACTGTTTCAGCTTGGCCGGCGGCCACCTGCCGCCGGCCACCACCCCTTGGCACTCGCCGGCGACCTCCCATCACCGGCCCATCATCCCCTCACGGCGGCGCCACCCGGCACCGCCCACAACAGCCACCACAGCAACACACACTAATACACCTACACTCACACACACATGCACGTAACCATACATATATCCCACTGTTCCGGCCAGACGCCGCCACCCACGGCGGCGCCACCACTTCGGCAACTCCTCACCACTCTCAGGTGGCCTCGCTGGCCACTGTTCCGGCAAGAAACGGTAGAGAGAGAAAGAAAAACGAAGAGAGAGAAAGGATGGTGGAAATAGGGTTTGCGGCTGTTTTTCGCCGTTTTCCGGCGAACGAGAAATCGGATTTGAAATCCGAGACCTATCCTAGATTCGTCTCATTGAGACGAACGTCGTGTGCGAAAATCGTCTAATTCCGACAACTTTGAATTTTTCCGGCCACCGGCCGGCGGCGGCGCCGCCGCGCCGACGGCGGCGCCGGCGGTGGCCCGCCTGAAACAGAAACCCGAAAAGAAAGAGAGGAGAGAGAAGGACTTACTCGTTTTCGTCGCTTTCGGCTCGTTCGGAGAAACGGTGAAAAATGAATCGGAGGAGCCTCTATTTATAGAATTCGCAAAATTACTATTCACCGAAAATATCTCCTTTACTATTCATCCAAAATATCTCAAACACTATTCATCCGTTGACTTTTCAACATTACTATTCACGTAAAATATCTTCGCTTCATTTCATCGTAAATATCTTCCGATTTTCCGACCAAAACTTCGGGTTTTGCCCTTTCCGTCACCGTTTGATCTACGGGTCTCTGATTGACCTCTAGTTCGTTTCTATCTTCTCGTCTTTCCAAGACGCATCTTATGGTATGAAAATATTCTATATACCATGTCCATGAAAATTATCCGTCCAAGTCACGCGTTAAACATGTATCTGAAACGCACATAATAAATTAAACAGTTCAAAAATACGCACATAGTTATTAAGTCATGCGTTAAAATATTTAATTAATAAATTATGCTCATTTTGATCCGGGGTGCTACAAATGAGTTGGTGCTTTCGAGAGATGTTATTTTTTAAGAAAATGCATCATGGAAGTGGGTAGATGAAAATGTTGTGAAGAGCCTAATGAACTTGCAATTCTTGAGCCCAATAAATCTCGTTACGAAGTTGCTAGACCATCAAACAATAATATTCAAGAAAATAAGTCAAATTTGAAAGATCATCCGACCATCAAACAATTTGAGAAAGTATCGTTCTTTGACAAAAATATATGAATCATGCAATGTTGCATTTTTTGCTTGTGAACCAAAGAGTTTTGAGGAGGCTGTATATGAAGAAGCGTGGAGAAAAGCCATGAATGAAGAGATGAAAAGTATAGAGAAAAATCAAACTTGGCAATTGGTGGACCTTCTGAAAGGAAAAAAAGCTATTGGTTTGAAATGGATCTTCAAAATAAAATTCAATGAAGATGGAAGCGTACAAAAGTACAAGGTGCGATTGGTTATGAAGGGTTAATCACAACAACTCTGAGTTGATTTCAATGAGACTTTTGCTCTCATTGAACAAATGGAAAGAATACAAACTATTCTTGCACTCATAGGTCAATTGGAGTTACAAGTTTTTCAACTTGACGTAAAATCTGAATTTCTTCATGGAGAGTTAGAAGATGAGATTTATGTTACCCAACCTCCAGGCTTTGAAACAAAAGGGGAAGATGACAAAGTCTACAAGCTACATAAAGCTCTTACGGCTTAAAACAAGCACCGAGAGCGTGGAACAACAAAATTGATTATTATTCTTGAAGAATAATTTTCTGAAAAGTCCATCTGAACCATCTTTGTATGTGAAGAAAGAAAAAAGTAATTTCTTGATGGTTTGCATATATTAATGACTGGATTTATGCAAGAACTAATGATGAGATGGCAATATCATTCAAGGAAGCAATAATGAAAGAATATGAGATGACCAATCTTGGATTAATGAAACTTTTTCTTAAAATCCAAGTTAAGCAAACCAATGGAAAGATTTTTATCTTTCAAGAAAAATATGTGGTTAGTTTACTTAAGAAGTTCTAGATGGAAAATTACAAACCTGCAACAACACCTATGATGTTGAATGAGAAGTTGTAGCGAGATGATGAAGTAGAAAAAGTTGGTCCAAGTGTTTTATATAAGTCTTGTTGGTTCATTGATTTATCTCACAAACACAAGACTTGATATTGTGCATTGTATTAGCATAATTTCCACGTATATGGCTAAACCAAGCAAGGTTAGTTTTGTAGCGGTAAAGAGGATTCTTGATTTCTACAAGGATAAAAAAAAGTCGGCATCAACTATGTTAAGGAAGAAGGTAACAATTTGATTGGTTTCACTTATAGTGATTGGGTTGGAAGTTTGGATGACAAAAAAAGTACTTCAGTTTACATTTTTTGTTTGGGATCTAAAATAATTTCATGGAGTCCGAAAAAGAAAGATTTGGTTGCACTCTTTACAACCAAGGTTGAATACATTTCGGAGAGTGAAACAGTGCGAGAAGCAATTTGGTTAAGGAGAATTCTAAATGATTTGCAACAAAAGGTTGAAGGTCCTACTCCTATTTTTTGTGATAACCAATCTACAATTACTATGACCATGAATCTAGTTTTTCATGGGAGATCAAAACACATCGAATTGAGGCATAATTACATTCGTGATTTGGTTCAAAAGAAGAAAATCTTCCTAGAGTTTATTACAACTTTGGAACATCCAGCTGATGTTTTTATCAAACTTGTTTTAATGGAGAAACTTCAAAACTTCATGAATGTGATGCAAATTATAAATTAAGAAAGGGTGTTAATTGGTAATTTATAATTTGAAGGGTCTTGGAATGTCTCCTAGAATTCCTTAGTCAAATCAAAATATGACTTTATTATTTTCAAAAATTGTGTATTTCCTATGATGAATTTGTAATTTACAAGATGGATTCATCCACTACAAAATCTCATGTATGTGGATGAGTTTACTATCAAGAAATATTAGTACAAAAGCAAGAGTTGTAGCTTTGCAACTTATTTTATCTCTTCTTGCAGCTATATTCCCAACAATTTAGTGTAGTATATAATTAGTAACACTAATTAATAATAATTAAAAGAGTTTATTACTTTTTTTGTCCAGTAAATTAGGGGGTCTGGTAATTTCGAACTTTAAGTTTTCGGGCCGGTAATTTAGGACAATAAAATTTTGGACTTCGTGAATTTTGCCCAATTTCAGTTCTAATCGTTTAATTGGACTGAAATTGCGTGTGGGTCCTTAATTTCGAGCTTTTCGGGCCCAATTTGCTGATTTGGAATTTATTTTACTCTTATGTGGGATAAGTATGTACACATGGCCGTCCCTTTTGAATGATTTGTGCTTATGAGGATTAAATGTCATTAAAAAATACAAAAATATTAAAAAAAACATTTAAAAAACAAAGATAAATTGATATTTAAAAAGAGAATATTTAAAATAAATCTTAAAAAAAATATCAAAATATAATCTGATTTGATATTTAAAAAGCCAAGTAAAATCTTAAAATTATATAAATAAATAAATATATATATATATATATATATCGAAAATGGTACTCCTTGTCTCTGGAAAATTGGTTATACCAAGATGTGGGACAAGATGTCAAGAATTGATCCAACTACAAGAGAATTATATTCACAATCCACCATAGATGATCTTAATGAAAAAATTAAGCTTTATAAGCTACAAAAACATGATAAGAATTAAGAAGAAAAGGATTCTATTAGTCCTTTCAAAAGAATTTCTCAAAAATATTCTGGAACATTTTCAAAAAAAAAGATGATCGAATTATATATCGAAGAGATGAAAAGTGATATTTTCAGAAATCTTGAAAATTCAGGTTCAAAATCTGATACATCTATGTTATCTGGTTCCAGCAACAGAGAAGATACAAATCAAGAAGCTCAAGATCCAGAGGAAGATAATCCAGATCTCAATGTTTCTTTCAATATCTTAAAGGAATCTCTAATAGAGAAATTTAAAGATTGAAATTGATAATTTATTGGATATAAACGAATTATCCATCTTCACTATGACATCCATATTATAATCCTATTATAGAAGGATGAAGTGGAAGCATGATTAGAGTTTCTACAATTAAGAAAAAAATCAAAATTATCCGAAGAATTATAAAAGAAGTCAAAGATCTGATTATAGACGATCCAAATTTCAGATTAAATCAGAATAATATAAATCTGTTTGAGTTATACAAACTTCAAGATACACTGAAGAAACTAGAGGCTCAAAGCTCTATTCTATCTACTTAAACAGAAAAAAAGAAGAAAAACATCTTTCAAGAGGAAGTGGCAGACAAGATGGAACATGACTTTTGACCTTTGTAACAAGAGCTCAATTATTTTTCCCACTTGTAATAGATAATGGACAATAAGTCCAATTATTTAAAGAATCTTTACTATTTATTTTTATAAAGCAATCTGTAATAGTATAGTCTTATTCTCTATTTATAGGCTTAGATTTTCATTCTAAGAGGCACGCTTGAGTAAAGACTCGCCTCTCTATTCTCCCTCCACACTCTCAACCCCTTTGTAAATGTCATGCCCCGTTTTTCTTACTTAAAAATTATCAGAGTTTTCTTTTTGGGCATGAAGAAAGAAGGGGAAAGGACGTGCATGATATAAAATAGAAGGAGAGAAGAGACGATCATAAGAAGAATGAGGTAGGAGACAAACAGATATACTACATATCCACCTTCGGATACAACCGATTAATTAAAACTTTAGCAGCGGAAGATAAACCTTTCAGGATTCATCATTCATAGTTTAAACGAAGTTATACTTACAAATCGTGAATTATAAAATCGTTGTTTAAGTGTTGTGTGGTAAAAGACATTATAAAATATCCAGATAGGGCACCATCTCTCTCTCTAAAGCTCAACATGCTCGTCATCTCCTATAACGTGAATTACAGAATAAGGGTGAGTGTGTGGAATACACTCGTGGAGATAAACTCCGCATCCTAAAACATTTGATAGATAATAAAACAGAAATACGTAACATTCAATATTTAGACACAACACTTAAAATGCATAGCACGTATTTCATAACCCAAACTCAGGTGCGGGTATTACCCGTCCCCTACATCTCAGGTGCGGGTATTTCCCGTCCCCTACAGAACGGTCTCACAAACCGCTGGTGCATTTACAGGACCACCAAACCTTCCAGGTAGTAGAGAGGGTAAGAGACAGATGTCTTTCACGGACCATAAGTCCTACAGAGAATGAATGTGGACCCCTGTCCTTTCACAGTATAATTATGACACATAAATCATAGCATATAATCACAACATTTAGTATTTCACTCATCATGCATCAAAAATAGGAATAACTGTAAACATATAAAGATTTAGAAATTACCCCCACCTTGTTCGGTGGTTACCACGTGAGTTGCCAAGTAAAAATATCAATTTTCACAAAGCACGATCCAACTGATAGCCTACATAGGTTACAATGTTTCTTAGATCCTTAATATGTATAAATACGTAAAAATAAAGGTATAGATGATTTTGGAGAAGATACAATCGAAAAAGACGAGACGGGATGGAAGATCTAAAGATTGAGGTTGAAGAAACGTGAGGGGAAATTCAGTCCAATAGGCTGATAAGAAAGAGGGAAAAATTTGGGTCGCAACGGAAAAAGAATGAGCTCAATCGGAGTTGAAACGAGCTCAAACGGAGCGTTTTAAGATTGAGGGGTATTTTGGTAATTTTGGTCAAAGGGTTGACTTTGACCGGGACCCCCGACTCCCGGTCGACGACATCTCGTCGCCGACGATTTGATGATAACGTACGATGGAGAAAATGCATTTCATATCGTAAACACGGCGCCCCGCGTGTACCCATCACAGGGCGTCGTGCCCTCGCGCCCAGCACACCTGGCGCCCTGCATTTCTCGGCAGCTCTCGGCGGTCTCAGTAGCAATGTGCGCGCCAGCTCCCGTCGCGCGCCCAGCGCGTGTGCGCTACCCGGCGTCTCCCGGTATGCATGCCTAGCGCGCCCCGCGCCTCCCGGCGTCGCGCCCAGCGTGTCCAGCAGCTTCTAGCCGCCATCTGCTGCGATGGCGCTGCCCCCACCTTGTCCGCCGGCGACCCAGCTCCAGCCACCATCTTCTCCGGCCACCCCTCCGGCGGCGTGAACAGTAACACCCCCAAACAATCAACAACCAACACACACACCCCATGCATGCATGCACACATACTCCATTCCTTTCTTAGCTCTCCGGCCGGCGACTTCCAGTCGCTGGCGACACCTCCAGGACCTCTGGCCGGCGACCTCCCGTCGCCGGCTACCACCAACACCACTCAAACCAGCCCCCAACAACACCCACCCACACACAGCACACTATACACACACGCACACTATACACACACAAACACCATGCAAACCACCACCTTTCTAGCCCACTTCTAGCTCCGGCCGGCGACCTCCCATCGCCGGCAACCACCACCAACCCATCACACACACATCCAGCCACCTCCCCATGCTTCAGTTTCCGGCGAGGGCGAAGAGAGAGGGCAGACAAGGAGAGAGAAGAGTGAGGGATGATAGAAAGATTTTGGCTGGATCTTTGACCGGTGATTGCCGGAGGAGGAGAGATCCGTTCAGAAATCCGAGCCCGGATTCATGACGGGCTCGACGAGAGCTTCAACTGAAAGTATGAGTTGGCCCAAAATGGAGAAGAAACGAGGTGAAGAGGAAGAGAGAGAAAAAGGGTTTTCCGACGATGTTTTGCCATTTTCCGGCGAACGAGACATCGGAATTGAAATCCGAGACCTATCCTAGACTCGTCTTGACGAGACCTACGTTCTGTGCGAAAATCGGCCAAAACCAACAAAATCGATTTTCCGACACCGGCGGCGGCGCGGCGGCGGCGTGCCAGAGTCAGAAAACAGAAGAGAGAGAGAGAAGAGGGAGGAGAGAGAGACTTACGTGTTTTCGTCGATTTTGCCTCGTTCGGAAAAACGGTGATTTTTGACTAGAAAACGCTCCTATATATAGATTTCCGAAAAAACACTATTCATCCATAAAATCTTGGGTTACTATTCATGTAAAAATCTTGGGTTACTATTCACCAAAAATATCTCAGATTACTATTCATCTAAATATCTTTCATTTTTCCGAATCTTCGTATTTTGCCCTTTCTTTCGCCATTTGAGCTACGAGTCTCCAATTGACCTCTAATTCATTTCTATCTTCTCATTTTTCCATTACGCATCTCATGGTAAAATTATAATCTACGTTCCGTGACTAAATTATACTTCCATCCAAAATATGCATTTATCAATTATCTGAAACGCATGTAACTAAATTAAACAGTAAAGGGTTAACGCACATAATAAAATAATTCAATTAAGGGTTTAATTATTTAATTAATCAATTATGCTTCGTTTTTGTCCTGGGCGCTACATCCCTTATCCCTTAAAAGAATTTCATCCTCGAAATTAGATGTGTACTAAGAACGGCGAAACTGGATACTTTGCCAAAAATCTCATCCTCTTATTTCCGTGTTATTTCTTTCTTTCTATTTCTTGTCAAAGAACTTGCAGGCCTCGATTATTTGGCTAAGCTCGATGTTCAGAACTTTTGTTAGTCCTGAGCTACTTCAATTCCTTCTCGAACCTTCCTAACCGAATCGCACTCCTGCTTCTCATTTTTCCAACCCATACTCGTTTTATCATGACAACCCTTATTGACTTCAGTTTCACTTTTACTCTTCCACTGGAAATCATCTCCTTGTCATTAATGATAATCATCACATCATCTGTTTTCGATCACTTTCTTTCTTTATACTCATTTTGCTACTTGTTTGCTTTACATCCTCGTTTTCACATTCATCATCACTCGAGGAAGAGGAACCATCAGACGATACACGAGACGGAGATTCACCCATTCTATAAACCTCATCAGACACCTCTGGATCATCCTAACTATCCATATCAACACAAACATCATTGTTATGTGTCTGCTTTGTATTCTCTGGTTCGACTTTTAGAGACCTTTCTCAATCACCACGTCCATTGCTTCCTCTTCAACTATAGTATGCATCCCATTTATTTCTCATTTTCACCATTTTACTTGTGGAGTAGAGTGAGAAGAAGTTGGCGCTGGAGAGTCGTATTCCTCAGTCAAAGAAGTAAGTACGTTTTCGACAAAGACAAAGAAAAGAGAGAGAGAGAAAGAGAGTTGAAGAGACGGGAAAAAAAATTATCGCATCCAATAGGAGGAATTAGCTGCGTGCGTAACTCCTTTCGCAGAATTTCCAACGCGTTCTTGAGATGTTATTCGGGATGTCTTACCACACAAGTAAACCAGAGTGTTATTGACGAACACTATGATGGATCATTCGAGGTACGAATGGAAAAAACAATTCTTAGATTCTCTTGTGATATCTAAGAAAACAAATGGGATGGTTACATGTAATAACCGATTAGTTAGGGACTTTTGGTTTCTCGTTTACTTCATCATATCTTGTTAAGTAATGAGCAGAGTCAATGCCCGAACCTACAACCTTCGTCCAGTATGTAAACTCTCTTCTTTCTTCTTCCAAGATTAACACCACAAGCCAAGGATCATCTAAGGTGCGTTCTTAACTTCTCCTTTTCCGATTTCTGATAAGAAGACGGAATCTCGTCCTTCCCAATGAGTAACTAACTTCTAGAGTTTCAACGACTACCTTATCATTCTCATGCTTCAACAGATCCGATGTCACAAAAATACTATAGGTGAAGAAAATAAAAACTAAACGCGAGGAGAGAAGTAGACGTGGATTCCCTCGATTTGTAAAAGACAAACTGACATCCTATATATATAAGCAAAAGATGGGTAGCTCATACATCATATCAAAAGGATTATGTACACTAACTACAAGGTAAGAGCCACTACATATCTATCTCATATATAATATTAAGAGTTCTTCATCTGCAATCTATCTCTCGACAGCCTCTGAACGAGTGAGGACGAATGTTCAAGCCAGGCCTGCTCCTGGCCTCGAATTTGGTGTTATAGCGGGTGAGTTTCTAGACCTCGGACAGTTAGTTAAGATGTGTCCTAACACTCCACACCGGTAACAACTCTGTGTCTCTTGTTGGCACGGTCCCATGTGTATTCTTCTACATTTAACACACGGGTTTCCAGGTCTGGGAGTGGGAAGAAGTGGAGTATTATTAGTTATGGGAAACTTGTTTGAATCGAAGCTTTGACTCGGACCGGTCCACTTTCTCTTTTCGGACATCTCATTAACCTTCTCGGATGGTAACACGTCCAAGCACAGACGAGAGGAGATCTCTTGGGCTCTCTCCACGACGTTGGCATAGGTCATGCTTCCCTAACCTGCCAAAATTGAACTGATCTCTGAACGAAGACCCCTTTCAAAACGTCGGGCCTTCTTGATATCAGTGTCAACCAGGTGAGTTGCATATCTACTCAACTGGTTAAATCTCCGTTCATACTCCCCTACTGACGCGATTTCTTGACGGAGACGCAAGAACACCGTTTCCTTTTGATCGCGATAAGATTGTGGTATGGAGTGTTGCGCGATCACTTTCTTGAAGGTTTCCCATGTCATATCCTTCTTTTGGTCCGACAACAACATCCTCTCATATGAATCCCACCAGTGACTGGCTTCCTCCATGAGTTGGAACACTACACACGAGATCTTTTGTTCTTTCGTGCAGGTTAGATGTCCAAATAAACGATCTAATGACCTTAGCCACTCCTCGACATCAGTTGGTTCGCCCTTTCCATTAAACATCGGTGGATTGAAACGCCGAAATTGTTCAAAGATTAAGTTTGTATCATTCCTCACTGGTGGTGGCGCAGCTTGCGTGACCTCAAATTGTCGGGCCAATCCTCTAAGGACGGACACTAAATCCACCATTGTAGAATCCATATTTTGTTCTGGTGGATTTACAGTTGGCGGATTTGCAGTTGGTGGCTGGTCCCTTCGTGGTCGACCTCAAGGCATAATTCTAAAGACAATATGCGAAAACTAACCCTTATCATCGACCCCACATAACCTAACAACATAAAATAACAATAGCTAAACAGAAATAGGTAACATGGTACCGATAGACGTTATTCCATAAAT
This sequence comes from Scutellaria minor, assembly GCA_954870855.1. Lineage (NCBI taxonomy): Eukaryota > Viridiplantae > Streptophyta > Magnoliopsida > Lamiales > Lamiaceae > Scutellaria > Scutellaria minor. Next base: position 10,220,190 of record OX940737.1, read on the forward strand.
CATTTAATAACCTCAATAGATTTCTCTATCATTCATTTATCATCTTAGCATAATATTGTCATGTAGGATAGCGTATACCCAACTTGCATATACCAATCATAATAATACATCATGAAACAAAACATCATAAAACACATCACTAATATCCACACATGGTCTCCATAGACCTCAAGTATCAAAAGCAACTTTACGTATCACAACCATGAAAAGAAAAAACACCTATTAGCACACCCTATGGCAAGGGCCCGTGGTAGTCTCAACTATCAGTCACACAACATCTACTAATGCAAACGGCTATTTACGCACACGAGCTCACGTTTCTACAGTCAGCGGCCCTTGTGGCGATTTACGCACATGAGCTTACGCAGCTGCATTCAGCGGCCCTTGTGGCGGCGGCCAAAAGCAGTGCGTTGATTGCAGTGACATCAAGAGGTTTTTTTAAAAGATCTTTTTATCGTGAAACTATATATCCTTAACATCCCTTCAAACCTAAACGGTTTATATCAGATAAACGAGAAAACACAAAATAGATAAACACTTTTTTATTAAGTTCTTATGATTAGGGAGAGACACGTATAGAGAGAGGATGGTACTTATCCATTTCTTTTCGAAAAGATTTTCACATTTAAATCATGTTTTTCTCGTTTTCTGTTTCTAAACAAGTTTGAGCAAGTTCAAAAATGATAGAACATTGCTCTGATACCATCTGTCACGCCCTATTTTTCTTACTTAAAAATTATCAGAGTTTTCTTTTTGGGCGTGAAGAAAGAAGGGAAAAGGACGTGCATGATATAAAATAGAAGGAGGGAAGAGACGATCATAAGAAGAATGAGGTAGGAGACGAACATATATATTACATATCAACCTTCGGATACAATCGATTAATTAAAACTTTAGCAGCGGAAGATAAACCTTTCAGGATCCATCATTCATAGTAGAAATGAAGTTATACTTACAAAACGTGAATTATAAAATCATTGTTTAAGTGTTGTGTGGTAAAAGACATTATAAAATATCCAGATAGGACACCATCTCTCTCTCTAAAGCTCAACATGCTCGTCATCTCCTGTAACGTGAATTACAGAATAGGGGTGAGTACGTGGAATACACTCGTGGGGATAAACTCCCCATCTTAAAATATTTGACAGATAATAGAACAGAAATACGTAACATTCAACATTTAGACATAGCACAAAAAATGCATAGCACGTATTTCGTAACCCAAACTTAGGTGCGGGTATTTCTTGACTTACCCCTACAAATCTCAGGTACGGGTATTACCCGTCCCCTACCTCTCAGGTGTGGGTATTTCTCGTCCCTTACAAATCGGTCTCACAAATCGCTGGTGCATTTACAGGACCACCAAACCTTCCAGGTAGTAGAGGGGGTTAGAGAATGAATGAATGTAGACCCCTGTCATTTCACAGTATAATTATGACACATAAATCATAGCATATAATCACAATATTTAGTATTTCACTCATCATGCATCAAAAATAGGGAAAACTGTAAACATATAAAGATTTAGAAATTACCCCTATCTTGTTCGGTGGTTACCACATGAGTTGCCGAGTAACAAATATCAAGTTTCACAAAGCACAATCCAACTAATAGCTTACATAGGTTACAATGTTTCTTAGATCCTTAATATGTATAAATACGTAAAAATAAAGGTATAGATGATTTCGGAGAAGATACGATCGAAAAAGACGAGACGGGACGGAAGATTGAAGATTGAGGTTGAAGAAACATGAGGAGAAGTTCAGTCCAACAGGCTTATAAGAAAGAAGGAAAGATTTGGGTCGCAACGGAAAAAGAATGAGTTCAATCGGAGTTGAAACGAGCTCAAACGGAGCGTTTTAAGATTGAGGGGTATTTTGGTAATTTTGGTCAAAGGGTTGACTTTGACTGTGTAGCTTCCCGGACAAAAAATGAAGCATAATTGATTAATTAAATATTAAACCCATAATTTAATATTTATGTGTGTTAATCTTAACTGTTTAATTTAATTACGTGCGTTTCAGATATGTGTTTAATGCAAGCTTTAGATGGATATTTTTCTAGTCTTGGAACATAGAATATTTTTATACCATTAGATGCGTAATGGAAAAACGAGAAGATAGAAACAAACTAGGGGTCAATCGGAGACCCATAGCTCAAACGGCGATGAAAAGGGCAAAACACGAAGTTTCGAAAAACCGAAAGATATTTATGGTGAATAGTAACGAAGATTTTTACCTATGAATAGTAACTTTTAGATTTTTATGTGAATAGTGATTTCTGGGAAATCTATAAATAGGGGCATTTTCGATTCAAAAATCACCGTTTTTCCGAACGAGCCGAAAACAATGAAAACTCATAAGTCTCTCTCCTCTCTCTTCTCTCCTCTCTCTTTCTCTCTTTACTGTTTCTGGCCTCCGGCGCACCGCAGCGGTGGCGGGTGGCCGGAAAATTTCAAAGTTATTGGTTTCGGCCGATTTTCGCACAGAATGTAGGTCTCGTCGAGACGAGTCTAGGATAGGTCTCGGATTTTAATTCCGATTTCTCGTTCGCCGGAAAACGGCAAAAAACCGCCTCTAAACCCTAAATCCTAATTCTTGCCAACTATTCTCTCTCTTCTGTTTTCTCCTTTCTTCTCACCGAAGCTGCTGCCGGAGGTTCTCTTGGTGGTGAGGGTGAGTCGCTAGAGGGGCGGCGCCGCCATGGGTGGCGGCACCGGAGCTGTTACGGGTTGTGTGTGTATATCGTGAGTGTGTGTGTATTTTAGTGTGTGTTTTTGTGTTTGCATGCTGTGGGGCGGCGCTGCATGGGGAAACTGGTGGCCGGCGCTGGTGATGCGTCGACGAGGCTCTGTGGTGGGTGGCCGGCGACAGGTGGTCGCCGGCCAAAGCTGTGAAAGGTGTGTGTGTGTTGTATGTATATGCATGTGTGTATATAGCATGCTGTGTGTGTGTGGGTTGGTTTGGGGTGGTTGCCGGCGACTGGAAGTCGCCGGCTAGTGGTCAGGGAAGAGTCGCCGGTGACTGGAAATCGCCGGCCGGAGCTGGGTAGGGAGGGAGAGAGAGGTAGAGAGCGTGAGGGTTAGGGTGTGTATGGGGCTGTTTTCGGGGTACTATTCATGTCAGAATCCGGCGAGGGGTGGTCGGAGATGGTGGTGGCTGGAGCTGGGATGTCGGCTGACCAGGAGGGGGTGGCGCCGCCGCAGCAGGCGGTAGCTGGAAGCTGCTGGTGTGCGCTGGGCGCGCGTCCCGCCGAGGGATACCGAGAAACCGACCGCGCTGCCAAGGACGCCTGCCGAGCTGCCGAGAAATATGCACGGCGCCGGGTGCATTGCTCGCGCGCGAGAGCCACGCCATGTGACGGGTGCGCGTGTGACGCCGTGTTTTCGATCCGAATTCCATTTTTTTTCCATCGTACGTTATCATGGATTCGTCGCCGATGAGATGTCGTTGACCGGGGGTCGTGGGTGCCGGTCAAAGTCAACCATTTGACCAAAATTACCAATATACCGCTAAACTTAAAACGCTCCGTTTGAGCTCGTTTCAACTCCGATTGAGCTCATTCTTTTTCCGTTGTGATCCAAATTTCATTTTCTTTCATCTCAGCCATATAAATTGAACATCCACTCTCGTTTCTTCAACCTCAATCTTTAGATCTCCCGATCCGTCGTGTCTTTAACGATCGTTCTTTCTCCGGAATCACTTATAACTTTATTTATACTTATTAAAGATCTAAGAAACACCGTAACTTATGTAGGCTATCAATTGGATTGAGCATTGAGATACTTGATCTTTGATACTCGCTACTCACGTGGAAACCACCGAACAAGATGGGGGTAATTTCTAACTCTTTATCTGTTTACAGTTTTTCCCTATTTTGAAGCATGATTGAGGAATACTAAATGTTGTGATTATATGCTATGTATATGTGTTCATGATATATTATGAAAGGACTTTGGTCCACATTGCATGTTCGGAGGGTCTTATGGACCGTAAAAAATCTGTCTCTTACCCCCTCTACTACCTAAAAGGTCTGGCGGTCCTGTAAATGCGCTAGCGGTATTTGAGACCATTTTGTAAGGTAAGACGAGAAATTCCCGTATCTAATGGATGAGTTACGAGATACGTGTCTTGCATTTTACGTGTTGTGACAACGTGATTGAATGTTACAATTCCTGTATAATATATCTGTCGACTGTTATAAGATGTGGATTTTATCCCCACGAGTGTATTCCACGCACTCACCCCCTATTCTGTAATTCACGTTATAGGAGATGACGAGCATGATGAACCATAGAGAGAGATGTGGTGCTCTATACAGACTTGTGTAATTAAGTTTGATGTCTCACAACAATTAAACAATGATTTTTATAATTCACGTTTTGGAATAAATAATCTCGTTTATGTTTGGGGTGATGGATTCTGATGATGTTATTTCCACTGCGAATGTTATGTTAATCAGTTGATACCGATTATTGATATGTGAATGATTCTGATCGTCTTCTACCTCATTCTTCTGATAATTGTCTCATACCCCCTTCTTTTGTATATGTGTTCGTCTCCTACCTTCATTTATTTTATATCATGCAGTCTCTTTCCCCTTCTTTCTTCACGCCCACAATGAAAACTCTGATAATTTTTAAGAAAGAAAACGTGGCGTGACAGTTTTGTATCAGAGCAATGTTTTATCATTTTCGAACTTGCTCAAACTTATTTTATAAAGAGAAAATGGGAAAAACGTGTCTTTAAAACGTGAAAATATTTTCGAAAGAAAATAGATAGGCACCATCCTCTCTCTATAGGAGCCTCTCCCTAATCTTAAGACTTGCGGAAAAGAGTGTTTGCCTGTTATGTGATACCTTGCTAGCTTATATAGACCGTTAAGGTTTAAAAAGAGATGTTACGGATATAGATTGATGATAAAAAAAACTCGTGTAATTTATACTTGATAGATGAATATGATTTATGTTACCGCTAGGGGGAGGATACCGGTTATAGGGATGCGTGAGGAGAGACTTCGACGCTGTTTTTATGAGAGTAGAGTGTCGGGTGATATATCGGTAGGTGAGCACGTCGCCAGACTTCTGCACTGCTGGAAGGAGTTAGGGGGTACTGAAAGTAGGATCAGTGGCATCCAGGCGTGTCTGCATATGATCCATACTTTACCACGCGAGTGGGAGATTAGGGTCCGTTTAGTCTATCGGGATGAGTTAGTATTCTCATCGGTAGATCACGTACCCATAGCCGACTTCAGGAACGTGGCGAGGCAGATACTGGAGCTGTGGGGTCGACATGGCCTTCCGACTGCTCCGGAGCCGGGACCCTACGATCCACTTAGTAGTAGTTCTGAGTCGGAGGACGACGATCCTGAAGAGGATGACCCAGAGATAGACGACCCTAGGGACGGGGCACCAGGACTACCAGGGCCTCCTCCGCCTCCAGCTGTAGTCGTGTAGACGTTAGGAGCGGACTTATTATGATATGTATACATTATGCTACAAACGATAAAACATTCTATATGTATAGGGTAGCTTTTATGTCATAGATAGTGTATATACACCTTTTGTTATGGTGTAGGGCTACCCCTATTATGCCTCTATGAATATTATGCGCGTATAATTCCTCGCTTATCTTATGGAATATATGTTTATGCCTCTTCACGTGTATCGCGTATATATCTATACCTATAGTATTAGTGTGGAATCTCAACGACTTATATATATATCGTAACAGAACGATGTCAAGAGGAAGACCTCGAAGAGAGCAACCACAACCGGCTAATCAGCCGGAGCAAGAGGAGAATGCTAACGTGGGAAACTTAGTGACGGTGCTAAGGGGGTTAACACAACATTTCGAGGTAACTCGAGCTACCACACTGCCAGTAAGATCTGACCCTAACCTTATAAACGAACAGTTTCGCCGATTTAACCCGCCGATGTTTGATGGGAAGGGGGAACCAACAGACGTGAAAGAGTGGCTAAGGTCACTCGATCGGTTATTTGGGCACTTAACGTGTTCCAAAGAACAGAAGGTCAGCTGTGCGATCTTCCAGCTTACAGACGAGGCGAGTCACTGGTGGGACTCGTATGAGAGAACTCTGCTACTCGCTCAAAGAGAGTGGATGACGTGGGAAGAGTTTAAGGAAGTGGTTTCTCATCACTTCATCCCTCAATCCTATCGGGACAAAAAGGAAACAGAGTTCCTACATCTCAGTCAGGGAAGCTCGACGGTGGGTGAATATGAACGGTGATTCAATCATCTGAGCCGGTACGTCACACACTTGGTGGATACCGATATCAAGAAGACTCGAAGATTTGAAAAGGGCCTTCATCCAGAAATTGGATCTATTTTGGCTGGACAGAGGATGATGACATATGCAAGTGTCATCAAGAGGGCTTAGGAGATCGCCTCTCGTTTGAGTTTGGATGTTATACCTCCCAAGAAAGTCTTCCCGGCTCCTGCAAAAAAGAAGTGGACTGGCCAGAGCCAGAGTTTTGCCAAGAATAAATTCCCAAGGGCAAGCAACGTTCCACTCCTTCCCGCTCCCAGACCTGGGAACCCATGCCCTAGATGCAGAAAGGTACACGTGGGACCATGTCAACAAGAAACACGAAACTGCTTTACCTGTGGGGCATCGGGCATATAGCGGCTAACTGCTGGAGGGCGAGGAACTCGTCAGCTACAGCCCCGAACTCGAGGCGGTGGCAGGCAGAGCGCGAGCTTTCGCTCTTACTCGCCCATATGCCGCTGGGGGAGCTGAGACGATGACAGGTATGTTATTAGTGTGTGATATACCTGCTCTCATCCTTTTTGACACAGAAGCGACACACTCTTTTATATCTATCAACTTCTGTAACTTGCTGAAGCATGAAGATGGTAGGATAGTCGCTCAAACCCTAGAAGTTAGTATTCCTTCAGGAAAGACGGTAAGGACAAAACACCTATACCATCATCTTAGGATCGCTTTTGAAGATAAGATCCTTCTAGCTGATCTTCACGCTTTGGAGATGAAGGATTTTGACATAATCCTGGGAATGGACTGGCTGGAGTCCAATCACGCGGTAATCAAATACCGTACGAGGGAGATTATCTTCCAAGCACCGGGAGAGCCGGAGTTCACATTCCATAGAACACGAGTTAAAGATTTATTCAAGAATTATCTTGGCCATGAAGGCAACCCAGATGCTTAGCAAAAGAAATTACGAAGCTTGGTTGGTCAACATGGTGAACCCAGAGAAAGAATCGATTACTATCGAGAAGGTGTCGGTGATAAAGGAATTCATGGACGTGTTTCCAGAGGATTTACCTGGTCCTCCACCGGATCGACAGGTGACCTTCAAGATAGATCTTGTTCCAGGATCAGCACCGGTGTCGAAAGCTCCTTATCGGATGGCACCGAAAGAATTACAGGAATTGAAGGTCCAATTACAAGAACTTTTGGACAAAGGTTTCATCAGACCAAGCATGTCGCCTTGGGGAACTCCAGTGCTTTTCGCAAAGAAGAAGGATGACAACTTTTGGATGTGTATCGATTACTAAGAGCTGAACAAGAGGACAATAAAGAACAAGTATCCACTGCCTCAGATTGAAGATCTTTTTGATCAATTAAGAGGTGTCAATGTGTTCTCGAAGATTGACTTAAGGCCTGGATATCACCAGATAAAAATCAAAGACGTGGATATATCAAAGACAACATTCCAGACGAGATATGGCCACTACGAGTTTGTAGTAATGCCATTTGGATTGAGCAATGCTCCAGCTGTCTTTATGGACTTGATGAATCGCATTTTTCGTCCGTATCTCGATCTTTTTGTCATCATGTTCGTTGATGATATCCTCATCAATTCGTGCGATAGAACGAAACACGAATAACATCTCAGGAACACGTTGGAAATTCTGCGAAAGGAGTTACGCATGCAGCTAATTCCTCCTGTTGGATGTGGCAACTTTTTCCCCGTCGCTTCAACTCTCTCTTTCTCTCTCTCTTTTTCTCTCTCTCTTTTCTTTACCGTTATCGAAACATACTTATTTTCGTTGACTAAGGAATACGACTCTCGAGCACCAACTACTTCTCACTTCACTTCGCAAGAAAAATGGAAAAAACAAGAAGTACATAGGATGATTATTACAACAATCAGTGTTATGAGTTGAAGAAAGAGAAGAATGAGAGATAGAAGTGTGATCCTGTTAGGAAGGTTCAAGAAAGAATTGGAGAAGCTCGGGACTAACAAAAGTTTTGAACATTGAGTTTAGCCAAATAATCAAGGCCTGTAAGTTCCTTGACGAGAAATGGAAAGAACGAAACAACATGGGAATAAGAGGATGAGATTCTGGCAAAATAGTCAATCTTGTCGTTTCTAAGAACACGTTTAATTTCGAGGATGAAATTCTTTTAAGGGGTAAGGGATGTAGCACCCCAGACCAAAAATGAAGCATAATTGATTAATTAAATATTAAACCCATAATTTAATATTTATGTATGTTAATCTTGACTGTTTAATTTAATTACGTGCGTTTCAGATACGTGTTTAATGCAAGATTTAGATGGATATTTTTCTAGTCTTGGAACATAGAATATGTTTATACCATTAGATGCGGAATGGAAAAACAAGAAGATAGAAACGAACTAGGGGTAAATCTGAGACCCGTAGCTCAAACGGCGACGAAAAGGGCAAAACACAAAGTTTCGGAAAACCGAAAGATATTTACGGTGAATAGTAACGAAGATTTTTACATGAATAGTGACCAAGATTTTTACCCATGAACAGTAACTTTTAGATTTTTACGTGAATAGTGATTTCTGGGAAATCTATAAATAGGGGCATTTTCGATTTTAAAATCACTATTTTTCCGAACGAGCCGAAAACGATGAAAACTCTCTCTCTCTCTTTACTATTTCTGGCCTCCGGCATCGCCGCGCCGCCGCCGCCGATGGTTGGAAAATTTCAAAGTTATTGGTTTCGGCCGATTTTCGCACAGAATGTAGGTCTCGTCGAGACGAGTCTAGGATAGGTCTCGGATTTTAATTCTGATTTCTTGTTTGTCGGAAAACGACAAAAAACCGCCTCCAAACCCTAAACCCTAATTCTTGCCAACTTTTCTCTCTCCTCTGTTTTCTCTCTTCTTCTCGTCGAAGCTGCTGCCGGAGGTTCTCCTGGTGGTGAGGGTGAGTCACTGGCGGAGCTGTTATGGGCTGTGTGTGTGTATATCGTGAGTGTGTGTGTGTTTGTGTTTGCATGTTGTGGGGCGGCGCTGTGCAGCACCGTCATGGGGAAACTGGTGGCCGGCGCTGGTGATGCACTGGCGAGGCTCTGTGGTGGGTGGCCGGCGACAGGTGGTCGCCGGCCAAGGCTGTGAAAGGTGTGTGTGTGTTGTATGGGGCTATTTTCGGGGCACTATTCATGCCGGAATCCGACAAGGGGTGGCCGGAGATGGTGGTGGCCAGAGCTGGGACGCTGGCGGACTAGGAGGGGGCGACGTCGGGTGGCGCCGCCGCAGCAGGCGGCAGCTGGAAGCTGCTGGTGCGCGCTAAGCGCAGGTGGTGCGCGCTAGACGCGTGTCTCGCCGAGGGGTACCGAGGCTGTTGAGAACCGAGCTCGCTGCCGAGGACGCCTGCCGAGTCCGCCGAGAAGCGCAGGGTGCTGATGCGCGCAGCTGCCAAGAAACCGAGCCCACTGTCGAGAATGCCTGCCGAGCTGCAGAGAAATATGCACGCCGCCGGGTGCGCTACGCGCACGCGCTATGCCGTGTGACGGGTGCGCGCGCGATGCCGTGTTTTCGATCCGAATTCCATTTTTTTTCCATCGTACGTTATCATCGAGTCATCGCCGACGAGATGTCATTGATCGGGGGTCGTGGGTCCCGGTCAAAGTCAACCCTTTAACCAAAATTACCAATATACCCCTAAACTTAAAACGCTCCGTTTGAGTTCGTTTCAACTCCGATTAAGCTCATTCTTTTTCCGTTTTGATCCAAATTTCATTCTCTTTCATCTCAGCCATATAAACTGAACATCCACTCTCGTTTCTTAAACCTCAATCTTTAGATCTCCCAATCTGTCGTGTCTTTAACGATCATTCTTTCTCCGGAATCACTTATAACTTTATTTATACTTATTAAAGATCTAAGAAACACCGTAATTTATGTAGGCTATCAGTTGGATTGAGCATTGAGATACTTGATCTTTGATACTCGCTACTCACGTGGAAACCACCGAACAAGGTGGGGGTAATTTCTAACTCTTTATCTGTTTACAGTTTTTCCCTATTTTGAAGCATGATTGAGGAATACTAAATGCCGTGATTATATGCTATGTATATGTGTTCATGATATACTGTGAAAGGACTTCGGTCCACATTGCATGTTCGGAGGGTCTTATGGACCGTAAAAAAACTGTCTTTTACCCCCTCTACTACATGAAAGGTCTGGCGGTCCTGTAAATGCGCTAGCGGTATTTGAGACCGTTTTGTAGGATAAGACGGGAAATTCCCGCACCTAATGGATGAGTTACGAGATACGTGTCTTGCATTTTACGTGTTGTGACAACGTGATTGAATGTTACAATTCCTGTATAATATATTTGTGGACTGTTATAAGATGCGGATTTTATCCCCACAAGTGTATTCTACGCACTCACCCCCTATTCTGTAATTCACGTTACAGGAGATGACGAGCATGATGAACCGTAGAGAGAGAGAGATGTGGTGCTCTATCCGGACTTGTGTAATTAAGTTTGATGTCTCACAACAATTAAACAATGATTTTTATAATTCACATTTTGTAACAAATAATCTCGTTTATGTTTGGGCTGGTGGATCCTGATGATGTTATTTCCGCTGCGAATGTTATGTTAATCGGTTGATACCGATTATTGATATGTGAATGATTCTGATCGTCTTCTACCTCATTCTTCTGACGTCTCCTACCTCATTCTTCTGATAACTGTCTCATACCCCCTTCTTCTGTATATGTGTTCGTCTCCTACCTCCATCTATTTTATATCATGCATGTCTCTTTCCCCTTCTTTCTTCACGCCCACAATGAAAACTCTGATAATTTTTAAGAAAGAAAACGGGGTGTGACAGACCGGGACCCTCGACTCCCGGTCGACGACATCTCATTATTGTCGACTCGATGATAACATAGGACGGAAAAAATACATTTCGTATCGTAAACACGGCGTCGCACGCACACCCGTCACACGACGTCGCATGCGCGTGCGCCCAGCACACCCGGCATCGTGCGCACCAGCGCACCCGGCGCCCTGCATTTCTCGGCAGCCTCGGCCCACATTTCTTGGCAGCTCTCGACAGTCTCGGCAGAAACACGTGCGCCAACTCCCATCACGTGCCCATCGCGCGCGCGCTAACCGGTGTCTCCCGGCATGCGCGCTCAGCGCCTCCCAGCGTCGCACCCAGCAGCTTCTAGCCGCCATCTGCTGCAACGGCATCATCGAAAATATCTCAGATTACTATTCATCGAAATATCTTTCATTTTTCCGAATCTTCGTATTTTGCCCTTTCTTTTGCCATTTGAGCTACGAGTCTCCGATTGACCTCTAATTTATTTCTATCTTCTCATTTTTCCATTACGCATCTCATGGTAAAATTATAATCTATGTTCCGCAACTAAATTATACTTCCATCCAAAATATGCATTTATCAATTATCTGAAACGCTTGTAACTAAATTAAACAGTCAAGGGTTAACACACATAATAAAATAATTCAATTAAGGGTTTAATTATTTAATTAATCAATTATGCTTCATTTTTTTCCTGGGCGGTACAGTAAAAGCCTCTTCTGTGTGTTTAATATATTTTGTTCTTGCTGATCTCTAAGCTTATAAGTGTTTAAATTTCTATATTTTCATTTATATTTTTATTTTATCTATAAGGCCTACAATGGTAGGCTAGATCTATATGTGTTAGATCATAGCTACTAATTTTTGAACGTGTCTGTTTAAAATTGAATATGAAAACATGAAAATTAATGAAAGTTTAAGACACTCAGGTTTGAGTTTAAAGAAAAAGATGATTATAAATTCCTAATGTTCACCATTTTAGCCATTTCAGCCAGAAAGACATTCAGGCGTTTGTTGGGTTGAAGGGGAATCTAAAGTTATCTAAGTTTTATATCTCAATAAAATCCTCAGAGTATAAATGTCTTGATTTTCATGCATCTTAAGATTTGATTATCTTTTGGAACAAGTATATAGGCTAGAATATTTTCCTTATGCGAATATTGTCTTAAAAAACAGTGGTCTGGAATGAGGAACAATGCCACGTACAAATTCCTATGGAAGTTAAACTTATATCCTGGGTTTGAAATGATATATATATATAAGTCAACATAGATATAAATCTGATTAATATTAAATTTTAAAAATAGCTAGGAAATTTTGATAAGGCCCGGCTATCCACACCCCCAAATCTTCTAAACACACCCCATTTTTTTAAAAAATTCAAAAAATAGCAAAATTCCAATTTTACCCTTGTGAATTAAAAAAAACTTATGAGGACCGTCTACTTCTCCATTGTTTTTTTCTTTCATTCCTCAAACCTTGAATTTGTAAGGGGATAACGTATGAAAAATCATTCTATGTGTTAACAAAATATATAATAATCGTGTGAAATCATGTAAAAAAAAGAAAATTTAACAACAAATCTGAGGACCCATTCGACCCTGGTTGGTCGAACACAATGAGGTGTGTTCGACCACCAAACATCAATCGACCAACCAGGGTCAAACGGGTCCTCAGATTTGTTGTTATTTTTTCGTTCTTTTTACATGATTTCACACGATTATTATATATTTTGTTAACTCATAGAATGATTTTTCATACGTTATCCCCTTACAAATTCAAGATTAAAAGTTTGAGAAATGAAAGAAAAAAAAAGAAGCAGACGGGAGGAGAGAGAAGAAAGGGAGAATTTCACTTTTTTTTTAATTCATAAGGGTAAAATTGGAATTTTGCTATTGTTTGAATTTTTTAAATCAAATATAAAAAATGGGGTGTGTTTAAAAGATTTGGGGGGTGTGGATAGCCAGACCCATTTTGATAAACAAATCTAAATATCATTAAAATTTTAAAAATATAAAACTAAATCTTAGATAATATTAAAATAAATACACCAATATAAAAAATATATTTTAAATAATAAAGATTAATCAAAAGAAAAAAATTCTCCTCCCCAACTTCTTCCCAATACTCTTCCCATCTCCTTCCTAACCTCAACCTTCCAAAACCCACATATAGAGCAAAAATTCAAACACATCATGGTGAGTTGTTGATAAACAGATGCAAGATAAAGAACAATAATTCAAATTCATCATGGTGAGTTGTTGTCGATGAATAGATGTGAAATAGAGCCCCTTCAAATGTCAAATATATCACTAAAGAGAGAGATACCGTCTTTATCTCCGATTTCAGAAAGACCTCCATAAATGTTGATAAAAAGCAATCTTCAGGAGAAGAGATTCATTTATTCATGGAATTAGGAATTAGGGATTAGGATTTCTATGTCAAACCTGACTTTCAATGTTTTCATCAAAATATTTGTCTATTATATTTGAGTCAAGAGTAAGTTTGATTACTGTGTAACCATCATTTTTCATTACTCATCTGATTAGGTTTCACCATAATCTTAAATAGAACCTTGCGTTCTGTCAATACACCAATTTTTTCTACGGAAGAATCCAAAATAGGAATCTGCATGAAAATAAATTTGAAGTACTTATCAGTTATTTATTTATAAATTAATAATTTAAGTAGAAAATACAGTAGTATGTTTGGAAAATTAATTAAAATCAACATTATATGTTCTGTTCCTTCAATTCGTCCGCTGTTTTTCCAATAAGTTCAATGCATTCCCTATCCCATAGTAAGAATCTTGCATTCCCAATCGAATCAAGGACACGAATTCGAATCTTGTATCTCAATGCCAAACAATACATTAAATTAGAGTCTAAAACAGTCTACATGCTTAAACAAAATGATTTTACAAAATTATGTACCCATATTTTCCACTGACATCATGTTTTTGATATTTTGAACAAATGAACTTATCTCCATTAGCATCTAGTTTCTTAGAACATTTTATACATCCCGAGTAGTAACATTCTCCTTCTGTGTCGATGTTTGCAATCGTGCAGTATACCCAATATGCTCCAGCCTACCATAAGAATAGAAAAAAAAAAATTAATTAGTGACTATAAATAATATTACAGACTATTAATAAAAAGAAAGGGCTGTAGAAAAAATTATATAAACCTGTTGAGAGATTTCTACATAGGTTTTGATGAGACAACATAACTTTGAATAGAAAGTTAGAGTACCCATTCTTCACCTGTTTAAATGGAAACATAGACCTATAAGTGTATCCTCAGGAACATTGTAATGGGTCTTTAAGAAAAGAAAAAAAAAGAAAAAAAAGAAGAAAAAAAAAAGGAAGATAAATGTTTGAAACAGGATTTTAAAGAATACTTGTGATCAAAGAAGAATCAAACAAAATTGAAGATCAGGAAGTTACGAAGAAGGCTAAACAACTGTCAAAATGGAGGAAGTTACTCAAGTCAGGATGCTGAAGATTAGATGTCACGACAGAAACCTGAGTCACAACAGAAAGCTGATTTACATCAGAAAGCTGACATCTAGGAAATACAAACATTAACGTAGAAAGCAGCAAGCTGACAACTTCCATTCAGCACATTTATCACTATACAAGGAATGTATATTGAATACAGTACGAGGAAGGTTACTGATAAAGACTCGTTAGACAGAAGTTTGAGCCAAGCCAATGAGAAAATGCCACCTGGACTTGTGGCTCTGCAAAAGGTCTGCAACCAGGGTGTGGCGCCATTAATGCGGAGAAAAATAGGACATGCCCTATATTCTCAAGTTGTCAATCGCATTAAATGCAAAGATATGGAAGATCAATTTTGAATTGAAATATGAACAATGTCTCTCTTCAACAGACATTTTCCAAAGATCTATATATAGAAGGATGGAGTGACCATAAAGACTACTGAAGCTTTGATATACACGGAAAAATTCCTCAAGTCTTTCATTCTCCAATAAGCTCCCATTAAGCTCAGTCACTCAACCTTCCAAGAGCAGTCTACCATAGCATTGAAGCCTTCAAAGATCAAGACTGCTCTGCACTAGTTGAAGAACCTTTTTTTTATTTCTTAACCATTGTGCTATGTGCTCTAGGTTGTTTATGGTGTAACTTAGTTGAGAGGATTAGATCCTTGCTAAGTGTGTAGTCTAGAAATAGGCTACTTGCCCTTTGTGGGATTGTGAACCCTTTGTGGATTGTGGCCTTCGACTAGAGTCTGGGATTCTAGTAGGCGTAGTTTGTTAGGAAGAAGTTTGTAAAGCGAGGCTTGTAATTCGAACTGACCTAACAAAGATCCTCCTTGTGTGAAGGGGTAGAGTGGACGTAAAAGACTTACACCTCATTCGAACCACTATATATCGTGTGTGCTTATATGCTTTGATTTACTTACTGCATTGCATTTACCTTATCATATATATCTTGCAGTTTATATCATAAGCATTGTGCATAAAAGTTTTGACATAAAAAGCTCTATTTTAAAAGAAAACTGTTTCCCAAAAAAAGAACTCTATCAAGTTTTCCACTGAGTACTGTATAAATAGATCAGGAACCTGATCAAGCATTCTGCCAGGTTGCTGATCTGAGTTAAGTTGCTCATTTCCCTTTGAGTCAGGAACCTGCCTTACAGAAAAGATTTAAAGAGTTTGTAAAATCGATAGAGGGACCAACAAGTCTTGGGACATTTGGGACCAACAAGTGGTATCAAAGTAAGTTGGGTTAAAAGCCGACTTGACTGGTAACCAACCTAGATCCACCCGTTTTGCATTTGGAAAAACTATTTTCACTTTCACGAGACCAAAACTCATCTCTTAGCATAAACATTGATTTTTCACATCATAAGCTATCTATGTTTTCCATAGATGAATATGACGACTAGAGGATACGCATGCAAGCTCATCTATTAGCCATGCATGACGAAATATGGTTCGTCATCACTGAAGGACCACCAGTGATCTACAAAGCAAATGTTGCATATGTCGAACAACTCCGAGAATATAGACGTGCTGAAGCAGCAGCGAGGCAACAGGCGGTGAAGTAGAAGGTGCAGCCAATGATGATGATGTCGATATACCACTAGGTGTTAGACTACAAGAAGCTGCACCAAGACTCAGAAGAGTACCACCACAGGAATATGTTGTCAAGAAGAGACATGAATATACTCCTGAAGACAAGAAGAGAGTGAATCTCGACAACGTAGCCAAAAATGCCTTATTTCTTACGCTAGACAAAGGAACGTTCAGTAAAGTTAAAAGCTGCACCACAGCCAAAGAAATATGGGTAATGCTAGGGATGATATGTGAAGGCAATGAACTTGCCCGAGATAATAGGATCTCCAAAACCATCCAACTGTTTGAGCAATTCAACATGAAGACTGGAGAAACCCTTAAACAGCTCGATCAGAGATTCACATCCATTGTGAGTGAGCTTGAATCCTTGGGGAGAACATACACCCAGAAAGAGAAAAATATAAAGGTGCTACGAGCCTTACCTTATGAATGACACAGTAAAGAGACCGCGATGAGAGTGTCATTAAACCTCAACACAATGAGTACTTTTGATCTCTTCTCCGATCTAAAATCCTTCAAGTATGACATTGATAGAAGAAGAAATGAGATGGAAGGAACGAACGAAAAGATTGCAGCACTCATCACAAATAATCAGGTTGTTGTTGGCACAAGCATCAACAAGCTGAAGAGTAAGCAGGATAAAGTGCTTATTGAGGATGTAGAAGAAGAAATGGCACTCCTACTGAATAAATTCAAAAAATTCTTAAAGAACAATAACAAAGGAAATAACTTCAGAAGAAAGCCCCAATCATCAGAAAAAAGTCCTCAAATTAAAACTCATCAGCAAGCTGACACAGGATCCACAGACCTGTGTTACAACTGCAGAAGACCCGGCCACTTCATCAGAAACTGTCTCTACCCACAAGTACAAAAGTACACTGAAGAAGAGAAGAAACAGAAAAACGACAAGAGGAGACTTGAAAAGCAAAAACTTAGAGCACTTCTCACTGAAAATGAAGCTCTCAAGACAACAAGCATCTCCAACGTTCTAGATAAGGATGATCTCTCATCAGAAAGCACCTACAGCTCCTCATCTGATGAAGAAGCACTGATTTGTCTCATGACCAAAGACTACAAGGATAATGAAGAAGAAGAGATACAGTTGCCAAGAAACAGCAGTGATGAATGGTACATCGATAGTGGCTGCTCCAGACATTGACTGACAACAAAGCCGGATTGAGAAACTTATAATCATGTAAAGGCCCCAAAGTAGTGTTTGACGATAACTCCAAAGGACGCACAAAGGGCACATGAAGCATGATCAAGGACAACACAAGTATTAGTGATGTTTCATATGTTAAAGGACTAAAATATAACCTCCTGAGTATCAATCAATTTTGTGACAAAGGATGTTCAGTGGAGTTCAATCTCAACAAGTGTCTGATCGGAGATATCAAAACAAATGAGGTTAAACTTACTGGCACCAGGAGAGACAACATCTATCTTGTTGATTGGAACTCAACATTACAACCAACCTGCTTCATTGTAAAGAGCACCCCAGAGCTAAGTTGGTTATGACATAAGAGGATGAGTCACCTGAACTTCAAAACAATCAACAAGCTAGCAAGGAAGGACCTAGTCAGGGGACTACCAGATGTTGCTTACAAGAAAGAAAGTGTTTGTGGACCCTGTCAGAAAGGAAAGTAAGTACGAAGCTCATTCAAAGACAAAGTTCAAAGATCCTCAAATAGGATATTGGACCTTCTGTATATGGATTTATTTGGACCAGTGGAGCCTATCAATGTGAGTGGGAAGAAATATTCCCTTGTAATAGTGGATGACTACTCAAGATTCACTTGGATCATCTTCCTGGCCAAGAAATCTGAAACTCAAGCCAGATTTCCAGAATTCATGAAGAAAGTGCAGAATGAGAAGAGCTTAAGCATTGTAAAGATAAGATCTGACAGAGGAACTTAATTCACAAACAAGTTTATTGAGAAATACTGTTCAGAGAATGGAATCTGTCATGAATATTCTGCAGCAAGGACTCCATAGCAGAATGGTGTTGCAGAAAGAAGAAATAGGACTCTGAAGGAAGTTGCTAGAACAATGATTGCTGATGCTGGAATACCTAAGAGATTTTGGGGAGAAACAACAAGCACAACATGCTATACATAGAACAGATGCCTAATCAACAATGATCATGACAAGACTCCTTATGAAGTGTGGTATAGAAAAACACCCAGTATCTCACACTTTCACATCTTTGGATGTAGGTGCTACATTCTGAACAATGGAAAGGAATACCTAAAGACCTTTGGGATACTCCTCAGCAAGCAAGGCCTTCAGGATTTTCAACAAAAGAAGCTTGGTTGTTGAAGAATCAGTTCACGTGGCATTCGATGAACCACACTGCAATATTGTTGATCTGGAGAAACTAAGAGAAGAAGTATCCAAAATAAAGATCGAAGACCAGATAGTAAGATATGTTGATGGAATTCTAGTACCTGCTGAAGAAGTTACAACAAGCAACTCACAACTTACTACAACAAGAAATGCAGTAACAATGAATAATGATCAGCAAGACAAACAATAATCAAACACAGGATGCTGTTGAACGATAAACTACTAATCAGCAACCCACATCCACCTTTGAGCCTAATAGAACATGGCTCAGGAATCATCCAAGAGAACTTGTGATTGGAGACATAAATGAAGAAGTAAGAACTAGGAGATCAAGACCTCAAGAATCACTATTCACTTGCTTCAATTCACAAGTAGAACCTAAGAGTGTTGAAGAAGCACTTAAGGATAGCAATTGGATTCAGGCAATGCAAGAAGAATTGAATGGTTTTGAAAGAAATCAAGTATGGAAGTTAGTTCCAAGGCCTGACCATCAAAGAGTCATTGGAACCAAGTGGGTGTTCAAAAACAAGCTAGATGAATCTGGTACTGTAATAAAAAACAAGGTAAGATTGGTTGCAAAAGGATACTGTCAGCAAGAAGGAATAGATTTTGATGAGACATTTGTTTCGGTTGCAAGACTTGAAGTAATAAGGGTATTTCTGGCCTATGCTGCTCACAACAACTTGAAAGTTTATCAGATGGATGTGAAAAGTGCATTCCTGAATGGACTTCTATCAGAGGAAGTCTATGTGGAACAACCACCCGGATTTGAAGAACAAGGAGAAGATAGAGTACTCAGATTGAAGAAAGCCCTGTATGGACTGAAACAAGCACCCAGAGCTTGGTACGACACACTGTCCCTATATCTATTGGATAATGGATTTCAGAAAGGAATAGTAGACAAGACTCTTTTTAGAATACTGGATAAAAACAGTATACTGCTTATACAGATCTATGTTGATGACATCATTTTTGGATCAACAAACCAAGAACTCTGCTCCAAGTTTTCTTTACTTATGAAAAACAAGTTTGAAATAAGCATAATGGGAGAACTAAGTTTCTTTCTTGATTTGCAAGTGAAACAACTTCAAAATGGAACTTCCATTAATCAATCCAAGTACACCAGGGAATTGATAAAGAAGTTTGGTATGGAAAGTGGATCATCAGTAAGTATACCTATGACCATATCTGTCAGCATGGATAAAGATGAAGACCGAAAAGATGTGAAAGTCACCAAGTACAGAAGACTTATTAGATCCCTACTATATCTCACAGCAAGCAGATCAGACATAGTTTTTATAGTTGGAGTGTGTGCAAGATTTCAAACAGCTCCTAAAGAATCACATCTTGTAGTAGTAAAACGGATTATCAAATATTTAAAAGGCACTCAAGATGTTGGTTTATGGTATCCTAAGGAAGGAGGATTCAACCTCAAAGGATACTCTGACTCTAATTACGCAGGTTGCAAGATAGATAGAAAGAGTACAAGTGGAACCTGTCAGTTTCTTGGACAGAGACTTGTCTCTTGGTTCTGCAGAAAGCAGACATCTATTGCAACATCAACAGCTGAAGCTGAGTATGTAGCTGCAGGAAGCTGCTGTGCACAAATCTTATGGATACAACAACAGTTGAAGGACTACGACATAACAGAAAAAGAAACTCCCATCCTATGTGACAACACCAGTCCAATTGTCATCACTCACAATCCTGTTTTCCACTCAAGAACGAAGCACATTGATGTGAGATATCACTTCATTAGAGATCATGTGGAAAAGAAGAACATCACACTGGAGAAAGTACATACTGACCTTCAACTTGCAGACATATTACAAAACCTCTATGTGAATCAAGATTTTCTATGCTAAGATCTGAGTTGGGAATCATCGAACTCTGATGAATAAGGAAAAGGAGAATCCTTAAAGTAAGGGGGAATTTACTGACATTAAGTGTTCACTTCAACTCCTGATGATCTTTAGCATACTGATAAGATACTGACCCTTATAAACACAGAATCCTACAACAGTATCCAGTCTCAAACAGCAAGCTACAGAACACAGGTTATTGAATCAAGTTATTGAGAGAGGTTGCTGCGGACAAAGTGTACTAGTGTAGTTTTATAGTCAAGACAGACTAATACCAAACTACACTACAACCATTCCGATGATTTGTCCAAATCCATCTTGGTTGTGAGCTACTATTTATAATTTATAAGAAACTGATAACATGATCTTCTGTGTAGTACCACACACCAAGTTATCTATAATATAAATTAATTGGACATTGCATAAACATATATAACAAATATAAAATGCAAACATATGACCAAAGTGATTCTCATTCCATAAAAGATGTTCATACAAAAGCTAGGCTTATAGTATACATCCTAACAATATCATCAATAGCAAACTTGATGGACTGTTGACAACGACTTACACAGGATATTTTGCCCTGTTAGTAGAGAAATTCTACGCGTTTGCCACACTGTCTAAAGATGGAAAGACGATCACCTTCAAGATGGGTGAAGATGATGAAGAATACCAAATCCTAACTGTTGAGGATATTGCAGGAACTTTTGGGATCTCCAATTCGGGAATGACATATTCTGATCTTGCTACCCATGGGTCAAAATTTTTGGAGAAAAGTTGGAATCAGTTCAAACTGGATTTCGTGGAAGAAACCTCCATAGGTAACTTCGGGAAAAAGAAGCTTAAACCTATATATGAACTTTTGCATGACATCTTAGTCCACACTGTTGAGGGTCGATGTGGAAATTTTGACAAGTGTACAGCAACGAGATTCAGGATGATGATTGCTGTTGTCCGAGAAGCAGAAGTCAATTGGGCAGGAATAGTATTTCAGAGAATTTGGGAGGAAGCTACCAAAGTCTCATCAGGAAGAGGATATGGAATTGTTATTTCCTCAATTCTCTGTTTCAAAAACATTCTCCTGGAAAGGAGTATAGCTTATGCACCAGGATGGTACCTTGGTGTGAAGAAAGTTGGAGCAAAGATAAAAGTTGCTTCACCTGCAAAGCACAAGCAAAAGGAGGTTGCTCCTTCAAAGAAGAGGAAAGCAAAGAAAGCTACTCCAATCCCCAAGAGAAAGAAACCAACTCTCAGATTGCAGGATTCTGATCTGGAAGAAGAACTTACTGATCCATCTAACGTCATGGTCATCACAATAGTAGAGGAAGTTGTTCCTGAGGAAGCCGCAATCCTTCATGAAGAACCATCACTAACTCTACCTCATCAGGATACTCCGTCAGAAGACATCGAGCAAGTTGTTGTTCCAACAATTTGTGTTCCTGATGAAAATACTGCAGCAGAAACCTCTAGAGACCAAGAGGGACATAATACTAACCCTGCAATAGAAACTCAATTTGCATATTCTGAAAAAGCTGAGGAAATCAATATCGAAATGGAACCATCGATCATTCCAGGAAAAAGAATGGTCAGCTGGAAGGAGATTGACATTCTTAACAAAATCAAGGATTCCATCGAGTCAATCAGTGTTGATGATACAGTAGAGATACTGAGCATGACAACAGACTCGATCTTCAGAAAATTTCTTCTCTCGTATGAAGTATGGAGGGAAATGAGGCTGAGCCCCGCTAGAAAACTTGCTAGTTGGGAAAACTGGTTTGAAGTAGAAGACGTAATCCTGTCTTGGATTGGGACTTTGTAACACATGAAGATGATAGTCTGAGAATTCTACCCTTCTTCAGGCTGGGATTTATGGTCAAGCATACTGATGATTTTATCAATCTTATCGAGGAGAGACAGAATCAGCTTTACACATACTGGACAGACAAGCAAAGAAGTTTGGATGTAATGAGAGAGCAGCCAATGACAGTAGATGCAAACAACGATCTAATAAGCCTCAGCACCGAGACTGTTAGGACCTCATCTGAAGTTGAGCTAACAAGAACTCAGTTAGCCACCTGTACTGTTGAGGAAGCTAACAGGAGGATGTTGCAACAAGGAATTGAAGCAAGCAGAGACTTACAATTCTTACCTCCAAGAGAACTGCAGTATGGGGAATCCAACTCTAGAGCTACTGGAGAAACTGCATCTCCAATACACACAAGCAACTTGGACTCTTTTCCTATCACTAACCCTGATACTGTGGATTCAGATGAACAACAGCTGGATTACTCTGCTACACCACTCATCAATAATGAATTGGAACAACTTACTCAGACTAAGTTTGCCGATGAAGCAGCCCCGGAGGAAGTTACAGAGACAGGACTCCCTGTGTTGACTGAAGCAGCAGCACAACAAGTTGATACAGAACCTCAGGCAGATACAGAGAGAAATGCAGAAATAGAAGGAGAAACTGCTGAAAGGAATGATGGGAATGATGAAGAAATTGCTGATGAAGAAGCAATTTGTGAAGTACCAGTTGTTGAAGCAATCACTGACACTGTACACACCTCTGAAGTCAGTCAGGTTGCTGATGACATAACTGAGAAGGTTGCTGAAGCAACTACAACTGTACCTTCTCAAGCAGTTGAAGTCGCTGAGGAAGCAACAGTTGGAGAAGAGACACAAGCGACAATCAGTTCCCCATGAAGCAACCACTATCACTGAACAGGTTACAGAGGAAAGTCAGGTTACTAATGAGCATAATGTTGATCCCGAGGTCTCTATTGAGACAACACATCAATCACAAAATCTTAGCATGGATACTATTGAGACAGCCCCTGCTGAAGATCCACAAAGAACAGCTGAGAATGATGTAACATTGTGTTCAAAAGGTAAAGAACCTGTTTCAGCGTCAGCTCCACCACCAAATAACAATGATAATGACTCATCAACTGACAATGATGATGAACCAAGTCCTCATCTACTCAAAGAACCTGGCAAGACTCCACTTACTCAACAGGAGATGATGAGTTACCTTGCTGCCAAACAAGCACAGACAGCGCAGCAAGATGAGGAAGAAGCCAGAAGATATGTGAATCAAGCCCTGGTCATACATGATTCTCTACCAGAGGTTGGAACAGAGACTCCAACTGACTCTTAAGAGCCAACGCTTAGAATTGTAATGAATGCAATTCAGGAACTTGCAAGAGCTCTTAACAGACATATGGCTAGTCAGGTGTCCACCAAGGATTCTTCTCTGGAGGAATTAAGGAAGTTAGTTGAAGAACTTCCTGGCAAAATAAATGACAAGCTAAACAATGAATTCAACAATTAGACCAAATCTAGAGCTGCATTTGAAACAAGACAAAAGAATGCCACCACTGACCTACAGACCAGTATGAAAGAAGTAAAAGACACTCAGCATACCCATGGTATTGTCCTGAGTGATCTCAAAGAATGCTCCTCCTCTTTAAGCAAAGATATTGTTGAGCTCAAAGATGGGCACAAAACCCTAGGAATGTTGGTTGGAGAGATGCGTTATATTCTAGGAAGGGTCTACCCTGCTGAAGCCGCCACCCAACAAGTCATTAATTTTGATGATGCCAAAAAGGGGGAAGGAAAATGGAGAAAGCAAGAGAAAAGGAAGTAACAGGTGCCTGATGCGACATTTGTTGGGAAAGGGAAGCAGCAGGAGCCTGATGCGGCATTTGTTGAATCTACAACAAGGAAAATTGCTGAAGAAGATGAAGATGAGAATCAGATTCCATTGACAAGAAGAAGTAAGGGAAAAAGATCTGATTCTGAACCTGGTCAGGATGCTGGTTCGAAAAAGAGTAGAAAGGATGATGATGATGATGATGAAAATGCGGATACTAGGAATGCTGCCAAACAAGCAGCAGGTAGAACTGCAACAACTCAAGTCGTTGCTCCTACAACAAGACAAAGAACACAAAGACAACAAATTGAAGGAGATAAAAGAAGAGGACAGGAAAAACAGCAACAGGTTGCTGTGTATAAAGCCCCTGCTGATCAAAGAGAGCTGGACTCTAACTGGATTTCAAGGCTAGAAGTTATTGGCAATTGAGTCTAAAACACTGAGAGACACTCTTATCCAAATCAAGAAGCTCCAAATTTTACTGGTGACAAAGTTCCAGCCAAGATTTCTGTCCTACTTGATCAGAAACCAGAAAACATCATTGACCCTGTTTTCTAGAACATGGAAATCTTTGATACAGTCACTCTGCCACAGGATAGGAATCCTAAATTCGAAGAAATTCGCAACTACAAAAGATCAGCCTACATGAGATACTTCAGAGATCTATGCAAGTCTAGCTACTTCAAAAGATACCTCTCATGCGAAAAAGCACTAAAAGAGTATCAGTATCTGGCAAGAGAAGGGAAGCTGCCATGGCAAGGAAGGCTGATTGAAAGAGTCAAAATGGGAGATCAACTCTTCTACTGTGAAGACTTTTGGTTGAGATGGATTCAGATTCCCAACATAGCCAAGCAATTTGAAAAGTCTTATCAGGATTCTATCTCGAATTGGTAGAGAGGAATGAAGTATGAAGAAAAGACAAAACAACATCAACAAAGAAGCACAGAAGACAATCAGATTCAAAAGAAGTTGTTTTGAGGATCAAGAAGAGGTGAAAACATGTTTACAGACCATTTCTGATATAACATCTCTTGTAAAAGAATTTCTACACTCTACTTAGGATTCTGTTATACAACAAGCTATATGCACATTGTAAACATGAGATTTCTTTTTCATAAAAAGAAGCTACCCGATCTTTCTTTTTTTTGGGTTTTGTCATCATCAAAAAAAGGGAAATTGTTGAGAGATTTCTACATAGGTTTTGATGAGACAACAAAACTTTGAATAGAAAGTTAGAGTACCCATTCTTCACCTGTTGTAAATGGAAACATAGACCTATAAGCGTATCCTCATGAACATTGTAATGGGTCTTTAAGAAAATAAAAAAAAAGAAAAAAAAAGAAGAAAAAAAAGAAGATAAATGTTTGAAACAGGATTTTAAAGAATACTTGTGATCAAAGAAGAATCAAACAAAACTGAAGATCAGGAAGTCACGAAGAAGGCTAAAAAACTGTCAAAATGGAGGAAGCTACTCAAGTCAGGATGTTAAAAATTAGATGCCACAACAGAAAGCTGAGTCACAACAAAAAGTTGATTCACATCAGAAAGCTGACATCTAGGAAATATAAACATTAAATTAGAAAGCAGCAAGCTGACAACTTCCATTCAGCGCATTCATCACTATACAAGGAATGTATATTGAATACAGTACAAGGAAGGTTACTGACAAAGACTCGTTAGACAGAAGTTTGAGCCAAGCCAATGAGAAGATGCCACCTGGACCTGCGGCTCTGCAAAAGGTCTGCAACCAGGGTGTGGTGCCATTAATGTGGAGAAAAATAGGACATGCCCTATATTCTCAAGTTGTCAATCGCATTAAATGCAAAGATAAGGAAGATCAATTTTGAATTGAAATAGGAACAATGTCTCTCTTCAACAGGCATTTTCCAAAGATCTATATATAGAAGGATGGAGTGACCATAAAGACTACTGAAGCTTTGATATACACGGAAAAATTCCTCAAGTCTTTCATTCTCCAATAAGCTCCCATTAAGCTCAGTCACTCAACCTTCCAGGAGCAGTCTACCATAGGATTGAAGCCTTCAAAGATCAAGATTGCTCTGCACCAGTTGAAGAACCTTTTTTTATTTCTTAACCATTTTGTTGTGTGCACTAGGTTGTTTATGGTGTAACTTAGTTGAGAGGATTAGATCCTTGCTAAGTGTGTAGTCTAGAAATAGGTTACTTGTCCTTTGTGGGATTGTGAACCCTTTGTGAGTTGTGGCCTTCAACTAGATTCTGGGATTCTAGTAGGCGTAGTTTGTTAGGAAGAAGTTTGTAAAGCGAGGCTTGTAATTCGAACTGACCTAACAAAGATCCTCCTTGTGTGAAAGGGTAGAGTGGACGTAAAAGACTTACACCTCATTCGAACCACTATATATCGTGTGTGCTTATATGCTTTGATTTACTTACTGCATTGCATTTACCTTATCATATATATCTTGCAGTTTATATCATAAGCATCGTGCATAAAAGGTTTGACATAAAAAGCTCTATTTTAAAAGAAAACTGTTTCCCAAAAAAAGAACTCTATCAAGTTTTCCGCTGCGTACTGTATAAACAGATCAGGAACCTGATCAAGCATTTTGCCAGGTTGCTGATCTGAGTCAGGTTGCTCCTTTCCCTCTGAGGCAGGAACCTGTCTTGCATAAAAGTTTTAAAGAGTTTGCAAAATCGATAGAGGTTCATTCACCCCCCTCTGAACCTCTGACCTCTTGGGACGTTTGGGACCAACAAAACCTTACCTCTTTCAATTCATTTAGCTATTTAATTTTTTTCACATTTGCATTCCCGTTGGAGAATTCATCCAAGATGGAATTTGCTGAATAAGACCTTGTGCTTGTTGTTATAGGACCAACAAAATGTTCATTCATCCTAATTAATAAATATGTTTAAATTATAAGTCTAACTTTATAAAGTAATTATAAAATGTAATAGACAAATAGTAATATTATAAATACCTCTTTCTAAATTTATCAAAATCAGCATCCTCTCCATTTACAATCAATTTTGTTGTATTATAAGTGTTTGAAACCTTCACCTCATCTGCATATTTGAAGAGTTAGTGTACAAATATGTTTGATATCAAGTATTATATCTATAAATGTAAGCATATGTCACATTCCAATTTTTTTCTATAAATGTTTGTACAATTATAAGCTTTATATAATAATTATCTCACATTCCAATTTTTTTGCCCTGCACATTTAGATAATGATAATTATCTTTCCTTTTGAGATGTTCTCAAGATGTGGGAGTATTTCATCAGCATACTCTTCCCACAAAGTGCACCATATACAGTTTTTCTTCAAATTTTAATTCATAATGTTAGTACATACGATAGCTAGTATTTGAAATTATGAATTTTGAGATCTTACTCAAGGTCCTCAAGTTGAATATCAACTCTTTTAACAGCAGCAGTCAGACCTTTGGTATTTGAATCTACTATTCTTCCAATCATATTTAAAAAATATTCAAAATCAGAATATCAGTGATATTTAATGATAACAGTTTTTTGAAAGCATATTAGTACCACGTGCCAAATAGTAAATTCTCATCTACATTTTCAGTTGCTAATATATCTTTGAATGACCTAGGTTGGTAAAGAGTTGTTGGGAATGCATCATCAAAGTACTCAAAAACATTAGTTTTTTTGTAAAAGATTATCTTGTAGTTGTTGTTGATTGTCTTGTACTTCATGTTGTTTGGAACAACGAAAAAGTCTCTAACAGCAAATATATGACCCTCTTTTAGCAAACCATTGAACTTATCCATTAATGAACGTTTTATCGTTCCATGAATCATATTGCCCTGTTTTATATATGACAAAATCAAAGTAAAGTTAGAATATATATTATGTAAAACTAAAATAAGATCTGCTAGTCGTCTTTTTGAAATTTTGTTGTTCTTTGATGATAGTATGAATGTAAAGTTTTGTTATTCTAATATTCTTGATAAAATTTCATCTACAGGGTTGGTATCTATATTCTAGTGTGCCCATCCATTTAAACAGGAAGACTTAGTACAGGTAATGTATGCATTAAAAGAGTATGCCCTATGTTGTTTACATACTGTACAGTTGCACGTCTGAATTGTTATAATTAAACACCATGCCATTGAAGTAAATCGTTTCTATATATGCTTAGAAATAAGTCTCACATGCACATAATAGTGATTTTCTTTAATTAAGCTTAAATATATATAATTGCTTATTTTTAGATCATAATCTTGTTACATATACTTAAGGTCCATGTTAGATTCATCATACATCTGTGATAAATTTTACCACAATAGTGAGATCATTTTTGTTCTGTATACTACATGCATTTCTAAAGTAGTACGATTTTACATTTATTAGCATGAAATTCCATTCATGCAACTACCCTTGTCACATTTTATGATATGTAAAAGTGAGATTGAGACAATGAATTATCAATTACTAAAGTACATAAATAACATGTTTATTATTTTAGACATACTATATTTTTCTAATGCTTGCATTTCTGAAATGAAGTTTTATAAATAAACAACAATATCATGATTGTTTCTTATAGTGTATAGTATATTTTTCTCTACGTTAGAAAAGTAATTACTTACTTCTTTATCACGGAAAACACCATCCAATATTTTTTTGTTTTCAATAACAGGTACCTCGTACAGACGCACTAATTGTAAACACAAAGCCCATGTCATTTTCGAAGGGATGATGTCCTTGATTAGATTGAAGACTCTCATTGTCGTGTTGCTTCTTTGCCAAAATTGACAAAAAGAAATTAGATGTTAGCAGATGCAAATAAGGAAATAAAGAAGTAAATGAATATGTAATTTCTTTTACACCCACCTAGAAATAGAGAATATGCATATGATTTTGTATGTAGTTGAATGTTGTAGGTTTATATGTTGTTGATAGTGACGTGCATAAAACATGTTTGAAGGTAGTTATTTTTTCAGTCTAATATGTTGCATAACTGCTGCTTACAACTATTGATCAGAGAACTATAATGTGTAGTTTTTTTTATGGAAACATTTTTCATAACTGTTGCACTCCTGCACGTAAATGATATTTCAAAATTAATCATTTTAAAATGCAGAAATAGATTTTTTTTCATAACTACTGCACGCCGCACGTAAATTATATTTCAAAATTAATCATTTTAAAATGCAGAAATATTTAAATTACAAATTTGTCCTCAACATTTTATTGTAATTACAACTTTGCTAGACTTTCTTATTATTATATAAGTATAGATTCATTTTATCAACAATTGTAACTTATTTTATATAACATATGTGCAACTACTTATATTGATACATTATGTCTGTTTGATATATTTGGGCTTGGTCACAAATTACTTTTCTAATGCCTCAAAAAAGAAATAGTCGATTTAAAATTGGAGTCATTGATGGTGTTAATGGACCACTTCTCGTTGCTCCATATGGTGTAGAGTGGCTATAATATCATAATTTCACACACAATCTCAACAACAATGTTAAGACTGTTCGAGAGTGTCTAGATAGACAAACTCAAGATGAGGTATACAAAATTTTTACCTCTCAATTTTGATATATAAAGTGAATTTAGTTATTACTAACAACAATGTAATATGCAGTTTATTTTAAGACCTTATGAACCATTCCCGAATGTGGTGCAAGCATATATTGATCATGGTGTTATCATAATTACGAATACGTGGTTATCAAAATATCCTCTGATTCATTATTCTATTGTGGAGTTGTATTATCTGATCTTGTATTGAGACAATTTGGCATGAGACAGCCAATTCCACCCATAATTTTAGCTATATGCATGATATATTACACAACATGTGTCGAAGAGGACACCATAATCAAAATTAGGCTGAAATTCATAGTGAATTCGTGACTTTGTCGGTAAATAGAAATAGGTCTATTGTTTCAGGTCATTTCAATGGTCAAAATGAAGTTGATGTAGACGTTGGATATAGAGGTGGTATCAGAAAATTACAAGATGTCTAATCACTCCAGGATTAAGTGTGAATGAATGATATCAACCAGTTGCAAATGCATCACTAGAAATTTTGGTACGTAAACTTCTTTTATATAAATTAATTTTGATCATGATCACTAGAAATTTTGATCATGTATATTTTTGAGATATTATATTTATACATTGTGTATTGAAAAACATTTTAGGAAATAGTAGTTGAGAACATGCATCAACTAGCAATTGATGATCAAGAGTATCTTAGGGAGCCAACGAGAAGATCTTTTGAGAAATTATACCAGCAAGTTAGACCTCATTTTAGTGATTGGCATCCATCATTTCATCAATCTCCTTCACAACATCATGCAGGACCACACCAAATGTCATCTGATGGAGATCAACAGGGTGGGAGATGTAGTACATCATCACATAGTGTAGCGCCCCGGACAAAAATGAAACATAAATTATTAATTAAATATTTTAACGCATGATTTAATAATTATGTGCGTATGCTTTGACTGTTTAATTAATTACGTGCGTTTCAGATAAGTGTTTAATGCATGTTTTAGATCGATAATTTTATTAGACGTGGAACATAGGATTTTTGTATAGCATTAGATGCGTATCGAGAAAACGAGAAGATAGAAATGAACTAGAGGTCAATCGGAGACCTGTAGCTCGAACGACGACGAAAAGGGCAAAACCCGGAGTTTCGGAAAATAAAACCGGAAGATATATCCGATGAATAGTAACGTGGGAAAAGTCAACTGATGAATAGTGACCAAGATATTTTCACGTGAATAGTAACTTCTGAATTCTATAAATAGGGGCTTCCCCGATTCATTTTTCACCATTTTTCCAAACGAGCCGAACGTGCCGAAAACTCGTAAGTCTCTCTCTTCTCCCTTCTCTCTCTCGTTTTCAGTTTTCTAGTCACCGGCGCCGCCGCCGGCCGGTGGCCGGAAAAATCCAATGTTGTCGGTTTCGGCTGATTTTTGCACAGACGTTCGTCTCGACGAGACAAATCTAGGATAGGTCTCGGAATTCAATTCCGATTTCTCATTCGCCGAAAAACGGCGAAAAACCGTCTACAAAACCTAAACCCTAGCTTTGGCCACCTTTCCTCTCTCTTACTGTTTTCTGCCGCTAACTCGCCGGAGCTGCTGCTGGAGGACTCCCGGTGACGAGGGTGACATGCCGGAGGGTCGGCGGCGCCGTGGGTGGCGGCGCCGGAGTTGTACAGTGTGCATATATATGTAAACGTGCATGTGTGTGTGTTTTGAGAGTGTGTTTGCGTGTGTTGCTGTGGTGGCTGTTGTGGGCGGTGCCGCTGTGAGGAAACATATAGCCGGCGACGGGAGGTCATCGGCGGGGCCATGAGGAGGGGGACCGGCGACTGGAAGTCGCCGGCCAAGTTGTGGCAGTGTGGGTGTGTTTATATAAGCATGCGTGTGTGTGTGTTGCTCTTGTGTGTGTGTGTGCGCGGCGGCTGGTGGTGGCCGGCAACTGGGGGTCGCAGGCCAGGGTTCCGGTGGGTGGAAGGTGGTGGCCGGTGGCAGGTGGCCGCCGGCCAAGGCTGGTGGTTCAATGTGTGTGTAGGTGTGAGAGCATGTGTGTGTGTATCTATATATATATATATCTACTGTAAGTGTGTTGGGGTTGGCCGGAGTAGGTCGCCGGCGATGGGGGGTCATCGGCCGGGGTGCCAGGAGGTCCGGAGAGTGGTCTCCGGCGACGGGAAGTCGCCGGCCGGAGGATTTTGGTTGGGGTCGGTTTTGGAAAAAATGTGACTTCGAAGGTTTTTCGGCGAGGATTCGAGTACTATTCACCGCCGGAATCTGGTGAGGGATGGCCGGAGGTGGTAGCTAGCGGTGCGAGGTATCTGGCGAACTAGGTGGCAGTGGCGGAAGGCGGCGTCACCGCACCGGGTGGCGCGTCGAGCAGGCCCGACGCCGGGAATCTAGGAAAGAAGCTGCCGAGAAAACTCGGCAGCTGCCGAGAGCTGCCGAGCCATGTCTGCCGGGCCGCCGAGTGATGCGCGCCTAGCTGCCGAGAAAAACTCGGCAGCTACCGAGAGCTACCGAGACCGAGAGCCCCACTGCCGAGCCGCCGGGTGCCGCGCGCGCCGGTTGCATGCCGATGCACACGCGACACCGTGTTTTCGATCCGAACCCCATTTTTTCCGCCGTTCGTCTCTTTCGAGTCGTCGCCGATGAGACGTCATTGACCGGGGTCCATGGGCCCGGTCAAAGTCAACCCTTTGACCAAAATTACTATTTTACCCTTAAACCTAAAATGCTCCATTTTAGCTCGTTTTAACTCCGATCGAGCTCATTCTTTTTCCGTCGTGACCCAAATTTCATTTCCTATCATCTCAACCCTTTGGACTTGACTTTCAACCTTGTCTCCTAAATCCCAATCTTTAGATCTCTCGATCCGTTTCGTAGTTAACGATCGTACTTTCTCCGGAATCGTTTATAGCTTTAGTTATACGTTATTAAGGATCTAAGAAACGTTATAACTTATGTAGGCTACTTGTTGGATTGAGTGTTGATTTATCTGACATTTGGTATCTGTTACTCGAGCTCTGAGTTATCAGATCTTCGGTCCTCGCTACTCACGTGGTAACCACCGAACAAGGTGGGGGTAACTTCTAAACTCTAATAATATTACGCTACGGTATTTAACATACTATGATGATAAATGAATGCATGCTTATGAACTTGATACTAAATGAATTGTTGAATCTTATGTGCTGTGTTTATATACTATGATTAATGTGTTCATGCATGGTTATTCTGTCGTCCTCTACTATCTTCTACTACTTTGTTGAGGTTTGGTGAGCCTCTTGAAATGCACTAGCGGTATTGAGACCGTTATACAGGGATAAGACGAGAAATACCCGCGCCTGAGATTTGTGAATGGACAGAGGTCCAATTTATATGAAGAGACAGAGGTCTGCTTCATATTACGGAGAAACAATGACACCCGTATTACAGGGGAACAACGATACCCGTATAATAAGTCGGGAAGTACCCGCACCTGGGGTCAACGGGGAGTACCCGCTCTCGCTGCAGATATGAGTGCTAATGGGTGAACGTGTCCATAAAGGATTTGAATTATGTGCTATGCATTCTATATATTGTGTTTACGTGCCAACCTTGAATATGTTTGATATGTTATGCCTACCTAATAATTGTTAAAAATGAAAAGTATCCCCACGAGTGTATTCCACGCACTCACCCCCTATTCTGTACTCACACTACATGAGCCAATGGGCATGATGAACCCTAGATGGAGAGAGGTGGTGTTGTTGCTGGATTTGTGTATCTAGGATGTTGTCGCACAAATATTTTCAAAATAATATTTTAATTTATTCACGTTTTTGTAATAATTTCTGAGTATACTGTGGATGTGAGATCCTGATGATTTTCTACTGCTAAGATATGGTTTTTTTTTGTCTGTAGTGAGACCAACCGTTGATATGTGAATGATCCATATCATCCCTTACCTCATTCTTCTGACGTCTCTTACTCCTTTTTGTTTATAAAAATGTGTTTCTTACTATTTCTTTCTTCACGCCCAATGGAAAACTCTGATATTTCGTGAAAGAAAACGGGGCATGACACAAGTACATCAATAAATAGAGACTCCAGTTTAGAGATAATGTTACTACGTCGATAGAAGATAACCTTATCCATTTATGCCCCATGCAGGAGATTTAGGTGGTCCATCATCATCTTCATTTACTAGACATCATGATATGAACACTTATCCTAGTTATTATATTCCACCAGTAGCAGATCAACATAACCCTGATCATGTCACTTCTTACCGTAGTTTAATTGATTATGGTCAATCATTCACTATCCTTTTGGAGTTAAGGTAGTACCTAAGTGACTTACTATTTTCAACTGACCATCAAACAACTTATGGAGTTGGTCATCCATATTTCAATATGTCACCTATTCCATTTGAAATGGGTCCGAGTACAGGTCATGGTGATTGTTCATCAGATCGTTCGACTTTTAGTTTGAATATCACCCCTACAAATGATGATCAAACACAATATGCATCAGATAGTAAACCTGATGCAATTGAGGCTCCAGGTAGAGGAAAAAATTGACAAAACGTCGTTGTGGTACTGGCCATTATTATTAGTAGTATTTATAGTTGTTTGATATGTTTGTTTCTCTCTCATATACTATTGATTGTTAAGATCATATATATGATATGATTAAGATTAACTTAGAAATAATGTGAATTACCGAATAATAATATTTGTCCGACAAATATAACCAATATTTACTACGTAATTAAAATACACTAATATAAACTGTTATATCGGAATAAAATATAATAATATATTAAATTAAGGTTGGCCGCCACCAGTGGTGGCAACTAGTATTAAATATTATTAAATTATTAAGATCACCACCTATGGTGGCGACATCAAATAACAATATTATTAAAATATTAAAGTCGCCACCAGTAGTGGCGACTTCTATTATAAATTATCGGATGTGTCAAAAGTCGTCACCGTTGGTGGCGACTTCACCTATTTTTTTAAAACCACCAATTACACTTTACTTTTTTAACAAAATCTTCAAAGTACAATATTGTGTTAAAAAAACCTAAATGTATGATATTTGTACATAAAGGTAGGACTAATATAATATAAATGGGGTTAATTGCGCGAAACCCCCTTGTGGTTTTAAAATTCGGCATAAAATCCCCCTGTGGTTTAGAAATTGCGCAAAACTCCCTTGTGGTTTTGTAAATATAGCCCGAAATCCCCAACTCTGTTAATGATAACAAAAGTGTTATACACGCGCCTTTCATGCAATTCTTTGTGTTTTTTTTCACTTTTTAAGGTGTAAAATGACATATGTACCCTTCCTTACCTATATAAAAAACTCCTTTTGTGCACCTTCTTACAATTTTAAAACCTTCATTCGAACTTGTTTTCTATACCAACATGTATATTTCTTTCTTTAATTTCTTTTTCATTTTTTTTTTCACAATGTTCTTTTTTATTTAATTATTTATTTTATTGATATTATAGGCAAAACGTCTAGTAATTCTAAGAGATCAATTTCAAGAAATGATGATTGTTTGGATTTGAGGTATATAATTCCATATTACATATACGTCCACTCTTCTCCTTCACACAGGAGGAACTCCACTAGGTCAGTTTGCTTTACAAGTCTTGACTTTACAAACTTCTTCCTAATGAGTTAACCTACAAGAATCAAACAGATTCCTAGGCTACTTCCCACATAGGGTACAAAACTCACACAGAGTAAACAACCTACACAAGACTAACACTTAGAGAGGATCTAAATCTTTCCAACTAAGAACATCAAAATAAAACAACCTAACACACAACAAATGGTTAAAAGTATATGATCTTCAACTGGTACAACTCGAAGTCAGCCTTAAGAACTTGATGGCTTGAAAAACTTTGGCTTGACTGCTTCTGAAGGTTGAGTGACTGAACAGTTTAGAAAGCTTGAGAATAGCTTGAGAGTTTGATAGCTTGGAATAATATCAGTAGATCAGTTGTTCAGTAGTCTTCTTTGTCACTCTAACCTCTTATTTATACTGTAAGGAAATGCCCGTTGAAGAGAGGCATTGTCCTTGTAGAAATTCAAATTGATCTTGAAAATCTTCACATTTAATGTGTCTGGAAAAAAACTGGGAAGTAGGGCATGTCCTGTTTTAGGAGGATCAAAATTGGGCAATCGGACTAAAATTGGACAGCCGGAGATTTAAGAGGACTAAAATTAATGATCAGAAAACAAGATGACTAAAAATTGGACAACGCCCTAGGGAAGAACGAAAAATGAATTTTTTCCGATTCGCATTAATGGCTCCACTCCTCGGCTACAGTGTTATGCAGATGCGCGGTCCAGATGCCATCACCTTATAGGTTGGGTGCTAACTTCCATCTACCGGATACTTTGTCAATACAGAATCCTCGTACTGCATTCAATTATATTTCTCGTACTACAATGAATGAGTTAGAATTACTTACAACTTGCTGCTTAGGTTGCAGTAGCTGCTTATTGTTCTGTGTCAGCTTTCTGATCTACGTTTGCTTCCTGATTCAGAACAGCTTCCTGTTTCTGAATCCTGCAGACAGCTTCTAGTTTTCCTTACTGCTTTCTGTATGCTGCTTACTGATCCAGCTTGCTGATTCTGTTTCCACCTTCTGCTTACTAACTTTCCTTGCTGAAAATCAGTCTACGAAACTTCTTCACATACAGAATCCTACTAACATTAGTATACTCCATCTTTCTGATTTTTACATCTTTACAAAATACAACTCAAAGAAAGTTAATCTTATCAAGCTAAAATCCACTCAAATAATGTGGAAAAATGGGGTATTTTAACTTCTTATATAAAGTTACATTGTCTCATTAAAACCTAACAGAAATACCCCAATAATTTTCCCTTTTTTTATGATGACAAAATCTATACTAAGCAACATATACAGATTTACATAATTACAAGAATTTTGTACAAATAAAGTACAACTTGAGCTATCTTCAAAAATAACTTAGCTCACTGACTTTATAAATAAAATGAAGGTATAAAAGAATAAATAAAATTCTTTACATAGAAGAGCTTACTCAACTATGTTTCTGAGAAACCGTAGTAAGCTTCACTTCCTTAGGTTTCTTTGTCACCAAAGTGTTTTCTCTTCATAAAATCATATCCTGAGCCAGCTTGCGACTATTTGACAACTTCTTCATACTTGGTTCCCTTCCACCAATTTAAAATAGATTCCTGATATGATTTTTCCAGCCTCTCATAAATCTTAGGAACCTATATCCATCGCAACCAAAAATCCTGACAGAAAGGAATCTGCTCTTTTTTTTATCTTATCAAGCATTATCAGCTGAATATCCAACTTTCCTTCTCTCACCATTTCTTCATATTTCATCAACGCTTTCTCACAGGAAGAAAAATTGACAAAGTAATCATGTCTGCATAAGTTTCTGAAGTACCTTAATACTCAAACCTTTTGAACAAGGAAATCTCTTCGAAAGTTGAATTTCTATTCTTCAGCAAGAATATCTGATTGAAGATCTTGAGGTCTCATGCCATGTCACTTTTTCAAGTTTCTGATCTAGCAAAACAGAGACTTCAGCTGGGACTAGGTCTCTATCAAAACATGGAGCTTCTTTAAGTGGAAAAGAGTAAGTTTGAATCTATCTTTTCAGCAACATGAGATTTTTCAGCTCCAACTTTTCCTAGCCTCGACATCCAATCAGCCTGTTTACTTTTCCTCTCCTCATCTACTTCATTCAGCTGTCTCCATCTGGCTTCATCCAGTCTTGGTCCTGCAGCAATGGCCATATAGGGTTTAACATTGGAATTCTGACCTATTTGCTACAGTCCTCTTTATTGTCTTCATCTGCCTCGACCAGGTTGCTGCCTGTAAGTTCTCTGGTGAGTAGGTGCAGTAGCAACTTTGGCTCCTTGTTGTGTTGCAGTGTTGCTTATTGCATGAGAAGCAGTATCCCCAGCACCTGTATTATCATCATCATCATCTTTCTTTCTTTTCGACTGGATCCTCTAACCATGTCCCGAGTCAGAATGCTTGCACTTTCTGCTGATGGTTAGGGGAAGGTTGTCATCTTCATCATCATCCTCCTCTTTAATCTCTCTTGTTGTGACCTCCACTGCAGCATCTAGAATCGGATCTGCTTGTTGCTTGCTCTTGTTTTCCCCCTTTTTGGCCTCATCAAACTTATCAGCACCGGGGGGAGCAACTTTAGTGGGCATTTGTTGAGGAAAAGCCCGGATAAGGATGGCTCGTATCTCTCTCATAAATAGCTCCAGATTCAGTATCCTGTCATTCACGCTTCGAACATCACGAGCTTGTGTGGTGATGATTTCTTGCATATGGTCAAGTACCAAATTTTGAGCGGCCTGATTATCTTATATCTCAGCAACTGAGCTTTGTACTGCGTCAACTGAGCTCCTTACTTCATCAACTGAGCTCTTAATCTCATTCAAAGTTGTATCACTAGACTCAGATGCTGCTTGTTGTGTGCGCTCAAATCTCTTTCTTTCCTGGTACTGAGCATTGAACTCTTCATTCATCATTCTCTATATTCTGGAAGGGAGTTCGGACAACTCCTTCCTCAGTTCTTCCATGGATGAAGAGTGTGCTTTTTCTCTCATTTGGATGCCTGTTGCCATGTTCATCTCATGCATTTGCATGGCTCTTATCAACCTTAAACATCATTCATGATCCCTTGGAGAGATTGTTCTTGTGAGCCAGTAAGAGTCTCAACTCTAACCATTGGCGTTCCTACTTCCTCTTGAGTATAGAGGACCATGGCCTGACTCATATCTGGTTGCTGCTTGGCTGTTTTCTCTTGTTCAATATCATACTTTTTTCTTTCTTCATCTGTCATCTTAAGTTTGATAGGTTCTTTGTACGGAGGAGAATCTTCTAGATTCTCATTATCATCACTTGATGAGTCATCTCCATCATCTGGATTTGGGACAGGAGCAGCAACAACAATCTCTTTGCCTCTTACAGGCGCTTCTTCCTCCTTAGACTTCCCTTCTTTGAATAAACGATGAATTATACATAACCCTAAACTTGCGGAACTAAGGGATATGTATTTACATCTTGATCGGAGAGACACCGTTGAGAAGATTAGTAGCTTCAACCCAAACACCTTCTTAAGTATTCCCCAAGTCCAAGCTCGTAAATTCGATGGAAAATCAAAGGAACTCTTTTAACTCTTGTAGAAAGAATTAATTTCTCACTTTTGTTGCTCTCAAAATTAGCACTTTTGTATATGCACACACACTGGAGCTGAAAAATCAGTCCCTATTTATAGGCATAGTGGCCGAAAATTTGAGCCTTGAAGGAGAAGAAATATCAAGATTTGATTTGTTCATATCTAGCAACAATATATCGAAAGATATGTTCTCCTCATATCTAGCAACAATAATTAATTTTTATCTTTAACCACCTTAGTTAAATGGGCTTTTATTGGACTACTCAAGAGGCCTTTAGGAGAATTAGGATTTGACCTTCTAATGGGCCTAGAAACCAATATTGAGCCACAATATTATTCTAGCCAATTAATATTAATTCATTCCACTATAGAATTAATATTGCACTATCCATCCTAACCCATATTATGAAATATGGCTCCCGATTATTATTTCCCATGTTTAAGATCCAATGTCCATTAATTAATTTAAGCTACTGAATGCTTTAATTAATTAATATCTTTTATTCCTTGGGAAAAGACAGCTCAACTTTATTATCATACTGTAAATTAATCCACTGGCCAGATTTGATTGATAAACGTACTAAGCCCACCAAGGGGACATTCTCCACTTAACGTACCAAGATACGATTTTCTGTATTAATTTAGCAATCTGTCATATGATTAATAATATTACCCAAAATACAAAGTATTGAATCTATTGATTCTTTACCCATAATAAATCAAAGCAATATCAATTAATTATATACAATCCCAATTAAGTAACAGAAATTAAGAAATTAATAACCACTAAGATCTAATTCCTCTTTCCAAGTCAGTCTAGAAGATTTATCTCACTATAGGTCCTATTCAGCACATCAAATGTACTAGTGTAATCTCTTGGTCAAGACAAACCAATTTGAGCTTTACACTTCAACTTCTATCAATGGATTGTTCAATTCCATCTAAGTTGTGAATTTTACCATACTTATTACAAGAATCTGACAATGTGATCTTCTGTGATCTTCTACACACCACATTGTCTACAATGTAAAGTGTATATTGAACATATATACATTTAAGTAAATAATATTCATAATATTTAATGCAAACAGTAATAAAAGATTTATTCTCATAAAAGCAAGAACCAGTTTATATACAAAGCAGCATTAAAAACATATATATTTTCCAGTATATCCCTAACAATCTCCCACTTATACTCAAAGTCTGCTTTTAAGTATACTACAGTATATCCTAATAATTCTCCCACTTATACTCAACGCAGCTTGGTGACACACTTGACTTCCATTCCTTCCACATGTCTCTCGAATGTAATATGAGGTAGACTCTTTGTGAAAAGATCAGCTAAGTTGTCCGCCGATGCTAACTTTGTCACCATTATATCTCCTCTCTAAATGATTTCTCGTATAAGATGGCATTTTTTTTCAATATGCTTGCTTGTCTTGTGGGCTCGTGGTTCCCTTGAATTTGCAACTGCTCCAGCATTATCACAATAGATTGTAATACTGTCAGGCATATCCGAAACCACATCCAAGTCCACTAAGAAGTTCTTGAGCCAAACCGCTTCTTTTGCTTCTTCACAAGCAGCGATATACTCGGCTTCTATGGTTGAGTCAGCGATGCATTTCTGCTTCACACTTCTCCATGTTATGGTCTTACCTCCCAAAGAGAGCACATTTCCCGAGGTAGATTTTCTAGAGTCTATGTCTAATTGGAAATCTGAGTCCGTGTAACCCATAGGGCATAGACTATCTGATTGATAAACTAACATTTTATTTCTAGTTCTTTTCAGATACTTCATAATGTTTTTAACCGCAGTCCAATGTTCCTTCCCCGGGTTACTTTGATATCTTGCTACCATGCCTATTGCATAGCATATATCCGGTCTCGTGCACAACAATACATACATGAGGCTTCCAACTACCGAAGCATATGGAACCTTCCTCATCTCATCTACTTCTCTTTGTGTCTTAGGACACATGTCTTTGATAGATAAATTCCATGCCTGAAAGGTACAAAACCTTTCTTGGAATCTTGCATGTTGAACCGTTTTAAAACAATATCGATGTATGAGGCTTGAGATAAGCATATCATCCTTTTCTGGCGATCTCAAGTAA
This sequence comes from Scutellaria minor, assembly GCA_954870855.1. Taxonomy (NCBI): domain Eukaryota; kingdom Viridiplantae; phylum Streptophyta; class Magnoliopsida; order Lamiales; family Lamiaceae; genus Scutellaria; species Scutellaria minor. Next base: position 10,261,083 of record OX940737.1, read on the forward strand.
TCTTGATCCCAAGGATATGACCAGCTTCTCCTAAGTCCTTCATGTCGAACTGTTTTGATAACCATATCCTTACATCTGACAACACTTTTTTATTGTTTCCAATAAGCAGAATGTCATCTACGTATAATATTAAGAATACCAAGGCAGTTTGTAGCGTCCAGGATAAAAACGAAGCATAATCGATTAATTAAATAATTAAACCCTTAATCGATTTATTTTATTATGTGCGTTAACCTTTGATTATTTAATTTAATTACATATGTTTCAGAAAAAATGATAAATGCATGTTTTAAATGGAAGTATAATTTAATCGAGGAACATAGATTTTATTTTATCATAAGATGCGTATTTGAAAAACGAGAAGATAGAAATGAATTTGAGGTCAATCGGAGACTCGTAGCTTAAATGACAATGAAAACGGTGAATACGAAGAATAAGACGTATACGAAGGATCGAAAAGTAAAGATATTTTTGGTGAATAGTAAATCCGAGATATTTCGGTGAATAGTAAATCTAAGATATTTCGGTGAATAGTGAAAGTAAGATATTTCGATGAATAGTAAGATTTTTTCCGAAAGTCTATATATAACGCGAAAACGAGTCGTAAAATCATTGTTTTCGAACGAGGCAAAAATCAAGAAAAATGTAAGGATCTCTCTCTCTCTCTCCTCTCTCTTCTCTCTCTCTACTTTCTGTTCGCCGGCGCCGTCGAGCCACCGCCGTCGGTGCCGATGCTGGAAACTTTTTCTCAGTTTCGGCTGATTTTCACACACCTTGTAGGTCTCATCGAGACAAATCTAGAACAGGTCTCGGATTTCCATTCCGATGTTTCCTTCACCGGAAAATGGCAAAATATTGCCGGAAAAACCCTAAACCCTTTTCTTTCCACCATTTCTCTCTCCTCTGCTCTCTCTCTCTCTCTCTCATCCTCCTCCTTCACCGGAGTGGTGGCTGACCTTCCCGAGGTGTTGGGCTGTCGGCTGGGGGTGGTGGCACCGCCGTGGACGACGGCACCGAGGCTGGAAGTGGTGGTGGAAAGTGGTTGTGCATGGTGTGTGTATGTAAGAATGTGTTGAGTGTGTGTTGCTATTGGGGCTGTTGTGGGCGGCGCTGGGTGGCGCCGCCGTGGCCAGGGTGGTGGTGGAGGTGGAGGTGGTGGCCGGTGCTGGTGGCGCCGGCGAGTCGGGAGGAGGCGGCGTTGGGCGGTGCCGCCGCTGCTGCAAGTTTCTGGGTGCGCTGGATGCGCGATGGAAGGACCCTGGGCGCGTGGTGCCGGAAGACACCGGGTACTGGGCGCACGCTGTGCGCGCTAGGAGACGAGTAGCGCACGCGCGACACCAGGTGACAGGTGCGCGCGCGGTGTCGGGTCCGCAATGTGAGTCGTGTTTTTTCCGTCGTATGTTTTCATCGAGTCACCGGCGATGAGATGTCGTCGGCCGGGAGTCGAGGGTCCCAGTCAAAGTCAACCTTTTTACCAAAATTACGAAAACGCCCTTATATCTTAAATGCTCCGTTTGAGCTCGTTTCAACTCCGATTAAGCTCATTCTTTTTCCGTTGCAACCCTAATCTTTCCCTCTTCCTCATCAGATCATTGGTTTAACCTTCCACACTCATTTCTTCATTCTCGATCTTTAGATCTTTCATTTCGTCTCGTTTTTACCTATCGTTCCTTCTCCGAGAAAGTTTATATCTTTATATATACGTATTTAACGTATTAAGGATCTAAAAAAACCTCGTTACTTGTAAGTTATCAATCGGATTGTACGTTTTAGTCTTGATACTCGACAACTCACGTGGTTACCACCAAACAAGGTGGGGGTAATTTCTAAATCTTGATGTGTTTATTGTTTTCCATATTTGATATATGAATTGTTAAACCATACGTGCTGTGATTATATGCTTTGATTAATATGTTCATTTTATATTATGAAAGGACTACGGTCCACATTCATGCTATGGAGGGACTAATGGTCTGTAAAAAATTACTACAGAGGGTTTGGTGGTCCGTAAAATGCACCAACGGTATAAAAACCGTTCTATAGGGTAAGACGGGTTGTACCCGCACCTACTACGGAGGGATTGGTGGTCCGTAAAATGCACCAACGGTATAAAAACTGTTTTATAGGGTAAGACGGGAAATACCTGCACCTAAAGATGAGTTATGAGCTATGTGCTATGCATTTTACGTGTAGTGACTAAATGCTGATTTTACGTATTTTGAAATATTTATCTGTTAAAACTTTTAAGATTCGGAGTTTATCCCCACGAGTGTATTCCACGCACTCACCCTATTCTGTAATTAATGTTACAAGAGATGACGAACAAGTAGAGCTATAGAGAGTGATGGTGTCATATCTGGGTATTTCTCTTTTGTCTTTTATTACATAGCAACGAAACAATGTTTTAATTACTTCTCGTTTTGTAAAAATAATTTTGTTTTCGTAGACGATGGATCCTGTAAAGTTTAAGTTCCACTGTTTAATGTTTTGAAATCGGTTGTATCTGAAGTCTTATATGTAATGTTTCTGATCGTCTCTTATCTCCTTCTCTTAAATAATCGTCTTTTCCCCTTTCTTCTTGCACGCCCGCAAGGAAAACTCTGATAATTTTAAATAAGAAAACGGGGCATGATAGTATGGTATCAGAGCAACGTTCTATCATTTTTGAACCTGCTCAAACCTGTTTTATAAAGAGAAAACGAGAAAAACATGTTTTTAAAAGTGAAAATCTTTTCAAAAAGAAATGGATAAGCATCATCCTCTCTCTATACGTGTCTCTCCCTAATCATAGAAATTAATAAAAAAAAAGTGTTTATCTGTTTTGTGTTTTCTCGTTTATCTGATATAAACCGTTTAGGTTTGAAGGGGTGTTAAGAAAATATTTTCATGATAAAAAGATCTTTACAAAAAAACCATTTACGTTGGGCGCGCTGGGCGGACGGCGCTGGGAGACGCCAGGTACTAGGCGCACGCCGGGAGATGGGTAGCGCGCACGACGCCGGGTCCATGATGCGAGTCGTGTTTTTTCCGTCGTATGTTTTCATCGAGTCGCCGACAATGAGATGTCGTCGGCCGGGAGTCGGGGGTCCCGGTCAAAGTCAACCTTTTTACCAAAATTACGAAAATGCCCCTATATCTTAAAACGCTCCGTTTGAGCTCATTTCAACTCCGATTAAGCTCATTATTTTTCCGTTGCAACCCTAATCTTTCCTCTTCCTCATCAGATCATTGGTTTAACCTTCCACACTTATTTCTTCATCCTCGATCTTTAGATCTTTCATTCCATCTCATTTTTACCTATCGTTCATTCCCCGAGAAAGTCTATATCTTTATATATACGTATTTAACGTATTAAGGATCTAAGAAACCTCGTTACTTGTGTAGGCTATCAATTGGATTGTACATTTTAGTCTTGATACTTGACAACTCACGTGGTTACCACCGAACAAGGTGGGGGTAATTTCTAAATCTTTATGTGTTTATTATTTTTCATATTTGATATATGAATTATTGAACCATACGTGTTGTGATTATATGCTTTGATTAATATGTTCATATTATATTATGAAAGGACTACGGTCCACATTCATGCTACGGAGAGACTAATGGTCCGTAAAAAATTACTACGAAGGGTTTGGTGGTCCGTAAAATTCACCAACGGTATAAAAATCATTCTATAGGGTAAGACGGGTTGTACCCGCACCTACTACGAAGGGATTGGTGGTCTATAAAATGCACCAACGGTATGAAAACTGTTTTATAGGATAAGACGGGAAATACCCACACCTAAAGATGAGTTATGAGCTATGTGCTATGCATTTTACGTGTTGTGACTAAATGCCGATTTTACGTATTTTGATCTATTTATCTGTTAAAACTTTTAAGATTCGAAGTTTATCCCCACGAGTGTATTCCACGCACTCACTCCTATTTTGTAATTAATGTTACAGAAGATGACGAGCATGTAGAGCTATAGAGAGAGATGGTGTCATATCTGGATATTTCTCTTTTGTCTTTTATTACATAACAATGAAACAATGTTTTAATTACTTCTCGTTTTGTAAAAATAATTTTGTATTTCGTAGACGATGGATCCTGTAAAGTTTAAGTTCCGCTGTTTAATGTTTTGAAATCGGTTGTATCCGAAGTCTTATATATAATGTTTCTGATCATCTCTTATCTCATTCTTCTCTTAAGTAATCGTCTTTTTCCATTTCTTCTTGCACGCCCGCAAGGAAAACTCTCATAATTTTAAGTAAGAAAACGAGGCGTGACACAGTTTCAACACACTTTTTATAAACACAACTCTCAAATTCATTTTGAACAAATCCATATGATTGGATTACTTGATCAAAACATTGATTCCAATCTCGCGATGCTTGCTTAAGGCCATAGATTGTCTTCTGAAGCTTGCATACAAGGTTTTCTTGGCCTTTTCAACGAAGCCTTCGGATTGACACATGTAGATGTCTTCTTCAAGACTTCCATTTAGGAAAGTTGTCTTGACATCCATTTGCCATATCTCGAAGTCTAGGTGTACAACTATCGACAAGAGAATACGGATAGACTTAACCATGACTACAGGCGAAAAGGTTTCCTCATAATCGATCTCCTCTTTCTGAGTGTATCCTTTTACCACAAGCTTAACCTTGAAGCTCTCAACCTTCCCGTCAGATCCTCTATTTCTCTTGTAGACCCACTTGCATCTAACAGGTTTTACGCCGTTTAGTGGTTCAACAAGCTCTCACACTTTGTTGAAATCCATAGATCCCATTTTTGCTTCCATTGCAGTTTGCCAAGAATCTGCATCCTTGTCTTGGATTGTCTTGTTGTAAGTCCGGGGATCAAATTCTCTATGGGGACCAAGTCCGAAGACTCTCCCATGAACATAAATCGCTCAGGTTGTCGAACAACCCTCCCACTACGACAAGGTTCTGGTTATGTTTGTATATCGTTTAGTATATCTATTTGTACAGTTGGTATAAGAGTTGGCCCCCTCATTTCATCTAAGGTAATCTTACTTTTGGGTTTTCTATTACCCATATAGTCATCTTTTAAGAATCTAGAATACGTGCTTACCACGATCCACTGATCTTTAGGACTATAGAATAATCCCCCTCTCGTTCTTCTAGGGTATCCTACAAACAGCCTTAATTCCGAACGAGGTTCTAACTTATCAGCTTCCTTATCAAACACGTATGTGAGACACCCCTATATTTTCATGTGTTTCAGACTGGGTTTTCGCCCAGTCCACAATTCTGAAGGGGTTTTAGGAACTGATTTGGAAGGTACCAAGTTAAGAATATAAGTCGTTGTTTCCAAAGCATATCCCCAGAATGACATGGGTAAATCTGAATAACTCATTATAGATCTGACCATTTCCAAAAGATTTCTGTTTCTTCGCTCTGCGATCCCGTTTTATTGAGGGGTTCTAGGTGCAGTTAACTGGGATACAATCCCTTGCCCTGATAAGTAGTCCAAAAACTCGTTGCTGAGGTATTCACCTCTACGATCAGATCGTAGAAACTTGATACTTTTTCCCCTATGCTTTTCTGCTTTAGCCTTAAATTCTTTGAACTTATCAAAGACCTCAGACTTATACCGCATTAGAAAAATGTATCCATATCTCGAGTAATCATCGATAAATATAATGAAATACTCAAAACCACCTCTTGCCTGAATTGGCATTGGACAACATACATCAGAATGAACGAGTTATAACACTTCACTGGCTCTGTTCCCTTTAGCTCCAAAAGCTCTCTTAGTCATTTTACCTTTTAAACATGATTCGCATGTTGGAAATGGCTCAACATGGAGTGATTCCAACGAGCCATCACTCACCAACCTTTGAATCCTTTTTAGATTAATATGACCAAGTCTAAGATGCCATAGAAGTGTTTTGTTCATACTTGAAGAATGCTTTCTTTTCTTAGAAATAGACGATATGTTATATGATTCATTTTGTATGTGTGTGGGTTGTGCACAGTTAATAGTATAGAGATTGTTCACTAATGTTCCTAAGCAGATAACTTCATTACTACGAGAAATAATGACATTCTTATTAAAAGAAACAGAATATCCATCCATAAACAATTTAGAAACTGAAATTAAATTCTTTCTAAAACTTGGAACAAAAAGAACATCTCTTAAAACTAAATCTTTATCACTAAAAGATAGGTGCACATCTCTCATTGCAACAACTACCACTTTCGTAGCATCGCCCATGGTGATGACGATCTCACTCCCACTAAGTTGTCGGGTTAGCTGGAACCCCTGCATATTGAAACAAACATGATCAGTGGCTCCCGTATCCACCACCCATGAATGGGAAGAATACGCCGCTAAACACGTTTCAATTACTAGTATGTAAGAATTACCTTATTTTCCAGCCTTCTTAGGCTGAGGACAAGTCGTCCTCCAATGTCCTTTCAGACTACAGTTAAAGCACTTTCTTTTAGTTGTCTTCTTCTTGACACCACCCTCAGTGGGCGTTTTTTCCTTTCCAACTTTGTCACCCTGTTTCTAACCATTTGCCTTCTTTATCTTCTTCCTACCTTTAGGTCCGGAAGAGGAAGATGGACTATTTGTCAACAGGGTTTGACTTTCTTTTGGTCCCTTTAGCATCTCAACCGATACCAAAGCTTGCATGAGCTGAGCCAACAGATACGCTTGATTGTTCATGGTATAGTTCAGTTGGAACTACTCAAAACTTTTCGGTAGAGAATGGAGTATGAAATCGACCTGGGTTTTCCTATCGAATTCGGCACCAAGAATCTCAAGTTTGTTAAAATAACCTATCATTTTAAGAATGTGATCCCTTACAGGTGTCCCTTCAACCATTTTCAGCGACAACATATCTCGTATGGCCATCTGTTTTGCCGTACGATTCTGGTGAGCGAAGAGTTCCTTAAGGTTTAACATAATATCTGCAGAAGTTTCCATGTATTGGTGTTGGTATTGCAACACATCTAACAGTGAAGCCAAGATGGTACACCTAGCCATTTCATCGGATTTCAACCACTGCTTATGATATTCTTTATCTTTCTCATTAGTTTCATCCGTAGATTCAATGGGTTTAGGTTCGTCAAGGACAAACTTATGCGATTGCACAGTCAAGACTATGAATAAATGTCTTTTTCAATCTACATAGTTTTCCCTCTCTAGTTTGTTATCTTTAAGTATATGTAACAGTGGATTAAAAGGTGACGACATGTTGAATTGAGAATAAAACATACAGTTTGTATCAATATCCAATCAACACAAAATTATCACATAATTCGATCACATGTAAAACAAAATATACATAAACATGTCATCAGCCAACATCTCAAAACAATTCAAGTAAGTCACGTTGAGTGTGAACGTTTACTCAAATAAATTTGAGCAGGTTACAAACAAAGAGAGTTACAAACCTTTAATTCAAAATTAATAGTTGGCTCCCACTTGACCATATAAAACTGACAGGGACTCCATTGGGGAGTTAATATATCAATTTTACACCTAAATAATAACCATGATTTAATACAGGATTATTATTTCGTTTTGAATAAGACATTCGTTGGGAAGGTCATATCACCACTAATAATAACCCACAATTATCCAAAGAAATTTATTCAAGTGAACTTGTCTTTGGCCTATCCGTTAGGGAGAGAGTCGTTTGTCAATGCGTAGCCAAAGACTTCACAAATAAATCAATTATGGAGGTCAATTAATTAATTTATTATCCAGAATAAATTAAATAAATTACATACTTAGTAATTTTAAAACAATAAGATTTTTCATGGATATTCATGCATAATTAAACAAATTAATAACAGCAATAAACCCAAATTAAACACATAAATAATTCCAATTATCATGGTTTAAATTCTCATTTCAAAAACGAGAACCCGGATTTTTGAAAAATCCTGGCAGCAACCACGACGAATAGGGCAGCTAGGCGGTCAGCTCAGTCCGTCTATGTACGACGTCCGGCGTCATACGCCCGTCATACGTCTCTAATCTTTTTAATCCTTCTCTTCGATCTTTGTCTTTGATTCGTTACAATTTATTTATAAAAAAATAAATCTTAATCTACCCACGGATTTTCTCACGGGAAAAACGAATCTGAACGAATCAGATTAAAAAAAACATCATTCAAACAACATGAATTTAAAACATACATTAAAAACCATGATAATTTGATACCTGCAAAAAAAGATTTAACAATTCTTATCACGCCCCAGAATCTTTTCGTAAAATATCAGAGTTTTCACACAGGCATGAAGAAAGAAATAGATAAAGGACACATTTTTTTTATTTTACACAGAAAGAAATAGCAAGAGATTACAGAAGAAAGAGGTGAGAGACGATGTTAATCGTTCACATATCAACAAACGGCCTCAGCCGATAACAATCGGTCTTAATACCGATAACAATCGATCTCACTACCGATACATATCATAAACAAAGCAGCGGAATAAACCATCAGGATCCCCATCCGAAACATATCTAACATTATTACAAAACGTGAACTTATTTAAACATTGTTTGAAAATGTTGTGTGACATCAACTGAATAAAAACAGGTTCAAATATAGCACCTCCTCTCTCCTTCTAGGGTTCGTCAAGCCCATCATTTCCTGTAGTGTGAGTACAGATTAAGGGGTGAGTGCGTTGAATACACTCGTGGGGTGAAATCCGCCTCTTATAACAATCAACAGATATATTATACCGAAAGGGTAACATTCAGTCACGTTGTCACAACACATAAAATGCATAGCATGTATTTCACAACCCAACTCAGGTGCGGGTATCCCCCGTCTTACCCCTACAAATCTCAGGTGCAGGTATTACCTGACTTACCCCTACAAATCTCAGGTGCAGGTATTACCTGACTTACCCCTACAAATCTCAGGTACGGACATCTCCCAACCCTACAATATCTCAGGTACGGGCATCACCCGATCTTATAGAATCTCAAGTGCAGGCATCTCCCGACCCTACAATATCTTAGGTACGGGCATCACCCGACCCTACAGAATCTCAGGTGCATGCATCTCCCGACCCTACAATATCTCAGGTACGGGCATCACCCAACCCTACAGAATCTTAGGTGCGGGCATCTCCCGACCCTACAATATCTCAGGTACGGGCATCACCTGACCTTACAGTATCTCAGGTACGGGCATCTCCCGACCCTACATAGGAATGAAGGTAGACCCACGTCCTTTCACAATATAACATGATCATGTAATCATAGCATATAATCACAACATTTAGTATTCCGCCAATCATGCATTAAACAGGGAAAACTGTAAAAAGATAAAGAGATAGAAATTACCCCCACCTTGTTCGGTGGTTACCACGTGAGTAGCAAGGACCAAAGATCGGACAACTCAGAGCTCAAGTAGCAAGTACCAAAAGTCCGATAATTCAACGCTCTATCCGACAAGTAGCCTACATAAGTTACAACGTATTTTAGATCCTTAAAAACATATAAATAAAGCTATAAAATATCCCGGCGGACAAACGATCGTTAAAGGTGCGTCAGATCGAGAGCTCTAGAGATTGGAGTTGAAGAAACGAGAGTGGATGTTCAATCCATATGGCTAAGATGATAGAGAATGAAATTTGGGTCACGATGGAAAAAGAATGAGCTCAATCGGAGTTAAAACGAGCTCAAGCATTTTAAATTTAGGGGTATTTTCGTAATTTTGATCAAAAGGCGACGAAGAGGGAAATATTAGGGTTGCAACGGGATGAGAATGAGCTCAATCGGAGTTGAAATGAGCTCAAACATAGCGTTTTAAGACTGAGGGGTATTTTCATAATTTTGGTCAAACGGTTGACTTTGACCGGGCCCACAACCCTCGGTCAACGACATCTCATCGGCGACGACTCGATGTTGACGTACGGTGGAGAAAAAGGGGTTCGGATCGAAAATACGATGTTGCGTGCACGTCGTCACCCGACGGGGCGCGCGCGTACGCGCGCGGCACCCGGCGTCTCGACAGCTACCGAGTTTTCTCGGCAGCAGGCTCCCGACGCTCAGCAGTTGGTCGAGTTTTCTCGGCAGCGGCTCCCGACGTCGACCTGCTCGCCAACCATTCTTCCCGGCGCCGCCCTCCACCGCCGCCACCAAGTCCGCCGGAAACCTCTCACCTCCGGCTACCACCTTCGGCCACCCCTCGCCAGATTCCGGCGGTGAATAGTACCCAAAACTTCACCGAAAAATCCTTCGTTATCACATTCGCAACACCAAGGCTAGGGTTTAGGGTTTTGGAGACGGTTTTTCACCATTTCCTGGCGAACGAGAAATCGAAATTGAAATCCGAAACCTATCCAAGACTCGTCTCGACGAGACGACGTCGTGTGTGAAAATCGACCAAAACCGACAACTTTTAATTTTTCCGGCCACCGCCGACGGCGGCACCAATGGTAGCGTGCCGGTAACCGAAAAATGGGAAAAAAAAAAGATGAGAGAGAAACTTACTTGTTTTCGTCGCTTTCGGCTCGTTCGGAGAAACGATGAAAAATGAAATGACTGAGCCCCTATTTATAGATTTTCAAAGTTACTATTTACCAAGTAAATTTTAATTACCGTTCATTAAAATATTTTTTTTCTATTTTACCGTTCATCCAGATTTTACCCTCTCGTTTTACCTAACCTTCGTATTCGGCTCTTTTTTCACCATTTGAGCTACGGGTCTCCGATTGCCCCTAGTTTGTTTCTATCTTCTCGTTTTTCCGTTACGCATCTCATGGTATAAAAATATTCTATGTTTCAAGCCTAAGAAAATTATCGATCTAACTCGGGCCTTAAACATATATCTGAAACGCACGTCAACACATATGCGATCAATTATTAAATTATAGGTTTAAATATTTAATTAATCCATTATACTTCATTTTTTGTCCGGGGTACTACATCCCTTACCCCTTAAAATAATTTTGTCCTCGAAATTGAATGCGTACTAAGAACGTCGTAATTAGGTACTTCGTCAAAACTCTCGTCCTCCTATTTCCTTGTTGCTTCCTTCTTTCCATTTCCCGTCAAGGAACTTACAAGCCTCGATTATTTGGCTAAGCTCTATGTTCAAAACTTTTGTCGGGCCTGAGTTTCTCCAATTCTTTCTCGATCTTTTCCACCCGAACACACTTCTGTTTCTCATTCCTTTCCTTCTTCAACTCATAGTACTGATCGTTTTATGAATCATCCTATATACTTCTCGTCTTCACCGCTTACTTGCGGAGTAGGATGAGGAATAAGTGGCGCTAGAAAGTCATATTCCACCGTCTAAGATATTAAGTATGTTCTCGATAAATATGTTTTTGATAAAGATAAAGAAAAGAGAGAGAGCGAGAACGAGAATGAGAGAAAAAGAGAGAGAGAAAGAGTTGAAGAGACGGGGGAAAAGTTGTCGAATAGCACTCTACTACTCTCATTGGGCGCGACAACTTCTTTCGTTGAATCTCCAATGTATTCATGGGATATGATTCGCGGTGCATTCTATCGCATGACGGCGAAAAGATCGAACTATGGCTGGAGGACGCGATTTATCGAGTTCAGACAGCTGGAGCATTACTTAGTCCAAATGGTATACTCAGTTCAAATGACATTACTTACAAACTCGCAGTGGCCATTTCTTATCCTGAATGTTATCTTGGATGAATCCGCAACTTTGACTTTCATCTGGTGAGATCCAGATCTTAAGTCAATCTTCGAGAACACACTAGTACCTCTTATTTGATCACAAGATCTTCCGTTCGAGGCAATGGTTACTTGTTCTCTAGTGTCCGCTTGCTCCGCTCTCGGTAATCCTTACACATCCGGACGCTTCCATCCTTCTTCTTCACAAGGAGCATTGAACTCCTTAGGACGACCTACTCGGTCTAATGAAGCCTTTGTCCAAAAATTCTTGTAGCCGGCCTTCAATTCTTGCAATTCTCTCGGTGCCATCCGATTTGGAACTCTCTACACCGATGCTGATCCTGGGATGAGATCAATCTCGAATGTTACTTATCAGTCCAGCGGAGGACCTAGTAATCTTTTGGAAAACAGGTCCATGTATTTCTTGATTACCGACACCTTCTCAATAGTAGTCGGTTCTCTCTCGGGGTTCACCAGGTTGACCAACCAAGCTTCGTAATTCCTTTGTTAAGCATCTCGGTTGCTTCCATGGCCAAGATAATCATTTTGGAGCATTTAATGCGGTGGTTGCGGCTCACAGCTCTCTACAGGCACGTCAGTCCACATGGCGTCTTGGTATTGGCTCCGTGTCTGTAACTTTGATCTTCTCTCGAACGGCTCTATTCCTCGTACTGCATTTATCCTTCCTCGAAGTGCAGGATACTCATTCTCTCTGTCATTGGCGTTGTTGAGTGTTTGAGCAGTAAGCTTCGCGCTGTATCCTCGGTCTGCTTGCAATATTCCTGTAACTTTTTCTTGCAGCGATGCCGTTCTTTCATACTTTGCTGATATGCTGTAACTGCCTTCTTGCAGTGTTACTGTATCTGCTTTCTTGCAGCAACGTCATTCTGAAATCTTTAATACAACATTCTATATGTATGTACCTCCACCTTTCAGCTTCCATAACAAGACTCAATCCTAGTCTATGTTTTCACTTAAACATCATGAAAAATGGGGTATTCAAACTTCCTATTACATCCTTGGTTTGTCTCATCAAAATCTAAACACTGAAGACTCAACAATTCCAAAAACCATTCCCAACTTTCTTGTTTCTCCACCTCCACATATGCTATGGCTATGGGAAGCATATTGTCATTACCATTTCTTCCTACCGCTGAAAGCAACTGTCCTGCATGTAATCCTTTCAAGAAACATCCATCTAAACCAATAATAAGTCTGCAACCACTCAAGAAAGCATTCTTCATAGGAGCAAAACATACATACATCCTCCTAAATTTTGGGGGAGTCACTTCTTCATTCACCTTCACAACTGAAGAGCTCCCTGGATTGTGATGTTCAATAGTCAGACAATAATCATATAATTTTGAATATTGTAACCCTACATCCACACTTAGCAAAGACAATGCATATTTTTTTGCTCTGGAAACTTTATAAATGCTACACTCCACACCACAATCCCTCTTAATTTTATTCTTTAATCCTTCCAAACTCTCATTGGGATTATCTCTTACTGCATCTAATACTCTTCTTCCAAGATACTTATAATCAGTCTGTCTATTCTCTGTTCGGTAATGTTGAGTGTGTAAAATACACTCAATATACATGGTCATAAGCACGATTATTGTGTTGTCTTAGTCAAAAAAATGAATCATAACTGCAAAATATTGATTGTTATAGGTACAAGAGGAGAAAACGGCATGACGGAGACAGAGTGTGAAAAAAGGAAGAAAACGGAAGAAAAATGGTCAATACCGCGGTATCCAAATCTAATATCGTGGTACCCGAAGTGGAGAACCAAAAGATTGGGTTCTGCATCTCAGTACCGCGGTATCCAAATCTCAGTACCACGGTATTGACCTCCAAAAGATTCAAGCACGTTGTCTCAGTGCCGCGGTATCAATTTGGATACCACGGTACTCATCTCGCAGGTTGTTAAAAATGTGTGATTTTTATGCTTCCAACGAAAATAGGACTCCTCTTCCTCTTGGTATCTATATAAAACCATGTCAAGACCTAGAAAAAGACAACACTTACCCCACAAGAGAAAGCAAGATGATCGAGCGAAGAAGAGAAGATCGGCAACAATTCAAGCATAGATTTTCCTTCATTTTTTTATGAACTTCTTTGTTTTATGACATTGAGTAGCTAGAGTTTTTTTTCTAGGGTTTTATTCAAACCCTATGTGTTGAATTACGAATTCCTTATTTCGATTCTAATGCAAGTTTAATTTATGATTCTTTCTTCTACTTGTTGTTGATTAAGTGCATGAATCTGACCAATTTGTGTATCTTTATATTATTGTCAAATTTATATTGGAAGATTGGTTTGATGATTAGAATTGTGGTAGAAGATTCTTTGAGTTAATTGAACAGGATAGTGTTTTATTGCATATGAAATCGTAGGAATATAGATTTCACCTTAGGAAGCCATATTTGGGATTTATGCTTAATGCTTTATTATGAATTTAATTGTGTAGGAATACAGTAAATTGTTCATAGCATTAGATTCATACATCACGTGGAAATTGGGTATGATTATATTAGCATCTCAGGTTAGGAATCGGGAATTGAATCTTGCATGAGAAAAGAGTACGAGGGAGTTAAAACACATAGGGGGAGATAAAATCCTAGGTTTTCTTATTTTGATAAATCTTCGTTTAATTCTTCTTTGCATAATTTTGTTCACTATTTTCTTATTTTTCGTAGTTTAAACAATCAACCTTCAAAATTGGATTCGCTGGATAGGATCATAAGTTGTATGAATCTAGTACTTAAAAATAGATAGTTGTTATTTTCCCTGTGGGTTCGATATTCGGACTTTTCAGTCCACTATATTACTTGTCACGATACGTGCACTTGCGTGGTGTTAGTCTTCGCACAACAGGTAAGCACATGTATGACTTTCTTTCATGTTTTTTATCTGAAAAGTGTTGTTCTTCTGTATTGTAGATGCTCAAAACCCAATCACATCCACCATTACATTTGGCTGTAATCACTATTTTCTCACAATTAGGATATTTTAAATCAAATCCTTTTCTCACTGCCCAATCTTTCAAAACTTCTCTAAAACTTTCTCTATTTGGGAATTTCAACCCAACTGACAACTCAAAATTCTCCATGTCAGTAGACTCATCCCATTCATCAATCTCATGTAACTTAACCGCATCATCTAACTCAACATCACTACACCAAGCTTCATTCTCTTTTAATTTGGCTGCTTTCTCATTTGTTATTTCCTCTACTCTCTGTTTTTTTTTCTCCCCCATGAATCTTTGTGTCATTTTATAAATATTTCTTCCATGATCCTCAGCTTTATCAACAAATATATCATCATCATTTGGACCTTCTAAATCCTCAAACATCCAAGAAGGATTTTCAGACTCTTCCTCTGAATTTGAGTTATCCTCGTCAGGTATATAGTTGGAATCATCGCTATCAGTACAACTAGTTTCGACCCCATCTACTCCAACATCCATCTGCTCACCAAAATCAGCGTTATTTATTCTGGTCTCACTCATCCCAAATATATCTTCATCTATCTGCTCACCAAAACTAGTCATATTTATTTTTACACTTATTCCAGCACTCGTTCCAAGCATATCCTCATCCATGTGATCACCCAAATCAGCCATATTTGATCCATCCTCATCCATACCAAGTATATCATTATTCATTCAAGTATATCATCATTCATCCTCTCATCACTTCTATATATATCTTCACTAATTTATTCCTTATCAAATTCCTCATCCAATTTTTCACATTCGTCTTCTTCACGTAATTTTTCATTCTGCTCAATCTCAAGTTCCATATCTCCCCCAACATATTCCAAAAGCCCAACATCTTTCAAAACAGAAGTATGACCATGATCATCTACAATCAATGGTGCTGGATTATCCTCAAAATATAATGGAATGACCAATTGCCCATCATATTCTCTCACCAATCTCAGCAAATCTAAGTCTGTTTTAATTATTATTAGAGTCTTATCTGAAATCACCTCAGGCTTGTAACTATACACAGTAACTGAAGTTACTTTACCATTAGCTTTTAAATGCATATCTAGTAGATCTAGATAACATAATTTGTCTCTATCATTATGCGGGATAGTCATTCTCCATCCTTCAAAATATTTAATTTTTGGGAGTCCCCACACGATTTCACCGCCCACATAGACATCAATCATCACAACATCCATTATCCTACAACAATAAAATAATATAAATAATAATGAGTGTGGGGACCAAAATAATAAAATACAACTATCAGAGAGACAAAGAGATTATAAATCCTCAAATATAAATATGAAACTAGAGAATAAAAATTCTATACCAAACAACTTGGGAGACAGAGAGAATATAAATCAACCTAATAAATTAAACTAAACCCTAGAACATAGTTATAAGAACCTCAAATCTTTCTACTTCTTTCATTCTTTTTTTTTTCTGAAAACTTCACAATCTGAAATCAACCCACCAAAAAATGATTAACATACCAAATTTGTAAAACACAAACAAAAAAAATAATAAAGTGAAATTTAAACATACCTTGTACACAGGTTCTCTTTCTACCAGAAATCACGATTAGCAGCAAATTTTTGTTTGTTTACTTCTTTAATCGTCCGCTTCAAATAAATTTCTCAGAGAAATCGATCGGTTCTAACATTTTGTGTGGATTTTTTGAATCATATTTTGGCAAGAAACCCTTGTTTCACTTATATGCGTGCGCTCTCTCTCTCTCTAACTCAACTGTGTTGTTTGGATAAAAAAGTCAACAGTCCAACTCTATGTATGAAGGGTATAACGGGAAATATAGTTGAAAAATTAACATCATTAGCTTTCTTTAGAAAAATGGGAGCATCAGCTACATTTACAAAACCACAAGGGAGTTTCGCGCAATTTCTAAATCACGGGGAGATTTTATGCCGAATTTTGAAACCACAAGAGGGTTTTGCATAATTAACCCAATATTAAATGTATGCCTAATATAGTATAAAGGTCAGGGTTAAAAAAATGTGTGAAAAAAATGCACGGACTGTATCAGATTCGGGCTAACCCAAGTGCATACTTTGTGTAATTTTTAAACCATAAAAGAGTTAAGTCGATTTCTCAAACCACAATAGAGTTTTGAGCATTTTTTCCTAACAATTACATCTATTTTTAATTTGAACTTACTCATTTTTTATTGATATCATATTATATAATCATATTTCAAGTTTTAAATTTAATCATACATAATGTAATTTTCAAAAACATTGAAATCTATATATATATAAGAAGACTTTGGATCTCTCAAATCACGCCACATCAGCTCTTTGGAGGAATCTAGAGCCAACACATCAGCATCTTGGAGAAATGTGGAGCAGCCATGTGTACTTCTCCCCCTCCCTCCTTCTTTAACCCACAACCGTTACAAACTCTGTTTTGTAACCTGTCTCTTCATCTTCCATCTCATAGTCATTGAAAATTCATATATAATGTAACTCCTCTACAATGTACAAATGGCATAACATGTTACTTCCTGCCATAGAGAAATGATGGCAGCAATTATTCTCTCTGCTTCGTGCTCAAATTATTCTGACAGCAACTTCACTCACAAGGTAATAGGTATTTTTTATTTTTGGGTGCCTAACGTTTGGTATCCCTATTTACAAAGAATTTGATGCAGATTATACCCGGAAGAATGCAAGATTGTTCATTCTTTTGCAAGGGTATGGAATAAGCATCTTATATAATTGTGTGAGATCAATTTCAATGATTAAATAGATGAGGTTAGTTAATTTCTCGATCTCAAAGACCTTGTATATTCTGGTTCGATACGTTGTTGTTCCTGCAAGACTTTTTGGGTTGTGCAATTTTATGCACCTGATATCTGAGTTCTTGCATTTATTTTTGATAGGCCTCTCTTATGGAACTGATGATCAGTCTCTGAGGGAAGCATTTTCCTGAATGTGTTTATGTACCTTAATTATTATTATTTATTTCAAAGAAGATTTAAAATACTTGGTTTTCCAAAATAGATTTGTATATGTTTCTATGTATTTGCTCTCAACTCTGTGATTGAATTCATGAAAATGTTTTGTTTTTTCTTTTGGTTTATTGATATGGGAAAATGTAGTTGAGTCTATTTAACTCTGAAATTGAAGCTACTAGGTGAGTTGGTAGAGGTGACATTATCTCCTTTCTTTTGAGCAAAATTTTAATATTTATATCTTAATGGGTAAGAATTATTTTTTGCTATAATGCTACAAGGCTTATGATAAAGCAGCCATAAAATGTAATGGGAAATAAGATGTTACCAATTTTGATCCCAACATTTCTAATTAAGAACTCAAAGTTTGTAGGTGAGTTATATAGGTATAAAATCTCAGCGTTTGAGATTTATCGTATCGAAGATTATGGATTTGGTTTGTGGTGGAATACACAGGTTGCATTTTTCTTAATTTGTTTGTTCTCTCATTTGTAGAAATCTTGTCAATAAGTTAAACCTATGATAGGTTTCCTGAAACCACAGGCGATTCTCTTTACAAAGTCCAATCATTCTTGATAGATAGATAGATAAGACTGTAATATGCTATTACTCTTTAGGTTGTAGTTTATGTTATTATATATGAACCGCATTGGTTTCTTTAATCATGTTTTTTGATTACAACTTCTTGACAACAACTTCTTGATTACATGACTTATTACATGACTTCTTGACAACAACTTCTTGATTACATGACTTATTATATATGAACCGCATTGGTTTCTTTAACAACTTTGTCATTAAGAATATAGTTTGGTTAAAGTTTGCTTTTTATACTTACAAGACTACAACCAAGAATATTAAAGAAATTCACACTAATTGAAACAATTACGTGATAATTAATAAACTCATTTTTAAATAAAAATAAAAATACTAAGAAAATACATGAGAATTATTAGAGATGTTTCTATGTTGGTTTGGTTCTCTCAAGTGATGACACTTGGAACTCTACAATGTTGCTAAGTATCCTCCCTTAAAAATATTTTATTTATGAAATATCAAAAAATTAATACTAATTAAATACATACTCCACTACTCTACAAAAAATAAGTTCTTTGAAAAAAATAAATATGTAAGTTACAAATGCTTGGAAGAGATTGATAATGTTGTATTGCCTTTTTCTACATGAAATCTTTGGTTCCAAACTTGAATAATAGTTTTTGTCCAACATTTCAAATTGAAAAAAAAAAAAAGTAAACAATAATGCTCTTGCAAAACTAATGACATTAACAAAAAATAGGTGCTAAAAAAACTTAGGATATGTTTAGATTGGGACGCAGATAGATTTGCAAGTTTGAAAGTGGGAATTGTAGAAAAAATAGATGATGTTCTATTATTTTATTTTAAAAAAATAAAATATTTTTAGTGGGAATTGTAAAAAAGTTGATAAAGTAGAAAAAATAGATTAGAGTTATAGGATTCTGCAAATTAATAAATAACATGATTACGATATTATCCATTCAAAATCCGGATGGGCACATCCAGTCCAAGCACCCCCTTAAACCATTGGAAAATTGTAATAAAATATTACAACAGATGTAACAATTGGTTAAGATTAATAAAAAGAACACAAAAAGAAAATAATTACAAATGAAATCATTATGTCAACGTGATAAAAAGAGCACTCAAAGGCAAAATTGGAACAAAACAGGTGTCTTCGAGTGATAAAAATGGGATTTATTCTATATTTTTTAAAGAAAGATATGAAAATACCTAATACAATAGTTAAAACACTTATAAAGAACTAGCAATTAATAATATTGTGCTAAAGATCAAATGAAAAAAAATAAAAAAATAATGAGAAAGATTATTTAAAAAATATAGAAAAAAATATCATACATAAAAATAAATCAACAAACACTTATGAAATAATATTACTTATAAAATAAAAATTAGATAAATGTTAAATGAAGTCTATGTATTGTACGGGTTCAAACCTGGTATGTTAATAATTTTTACAACATAACCCTATCCATCCAAAAAAAAAAATAGAACCCGACCCAAAAATACCAATAAAAAGCAATATCAATATATCATTCATTCTCCATCTCCACATCGCATAAGCCTCTGTAGAAAAACCAAATCGATTCTCAGCGAGGTGTTACCGGTACACAACGTCATCTGTGATTTCTCATTGGAGGATACAAAGAGCGAAAGAACGTCCATTAGCGAATTGCTGAGAAGCCGTCAAAATGGTGAAGACAACGAAGGGGGGCAAAACCATGAACCCTACCGATGCTTACCGTAAGGAGCTTCGCAAAAAGGAATTGAAGCGGGTAATTCTGGATTTTTTTCTTTTCTTCGTTTTGGTGTTGTTGTTATTGTATGCTTTATGTATCCGTTATTTGTCGTCTTTTAATTTCCAGTAATTTCTGCAATGTGAATTGGTGTATAATGAAATATCGCAGTTTTCCCCCTTTTTAATTTTGTTACATTTAGGGTTCTACCATGCTTTTTTGAGAAGTTGGTGTGAATTTTGAACTTTTCTGATATTTTACTGTTTCAGTTTAGCTGATATAAGGGTTCTTTTTTTTTTAAATGTTTCTGTATGTGAAATAAGAGGCACTTGAGCGTGGATTTTACTTAAATTGGAATTGTACCGGACATTATCTGTGTATAATTTGAGCATGGAAAACATATTATGCAATTTGATTTAATTTTGTTTCGGAAGTGGTGAGGTATTGTGAGTCATAGTTGCGAGTACCATATAGCTTCTAAAATTTGTGTCGATGGTAATCTGCAGAACAAAAAGGAGAGGAAGAAGGTGAGGGAGGTTGGAATCTTGAAAAAGGATCCAGACACTTTGAAAGATCAGATTCAGAAGCTGGAAGCCATGAGTAAGTTCCTAAGAATCAATCAATGAATTTGTTTTTTTTGTGTGTGGTGGTCTTTTGGTACATGTATCAGTGTAAATAAAACTATTTAGGTTGTGGCTTAGCTTGATGATTTTGTGATTTTAGTTATCTACTTGCTGCAATGCACTAAGTGGTTTATTTTTCGAAGATTGTTGTTAGGGTGAAATGTTATTAATTAAAAAAGTAGTGAATTGTACCAAACAATTCATAGGTTCGGTTTCTGTTGCCTTCTTTAGCATGGGGTCAGGGGGAAGGGTTGGAACTAGTAGGATGCACTTAGATGGATTTCATTGTAAGGAATCATTGCATTAAAGCAGCAAGTCAAATTAGTAACATCCTAATAACTTCATCTATATTCCTTGTTCCCCTATTTTGTGGGAGTGCAAAGCACAATTAATGGTTGTTTGAGTCTTGATTTTGGGGATTAGGATACTATAGTAGCAGCTGGATTTTCTGTCTCTTTACTAGGTTAAAGCTATTTCCTTACTATGCTTTCTTAGTCACCTTTTTATCTGTAGGTATTTAGGATAACTCTGACTCGTTTTTTTTAGAATATTTGAAAAGCACTAACCTCTAAGGTGCTGACTGATGGCTTTTGACATCTGATTCCAAGCTTTCAATTTATGAAGGAATCTATGGTTGTGTGTTTATCCAATTCTTTAGTATATGCGTCCATTTGACTTCTACTTCTGTGGCAGTTCTGTTAGCAATGGTCTACTAATTTTGAATGAAATGGAAATATACAGACTATAATTGTCTTCCTGGGTTCTATAATTTTTTCTCTTGTGCGATGTGCTCTGTTTATCTGACTTGGATTTTTGTTTTTGCTTGCTAACGAATGGCAAAAAGTTTGTGCTTTTTATTTGGTTCAGTTCTCAGAAGTTGAAACCATATATGTTTCTTTTAGGATTTATAATTCCTCTTGATTTACAACATGGACAATAGTATTTGGTTCTTTGCTAATATTGGAGCACTTGAGATCTGCAGTAATGCAGAGTGCAGATCACACTACAACTCATTCATAGTCATGCTGCAGTTGACTATTGGTTATCTCGTGAAGAAAAAAAACACTAATTTTGTTTCTCTGTCATCATAGTTTTTAGGGGTGAGAGGCGCATAGAGGCACCTTGCCCTTGCACCAGAGGCGTGCCTCTGGTGCAAGAACACAAAAAAACATATAAAATCAATGAAAAATACGAATCACGTAGAAAACATGATAACCACAAATTTAAAGTTCAAACAAAAGCCAATTACATGTATAAGACCATCAAACGTCAACTAAAAATCAAAACATAGAAAAAGAAGTCCCAACTAATTATCATTATCCTCCTTCTCCTACTCCTCATCATCAAACTAATTAAAGAGGCTCTATTTTGTGTTCAGTTTCCTTTTTTTTCTTTGATACTTTAAGTTCTCCAAATTCTAGTTGTCTAAATATGTTAGACTGATATACTGATAGAGTAAAGGGATTAAACCAATGAGAAGAATAGAAAACAATTCAGAATTTGCCAACACGCAAAATCTGCCCAAGCAAAACTCTGTTCTCTTTCTTACTTAATTTTTCTGCATAAACTTTCTTAACCCCCTCAATCAACAAGGTTAAATTCTACTGCTAAGCTAATCGACCCACGGGCCTACTAATAACCCAATAACTAATAAACCGATAAAAATCCAACGCAATTGCCAACACTGAATAAGACAAACAACAACAAAAATAATAAACTCAAATACTCCAGCAACGAACATCACTCTGCAACCCAGGACTTCCTCTCACTTCTTCAGTCTTCTCGTATAGACTATCAAACCACGCTTCTTATCATATACATGGTAAAGTATTACAGTTGGAAGAGAACAAAATAGAAAAAGCGTGTTTGTTTCAGAAAAGTAAAAAAAAAAAAAAAAAAAAAACCAATAAGAGGCCCAGAGGCATAGGTAAAGGTGCAGAAGGCCTGCGCCTCACTAACAAGTATGTCTATCATATTCCAAAGGAAAGTGCCACATGTTTCTTATCTGCTGCAAGTGCTGGAGAAGTTTATCAGAATGTACTCTATTTGTTTTGTCCCCCACTTTATCCCTTTAGTCAACTAATTCATCCCAGTAAGCCTGTTAGAGACTGTATTATAATCTTATAACTTCTCTAGTTTCTTGTTTTCCTTTTACTCTTTCCTTCTATTTTCGGAGTATGATCAGTTAAACTGTTTACTCATGGCTATACGCTTGTATATCTTTGTATGCAAAAATCAAAATTCTTAAGAAAATTCAAATTCTCGTCATCTACTTGTATCTCGATCTTTAATTTTTTATTCTTTCAGAGGCAGATGGTGCTTTGGACAAAGCTAGAAAACACAAAAAGAGACAACTTGAAGACACACTAAATCTTGTGCTCAAGAAGAGGAAGGTAATTCCCTATTTAAGCTCTATGGTGTATGTCATGAACACGTTTTCTGTAATATGAATGGAATTTTCTACTTTTATGGGTTAATTGGCTCGTTGGACTCACATCTGGTGAATAATTTGATTTCATTGGAGATATTGGAATTCTGACATCTTGAACTTTCACATGCTTCTCGTTCATACTGTTCACACTTGTAACGGCTTTGAAGATGTGGTATGGTAATATTTGATCTGTGGAAGGGAATGTCTATCTTTCATTTTAGTAGATCCCAGATGATCATGAAAGAAACAGGGTTAAGACTATTTGCGGATATTCAAATTTGTACTTTGTTAAGAGAAAAATTTGATCAAAGGCTACCTACTTGAATTAGTTTGAATGTATAAACCTCATCAATATACAGGATAGATAGATAACACAAAACCACTCAGAAGTATTGAGTTGGATGCATCTCATGCTTATCTTATACACTCTGCTTAACTGAAGCAATAAAATCATCAAGTGTATGGTTAATAACTGCCAGTACCCACTCTGCTTAACTGAAGCTATATAATCGTCAAGTGTATGGTTAATAACCTGCCAGTACGACTGCACGAGAAGAAACTGAAAATTTTGATTGCAATGCCTTATAAAGTGACTTAGAATATAGCTGAAATCTATGGAAAAAGCTATTGGTTACTTGATTGTGTATTTCAGCATGCAGTCAAAGAAATTAGAAATAATACAAGATAGATAGTTTCCAATTGAAAAGAAAAGTGAAGCAAATTGAGGTTCAACATTTAAGGTTGTATAACTGAAATGTGTGCCACTTTAGTGTGCAAAAGTTCTGCACCTGCTCTTTCCCAAGATACATCAGTTTGCAATCATCAATTCATTAAGTAGATCTTTGCATGTATACCAATAAATGCATCTCGATACTCTGACTCCAACTTCCCATTTTTAAGTTTTTTTGGCTGAGACTATTTCATCTGGTTGCACTATTGTTCCCACTTCCCAGTAGAAGAAATGTCAAATAAACTATGAAAACATGGAAATTTTAACCTTGTTAGTTATCATTTTCAATGAGCCAGGGTCCCCCATTTTCGATATTTTATTATGGTTTTTGGATATGTATGCGTTTTTGCATTTACAAGTTGCTGTTGAGAAGAGCTATCAAATCCTTGTGAGGAGAGAGTGTATGTAGATTTTAGTTCCTTTTATGTCCTTTTGTTTTCTTTTCAAAGTAGAATGTCATTCACGTCTACTTCTGTTTGCTGTTTAGGAATATGAAGACAAAATGAAGGAAAAAGGTGAAGAACCAGTTATGTTCAGGTGAAGAAGCCTAACCTACGTTTTCATTAACTATTAATTTTCTTTGTCAGTTATGGATGTTCACATGTTGAGTTTGTTTTATAAGTTTGGTGGTCGATTTTGTGTAGTCATTTGGCACCTGCTCGAAGGCGAGCTACTGCAGAAGAGGAAGAAAGGGTCAAGCATCCCAGACCTGAAGTAAGTATATTTTGATTTTGATCCGTCATTTTATTGTACTCTTCTGCTGATCTGTCAGCACACATTTAGCAATTTATTGATGCAGGACTCAGTATATTTTCACCCAACTTTGAATCCTTCTGGAGCTCCTCCACCTGGGAAACCTCCAATGTTCAAGTCATCAATAGGTATGTTTATTGGCTTTTTTTCATATCCTCAAAAACATAATATTAATTTCTCCCTTTGTATGTACCCACTGCGCTTGTTTTATTCTTCCCCAAACACTATCTCCTTTTATACCTCACCTTTAAGATTTTGCTGTTTACTTTGTCATGCAGGACCAAGGATACCTCTACCAGAATCTTCAGGGAGCAATGTGGCTTCATCATCGATGTCCGAAACAGATGATGTCAATTTAGCTGTCCTCCCATTACCACCTCCACCCCCTCCCTTGCCCAGTGCAGGCTTAGATTCTGGAGATGGCGCTATTTTGCCTGTGTCTTTGCCTTTGCCGCCCCCTCCCCCAATGCCTCCAAAGCCTGCAAATGCAGATATTACATCATCATTACCTCCACCGCCTTTGCCTCCACCTCCTCCTCCTGGACCACCACCTAAAGAACTACTTGCTGTTCGTCCCCCACTTCCTCCACCCCCACCTATTCACCAACCTGCCCAACCACCAGCCCCTGGTACCCATGGTAGTGAGAATGCAAAATCAGATGATTCAGCTTCCAGGGATTCTATTCAGGTATACTTCTTGCATTCAAATAATTGCTTGAAGCACTTTAAAATCTAGGTGGCAGGATATTGATATTATTCATGTGGTAGATCTCTAATAATTTTAGCTGATGGCTTTTACATGCTGCTTTTGTAATAGATGCCATCTAGTCTTCCTCCACCCCCTCCACCGATTGGGATGCCCCCAAAATCAGGAGATACTCAGCCTGAAGGCTCATCTTCTGAATCTGCTGCAAAAGCTCTTGATGCCAAAGATCTTCTGAAAATGGCTCCTCCACCACCGCCTTTAAGGCAACAGCAGCAGGTGCCTGGAACTGCCATAGGCTCTAATTTGCAGGTTGATGTACTTCCTCCAGGAATTTCACGCTTCCCACCACCGCCGACTGATATGCGTCCTCCATTGTCCACTCCTGGAATTGCTGGCCAACCTGTTCCCCCTGGACTCATGGTCCCACTTTTGCCAAGACCACCTTTTGGACCTCCCCTTGCTCCTCTATCAATGATGAGACCGCCACTTCCACCTGGTCCACCTCCTTTTCTACAAGATGACTTCAATGCGAGACCATTTGTACCTCAGAAGCCATCCTACATTAAGTCAGCTGCATCCACTGTTGTAAAGAGACCTCTGGCTCAGCATACTCCTGAGCTTACAGCCATGGTGAGTTACTCTGCTTGCATGTGCAGTTTTTTTTTTTTTTTAAATCTAAATTACCAACCTGCCATTGCAGTGGAAATTGTTAATAATTGAGTGTTGTTTTTCATGTTCTCCAATATCCCCTCCCCCCCCCCCCCCCCAAGTTTGTCACTTAATTTAAGGGGGTTCAAATTCATGTGTGTTGTATTTGTTGGCAACCAAATACCGAATTTCAATGCTTCATGTATCTGGAGTTTTAGCACTAATTTAGGTGGAAATGAGGTTGCTCTTTTTTTGAGGGGGACCCATTACTAATTGTAATTCCTTCTTTTGGCTTGTGGACATTTTATCTTTGACCAGCCATCTTAAATTATTATGCTCTAGCCATTCTGAAACGTAAAACAGTATGTTCTGATCCCCTATTTTTGAAAAGTACGATAGATGAAGAAAATTGGGTAGCCAAGAAATAACTTCTGCAGCTATTGCTTCTGGTTCTTCTGATTACAAGTCTGGCTATTACTTTGTTGATGAATGTGGGATTTAGTTGCGATTAGTTTTCATATAGAATGGTTTCTATTAATGAAAATGATGTGGAGGCTGATGCTTTCAACTATACTGAGTTTCACGGGATGAGGTGGTGGTATACTTTAATAGTTTTCAGGTGTTGTTAAGTGTCTTCATTTTATGTATTTATTTCAATAATTGTTTAAGTACTTTTTAATTGTTTATAGTAACTACTAAAACCAATATGAACCTTTTTGTAGCCTCATGAAGTAGTAACCTTTTGTTTTTTCAGGTTCCTGCATCCGTACGAGTGAGGAGAGAGTCGGTCCATCCAAAACCGAAGCCAAAGACATCATCAACTCCTAACCGGCCAATTGCAGTCCAACCTGTTGTCAAGCAAGAATCCAGTAGCTCATCCTCTGCACCGAAACCGCAAAGTATTGATGACTCATACATGGCATTCCTCGAGGACATGAAAGCACTCGGTGCTCTTGATAGTTGAGCTGAAACACAATGACTGCGTGCGTTGGGGGAGAGAGAGAGAGAGAGAGAGAGACGTAACAACGGGATTGCACGAGTAGAGGAGAAGCATCATGGGCAAATCTCTTGGTATGGCTCTGGGTTTCGTGTTGGAGAACTGTATTGTTATGCATCTTGTTATAGCCATTCCATTCGTTGCTAAGAGCTATATATGGTGAGATGGAGGTAATAGTCAGTGCTACTGCTTTATTCTCTTCTCTAGTGCTATAGATGTTACTTCTTTGCATGAATTCCAGCTGCCAACGATTTGGAAACTGTATCTATTAAGAAACCTTGTTCACCAATTCCATCATTTAATCTCTCTCTCTCTCTCTCTCTCTCTCTCTCTAGCTGGGGGTTGTTTTGTATGAAAGAAAGCTTTTAAGAGCTGATATGAGATGCATATTTATTCGATGATGATAGCCACTTGGGTTCTGATAAAAATTGAATCGTTATGTCGGACACCTGGACCAGTCATAAAAATTCAATTTTTATAAATGAAAGGCTGGATTTTGTTTTTGAAAAAAATGAAAATACAAAAACTCAATATGTTAAATATAATTATATGGAACTAATTAAAAAATTAAAAAAAAAACATTTGGGACCCTGATATGCATTTTTTTTTTTCCTTGAATGCCTTCAGAAGCCCCAGTAACTAAGTCTCCGGTGTATTTGATGCAAATGCAACTTGCGGGTAGGGTCAGGTTTGGTTTGACTTGGATCCGTGCATTTTTTATTTTCCTGATGTTTATGTTACATTAGTGATACATTTATATTATATTAGTCATATATTTATGTTCAGATATCATAATCTTAATGTAATACATTAACCTAAATAAAAAAAACCGCCGACCTCTATATTATGTTAGTTGTACCTTTATGTACAAATATCATATCATTATGTAATATTTTAACTCCGAAAAAATCCTAATTTCGACATAATTTGTATATGTTTACCTTTATGTGATATTACTCATACTTTTATGTGATTTTATTTATACTTTTATATTAACATAATCATACATTTATGTAAAATATAAACGTACAACTATATAACTAAAATGTATGACCAACATAATTAAAAGGTATGACTAACATAATATAAATATAGGACTAGTATAACATAAATGTATGACTTACATAACATAAAGGTACAACACCTGTGAACGAATTTAGGTGGGTTTTGGTGCACCCACTCAGGTGCATGGGGGCGTGTGTAGGCTCGTGGAGATGCATTTGAATAGATTTGGACCAGATTTGGTCGAGTGCATGGATCACTAGGTGCATAGAAGTTTTTATCATAGTTAAAAAGCTTATGTTATTTAGGGGAGTTTTAAATATAACCCCAAAAGTGCTATCTATATTCACCTGAAAAGGAATTTAGTTTGAAAAAAAAAACAATCTACAAGTATAATACAAAAATATATAGTTGTACAATTGTGTCACAAAATTATTATAATTATCTATTTCATTTCACATAATTTAATAAAAGAAATTTTTACACATAAACGGTGGATACATTAAGATATGCAGATTCATCTATTCTTAATGATGTGTTCAGATTCAACACAATCATTATTTTCATAAGATATGTAGATTTATCCACTCGTGATGATGTGTCGCGTATCCAACACGATCATTAATTTCACTTCACGTGATTTACAAAATAAAACTTTTACACATCAACAATTAATATATGTTCACAATGGACATGTGAATGTCTTATTAATGAAATATTCACAAATTTAACTTTTCTCACATTTTGCAATTACTAACATTAAATATAATATTTTTTTCCTTTTTTTATTTATTATTAACATTATTTAGAAAAATAGTACATTTGAAGTTCATCAAAGGACGAAAATTACAATAGAAATTTCGGTACCTTTATTTTACGAAAATTTTGGTAAAATTTAAAAAAAATGATAAAAACTTTATTAAAATTTGGGAATTTGGACATTATATTGTAAAGAATATTATAAATAACCTTATTACTAGGATGGCAACAAGGCGGGGGAAGGGAGGACAATCTCCGTCCCTGTTAGTGTATCGGGGAGAAAGTTTCCCCCATTTTCTATCCCACAGGGATCCCCGTCCCTTGCGGGGATCTCCGTTCCCCACACTGAGTTTTTGCTTTAATTTTTTTTTACTATTAGTATTAGCCTAATAAATACTTAAAGAATTCCATAAAATGACATTAGAAAAAATATAACATATAAGATATCTTCAAAATATATTAAAAAAATGACTTGTAATTCAATTAAATGATGAAAGTACAATATATATAACTAAATAAGCCGATCTAATTAGGTTATTTTCATGAATTTTCATCATTCCTATATCAATTACATTTTCATGAATTTTTATCATTCCTCTATAAAAAAATAATTTTTTACATAAATATTTAATTAGCTTATTTAAAAAAAATGACTTGTAATTCGATTAAATGATGAAAGTACAATCTATATAACTAAATAAGCCGATCTAATTAGGTTATTTTCATGAATTTTCATCATTCCTATATCAATTACATTTTCATGAATTTTTATCATTCCTCTATAAAAAAATAATTTTTTACATAAATATTTAATTAAGTTGTTCAAAATATTATAAAATATATATATATATATAAATATATAAATTTACACCAAAAATAGGGCGGGATCCCCCATTCCTACCCCGTGGGGGTAAATTTCGGTGATTCCCCATCCAGTTCAGAACAAACCCAGCTGGGAACGGGGATTCCTCGCCCCATTGTCAAGCCTACTTAATAAATATATTCAACTTAAAATTTCATACAAAAAATGACATATTTACAATAAATAAATAAAAAATTATTATATAAATGTTGTTCGGTACAATAACATGAGCAATTCAAAATATTTGAATAGATTAATTATTATCTAAATCTTGAGACATTTGGTGGATTTTGTGGTTTGGGTGGGAATATACACCACTCGTTTGCATTCTCGTGAACTCAATTGGTGTAGTGTTTGAATTTTGGAGTAGTGTAGGTGTAGGGTAATTATTTGCAAAAATTATTTGAGGCAATTATTTGAAGAAATAATTACAACTTTGATAAATTTTTGATATAATACACATTACAATTATAACTTACAAATTATAATGTTATTTGGGTACAAAATACATTTTTTTCCTTAAAGATTGGTGTCATTCACTATAAAATTCTATTATAATTATTTAGGTGCAAAATAAAAAGAATTTTTATTTACTAAGATTTCATCGAAACCAAAACAAAATCTTTGATTTTCCAATATTTTCTAATATGATTTCACTGAAACCAAAATCGAAATCAAAATTTATCGAAATTTCGACTAAATATTGACAAATAATTTATTACCCAATTTCTGTTGCGAAAGCTAAATTTGAGTGAAATTTCTGAGCTCACCTATCATCTATCATATGTAAGATAATTACTAGTTGCAAGACGTCAAATAAGGTGTTAGATTGTATATTCTTCATTGATATTTTAATTGATTCTGAATTGATATTTTATTTTCTTTTAAGTTTTCAATTTAAAGGCACCTATTTTTTGTATCCTCCATTGATAAAAGCATAAAAATGTACTTATGCCGCTCGAACAATGTTTTCTATAATTAGTATAAGGTCCGTGTGATGCACGGGTTTTAATTTTTACAACTTATAATTTTGTATATTACCATGATATTTGTTGAAAAATAAATAATTAATTTATGCATTTAAATGTAAAAAAAATTATATATGATGTTTCAAAATATGAAAAAGTCAATAGTCTTCTATGATGCCCAATTTACTATATAATAATAAATTATATATTTTATTTAAATTCAAAAGTTGTATTCTTTCCTTAATTTACTCATTTATGGTTGTCTCCACTTTCTATCAAATTCAATAACAACAAACTATCGAAATTCTTAAGAAAGAGAAATAAATGAAATTGAGTATTCGAAGTGGGTAACTATAAAAGATAAAAACATGTAAAAAATAATTCAACACATTAATTGAATCGAGTAATAAAAAGTAATTTATAAATATTTTATTGAGATCAGTTCTAGAAATAAACACTATAGTCCAATTAATATTTTGTTTCCTATAAAAAATAAGAAAAATCATGAACATGGAATATTTTAAAAAAAAGTTGTGATATAGGAAATTAAAAAAAAATTTGAACCATATATTCAATCCTTCAATTTCCACAATCTTTTCATACTTTAAATGTAGCGCCCCGCACCAAAAACGAAGCATAATTAAATAATTAAATATTAAACCCTTAATTGAATAATTATGTTCGTTATTTTTTACTGTTTAATTTAATTACGTGCGTTTCAGATACGTGTTTAATGCAAAATTTAGATGGAAATATTTTCTAGACATGGAACATAGAATATTATTTTACCATTAGATGCGTAATGGAAAAACGAGAAGACAGAAACGAACTAGAGGTCAATCGGAGACCTGTAGCTCATATGGCGACGAAAAGGGCAAAACACGAAGATTCGGAAAACCGAAGGATATTTTCGGTGAATAGTAACGAAGATTTTTACATGAATAGTGACCAAGATTTTTACCATGAACAGTAATTTTAAGATTTTTACGTGAATAGTGATTTTCGGGAAATCTATAAATAGGGGCGTTTTCGATTCAAAATTCACCGTTTTTCCGAATGAGCCAAAAACGATGAAAACTCGTAAGTTTCTCTCTCCTCTTTCCTCTCTCTCTCTTTACTGTTTCTGGCCTCCGACGTGCTGCCGCCGGTGGCCGAAAAATTTCAACGTTATCAGTTTCGGTCGATTTTCGTACAGAACGTAGGTCTCGTTGAGACGAGTCTAGGATAGGTCTCGGATTTCAATTCTGATGTCTCGTTCGCCGGAAAACGGCAAAAAATTGCCTCCAAACCCTTTTTCTCTCTCTTCCTTTCCACCTCGTTTCTTCTCTGTTTTGGGCCAACTCATACTCTAAGTTGAAGCTCTCGTCGAGCCCGTCACGAATCCGGGCTCGGATTTCTGAATGGATTTCTCCTCCTCCGGCAATCGCCGGTCAAAGATCCAGCCAAATTCTTCTCTCTCCTCATTCCCTTTTCTCTCTCCCCGACTGTCTTCTTTCTCCCTCCTCTCGCCGTAAAAATTGCAGGGACAGTGGCTGGGTGTGTGTGTGATGGGTTGGAGGTGGTGGCCGGCGACGGGAGGTCGTCGGCCGAAGCTGGAAATAGGCTGAAAGGTGGTAGTTTGCATGGGGTTTTGGGTGTGAGCATGTGTGTGTGTGTATTGCTTCTGTGTTGTTGTTGGAGGTGGTGTTGGGTGGTGCTGATTATTGTCGGCGACAGGAAGTCGCCGGCCATGTTCTGGTAGTGTCGTTGGTGACTGGAAGTCGCCGGCCGGAGCTAGGGAGAGAAGGGAGGGTGTGTATGCATGCATGGGGTGTGTGTGTTGAAGTGTGGGAGAAATTCTGGAAGAAGTATTGTTCACGCTGCCGGTAGGTGGCCGGAGAAGGTGGCGGCCGGAGCTGGGTCACTGGCGGACCAGGTGGGGGCGGCGCCGCCGCGGCAGAATGCAGCTGGAAGCTGCTAGGCGCGCAGGGGCGACGCCGGGAAACTCACGCGCGCGCTGGGCGCGCAGCTGCCGAGCCTGCCGAGGGCGCCGGGTGCCGGGCGCGCATGCCGAGTGCTTGTGCGCGCAACTGTCGAGGCCTGCCGAGGAGCGCCGTGTGCTAGCGCGCGAGGCTGCCGAGAAAATACGACGGGTGCCGTGTGCTGGGCGCGCGCTGTGCGCGCACCGGGAGTCGGGAAACACGCGCGCGCAACGCCGTGTTTTCGATACGAATTCCATTTTTTCTGTTGTACATTATCATCAAGTCGTCGCCGACGAGATGTTGTTAACCGGGTGTCGTGGGTCCCGGTCAAAGTCAACCCTTTGACCAAAATTACCAAAATACCCCTCAATCTTAAAATGCTCCGTTCGAGCTCGTTTCAACTCCGATTGAGCTCATTCTTTTTTTGTTGCGACCCAAATTTTACCCTCTTTCATCTCAGCCTTATAAACTGAACTTTCACCCTTGTTTCTTCAACCTCAATCTTTAGGTCTTCCGATCCGTCACGTCTTTAACGATCGTATCTTCTCCGTAATCATTTATATCTTTAATTATACTTATTAAGGATCTAAGAAACACCGTAACTTGTGTAGGCTATCAGTTGGATTGAGCTTTGAGATATTTATTATTTGATACTCACTACTCACGTGGTAACCACCAAACAAGGTGGGGGTAACTTCTAAACTCAATATGTTTATTGCTTTCCATATTCGATAAATGAATTGTTGAACTCTACGTGCTGTGATTACATGTTGTGATTACTATGTACATGAATACTTTATGAATACGATAAATGAGGACGGATGTCCAAAATCATGTTAAGGATGGACTGGTGGCCCGTAAAAAGCACCATACGTTAGGGATGGACTGGTGGCCCGTAAAAAGCACCATACGTTAGGGATGGACTGGTGGCCCGTAAAAAGCACCGAGTATAGTTTAATGCTCTTAGAGTGGTATGTTGTTAAAATTATGTGCTATGCATTTTATATGCTATGTCTATTTGCCAAGCTGGTATGTGTTTGATTTGTTATACCTACCTAAAAACTGTTAAAAATATGGAAAGTATCCCCACGAGTGTATTCAACGCACTCACTCCCACATGTATTCATGTTACAGGAGATGATGAGCATGTTGAGCTTTAGAGAGAGAGAGATGGTGCCCTATCAGGATATTTTTATATTTTGTCTTTTGTCACATAACGATTATAAAATTCTCGTTTTGTAAGTATAACTTCGTTAATCCTATGAATGATGGATCCTGATATTTTTCCGCTGCTTAAGGTTTTTAAACTCTTCGAAATCGGTTGTATTTGATGGTTTATATGTAATGATTCTGTTTGTCTCCTACCCCCTTCTTCTGTATATGTAATCGTCTCTCACCTCATTCTACTTATGTTTGTCTCTTACCTCCTTCTATTTTATATCATGTACGTCTTTTTCCCCTTCTTTCTTCACGCCCACAAAGAAAACTCTGATAATTTTTAAGGACGAAAAATGGGGTGTGACATTAAATCATTCAATTTCAACTATTTTTCCAACTATCCATACATTAACATATCTATTTATGTGTGTTGGGCCTAAGTGGTTCAGAGGTTCAGAGGGGGTGAATAAACCTCTGTCGATTTTTCAAAATTTGTTAGAACTTATAGCATTGTATTCTATCGCAGAATACAACATAGAATGCAGTACAATGTACTGGGCTAGATTGCAGTTCAGCTTACTGTATCAGAGTTCTTATGCAGAACTTAAACTTTTGACAGACTTTCTTTTGACAATCTTTTCTTAAATATGAGTATATGACTTAAAAAAAACTTTGAATGCAGAAGGATGTGATATAGAATGCAGCACAAAATAATCACCGAGATGCTAAAAATAAAAGATAAACATATAAGGCTTATAGTGGTTCGAATGTGGTGTAATCCTTCTACGTTCACTCTACTCATCTGAGGAGAAACTTCGTTAAGTAAGATTGTTTTACAGGACTCGACCGTATAATCTATCAACCTAACAAGTTTTCACCTACTCGAATTTAGCTTCCACACAGATTGCTTGAATCAAACAGGCTGACCCACACAGGATCCTACTAACTCATACATAGTTGTTGCCTTAACAACTTAAGATAAAAACACTCAGCAAAGATCTAAATCCTATCAACTAAAGACACCACTAAAACAATCTAAGCACACAACACAAAGGTTAAAAGTATATATGTTTTTCTTCAACTAGTGCTTGAAGCAGTCTTGATGACTTTAGAGCTTGATGGTTCATAGGCTTGACTACTTCATTTAGAGGTTGAGTGACTGAAAACTTAGAGTATAGGAGACTTGAGAACTTGTTCTTGCTAGAGCGTATGAATTCAGAGTATTAGTTTTCAGTACTTGTTTCAATCGACCCTTCCTCTATTTATAGAAGCAAGACATATATCCGTTGAAGAGAGACACATTTCATTTGAATGTGAATTCTCTTCAATTGTTCTTGAACTTCTGCAAACGATTTTCTTGTCTTGTTCTCCAGACTATTTAATGCGGTTGTACTAGGTTGCAGGTGAGTTGCAGTCTGTCGGCCCACGTGTCAGCAGTACACTGGTCCTCAGTATTTTGCTCGATCATCTTGTCTCTACTGGCTAGTTATGAAAAGACATTTTCTCAGATATCAGTGATCTTCCTCGTACTGCATGGTTGTGCGTGAACGTCTATACATACTTCAGGTCTTCCAGCTTTAGGATTTTGTGCCAGCTTACTACAACTTACTGCAGTGATGCAGTTTCCTGCTTTCTACTCGCTGCATCAAATTGCTTTCAGTACTTTGTTCATTCTGCTTTCTGCTCACTAAATCAAATACTTTCTTCTAGAATGATTGGCTACTGAATCTTCAAAATTATCCATTCTTCAACTTCGACTTAGAACTCAAAACTATTCTAAGTTTTTCAGCTTCGACTTAGGACTCAAAACTATTCTAAGTTTTTCACTTAAACAATATGAAAAATAGGATACTCTAATTTTCTTTTAGAATGTTGTTTTGTCTCATCAAAATCTAAACATAAATTTCCTAACAAAGTGAAAAGGATGTTAATTATACATTATTTAAGTGATACAATTATGATATTATAATTGATGTTAATTAGGAATACAAAGTAAATGAACAATCAAAAAGTTTAATAAACACTAATCATAAAGTTTTGCTTCATTAACATTTCTTCCGTCAAACATAT
The DNA here is from genome assembly GCA_954870855.1 of Scutellaria minor. NCBI lineage: Eukaryota > Viridiplantae > Streptophyta > Magnoliopsida > Lamiales > Lamiaceae > Scutellaria > Scutellaria minor. The sequence goes on from OX940737.1 coordinate 10,296,645, forward strand.
TATTTAATTGTGTAAAATTATTTGATTGTTAAAAAAATTCAGATCAATTAAAATCTTAACAATTATCTTATCATATAAATCGAACTTGTATCTAAATCTCGTAATCCTATACTTTAAAGTATTATATATTTCTAATAAGGTCCTCTTACCGAACATTGTAAGCTAGTTTCCCATAAAAATCAGTAAAAATATAGTGAAAATGATTGGTTGATATTTTATGTTAAACAAATAAAAAAATCTTAATAGTACTTTATCATTGAAGATGCATTCATGATTGCATGATGAAGATGCATGCATAACTGTATTAATGTAAGTATTTCCAAAAATACGAACACCATATATATAATCTAACTAATTAAGTGATCTTCAATGGAGTATCCTCTTTAACTAACTTTGTTGTTATATGTATATAGGTAATTACCCATTGTTGATCTAAATTCTAAATGGATTTTCATGAAAAAAAAAATCTCTAGATTCAATAATTAAAAACCTAAATACATATTTAAAAAAAGAAAAAAAAAAAGAGAAAAAGAAAAGGGGCAAACGCATTATGCAGTATAATGACCAATACTTTCATGATGAAATAATTCTCCTAGAAATAATCTTGTTCGAATAAAATAAATATGCATTATTGTTTATAAATAAAAATAAATTTCAAAGATTAAAGACATCTTAATCAAAGGCAAATACATACATATAAAAAGAAGCAAAAAAAATGCCTTGAGTATAGCTCGACCATAAGCTTCGTAACTCCTTTAGAATTTCTCTTCCTTTTTCTCGTGTTTCGATTTTCCACTGCCTATCATTGAAGGAATCCTCATGAGTTGGAATATTGAAACGTATGCTCTGTATTGCAGATAGAAGAATAAGTAGCAGATAAGTAACATATATTTTCTTCTCATTTCTATGTAATTATTTTCTGTTATAAGAGTGCCAAGTCAATTGCTACTCTGACTTGCCATGTCTAACATTTCTGTTAGGAATTGGTTACAGTAGTTGCATAGCTTGGATAACAAGTCTGCTTCTATATATATGATGTATCCTTGTTTTGGTTAGCTAATGCAAAATCACATTTCTTCTCTCTATTTGAGTTTTTAACATGGTATCTTGAGCCAGAGCATTTTCTTCTTCGATCTGTTCTTTTGCTCATTGTGTTGATATTTCTAGAGTATTTCTCCACAGCGCAAGTTACTCTTCTGATGTTTACGACTCTTACTCTTCGCCTTGATCGGTCGAATTTTTTGTATTGGCGTTCTCAGGTTGTTGCTACAATGACTGCACATGGTTTCAATTTCTTTTTGCACGACGATGAAGATAGTATTCCTCAGGAGTTTGTGGTGGATGGCGATGGTGCTCGACGCCGCAGTGCAGCCTTTATTGAGTGGATTCACAAGGATCAGTTTCTGAAGAGCTGGATCTTAAGCTTGATCTCGGAGTCGATGTTAGTGTTTGTAAGTCGTTATACTCACTCGTTTGAAATATGACGTGCTTTAGAGCAATTTTTTTGTTCTCAATCAAAGACTAGGGCTATGAATTTGAGGTTTCAGTTACAGACTCTGAAGAAAGGGAATATGGCGATCTCTGAGTTTTTTATGCAGATGCAAAACTTAGCTGATCAGTTAAGGGCTACTGGACAGGTTATAAGTGATGATGATCTTGTTCTTTATATTTTATGTGGTCTAGGATCTGAATTTGAGAGTGTTGTGGTGAATTTAACTACTCGAAGTGAATCTCTGTCTCTTTCTGAGGTACAGTTTATCTTACAAACACATGATATACGTCTTGCTCAACAATCTTCAGTTACTTTAGCTATTGTTGGTTCTGCACCATCTGCTCATTATGGAGCAGCTCGTGGTTCTTTTGAAAATCAAGGCAGATGTGGATTCATTCCATGTGGTCGTGGGCGTGGTGGATTTTCTAAAGGAGGTCGTGTTGTTTGTCAACTTTTTGGTAAAAAATAATCATGTTGCAATCAAATGTTTTAAGAGGTTTGATGTGTTCTTTCAAGGTTTGGAGAATTCTGCTCAGCCTGCTCAAGCCAATCTTCTGCGTACGACTTCTACTGCATCTCAGGCTCTTAATTCTAGACAGCTACTTGTGTATGAAGGTGATTCTACTAATCACTCTTCGGATTGGATTCTTGATAGTGGAGCAACACATCATGTAACCTCAGCTTTGGAGAATCTTCATTTGTAGTCTCCTTATCAGGGTAAGCAACAGTTAGTGGTTGGTAATAGTTATTTTCTTCCTATCTCTCACATTGGATCAACCTTTCCTATTCTTTATCTTATTTTTTCTTACATCTTAATAACATCTTGTTTGTGCCTGATATTACTAAAAATTTGCTTAGCATTTCTCAGTTTCTACATGATAATGATACTATTATTGAATTTCATGCCACTTGTTGTCTTGTTAAGGACCTAAAAACCCACAACATCCTATTGAGAGGAGTTCTTAAGGATGGATTGTATCAACTTGATCTCTCTCATCTCTCATCTTCATCTTCATCAAGGGATCACGCTATTCCTGCTCAAGGTTTCTCTTGTACTTCTTCTGCTAATTTTGCTTTATGGGATCATAGGTTAGGTCATCCTTGTAATGCTACTCTTTCCACTATTTTGAAGTCAATAAAAGTTCCATGTTCTTCTGCCAATTTGTTTTGTGAAGCTTGTAAAATGGGCAAGTTACATCAAATGTCATTTTCTTCTATAACACACACTACTTCTAAACCTTTAGAAATTGTTCATAGTGATGTATGGGGTCCCTCATCTTCAATAACTAGTGATGGTTTCAAGTATTACGTGTTGTTTCAAGTAGTATTATGTGTTGTTTCTTCTGCCAATTTGTTTTGTGAAGCTTGTAAAATGGGCAAGTTACATCAAATGTCATTTTCTTCTGTAACACACACTACTTATAAACCTTTAGAAATTGTTCATAGTGATGTATGGGGTCCCTCATCTTCAATAACTAGTGATGGTTTCAAGTATTATGTGTTGTTTGTGGATGATTACACTAGTTATTCTTGGATTTATCCTCTTCATCTCAAATCTGATGTTACTTTAATCTTTAAGAAATTTTAACCTCTTGTTGAAAAGTTATTCAATACCAAACTTCAGACATTACAATATGATATGGTGGTGAATATATAGTCCTTTCTTCTTTTCTTGCTCAACTAGGTATTTTTCTAAGACACTCTTGTCCTTCCACTTATCAACATAATGACCTTATAGAAAGAAAACAACAACACATCACTGAAGTAGGTCTATCTTTACTACATCAAGCTTCAATTCCCATAAGTTTTTGGTGGGATTCATTTCAAACTACATTATTTCTTATTAATAGGCTGCCTACTCTTGTTCTCAAAGGAGACTCTTCATTCTCAAAACTCTTTCATAGAATGCCTGATTACTCATTCCTTAAAACTTTTGGTTGTGCTTGTTTTCCCTATCTTAGACCATATAACAACCATAAACTTTAGTTTAGGAGTCAGAAATATATTTTTCTTGGTTATAGTCTGTCTCATAAAGGATATAAGTGTTTGAGTTCATCTGGGAAAATTTATATTGCTAGGATAGTTGTGTTTCATGAATCTGAGTTTCCATATAATGAATTATTTCCTCCATCCTCTAATTCAGATTCTTCTTCTAATGTGATCACTTATACTCTTCTTCTTCTTCCTATTTCTACTGATTTTCACACTTTACCATCTTCTTCTAGTTCTTCAATCAGTTCATCCACTGATTCTCCTCCATCAGATGTTGCTCAATCCTCTTCCTCACCAGATAATTCTCCTCCATCAAATGTTGCTCAATCCTCTTTCTCACCAGATAATTCTTTTTTTTCTTCTGTTCCCACTCATGCACAACTTCAAACTACATCTTCAATTCATTTTATGATCACTACATCTAAACTTGGTATTTTCAAACTCAAAGCTTACACTTCTAATCTTCTTGATCATGAGCCATCTACTGTATCACAAGTTTTAGCTTGTCCTCACTGAAAACTTGTCATGGAGGATGAATTCAAAGCCTTGATGACGAATAATACATGGGAGTTGGTCCCTTGTCACTCTGATATTAATCCAATCACTAATAAGTGGATGTTTAGAATAAAGAGAAATCCTGATGGTAGTATTAGCAAGTACAAAGTTAGATTGGTGGCAAAGGGGTTTGAGCAAAATGCAGGGGTTGATTCTTTGATACTTTCAACCCAGTTGTTAAGCCACTTACTATCAGATTAGTGTTCACTTTGGCTGTTACAAAGGGATGACAGATTCAACAAGTTGATGTGAACAATGTATTCTTGAATGGAGACTTGAAGGAGGTTGTCTATATGCATCAGCCTGAGGGGTTCATAGACACTACGTATCCTTCTCATGTTTGCAAGTTGGTTAAAGCCTTGTATGGTCTTAAACAGACTCTCAAGGCTTAGTATGATAAGCTCAAAGACTATCTCTGCTCTCTTGGCCTTACAAAATCTGTTGCTAATAGTTCTCTCTTTCATTCACACAAGGATGTCAAATTTTTAATAGTTCTAGTCTATGTTGATGATATATTAATCACAAGTGATGATACATCTTTGATTTATGCCCTTATTCAACAACTACATTCTATGTTTTCTTTGAAACATCTTAGTAAAGTCAATTATTTTCTTGGCACTGAAGCTCATAAAAGTACACATGGTATTCATTTGTCTCAGTCTAAGTACATCAGAGATATTATTATCTTGGTTGGTCTTTCTAATTGTAAGTCAAGTCCCACTCCTTATCTCTCTGGTTTAAAGCTCTCATTGTATGATATTTGATCAGCCAACATTGTATAGAAAGATTGTGGAAAGTCTTCAGTATCTAACTCATACTAGACATAACATCTCATTTATGGTCAACAAACTGAGTCAGTATCTTCATCAGCCTACCACTAAGCATTGGTTAGCATGCAAAAGAGTGCTCAGTTATCTTCAAGGTTCTCAACACACTAGAATTGTTTTCAAACTTGTTACTAGAATGGTGTTGGAAGGCTTTGCAGATGCTGATTTTGCCAGCAACAATGATGATAGGAGAAGCACAAGCGGGTATTGTATCTTTCTTGGATCTAATCCCATAACTTGGAGCAGTAAGAAACAACAGGTAGTTGCTCGAAGTAGTACTGAAGCTGAATATAGATCTTTAGCTTTAGCTACAACTAATTTGATGTGGGTAAAAAGCTTATTTGTTGAACTGGGAGTTCATCTTACTCATCCTACTCTTCTTTGGTGTGATAATATGGGTGCTATTAAACTTGCTTTCAATTCGGCCTTCCGTGCATGTACTAAGCATATAGAGGTTGATGTGCATTTTCTTAGAGAAAAAGTACAGAGTCAAGAGTTAGATGTTCATTTTGTTCCCTTCAAAAATCAGATCGCTGATGTCCTTACCAAAACTCTTTCAGCTGGAAGGTTCTCTACACTCATATCCAAGCTATCACTTACACAAGATCCTGGCTAGCAACACAACGAAGCATATTGCAAATAGAAGAATAAGTAGCAGATAAGTAACAAATATTTTCTTCTCATTTCTATGTAATTATTTTCTGTTATAAGAGTGCCAACACAACTACTACTTTGACTTGTCATGTCAAGCATTTCTGTTAGAAATTGGTTACAGTAGTTGCATAACTTGGATAGCAAGTCTGCTTCTATATATATGATGTATCCTTGTTTTGGTTAGCTAATGTAAAATCACATTTCTTCTCCCTATTTGAGTTTTCAACACCCTACAAAGCAACAATAAAAACGTTCTTAAACTTCTGCACACCATTAATTACTATAGAAACAACATATCACACATTTGTATTATGAAAAATAGAAAAGCCTATATTCAAATTAATATAAAATATTTTCTGTGAAAAATAGATTTAGATTTGATGTGTCTTTCCATCCTCATTTCTAGTATTTATAGATGAAAATCGAGATATAGAATCATTTCATAACATGAAAGATCAACTTATTTTCCTATAAATTCAGTATTGAATTTTAAAATTAGAAATATTCTTGGGTATAGAATCAATTTTGAAATTGGATAATCGGATATGTGATTTTGATAAAACTATTTGAATATATATATATAATCGAGTATGTAATTTATTTAAAACAAACTTGCTCCATGAAATCGGATGATTCTCTTTATTGAATCTAATCTTAATATATAGCGTGTAATACTATTATATAGGGTATATCGTATAAATATACATGTTATGCATTTTTTTGATAAGATCTTCACAATTTTTTATCATGAGATACGCCCAGTGTAGTGATCACTGGTCTTAAGATGAGATACGCCTAGGGTAATGCTCACTGATCCTTGTGTATTGTCTCCAAAAGATAAAATGACTTTGTCTCTAGAGAAGTAGCACCACAATCTCGAGAGCTCCAGCGAACTTTTGGTGCTTGATGCGAAGATGGAAAACAATGCAAGAGTTTGAATTTTTATGTTTTAAAATGATGCATGATGACTCCTATATATAGGTCTCTAACATGGGGGATTACATCTGAAATTGATGAGAATTTACTGTCAAACAATGGATCTTTTAATGCAAGTTAACGACCAGTTGAAAATTAAGAAACGGTCAAAAAACGCTCATGGTGCTACAACACAGGTTTGCTATATTCTGGACACGTTGTTACATTCTGCAACACGTTACTGCACTCGACGCTGCATTCTGCAGCACGTTACTACACCCGCTGCAGCAAGCAGCTCACATTACTGCACCTGTTGCAGTAAGCTAGGCACGGAATCAGCAAGCTGTGCGTGAACAGCAACATGGGCGATCAATCAGCAAGCTGGGCATGCAGCTGCATTCTGCTCCCGCTGCATTCTGGGCGGGCACGCAGCAACTCAGCACTGTTAATGACACCACAACTTTTACACAAAAAGATTAACCCGGGTCGGGTAAAACCCACGGCCGAGGTTAGGTCGGGTCCGGGCCGGGCCATGTCGTGCGTGCGCATATGTGTTGCACAAGCATACTACTCTAATAGTATACTAATTACTAAGTCACTTCTCATGTCTTAACTTATACTTGCATTTTCATGGTCCATTTTCCTATATGATAGTTAAGCAATTCTCCCACATTCAAGACCTTTCATTTCCATTTCAAATGGCCAACTTTGAAGCTTAATTTCTCACTTACCAAAAATTGGTTTTGAATGTTTCAAAAGACCTCGATTTTCTACTCCAAACGTAGATTAATCTTTTGGCATCAAATCCTTAAAAGGATTAACTCTTAGCCACTTAACAATTGGTTAAAGTGGTGCCACCTACCACTTTTAACAACTAATTTTCCAACAATCCCCCACATGAGTGGAAATTAATGTGTGAGTGCAGACTCGAAGCTCAATCCTCAAGAGACCTCGTTGCATAAGGATATGTGATTTTTGGCCTTGAACCTTCCATAGCTCACGTCATCGAGTGCACCGGCGGCTTAGTGGACGTAATGCTTTGAACTACTCCACATTCGTATACACCAAGTCAACAACGTTTGCACAACAATACCTCAAGCACCTTTGTTCTCATGTTTTTGTCCTTTTCGGCCATGGACACAACTTTGGCTCATAAGTGTTCATTAGAAGCGACCACCACTTCTCACTTACATAGGTGATATCCATACGAGTATCCTATCATACTCAACCTTTTTGAGGTGTTTTGGAATCATTAAAAGTCATACGACTTAACCTCACCAAGTTGGTAGGCTTAACACTTGATCTACTCTCTAGGGAAGGGTTTTACATTTTTCAAGTGTTCTCAACTAACTTTCTTAGTTTAGTTTTCCCATTGAACCATACTCTTGGGATCTCCAATCCACATGGTTGGGTATCCACTTAGAAAGTTTTCAAGTCGTGGATTTTAATCTCATTCCCCTTAACAACTTGTTCATTTGATCTCGATTTAATCCTTTCATCAAAGGATCGGTCAAAGGATCGGCCAAATTGTCCTTAGACATTACGTAGTTGATCGACACCATGTCGGTCGAGAGTAATTATCTCACGATATTATGTCGACGATATATATGTCTCGACTTATCGTTGTACATATTATTCATCGTCCTACCTATAGTAGCTTGGCAATCACAATATACCATCACGGTTGGAACCTGCTTACTCCAACATGGAATGTCCTCGAGAAAATTACGAAGCCACTCGGCCTCTTATCCCGCCTTATCCAAGGCTATAAACTTGAATTCCATGGTGGAATGTGCTATGCATGTTCGTTTCATTGATTTCCATGACACAGCTCCACCATCTATAGTGAAAACATATCCACTCATGGAAAATAAGTCCTTCGTATCCGAAATCCAATTTGCATCACTATACCCTTCAAGCACGGTGGGGTATCTTGAGTAATGCAAACCATAGTCGAGAGTATACTTCAAGCATCTCAAGACTCTCACGAGAGCTTTCCAATGCTCGTTACTTGGATTACTCATGAATCTACTTAACTTGTTCACCGAGCATGTAAGGTCGGGTCTCGTACAATTTGTTATGTATATTAGGCTTCCTATAACCCTTGCGTATTCAACTTGAGCTACAGGTTCACCTCGAGTTTTACTCAAGTGTACGTTGAGCTCTAAAGGTGTTTTAACAATTGGATCGTCATAAGTATTAAATTTCTTTAGCACTTTCTCAACGTAGTGAGAATGTGTTAGTGTTATTCCTTCAGACGTCCTTAGAACTTTGATTCCAAGAATCACATCCACCACACCCATATCTTTCATGTCGAAGTTTCATTTCAACATGCGTTTCGTTTCAACTATGACTTCATGGTTGCTACCCATGATTAACATGTCATCTACGTAAAGACATACGATGACATAAGTCTCGGGTGTGCCCTTGATGTAGACACATTTGTCACACTTGTTGATCTTGAAGTCATTCGACAATATAGTATTGTCAAATTTAATATGGCATTGCTTCAGTGCTTGCTTAAGTCTATACAAGGACCGAACAAGTTTACACACTTTCTTTTCTTATCCAGGTGCTACGAACCCTTCAAGTTGATCCATATAGATCTCTTCTTCTAGCTCACCATTTAGGAATGTCGTTTTTACATCCATTTGGTGAATTTCAAGATTGTGCAAAACAGCAATCACTAGAATCACATATATCGATGTGATTCTCGTTACAGGCGAATACGTGTCGAAGAAGTCATCTTCTTCTCTTTGTTTAAAGCCTTTAGCTACTAGACGAGCTTTATACTTGTCTATACTTCCATCAGCCTTATATTTCATTTTTAGGATCCATTTGCATAAAAAGGGATTACAACCGGTAGGAAGGTCAACTAACTCCCATGTGTTGTTTTGCATGATGGAATCAATCTCACTATTGATCACTTTTTTCCAAAGTGGAACATCAGGGCTCGATAAAACTTCCTTGATCGACCTTAGTTCATCAATCAACATATAAGTGATGAAATCGGGACCGAATCTCTTAGCAACTTTTGCTCTTTTGCTACGTCTAGGTTCCTCTTCTAAAGGACTAGAACTACTTGTAGCTTGATCTAAGACTCTTTTGTTTGAGCACATTTCTATCATTTCTTTACAAGAATACACATTTTCAAAGAATATAGCATTTCTTGATTCTATCACCGTTCCCTTTGTCATGTTGGGTACTTCCGACTTATGGATTAGGAAATGATAAGCACTACTATTTAGTGCATAACCCATAAAAATACAATCGATTGTCTTAGGACCGATTTTTACTTGCTTTGGAGGTGGTACCTTCACTTTAGCCAAACACCCTCACACTTTAAGGTATTTACACGACAGTTTACATCATTTCCACATTTCATAGGAGGTTTCGTTCTTTCATTTCAAAGGAATCTTATTAAGTATATAATTTTCCGTTAAAACGCTTCTCCCATAGGTTCTATGGTAACCCCAAGCTAATAAGCATGACATTCATCATCTCTTTTAGAGTATGATTTTTGTGTTCGGCCACGCCATTTGATTGAGATAAGTAAGAAGCCGTCATTTGATGAATTATGCCACTTTGTGAACATAACTCCTCAAACAGTGCCACGTACTCTCCACCTCTATCACTTCTTATAGCCTTGATCTTGCTATTTAATTGATTTTCTACCTCATTATTGTAATTCTTGAAAGCTTCTATAGTTTCGTCTTTACTTTTCAAGAGGTAGACATAACAATACTTCGTGCAATCATCTATGAAAGTAATAAAATACTTTTTTCCACCTCTAGTTTGCATAAACTTCAAATCACACACATCAGTGTGAATTAATTCTAGAGGTTTTGTGCTCCTTTCAACATTATGAAAATGTAGCTTAGCCATTTTGGCTTCAACACACACTTCACATTTCTTTTGTGTGTCTATTTCATCGACTTTTAGCAAGTTCAAGATTACTAACCTTTTATAACATTTAGATTTATATGTTTTAATCTATTATGCCATAAATCACAATACCCTACAATATAAGAAGTTTTTGCATTTTTTTATTCATTTTAGGTACAACTTGGCACTTGGCCATTACATTTATTTTGAATAGGCCATTGGCCAAATAACCTCTACCCAAAAATACACCATGTTTCGTAAGAATAACTTTTTCTGCCTCAAAGATGAGCTTGAAGCCATTGTTTACAAGCAATGAACCACTAACTAGGTTCTTGCGAATGTTTAGGACATGCAACACATCCTTCAACGTGAGCTCTTTGCCCGAAGTGAGCTTTAGAACCACGTTTCCCATTCCAACCACTTCGGATGAATCTTGGTTGCCCATGTGGAGCTTTCTTCCACTCACAGCCTTGTAAGAGGAAAAGACCTCCCTATTCAAGCAAACATAGCAAGTGGCTCCCATGTCCACAAACCATTCTCTTGGGTTATCCACCATGTTGGCTTCAAACACCATGTCACAAAGATCATTGTCATCCAAGTATTTCTTATGCTCGGCCAAGTTTACTTGTTTGCCTTTTTTTTTCTTAGGCAGTCTACAATCTTTGGCCATATGGTTAAGCTTACCACAATTGTAACAATTATCATTGAATCTTTTTGTTTGCTTCTTCCCCTTCTCGTTTTAATTTGGATTGGGACACTTTTTTTTGTTGCCCTCCAATAGGTTGACTTTCGCATCCATTGGCAAATGAGTTCTAGGATCAGCCTTCCTATTGTCCTCCTTGATTCAGAGCTTGACAATCAAGTCCTCGAGGATCATCTCCTTTTGTTTGTACTTCAAGTAATTCTTGACGTCCCTCCAACTAGGTGGGAGATTCTCGATCATACAAGCAATGGTAAAAGATTCGGGCAAGTTCATGACCTCGGCTTAAACCTCATGCACAACCATTTGGAAGTCTTTGTTGGTCCCAAGTGGTTAGAGGTTCAGATGGGGGTGAATGAACCTCTATCAATTTTTTGTTTTAAAATTTTTTTTGTAAGCAGGTTACTGATTCTACAGATAATGCAGTAACCTCTCGATTTAGTAACATGGTAGTATGATGTTTCAGGTTACTGACTCAATTATCACAGTATGCAGCGGAATAATAAAGATAGAGTTTCTCTTTGAAAAACAGTTTTCTTTCCACAAATATGATTTTGTCAGAATCCTTTGACCAGTATGCTTATGATAAATACAGCAAGATAGATATGCAACAATGCAATGCAGCAAGTAATCAAAAACAGTAAACACACAAGAGTTTATAGTGGTTCAAAGGTGGTGTAATCTTTCTACGTCCACTCTACTCCACACAGGAGGAACTTTGTTAGGTCAGTTTGCTTTACAAGACTCAGTTTTACAAACCTCTTCCTATCAAGTTTACTTACTAGAATCACAAGATTCCTAGGCCACTTCGCACACAGGGCCACTTCCCACACAAGGTAAATATCTCACACAGAAAAAATAGCCTACACAAGACTAAACACTTAGCGAGGATCTAATCCTTCCAACTAAGGACACCAAACTTAAAACAACCTAGCACAAAGCAAATGGTTAAAAGTATATATTGGTTCTTCAACTAGTGCAATTTTGAAGTCAGCCTTGAACTTGAAAGCTTGAATGCTTTGGTAGACAGCTTGAATGTTTTGGTAGACTGCTTTAGAAGGTTGAGTGACTGAACTTGATAGCTTGAGAGTTTGATAGCTTGAGAATAGCTTGAGAGTTTGATAGCTTAAGAAAATAATCAGTTGTTCAGTGGTTCAGTAGTCTCCAATGTCACTCCATCCTTCTATTTATATCATGAGGAAAATGCCCGTTGAAGAGGGGCATTGACCTTGTTGCAATTCAAATTGATCTTCAAATCTTCGCAATAAATGCGTCTGGAAAATCTGGGATGTAGGGCATGTCCTACTCTAATCCACATTAATGGCGTCATACTTCGGCTACAGTACATTTGCAGAGCCGTGGTCCAGGTGACATCACCTCATTGGCTCGGTGCTAACTTCTATCTACTAGTAACTTGGACAGGAACCAATCCTCGTATTGTATCCAGCATATTCCTCGTACTGCATTGAATAGGTTAGAAAGATTTATAGCTTGCTGCTCAAGTTGCAGTAGCTGCTTTCTATTTTGCGCGAGCTTTCTGTTTCAGAACAGCTTCCTATTCCTGAAACCTGCAATCAGCTTCCTGATCTACGTTTGCTTCCTGATCCTGAACAGCTTCCTATTCCAAAATCCTGCAGTCAGCTTCCTAACCTGTGTTAGCTTCCTGATTCCGAACAACTTCCTGTTCCAAAATCCTACAGTCAGCTTCCAGTTTTCCTTACTGCCTTCTTGTTGTTGTTTACTGATCCAGCTTCCTGATCCTAGTTTCCACTTCAGCGTACTGACTTTCCATGTTGAAAATCAGTCTTCAAACTTCTTCATATCCAGAATCCTGCTATCATCAGTATTCTATATCTTTCTGATTTTTACATCTATACAAATCACAACTTAGAAAGATAAACTTATCAAGCTAAAATCCACTTATAAAATATGGAAAATGGATACTCTAACTTCCTATCCAAAGTTACATTGTCTCATCAAAACCTAACGGAAATATCCCAACAGTCTTGCACTTGGTCCATCACAGGATGTGAGTTCACCATTTGAAACTCTAAGAACTGAACTTGTAGGGTCCCAAGTGGTGTCCAAGGTTCAAAGGGGGTGAATGAACCTTGGTCGATTTTGAAAATCTGTTTAAAAATGCACTGTTCTGCAAGTTACTTGAACTTGCAGCGCCAGTCAGTTACTGCTTACAGCACTAGGATGCAGTGTTGTACGCTGTAACTTAGAGTTTTTATGCGCAGGAATAATAAAGGTTTTATGACACAAGGCTGGTTTTCTCAAATATGATCCTTTTCAAAACGTTTTATGCTTATGACAGAGATAGATATATAAGATAAAACGCAGATAAGAAAGCAATAAAATATTTATGGCTTATAGTGGTTCGAAGGTGGTGTAAGCCTTCTACGTCCACTCTACTACTACCTCGAGCAGGAACTTTGTTAAGCAAGATTGATTTACAGGACTCTTCCTAACAATCTATCAACTTACAAAGCTAACCACCTACTAGAGTCCAGAGATCACACAGTACTGTAAACTCTAAAGGCCCGCCTACTAGAGTCCAGAGATCATACAGCACTGCAAACTCTAAAGGCTAACCCACACAGGGTTCCACACTCCCACACAGGGAAGTTGCCTAACACTAGACAACTATACAAACAGCAAGGATTTCTCCTATCAACTGTTTGACACCTAAAACAACCTACGCACAAAGCAACAAGGTTAAAAAGTATATAGCTTATTCTTCAACTGGTACGGTGAAGTGAGCTTCTGAATCCTTCAAAGGATCTTTCGGCTTTGAACTTGCTTCACTTTATGAAGGTTGAGTGACTAAAACTGAGAGTATACTTGAAAGAGTATGGCTTGAACGCTTGAGAGTTTTTGTAAATGGTTTCAATTTTCCAGTTATCAGTACCCAACTTCAGTGTAGCTCATCCTCTATATATACTGATAGAGAAGATATCCGTTGAAGGAGATATCTCTCACTTTGAATTTGAATGTACTTGATCAAAGGCATGGCTCGCATTTAATGCGACTTGACTTCTCCTTTTTGGAGCATTTAACGCGGTGGTTGCGGCTCACAGCTTTCTACAGGTGCGTCAATCCACGTGGCGTCTTGGCATCGGCTCCGTGTCTGCAATTTTGATCTTCTCTCGAACGGCTCTATTCCTCGTACTGCATTTATCCTTCCTCGGATTGCAGGATACTTCTTCAGTTTGTCATTAGCGCTGTTGATTGTCTGAGTAGTAAGCTTCGCGCTGTATCCTCGGTCTGCTTGCAGCTGTTTGTACTTTACAGTGCTGCTGTAACTTAGACCTTCTTGCAGTATTTTCGTACAGTACTGTTGTATCTTTTCTTGCAGTATCCCTGTAACTTTTTCTTTCTTGCAGCGATGCTGCATGTCGTTCTTATTTTGTTGTAATGCCGTAACTGCCTTCTTGCAGTGTTGCTGTATCTGCTTTCTTGCAGCAGCTTCATTCTAAAATCTTCAATACAACATAGTATGCATGTGTACCACCATCTTTCAGCTTCCATAACAAGACTCAATCCTAGTCTATGTTTTCACTTAAACATTGTGAAAAATGAGGTACTCAAACTTCCTATTATATCCTTGGTTTGTCTCATCAAAATCTAAATACTGAGATATCAACAGAACTACCACGAATTTCTTTACACCGGCATCCTCAGTCTTGTATTATTTCTCAAGAGCATCTCATAGCTCTTTGGCCATCTTGCAGCCCACATACACGCTATACAGCGAGTCTCACATCCCATTCAGGATATAATTCTTGCATAGAAAATCACTATGCATCCATACATTGAGCGCAATACGCACTTTCATGTTCGTATCACCTTCAGCCACGATCGGAGGATCTTACTTCAAGTACATAGCCACGCCGACGGTGGTTAGGTTGAACAAATCTTCTGTTGCCACCTCTTGAAGTTCTCACTCGTAAAACTCTCAGGCTTCTCAATAGTAGGTAAGACAGCAAGACGTACCGCTACATTCAAGGTTGCAGCAGCAGCAACAACAGTAGTGGATGATGCAGCAACAGTAACCTTAGTTATTGGAGTGGTGGTGACAGTAGGAGGAATTTGGTTTCCGTCGTTGTTGTTCTTCGACATTGTCAGATATCTTATCTTAAAATTATTGAAAAATAGCACTCAACAATGGGCAATGAGTCTGTCGAATAGAAACAAAAACGAACAAACACAAATACAACAAGTCGAGTCAAGAAAATACTTTTTTTTCCTTAAGACGAGATACGCCTAGGGTAGTGCTCAATAGTCCTTGCGTATTGTCTTCTAAGCTTCATGTGAAGATGGAAAACAATGCAAGAGTTTGAATTTTCATGTTTTAAAATGATGCATGATGACTCTTATATATAGGTCTCCAATATGGGGGGTTACACCTAAAATTGATGAGAATTTACTGCCAAAAAATGGGTCTTTTAATACAAGTTAATTGCTCATTCCAAATTAAGAAATGGTCAAAAAATGTTCACAGCGCTACAACACAGCATTTGCTGCATTCTGGACACGCTACATTCTGCAACACATTACTGTATCCGGCGTGCAACTCATGTTATTACACCCGCTGCAGCAAGCAGCTCATGTTACTACACCGATTGTAGTAAGCTGGGCGTGGAATCAGCAAGCTATGCGTGAACAGTAACCTAGGCTCGCAATCAGCAAGCTGGGCATGCAGCTGCATTCTGCTCCTGCTGCATTCTGGGCAGACGCGCAGCAACTCGGTGTCGTTAATGGTGTCATAACTTTTGCCCAAAAAGATAAATCAAGGTTGGGTAAAACTCGAGCTCCATCCATCTAAGTCCAGCCCAACATCCAATTGTCAAGGCCCAAGGCCCATAGTCGAGGTCGAGTTCGGGCCGTGTTGAGCCGAGCTGCACGCGTGTGTGTTGCACAAGTATACTACTCCAATAGTATACTAATTATTAAGCAAAATAAATAAAAAATTAAAGTAGAAAATTGACTTTTTGACTTTTGGCAGGATTTTGCCATTTTGGGAATAAGTTTTAGGGTGATTTTATCATTATATATTATATATATATAGACTAGGTGTTATAAGTTAAGGCAAAATGGTCAAATAATTCATTAATATTTCCTTCTAAATGTATATAAGTCGTATTTTTTTAGGTATAATAACATTAATGATATTTATCTTTAATACATATAACTCAATTAAGATTTTTATGAGTACAATAACAACATTAATGGTATACAACACTTCATTTAAACACTTGAAATTCTTTTTTTCTATACCTCATATTTTTTTAGAACAAGAAAATATTTCATATATAAATAATATAAGGATTTAAGTGTTATTTAAATTTTAAAAGATAATATTTCAAATATCATAGTGAAATTATTATTTCAAGAATTAACATAGTTGTTTAATATGTTTAATAGTTTGTCTTTAAAAAAAGTGCAAATATATATATATATATATTCACATACATATAAAACAAATCAAATGTATTTATGTTTTCATGAAATTATTTTTTTTCTAAAACTTTGGAAAAATATGAGGTAAAAAAAATGGAAAAAGAATATAAAATTTCCATATAAAACGTAAATGTTTTAATTTTACAATATTGATGATGTTATTATACCCAAATAAATCTTAAATGGGTTATATGTAACTGAGTCACTCTCTTGTGCAACAAGTGCATGGTCGGGTCGGGTCGAATCCGACCCGGATCCGCGCATTTTCTTCATTTTTTTCTGCGCATTTTTTTTGGCCCTGACCTTTATGTTGTGTTAGTCATACCTTTATATTATATTAGTCATACCTTTATGTTATATTAGTGATACCCTTTTTTCCAAATTTCATACTTTTATGTAATACTTTAACCCTAAACCCTAATTTCAGCACAATAAACCCTAATTTTGCACAAGTTGTAGATATTTACATTTATGTGATATTACTCATACATTTATATGAGATTATTTATACATTTATATCAACATAAACATACATTTATGTAATATATATAAAGGTATGACTAACATAACTAAATGTATGTCTAATATAACTAAAAGGTATGAAATGTATTAATATGTCTGTCTAAAAAAAATGCTAAGGTACAGCTAGTCTTACAAAAGATATGTCTAACATAACTAAAAGGTATGTCTAACACTACTAAAAAGTATACTTAACATAACACTAAAGGTATGACTAACATAACTAAAAGATATGTCTAACATCACTAAAAAGTATAGTTAACATAACATAAAAGGTATGTCTAAGATAATTAAAAGGTATGCCTAACACTACTAAAAGGTATGCTTAACATAACATAAAGGTCAGGCACCTGAGAGCATGTTTGGGCGGATGTCCGCAACCTAGAGGCGTGTGCAGGCGTGTGACGAGTCGACCCGATCGGAGTGTACGGATGTAGGGTCCGTGCACTAGTTGTATAAAATTTTTTGTCTATGTAACTAGAGGAAACCATCAATAGTGTTTTTTGTATTAAAAAAACTTTATTTAAAATATATATACCGAAGAGTAAACATGAGACAATTTTCCTTTTAACTTTATATTTTGAAAAACAATCCTCCTCTCATATAAGTATCTCATATAAGTAAATACGTAATGATATAGTAAAATCAACTATCCCTTACATAGGATTAAACCATAAAACACAATTAATGTGAAATTCACACATTTACCGTTTACTTGTAATTAATTTGAACTACAATTTAAAGGATATTTACAAAGAGTTGCCTACAAAATTCCATTTATTTTTGGGGCATAGCCCCATACTACCACAAAATATATAACTAAATCCAAAAATACCACACAATATAACAAACTTCCCAAAATACCACAAAAATGGTCAAATGACAAAAGAACCTTTTGACCCCACTTTTGCAATCATTAAAAAATACTACACCTAAGAACCTTTTACAATTTCCAATCCATATTTTTTCAAATTTTATTTATAATTCCAACTCCAAATATTGATTTGATCCGGGCCTCAAAAATGGTATCAGAGTATAGGTTTATTGAAGAAATAATTTAAGATTTATATTTATAATATTGATTTTATGTCTAACGGAGGAAAAAATCAAGAAATTATGTATCCGAAAATATTTTCGAGATAACACAAGTTTCAGGACTATCAATTTGATGACGTCCAACCAGGATTGGAACAAAATTTTTCTTGATATATACATCTAAGATCTCACAGGATCTTAGAGAAATCCAGAAGATCATCCAGTTTTATGGAGGTCAAACAGAGACTATTATCAAATCTCTATCCGAGATCCAACGAGAAGTTTCAGATCTAAAAAAAGAAATAATAGATCTGAAAAAGAAGTTACCAAAAGGATCCAGTAGATCCATGAATGAACATTTCAAAGATGCATTCGGGAATAGACCGATTATTCCCAAAGGAAAGACTATGGAGATCCCAAAGCCTAAAAGTCAAGAAGATCTAATGTGTGAAATCATTAGAAACATGTGAAATGGAGGCATCACGAGTTGATATTTCTGAGTTAACAAAATCATTTTCCAATCTTAGGATTGTAGATCTGGTTAATATCAAGATGAACTCTCTAGTTCCTGATCCAGAAGGAAGCACGAGTTCAAACACACAAGTCCCTGAGAAACCATGGGCAGAAGTCGAATCTAAGTTCGATACAGGAACTTGGAGACATGGAGCAAAAGGACAGACAGGGAGAAATAAAGCACCTTCTAACAGTCCGTGGGCGAGAACGATGTTGGAACCTACACATCCATATGGATTGGCCTCACAACCGATATCATCGATTTTCGAAATATGGAAAAACTAATCGATGATTGGATGGCCTCTTTAAAGGTGATCTTAACAACGTTGGACATAGAAAAAGAAAACTTCATCAGACTAATCGAAAGTAGTCTTGAAGGTTCAGCAAAACTAGCTTGGGATGCAACATCTGTCTAAATCAAATCTTTGATGGAGATAGTTTATACACTATCATCGGAAGAATACTAAAGGTCTATTTCATCGAAGATGGATATTTTGACCAAAGCAAGAATGAGAAGAGTCGAGAATATACACAAGCTTAGTATGCTCTCGAGTTAAGAAGTATATGTATGGCAAACGAATACATCTATTAGTTCCGCAAATATTACTTCCAAACGGAGGTCCCTTTGAATGTGGCAACAAAGATGTTTTTATATAAAAATTTGTAGCCCATTGAGGGAAATGTTGATCCAGTCTTATAAGTTACCACCGAGATAGGTCGACATAGTCGTAAGGAGGATATATTTCCTTAAAGACAGTTTGAAAGAAGGGTGTCAACAAGCAACCATTCAAAAGAACAAGAAAAAACTCAGAGGACAAATAAAAAAAAACTCTTATTTGTTGTGATAGTAATAATTTTCCATCTGTAATTGGGGAATCAAGATAGGAAAGACATGAGAATAGAAAGAAACACTTTAGAAGTGTATCTTATGCTAAGTCAGGAGGATCATAAAAAAGGCCTTCCAACTGAGGAAGATCATGGTGGTCCAAATTCAATGCCAGAACCTACAAATCGGATCAAAAATCGGGTCCTTTCAGATTTTCTTTATAAGGATCTAGATCCATAGGGAAGTCAACAGGAAGAACACCAATAAGGAGAACTTTCAAACGAGCTCATACTCATACAAATGAAAGTTTCAAAGACTGTAATTGCTGGATATGTGGTGTGAAAGGTCATATTTCACCGGATGGCCTACAAAAACAAAGTGAAATTCACCAATTCAAGCCAACTGCAGACATTCTTGATAGGGTTTTCTATGGCGATTTGGTACCAGTTTACCAGTTCGAGGATATTTCTTCAGACGAAGGTATATATGAAGAAGAATTTGAGACTGATTCAGATGAATCTTATGAATCATTAACAGAATCAGACGAATAGCCTCGAGATGGAAGATAAACTCCAAACTTCGGAAAGTCTATCAGGATTCTTTTCACAAATGACCATCTTAAATAAAACAATGGAAAAAATCATGAACAAGACTCAATCTTGAGCCCCTACGACGATTTCAGGATTGGAGGTGTTAGTAAGATCCTTAACTAGATCGGACTAAGACAACGCAAGCACAATATCATCTATCGGGTGAACTCAAGTGAGTTTTCAATTCCTATAGAATTAACCAATAATAAGATTGATATGTAACTTATTTCGAAAAAAAAAATTCTTGAGGAACTTAGTCAAATCAGGGAAGAAGTAGCAATGACTATGAAATGGATCCATATTGGAACCATTGAAGTAGTAATCAAAGCTACCTTCAAAGAATGTATCGATTCAGAAATTCATCTATCAGTAATATATAGAAGAATCAATAACCTAAGAGATGGTTGTCTTGGTACAATGGTAGGTAATTTGTATGCTGGCAAACTTATGTTTGACATTCATCCTAGATTGCATACAACCTAGCTGACCAAGATTTTAGTCGAGTCTTAACCCATCATCAAGATTTTAAAAGAACAGATCTAATGAAAAAAAGGTAATAGACCATATTCTATTACATATAGAATTGCATATGCACTTTGCAACACACATCATTCTGATTTATTTCTTAGAAAATAGTATATTGAAATTCCTAGAATTTTCAAGGAATTTGCCAAAGTTATGACACCAGATCCAATCCAAATCCCTAGGATAAGTGGTGTTAACATACTGATTAAAGATCATCATGTTCTTAATAGATCAATGAGATTTGAATCTGAAGTCAGTAATAGAATGTCTTTTTTCCGAAAATAGGATAATAAGCCTAAAAGGAAAAGAACCACTAGAGGATTTCAACCCACAACAAATTAGGGTCAATAATGTAAAAATGCATTGCCCTGAGGGTTGGAAAGAGATTTGTATTGTTTTTGATATATTAGAAAAACTTAACATTTTTCCTTGTGATGAATATATCATTTACAACAACCAGTGATTGGAAGATACGAAGGCATGCTAGAAATAGCGGGCTATGAAATATCTGTCACTGGTAATACAGGTAGAACCAAATGTACTATAACTTTTGGTCTAAGTTTTCTTGAGGAACACAAACCTAGGGGACGAAAAAGAAGATGGATGGAATTTAGTCTTGATGGACACCTCATAAGGGTGGAATGACGAGCCCATTTTCCATATACATATCCGTTGGGATGATGTATGAACAATATACTTTGTTGTTTATATTGATTCAAGTTTAGGTATTTGCATAGCAAAACCAGGAGTTTTCCTCAATGAAGTTGTGGGAACATTACCTATTATTGCAGGAAGAGATTTTTCTTTAAAAATCTTAATACACCAGAGGGTTGTTCTCTGAACAACAAGCCAGTTTCTGGCACATCAACGAGAAGGAGTTCTTTGTAGTTTGGAAGGCTTTCAAAAAATGACCTTTATTTTTCTAGCAAAAGAATTTACTTTAAAAGTTGATAATACAAACGTTAAAGCTTTCTTGAAAAATAAGCTCGAATCAAAAATCGAGAAAACATGTATTATCAGATGGCAAGCAGAATGCCAATATTATTTATTTGATATTGTCATTGTGAAATCTAATGAGAATGTTCTTGCAGATTTCCTAACAAGAGATGGACATCCTTGAAGTAGATTCCATCACGGTGCGTTCAAGACATTTCAGAGAAAACCTCGAGGAATTGAACAAGAGATATGGATTGTTAAAAATCCGTATCGAATGAGCTATCTATGTTCAAAAGGCAGATTTGGACTCTGTCCAAAAGGTCATACAGGCACCTTTGGGATGCACTTGAGAAATCCCTTCGAAAAGTGGGTTCACCATCGGTGACCCAAAAAGAAATTTTTTAGAAAAGTTCATCATTGACGAACACAACCGGTATTTCCAAACCCGTAGCAGTCATCCTACAGATACATATTTTACATTAGATTCTGGTGTAAAGACAGTTAATGCCAAAATAAGTGAACTATCGGATTCTGATAGGGATATTAATTTGAAAAGTCAGAAATTTATTCCAGACAAGCCAAGTCATTTCCACATCTCTGGGGTAAAAGAGAGAGAGGTTAACCTTAGGCGACAGGCCCAAGAAAGGTTAACACTAACGAATCGTTTTCTCCATTGTAGGTTTATCAAAAGACTTGTGTCACGCCCCAAAATCTTTTCGTATTTTATCAGAGTTTTACCGTTGGGCGTGAAGAGAGAAATAGCAAGAGACGCATACACAACAGAAAGAATAAGCAAGAGATGATAGAAGAAAGAGGTAAGGGACGAAGTGATTCTTTTACTTAACAACAATCGGCCTCTGTCGATAGCAATCAGTCTCATTACTGATTATGTACATCATACGCAGTGGAAAAATAACATCAGGATCTCTCGTTCACAGAATACTCATAATATAATTACAAAACGTGATTAAACTTATAACATGTAGTTTTGAAAATGTTTGTGCGACACACCCTAAAAATCACAGATTCAAAAGCGGCACCGCCTCTCTCCATCTAGGGTACATCATGCTCATCAGCTCCTGTAGTGTGAGTACAGATTAAAGGGGTGAGTGCGTGGAATACACTCGTGGGAATAACTCTGCCTCTTGTGACTCTCAACAGATATATAAAAACTGGTAGAATAATCTTAAGCCACGTTGTCACAGCATATAATATGCAAAGCAGATATTAGAAATAGCAAGGGACACATAGGTGCGGGATTTTCCCGTCTTACCCTGTAAACGGTCTCATATACCGCTAGCATATTTCAAGGACCGCCAGACCTTTTCAGAGTATTAGAAGGAGGGGGAGACGATTCTTTTACGGTCCATAGGACCCTCCGAACATGCAATGTGAACAGAAGTCCTTTCACAATAATAATATGGCACAACAAATGTATTCACAGCATATAGTGTTCCTCAATCATACTTCGTAATAGAGAAAACAGTAAACACATTAAGAGTTAGAAATTACCCCCACCTCGTATAGTGGTAACCACGTGAGTAGCTAGAACAATAAGTCTGATAACCTTGAAACCTCAAAGCTCAACTCAAAGTTCAGTCCAACAAATAGCCTACATAGTTACGGTGTTTTCTTAGATCTTAAAAACAGTATAAATAAAGCTGTAAAAGATTCCGGTGGAAATCGGTCGTTAAATACGCGACGGATCGAACGATCTAAAGATTGGAATTTTGGAGACAAGTCTGAAAGTCAAGTCCAAAGGGCTGAGATGATAGGAAATAAAATAAGGGTCGCAACGCAAAAAGAATGAGCTCAATCGGAGTTCAAACGAGCTCAAACGGAGCATTTTAAGTTTAGGAGTAAAATGGTAATTTTGGTCAAAAGGTTGACTTTGACCGGGCCCACGGACCTGGGTCAACGACGTCTCGTCGGCGACGACTCGAAAAAGACGAACGGTGGAAAAAACGAAGTTCAGATCGAAAAGACGGCGTCGCATGCGCGTCGGCACTCGACGGGCGCGCACGGGTGCGCGGCGGCTCGGCAGCTCGACAGCGGGTCTCGGCAGCTGCCGAGTTTTCTCGGCAGCTCGGCTGGTCTGGCTCGGCGGTCTCGGTAGCTTCGGCAGGGCGTCTCGGCGGACTTGGCGGCTGCCGAGTTTTCTCGGCAGCCAAGCATGGCGCGACCAAGCTAGCCGAGTTTTCTCGGCCAGCACCCTTCCCAGTTTTGCCGACGGTGACTGATCAACGCGCCATCTTCCCGGCGTCGCCCGGCGCGGCGGCGCCGCCCCCTGCCGCCACCACCTACCTCGCCGGATACCTTGCACCGCCGGCTACCACCTCCGGCCATCCCTCGCCGGATTCCGGCATGAATATTGCCTGAAAAATACGCCGCAAAATCCTTCGATACACTGATTTTCCAAAAAATCCAACTCCAACCAAAACTCCGGCCGACGACTTCCCATCGCCGGCGACCCTTCCCTGAGCCTTGGTCGGCAACTCCCCGTCGCCGGCCACCTATTCCGGCCAACCCCTACCACCAACACCTCCTATACACCTATGCATGAGCACACACACACACGTTTCCATACACACACATACTAATCCACTGCCTCGTCGGCGGCCACCTGCAGGTGGCCGCCGGCGACCACCACCAACCACCGTCGCCGGCCACCACCACCACCGCACAAACACACACATAGTAGCATACTCACACACACATCGCGAGGTGTGTTTACACACACACACTTATTGCCATGCTTGGCCGGCGGCCACCAGCCACCGGCCGCCTCCTCCTCCACCTCGCCGGCGACCTCCTGTCGCCGGCAGTTCATTTCCTCACGGCGGTGCCTCCCGGCGCCGTCACCAACAGCATGCACATCAACACACACCAACACACCATATATCACACACACATGCATGCATACATATATATAGCCAATGTCCTTCTCCGGCGCCGTCGTGGGCACTCCAGCGACGGGCTACGACCTCCGGCAGCTTCTCCGGCGCGGTGGAGAGAGAAAGAACAGAGGAGAGAGAAAGGGTGACCAAGGGTTAGGGTTAGGGTTTCAAGGCTGTTTTTTCGCCGTTTTCCGGCGAACGAAAACTCGGAATTGAATTCCGAGACCTATCCTAGATTCGTCTCGTCGAGACAAACGTCGTGTGTGAAAATCGTCCGATTCCGACAACGTTGAAATTTTCCGGCGACCGGCCGGCGGCAGCGCCACCGCGCCGGCGACGGTGCGCTGGAAACCAGAAAACCAGAAATGAAAAGACGAGAAAGAAAGACTTACGTGTTTTCGTCGAGTTCGGCTCAATCGAAGAAACGGTGATTTTTGAATCGAAATCACCTCTATTTATAGAAATCCGAAAATTACTATTCACGTGAAATATCTAAGTTACTGTTCATAGTTGACTTTTTCGGGTTACTATTCATCGATAATATCTTCCGATTTTCTATTCCGAAACTTCCGGTTTTGCCCTTTTCGTCGTCATTTGAGTTACGGGTCTCCGATTAACCCCTAATTCGTTTCTATCTTCTTGTTTTTCTATTACGCATCTAATGGTATAAAATTACCCTATGTTCCACGTCTAGAAAAAATTATCGATCTAATCGTGCAGTAAACACGTATCTGAAATGCACAAATTAAATTAAACAGTTAAATCATACGCACAAAATTATTAAATTATAGGTTAAAATATTTAATTAATTAATTATGCTCGTTTTGATCCGGGGCGCTACAACTTGGGAGAAACTGCTTACAAGGATCAGGATCAATCCCAGCAAGATGATTGCTGATTGGTCTGGAAAGTATCCATAACTGTGGATGTTTGTGGGTGTAAACCTACGGGACATACTAGAATGGTATAACTTTGGTGCTATTGTTTCAATTCTTACCACTACACCAAGCTTTCCAGAAATCTCCAAGTTATCGGAATGGATTGTCATGACCATTTACGACTCATGGCAAAACAACCCACATTTGGGTCGAGGAGATATCCTAGAGCTGAAATTCATATTAGCGACTCCAGAAATCACAGGGAAAGGTTTTCATCCGATCTTCCATTTCATCAAATTACAGAGACCAGACATGGTGGCTTTCAACAGAGCAAAAACACCACCAACAAGCAGTCCTCTAGTAGTCGTCCTCACTAAAGATGAAATATCTACAAAGCGAGCATGGGGAATGTGTATCTGTCTCACAGAGATGGACAAGTTAAAGTATTCATTCAAGATTTTCCAAAATTTTATAAATGGATCCTTCTTGTTAAACTCAATGATAGGAAACACTACTGAATTTGCTGAAAATCTCTTCGAAAATAAGAGAAAGTTTATCTGGGAAAATAAGATTCCGACAACAGAAAATACAAGGAAGAAGGTATGTAACATGATACATATCGGACGATGGGAAGAAAGAATTTGTTCATTCTGTCAATCACATGAGAAGCTATTGTTTGGACAAGGCTTTAAGATCAAGAACAACCGACCTGATCCATAACAAAAAATGAAGGGTTCGAAGAAGGATTTTTAGAAAAAAAATCGAAAAACCCAAAGATGTAATAAAAGAAAGCGAGTCTAATTAGACTCAATAAAAATTCGTGTAAGCTATGAATTTCGTATAGAGAAATTCTTGTGCAAGAGAAATTCTCGTGTAAGCTAGGATTTAATTCTCGTGTAAGAATTAATTTTCGTGTAGAAAATCCAAAATAATGGATTTTCGTGTAGAGGTAGGATTAGGTTTTCGAGTAAAGCTTTTTGTTCGTGTAAGCCTTTTTGGCTTTTGTGTAAGGTCCTACCAAGCACTACACTTCATCAAACAAGGTGAAGTGGGGTGTCCCTACCATGTGCGGAGATAAGAAGACTTCGCGACTCCACCCAACACGGTGTAGTGGGAGGTCCTACCTCCAAAATTGACAAGCCACCAACTGGAGATAAGGAGCATCTCCAACAAAAGATAGTGGAGGGGTCACCAGCCGACAAGGAATGATGGATCACATGGTCACTTACAAAACAAGAGATGATGAAATGGAGCTGGCACAAGGACAGTTAAGGAAAGAAAGCTGAAGTTCGCATTTGAAATCCGGAAACTCAGCTATAAAAGGGGGTTTCGGCCATTTGAGAAGGGCTTCAAAAATTGATCATTTCTTGAGCACTTCTCTCTTAAGAGTCTTAGAGTCTAAATTTAAGTTTTTTAAGTTTATGGGGGTTTCCCCTAAGAGTTAAGTCATGATCGGCTAACCAAGTATTCCCCTCCAATGGCGGAGAAATAGTATTGTAATATAAATATGTACTTTATTCCTTCAATAAAAGAAAGACTTTTGTTTTCCTTCGTGTTATTCGGAAGTTCTTGAATACTCTGTAAAATTATTACCGGCAGTGCGTCCCCCCGTGATCTCCTTGAAAACTCTACCAGGTGGTGAGAGTAAGGATTGTGATCTGGGTTCTCAATTTGAAGATGGAGCGGAACCACCTACTGCGGGCATGTGGTTGGATCACTGATCCGTAAAAACCGGCCAAAATCGAGAGGATTAGAGACAAAGACAAATGTATGTATTAAACAGAGTATAAAAATTAAATACGGAAGCATGTTGGGTCTGATATTGATCAGTTTATTCTTAATTCGGATATAATTACTATTTGGAGTGGAAGAATTAAATAAATAAAGAAAGATCTTTGGAATTTTGGATTTTTGTGAAAGTAAAAATTGAGTAATGATTGATTTGTGGTAAAAAGATATAAAATATAAGAAAAGTGGTATAATGAGATATTTGTTACAATGAGCGGTAGATAAGAATTTTATTATATATACTATGGTAAAAGGAATATTATCCCTTTATTTTTTGTGCTACATAATTGCATTTTTTTCATTCAGTCCATTGCATTTTTTCCAACATCATCGTGCAAAGTCAAACGTTGTCGCAATCGATACAGATTTCATTACAATAACACAGACAAAGCTGTGTTCAAAGATTTGATTTGCCTCTCTTTATTTATTTTATATTTCCTTTTTTTTTTTCTTCTTCCAGATTATATAACCAATTATTCACTCATCTTGCTTTCTTGTATTATTTAGAGGTTTGGATAAACATATATGGGGGAGGGAAATCAATGAGGAAACAGTGTTTATTCAACCACCTTATATTGCTGTTATATATTCAAATAAAGGAATACCTGTTTTCTTCTCAACTACCCAATATATTTACAATTTTGATTCCATTGAATAATGATCAAGGTCAACTATGTAGACTGAAAGCTGCAAGTTGAGTTCACAAGGGAAAATGTCAAAGGCTCCTGTGCAGATGAGAAAAAGACAGAATTTTATGATTATATTAAGTTGGATGAACATGGGGTTTTGTTCCTTTGTGGTCAAAGAAATGGTCGGGTGCCTTGATGTTTGAAATCAAGAATACTTTTTTTGTGGGTTTTTTTGGACACAAACTTTCTTTTCTGTTTGGTTAGTAAAATTATAGTGGGCTTCACTGCTTGTCCAATTTTCATGAAAAAATAAATTCTTGTTTTTGGTCAGAGTTTGCTGAATTGGGAATGATGGGAGGCAGCCATTTTGTTAGGATTATTCAGTTGTTGATTTTGCTGCTGTTTCTTGATTCTTGTTTTGCTCTCCCACTGTGTATTGATTCAAGTAAGTTTTTCTTCTCAACTGTTTAATTGATAGTAATGAATTCTCTCTCTCTCTCTCTCTCTCTCTCTCTCTCTCTCTCTCTCTCTCTCTCAGTAATTTAGAGGTTGTGGTGTATTGCAGGTGCACCCTTTGCCCCAAATTCTCCTCTGCAGTTCTGCCCCTACAATGGTACCACTTGCTGCAACTCTGATGATGATTTGAACTTGAAGAAGCAATTTCAATCAATGAACATTTCAGATCCTACTTGTGCTTCTCTTCTTCAGTCCATCCTTTGTGCTGTAAGTAAATAATAAACTACAAACTGTCATATTTAATAGAATATCATTGATTAATTCCTAAATCAAGATTTAAAGATTTTGATGTATTTATGCACTTGGTAGGCCTGTTTAAGCTCACTGTACATTTGAAGTCTCAAACCAAACTGCTAGTGAATTGAAAATAGAAACTAGAATGTATTGAAAGCAAGACAGTTGCTATATGATTTTCAAGAATCACAACTCCACAATAATAATCACAACTCAACTTGATGTTTTGTTCATTTACAGAGGTGTGATCCATTTTCAGCAGAGCTATTTCGAGTCGATTCCGTTCCTCGACAGCTTCCCGTGTTGTGTAACTCTACAGTTTCCCCAAATTCAACACAATCTAACACAGCTAAAAACAACTTGTGTTCACAAGTATGGAACACTTGCCAAAATGTCTCTATCTTGAATTCACCCTTTGCACCCTCATTACAAGGCCAAGCTGGAACACCAAAAACCTCAAACTCCACTAAACTAACCGATCTTTGGCAATCACAAACCGATTTCTGTGGTGCTTTTGGTGGGTCCTCCGATGATGGATCACCGTGCTTTGATGGTACACCCGTTTCCCTCAATGACACAGCTGGCACTCGGAGCCCTCCAAGTGGTATGTGTCTTGAGAAAATAGGGAATGGATCATACCTAAACATGGTGGGCCATCCTGATGGGTCGGGCCGGGCCTTCTTCTCCAACCAGCAAGGCAAGATTTGGCTGGCAACGATCCCCAAACAGGGCTCGGGAGGCACATTGGAGCTCGATGAAGCTGATCCTTTTCTAGACCTAACAGATGAAGTTCATTTTGACACAGAATTTGGAATGATGGGAATAGCATTTCATCCAAAGTTCACTGAGAATGGTCGTTTCTTTGCTTCGTTCAACTGTGACAAGGCCAAGTGGCCCGCCTGCGCTGGCAGGTGTGCGTGTAATTCTGATGTGAACTGTGATCCCTCGAAACTAGCTCCTGATAATGGTGCAAATCCTTGTCAATTTCAAAGTGTTATAGCAGAGTTCACTGCTAATGGCTCTGCATCCCAGCCTTCTTCGGTATTGCTAAACCTTATAATACTTGAGTTTGATCTTCTTTCAAAACAATCATGAATATAATGTTGTCTCTTTTCATCAGGCAACGAGAGCTAACCCTTCAGAAGTCCGGAGAATATTCACCATGGGGCTTCCGTTTACATCCCACCATGGTGGCCAAATTCTTATTGGACCAAGAGATGGCCATTTGTACTTCATGATGGGAGATGGTGGAGGCATTGGTGACCCTTATAATTTTGCTCAAAACAAGAAGTCTTTACTTGGGAAGATCATGAGGTTTGACATCGATACCATACCAAGTGAGTGCTAAATGTGGCTATAACATACTCAAGAATTGAAATGATTTCACCCCTTCTTGAATTCTTTTTTCTGTTTAGTTCAGTTGTTGATATTATGAAGATGTATTTCAGGTGCAAGCGAAGTTGGTCGTCTTGGTTTGTGGGGAAATTATTCTATACCCAAAGACAATGCTTATACTATAGACAAAGAATTGCAGAAGGAAATATGGGCTCTAGGACTAAGGAATCCATGGCGTTGCAGCTTCGATTCTGCTAGGCCTTCGTATTTCATATGTGCAGACGTAGGACAGGTACTCTAAACAAACATCTCAACTGCATAACCATTCTCCACATCATCTGATGTAGCTTTCATAATTTGAACAGGATAAATATGAAGAGGTGGATTTGATCACCAAGAACGGAAACTATGGATGGCGTGCTTATGAGGGCCCTTATGCCTACAACCCTCCTAGCTCAAACGCTTCAATAAGGCCAATTTTTCCAGTCATGGGGTATAACCACTCTGAGGTAAACTCGAACGAGGGCTCAGCCTCGATCACCGGTGGCTACTTTTATAGGTCCATGACCGATCCTTGTATGCATGGAAGGCAAGTGATTAATTCTTGGTTATAAACTGAAGTATATATAATGCAATCAAGAATAGCCTCATTGACTTGAACTTCTTGGTGCAGGTATTTGTTTGGAGATCTTTATGCAGGTGCTATATGGGAAGGCACTGAAAAGGGCATCAATAGTGGGAAGTTTACAACGAGCAAGATGTCGTTTAATTGTGCACATGACTCTCCCTTAAGCTGCACCTTCACCCCGGGGAGTTCGGTCCCTTCGTTGAGCTACATTTTCTCGTTTGGAGAAGATAATAATCGGGATGTTTATCTTCTCACAAATAGTGGAGTTTATAGGGTTGTTCGTCCTAGTCGTTGCAACTACACGTGTGCAATGGAAAACTCCTCGACTGATGAATCTCCGGCCCCTGCAGCTCCGCCCCGTCCCTCCAATGCAAGACTTTTGAGAGGTCCAACTGAGGTCTTGCTGGTTCTGGTTTCATTTTTGTGCTTGGTTTTAGTGAATTTTGTCTGAAATGGTTCTAACTTGTCTATGGAGCAATTGAGTTGATGTAGAATGTTGCCACTTTTGTTGATGTTGTCTTCGTAAATATACTCATTTACAAGGATTGAATTGTAAACACTATACATTTGATTATGAAGGATGAAAGTAGTTCTTTCTTCTATTCTAATTTTTGAAGTTTATCACAAATAATATTTGTGAGACTCAAACTCGTTTTCATAAATAGATCTTATTTATTTTGTACTTATGAAATATAGATTGACTCGTCTCATGAAATTAGGTTCTTCGAAACAAGGCAGGACTACTGCTAGACCAAAGGGCCCTTGAAATTTTTATAAATAATTAGGGGTATTTTTGTAATTTACTATTTTTACTTTTAAAAAAATGTGAACTCAGGTCTAAGCATTTTCTCGCCCTTGCAAATAATTAGGGGTATTTTTGCAACCAAAAACTTCACCTCTTTGTTTTTACATTCTCTTTTCTCTCAATTTTTTCGGTCATGTTACCCTACCTATCGTGGACACATTAATAAATGTCCATTGTTGATATGTCGCATATCTAATATATCTATTAACTACATTTTCCATATAATCAGGGAATGTGATCATTATACATTATCGATGTCATATTAAGAGTTGTTCATGATGGACATTTTAACATTTTCAACGCAATCTTAATTTTATTTTCATGTTTTTTTATTGTTGTCGATTTATTGTATACGTGATTAGTAGAAAGCTTAAGAGCATGTACATGCAAAGGGTTTCTCTCTCTCCGTCTTGTATTTCAGATTAATTACAGAAAATTATGTATTTAGATATGTTAGCAATGAAACTATTATGACTTATGCATTGATTTCAAAATATGGAAAATAGAAGAAAAATGTTGTAATTCATGTGTTGAAGTTATTTATTTGTTTATTTTGATGTTGTTATGTTGAGATATGGTTAAGCTACTAATTTTAGATATTATTATTGTATCATGTAATATATTGGCTTCATCGAAGTTGTTACAAATTTATATTCTTGATAGTTGATATAGAATTATTTTATTTTTAATATTAAGTGGATCCTTGTGAACACAAATCCTAAATTCGTCAGTGTGTGAGACAGTCTGACAAGGTTTTACTTGTATTTAAATGGTATTCCAAATTAGAGGTGCTCAAACGGTTCAAACAATCGGTTTCGATTTGAAAAACTATGGAGGGCCAAACCGAAACCGAACCATGGGGATTTCGGTTCCAGTTTCGGTTTGTAAACCGCCAATATGGACGGTTTGCTTTTTTTTTTTTTTTTTAAATTTTTAAAAATTAAATTTGCATATAAATATTACAATTATACATATATTACAAAATGAAAAAAATTGAGTAAATAATTTGATATAAATTAAAAAATAGAATTTACATTTACAAGTTACAACAATACTATATTACAACTTATAAGTTACAAGTTCAAAAATTAGAAATTACAATTTGTAATATATGAAAAAAATTGAGTAAATAATTTGATATAAATTAAAAAATAGAACTTACATTTACAAGTTACAACAATACTACATTACAACTTATAAGTTACAAGTTCAAAAATTAGAAATTACAATTTAAATACAATCAAATACAAACCATAAACCTAAAAAAATTACAACTTATAATACAAATTAATAATAATAATCAATACAACTTAAAATTAAAAGTAAAATAACATAAATACATAATTTTATTTATATAAAAAAAAATTAAAATAGATAACCGCCGGTTCGAATCGAAACCGAACTGTCGAATCACAGTTTGCGGTTTAGGTTTGGAACTAAAACCAAATCAACGGTTTTTCGAACCGTTGACACCGATTCAGTTCCGATTCGGTTCCAGTTTTTCAAACCAGATGAACATCTCTATTTCAAATAGCGTCAAATATATATTTGTGTATTTGAAGGCAATAAGATTTTTGTGTTTATTTATTTAATGATACTATAATTCATGTGTTGGTATGGATACATTGATTTGAATAACAATACCAAGGGAGTGTAGGCAAAACTTGCATGAGTACAATAGTACTGGAGGCCAACATTTATTAATATGTGCAGCTTTTTGTTGATGCGCAGCATGTCGGGTAATTTTATGTTATTTCATTGTTGTAGATTAATATCTATGATGTGTCCTATATGTTATTTTGTAAACAATTTAAAAAGATTTAGTAATTGGATTTTTTCACGTTGACATAAGTCACACGTTTATGGTATTAATTCACAACTGGTGAGGTAATATGGAATAAAAAAATCGTATTTCATCAAAATAGATTTTTTTTAGAATGATATCAAACTTTAATATAGGTACTGATAAGTAAGTCTTTTGTGAGACCGTCTCACGAAATTTAAATGCATTGTGTGAGACGGGTCAACCCACAACCCAATTACCTACCACCCAAACCCTACAATTCACATGTTGTTTGTGAGTGATGGGGCTCCGTCTTACGGAAACTATCCGTGAGACCGTCTCACATGAGTTTTTGTGGGTACTGATGTTATGATGACCAAGATTCAGACCTGAATC
Organism: Scutellaria minor; assembly: GCA_954870855.1. NCBI lineage: Eukaryota > Viridiplantae > Streptophyta > Magnoliopsida > Lamiales > Lamiaceae > Scutellaria > Scutellaria minor. The sequence goes on from OX940737.1 coordinate 10,329,964, forward strand.
ATACAAATTTTATATTCTTTATTATTTTCCTTTCTTCTACTCCCTAAGCTCATTAAAAAAAAAAAAAAATTTTAAATGTATCCCTTATAAGACACAAATTTCACTTACACCCTTTTCATTTATTCATTTAGTCAATCATTCAAAGTTCATTATAGCAAATCATAAGTTACAAGTGTATTATAGATTTATTCATTTTCTTTTGATTGGAAGTTATAAGGTGTACTCTATGATCATAAGTTGCAATCGAAAATGACGATTAATATTGGTATTTATCATCTAATTGTTATTCGAAGAAATTGATTGGAACTCCTATTATAATTGTTGAATAACATAGAACAACACTTTGATTATGCAATGGTACTCGATTGATGATTATAAGGCTTGATTGTCATAGTATTTAAGTAAAAATTATATGTGAATCAAATGCTAGTGACAAGTTTTAATCTCTAGAATCACTTTGACTTTTGGATAAGAGATTGCCTCTTGAATTTCAAAGAAGACGGTTTCTTTAATCATTTCATATGCAATGTCGATTAATAAAAAGTTAAGGACAATTTTTTTCTCATGTTAGTATTTTCTTGAAGATATTGGTTTTCAGTCATAGTCAATTTTATATGTTGTTTCTAGAGTCACCAATTGTTTGGGTTTAAAAATCTTAATATATAATAAAGATGACAAGGAAATGAACATTACCACAAATATTATATGTAAAGAAGTGTTTCAAAGTTCGTAAACTATGAGTGTAATTGATTTTGTAAAATTTACTTTTAATTATGTATCATTTATCTCACTAAACTTTAAACTATTATATATAAAATGGATCTACATTAATGTAATATTTAGAATATATAACTTATTTTATTTTATTGCATTTATATATATTTTTTCAAAAATTCAATTATTTTAAATATAAAATTATAATGGAAAAAAAAATAGTATATACTAAAAGAGAACCCAAAATTGACATATTACAACTTGTGGTTTAATATTTTCCCTCATTAAAATATATTAATCATATTCATAGCCATACATTTGTTCATAATTTATTTATTCGTGAATATATTATTTACACTAATTTAGCTTTGAATTAAGATAAACAAAGTGCTCCCTAAATAACAATAATATGAAATTAAAATCTATATATATATATATATACACACACATATATCAAGTGATTCATGTATCAATTTTATTGATTAATTATGAGACTTACTTACTATTTTATAATTTTTTTTCTTTTATTTATTCATTTTGGAAATTTTTTGTCTCATACATGACTACAAACCTAGATAATATATATTACAATTATGCTTAAATATTAAATGAGATGACAGTAGTTTTTGTTACATATTAATTACTATTTTATTAAATTATTTAAAATTTGATTTTAGTTTTTTTTTATAAAACATGTGTATTATAGGGGGACGACTCTAGTAATATTATATAACTAATGTAACTATTTATGATTATTAATTGAAATTTTTTAGAATCCAATGTTTTTTTTAGGAGAAAAGGTAACAGTTACCTAAATGGTTGGCAAATGTACCATTTTTCGTCCTAATAATTTTTAAATTACTCAGAATTGTCCCGTTATTCATTTGACCCATTTTAATTTTATGTTTTATATTAATTTATGCAATTTTGAAATTGTAATCTCATAATTGATGAAAGTAGTTGTTTTGGACCTCTGTATATAATATATATAAACATTAACTATTTCATCACAATAACGATTTACAATGAATTTGAATATTATAAAAACTCTTATCACAGAATATTATAAAATTTTTGGGTGTACATATGTTTTAAGATAACCAAACTGTGTCGAAATTCAAACAAAATACCTTCAAACCAGTAAATATCCGTTGACTATTTGACTTTATCCGAATCAACCATTCTGATTTTTTATGTCAAACTAAACTGAAAAACTGAATATAGCTGATTTTAAGAACTTAGCTATACATAAATTTTTATGTAACATATTTTTCTTATATTGTAATATTATAGGATTAGTAACAATGTTCAATAAATTTTAATATTATTCAATACCATTATAATTTTAAGATTTTATAGAAGAAATTAACAAATAATAATGGAGCAAAATATTTATAATGACTAATTCGAAGCACATAAAATCTAGTAAGTAAAAGAGAAAGGAATCAAATAGTTAGTTTAATTATAACTTATATAAAATTATGCATAATTATAAATAGAGAAATAAATCAAGCTGAAAAGACTATAAAATTTACAAATCAAGCTTATGGTGCAAGAAATTCTCCAAGAATGTGTTCATGTTTTTAAGATCTCAATCACTCAACTTCAAGAAGTTAGTCCACAATATAAGTTGAATCTTCAACTCTTTCTCTATTAATAACTTTGTATTTGTCCGTTGAAGATGAGCAATCCAAATATTTAATGTTGCTCACATCCACACGAACCATTTAATGCATGTTGTATGTTATGTAGTATTGTAGTGGAGACAATTTGTTTTTCTGCAGGAGTTTGAAGGTTGTTGTAGAATGTCAGTCCAGCTATTACATTCTTATTGATGAGGAAGTCTGCCGCACAATTTTATCTCTACTAGTCATATTTGAATTTTAAGGACTAGATCGACAATTCCTCCTTTGTTGTTGATCTTCCTAATACATCATTTAGTTGATATAAGCTTCCAACTGATCTTGCAATGTTGGTCTTGTTAGCATTCGACTGTAAGATTTCTATGTTGTTGATCTTTCTTGATGTATCTTTTATCTTCCAACAACTTTTGGTCTTCTTGCAATAATGTCTTCATCTTACAACTTCTTGTCTTTTATTTGTTTTCAACATAAGCTTTTCCAATAGACATAAGAACCCCTATCTAACTTTACATAAACAGTCTAAAAAATGGGGGTTGCTAAGTCCTATTACACTTGAATTTTGTCCTATTAAAATCTAAATATTGATTTCCTCACACTAATTTTATCAAAATTCATTAAAAATAATTAAGCATATTTTGAGCATAATATTGAATAATTAGTAGATAAATATGTAATTAAGAAATAATGAATGAATAGTAGACGATTATTAAACAAACACTAAATGAACATGTTCATGAATATAAATAAGTTATATTCTATAAGATTAATAAATTAACACTAACCAAATTCAATTTTATCTAAATAGTGTGTACATTTTTTTTAGCTACCGCTCATATTTGGTATTATTTGTTTAATAAATTCATTTTTCAAATTTGTTATAATTATTTTCAATACATTAATATATTAAGATAACTCGACCTTTTTAATTATATAATATAATATAGTAAAAAGAATATTATTTAAAATTGAGAATCTCAGGTGCACGTAGAACTTGGAAGCCTAGTAGGACTCTCTCAAAGTCTATTTAATTACCATCGAACCCCAAAAGAATTTAACCTTTTATTTATGATGTTAAATTGAGCCCCTGAAATCTCGTAATTACATGTTTCACCCCCAAATTTAACGATTTAATTTCATCTCAACCTAAATTCACAAATCCCAATTTCTCCTCCAATTCCCACTCTGTCCCCCTCTTCCTCCTTTCCCCTTCCATAATTTTCTCTGTGGGAATTCGAAAACTCACCACAAACTCCAAAACCCATTTCTGCATATTCCATCTTTAACCTCTTAATCAATATTTTCATGACAATCTGATTACGCCCTTTTCAGTTTATCGGCGTTGAGTTTTCATCGTCTTCTCTTTTATTATTTGTTGCTTCTGCTAAAACCCCCAGCTTTTTCCTTTTGAAAGAGCAATCCTTGGTGTGTTTCAATGCAAGCCCTTGATCTTCCATGTAACCCTTCTGTAGACCCTCCTGCACCCGATCCCTCCACCATGCCGGAAAACTCTCCTCCGATCCACGCCCACAACGATTGCTCCTCCGTAAACCCCGGGAATAGCAAAACCCATGTAGAGAGCAACGCGGGTATTGAGGATAGCAAGAATAATGATAGTTCTAATGTAGTTTTCAGAAGGGAGAGGCCGTCAAGGGCGTGCACGAAACGAGCTGCGGCGAGGCTGCAGGCGGCGGCTGAGGCGGAGGCGGAGGCAGTGGTGGAGAGGAAGAGGCATAAGTCTAGGAAGAAGCAACGACTCGCGGCTAGGCTGTTGAGGGACGAGTCTGAGGAGGAGGAGAGGTTTAGTGAAGAAGAGGAGGGAGTGAATGAGGAGGAGAATGGAGAGGTGGATGTGTCACGGTTGCAATGTAGTAAGATAGTTACTCCACTGGTTGGGGAGTTGGAGCAGTCACAGTTGCCGCGCTGGAATATACGCTCCATGTGGCAGCTAGCTTCTATTCTCAATTTCTTGAATGTATGTGTGAAGCTTTGTGTTTGTAGTGGGATTAAGAAATGAACAAGATTTTGAATTTAATGTGAATTGTGGATTTTCTAGAGCTAATTCCATTTTTTTTTTTGTGTTGTGAGGTGTAGGTTTTTAGGCATTTGCTGAATATTAAAGTGGAGTTTTCTGCTGAGGAGTTAGAGACGGCTTTGCTTACGCCTAATAATACGTTGGGGGATGTACATATGCCTTTGTTAAAGGTCAGTGCTTTTTCCTTCGTAGTAAGAGCTTATGTTTCTTTTAGTGTTAAAGGTTGTGAATTATGTTCAATGAAGTGTAACTTAATATTCAGCTTAGAGTAATAGCTTTGTTGATAACTTGATGTGGCTGGGTTTTTAAATGTTATGATGCCTTTTTTTAGGACATTTTGTGCTACTGGCCCTTGACATGACTTTGTGGTAATATCTGCTGGTTTTTGATATTCTGTAGAAGTCTGTTGTTTTTCTGAATGCCAAGCTATCTATTTTGGGTCTGTTTTGATGAGTAAACTTGAGTGCAAATAACTTTGTAATGCAATTTGGCTGATATTTCTTGTTATTTGTTTAGATAATGGAAAAATATTTGTTTTTGATGTATATAAGCATAAACTATTGGTTAAGTCTTTTGCCTGTTAATGGAGTTTGAATTATTGTGTTAATTGAAATATCAATTATATGTGAAAGTTGTTTAATGGTTTAACTTTTAAGTTGATGTTTTGCCATTTAGAACTGGGAATTTTCTTGCTGTAACTTGACAACCTTCACCAGGAACTAACTCAAGACATGAATTAATAGAAAATAAGTTGGCTGTTGCCACATGCTTTTGAGTTGAGAGTCAGAGACTACAGGACCATTGTCATTAGGCAGAGTTGTTCTTTACCATTATGGTCTTCATTCTTAAAAAGCTTGGTGAATGTTAGAGTTGCCTCAAGCCTTTCTGGCCTGTACTCACCCACAATTATTTGCTGCAGATGATGACCCTATTTTCTTTACTCCCTACTTTTGGCTGAGGCCAGTTCTAGAATATTATTGAGACTTGTAATTTTGGTGGTACACTTCATAATTCTTGACCAACCAATTCCACAGACTTGCTTTCGGTGGTCTGCCTTTTGTGTTTTTTAATGTCTTAATTTTTGGCCACTGATGCAATATCATTGATTATTGTTGAGCTTGTTGTCAGCTCTTCATGGTTTGTTGACATGGTAGTGTTGGATTTCTTCCCTAATCAGAAATTTCATCAAGGAACCACAGTGTCGATGCTTCATACTGTCTGCATGTTTTTCTTCATATGCAACCATAGTCATGTATTTATATTTATCCATGATATGTTTCTGAAGTTTTATTTTGTTATACATCTCTTCTTTACACTGTAGCTGATTCATTTGACTTTTTCTTTTTTAACTTTTTTCTATAGGCAATTCCTCCTGTCACTAGAATGGCACTTGGACATGGTACTTGGGTGACCGTCTTGTGCAGAAAATTGAGAGATTGGTGGCATTGGGTAATCTAGTGGTTCATCTTTGAACAGCTTTTTGATGAATCCCTTCAATAGTGTCAATCTTTTAATAGATAGCTGTTGTATTACTTGGATTTATCTGGTTTGGTGCTTAATTGCAGGTTGCAGAAGGAGACCTGCCTATAGTTGCAGCACATGGGTGAGTGGAATTTTTTTTTTTTTTTTTTGAGAAATTTCTAATATTGTGCTTATACTTGTTGATGGAGACAAAAGTTGTGCATGTTTATGAGTTTTGTTTTGTTGTTTAGGGCTGAAGTGGAAGCATACAGTGCACTTGATCCTGGGGTCAGAGTGGTAATTTTGAAGGCATTATGTGATATTCGTGTTGAGGTACCAATTTTATAAGCCCATTTTTGTAATTCTTGCTTTAAGGCTTAATGGTACATGACTGTTGATTTTAGAGTTTGTTCTCTTCAATTTAGTCCTGGATTTCATGTTGAGTAAATAATCGTGTTCCTTTTAGTATTTCATCAATTTATAGTTAATTGACACATTCACTTTGTTATAATTTTCCCTCCAAGTCAAAGTTTCATTCTTGTCATCAGCACTGGTCATTTATTTTCACTATTTGTGGTCTGTCATGGTTTTGAATTCCAATCAACTGCATGTTAACCTTATGGAATCAGTTCTAGTATACTGTCATTTGCATGTATGGAAGCCACTATTTTAGTGCTGGTTGGGGCTGTTAATAGAGAGGTGTTTAGAATTTTACATGGAAAACATGGAAAATATGAAGCCTACATCTTTGACCTGAGTGATAATGTTGATGACGTAGTGAAGCTCCAATCATTTGGTTAGACACCTGTAGACCTTATGGCACATAGTTTTTGGCCATAAACGGTCCCTTTATATGAAACACTCAAATTACAATTAATGGCGGAAAATTAAGGCAAAATTGCTACATGATTTAATTTGCACAATCCAGTAGCTAGTCGATCGTGTTCATTATGCTGAGCGTCATTTCTGCTGTGAGTAACTCTGTCCATTCTCTTAGTCTGCTAATCAATCGGGCAACCCTTCTTTCTTTTTTTGTGTGTTTGTGTGTTACTCATTTTTATACTTTTATGGATCTCCTTTGGTTTACTTCAATGTTAACAAGGCCAAGACTGGCTATTGTTGTTGCATTTTGTAGCAAGAAGATATAAGGAACTATATAGATGACTCAGTAAAACGGGGTGTTCACCTTTCTACATTTCGCAAAGAACGCATAGGTGGTGATTCTCATGGAATCTCATACTGGTAATATATACTTTCTTCCCACTGAATATATCAGGTTTTATTTTTGTAGTAGCTGGCTAGCTGCATAATTTTGTCCTCAGGACTTTTTCTAATTTACCTTTTCAGTGAAATGTTCTTCTTTTGCAATATATCTAATTTGCTTCTTGTATATTCATCCATGGAAGTTTTAAAAGGCGTTTTTGATATTATTATGTGATGAAGGTATGAAGATGATCCCATAATTGGTCATCGACTGTACCGAGAGATTAGGAAAGTTGAGGTGAAAAAAGGAAAAGGGAAGAATGTTCCACCAATTCCTCATTCATCTTATCAATGGGAAGCAGTTGCAACTAATTTAGATGAATTTCTGAATGTTTCTGTAAGTATTCCTTCTTGTCAGCACTTCTATCCAGTAAATATTTCTTTGAGACTTGAGTAAGTGCTAGATGCTTCTATTGTTCTGTTCCTCTTGCATGAAACCAATATGATATTACAAGTAAAAGCACATGGATTTGAACACATGTAAGTGTATGCAGAAGGATGACCCTTAAGTCAGATTAAGTTGCCCTGGATGGGATCAAGAGAAGGAGCAGAAGCATGAGAGTATAAAAAATCTCAAAGTAGTATGGTTTTATTCAAATGACTAACAGTTGTTTAGTTGTAACCTAGTAAACCAAAATCACCACCATTCTTTCCAAATGGGTCTTGAAAAATATATAGTGAGGTAGGTGATTAATTTTTTTGACTCAGCTTTATAAATTATTGACTTGTATGAAAAGGAAAAAGATATAGGTAGTTAAGATTTAGGAATATTTCTTCATTATTTTCCATTTGTCATCACCAAACTCATTTTTATTATCAATACTTACCAATTCCACATTGATACATTCCTTTTGTATGTCTTTCTTTAAAAAGTAAAATCTTTAAAATAACTTGTAAGCATATATATTTTACATGCTAGATTTTCCGACAAAATTCGTTATATGAAAACACTTAAAATGGACGCATGGTTCTTATTTAGTTTCAATTGTGATTTTCAAATTTTGGCTTGAGATTTAAATATTACATGATTACATCACGGTAGAACCCTACTAGAGTGAGTTGAGAGTGTCGACCCTGGATGGAGGATTATGCGATCTAGTAGTCACTATCCAGGAGTAGTGTTGTGGGCTTGACATATCTGTCCATCCTCTGTATTCTTGCCCTTGGTAGCCTGAAGAAGAAATAAACATGCTACATGTCCCAGATATTAAGAGGCATAGGATCTTCTCTTGGAAAAAAAACCACTTGATATTATGGACTACATCAACCTAAATCTTTTGCATTCCGAGAAATGTGATGTATGTCTCACACAGATGATTTGCATGTGTTCCTCAGACACCCACTGTAAGTTGGACCTGGGCACTAAATCATTACACATACTATTAATCTTAAAACTAACAACTATAGAGTTTTCATGAATAGTCTGTGATACACACAAGACATTCCTTTAAATTAGGAAGAACATATATTTTCTGAAAGAGGAGAAAATGTGAAGAAAATCATGTAGACATGTCTCAAAATATGTTTCTGTAAAGATAAAATGAGAATACCGATTTCTGTAAGACTGAGGTGCTCGCTAGGCCTTAGCTGAAAATTGCAATCTTGAAAAATTGTTGTGTTAATTTGTTGTTGATCTTTGTAGTGTTTGCATCACCAGTAGAGGTACCTTATCCCTTTTTATGTAGCTATTTTCCACATGCAACAATAAAGAGTTTGGTCAGTGTAACTTTGACACCGACAAAGGTTCTTAATTTGGCTAGCTCAATATGTCGGGAGTGCATAAATGAACCAGTATATCGAAAGGTTTATGCTTAAAAATGCCTTGATTTTTTGACTTGTTTGCTTGATCTTGTTCGATTAAATTACAGATTTTCAAGTTCTAAGTATAGGTCAAATATATTCTAACTTCACTTACTTTTTAGTCATAAGAAGAAGATAATGTGGACATTGGATTTTCTTATGAAAACAATGTAAAGAATAGAACTAAGAAAAATAACTCTTGAATAGTGGATTCAACAGCATTCTTGGGGGTGGTGGGGGGGGGGGGGTAGGGGAGCATAGTTGATAATCTGAGATTCAGGCATATGTTTTCTAAGCAGACTGTCATTGATATTACGAAGAGACTCTAGCTACTTATTTGTTTATTGCACTTTTTGATGTCTGTATGTAGGTTTCAATGTATATATTATGCACTTAAAACTCTTCTACCATATATGTAAGCAACTTCAGATGTTGAATGTGCAAAATCTATGCCTTCTTTCCCTGATTTCATAGTATGCTCATAAGCCACCTTTTCAGCTCAAAGAACTGCTGGCACTTATCTTCTCTCTTCTGTGCTTCAAATCCTTGCTGATCGATTATACAACCTGTTGCTTGCAGGAGAAACTGTTTTCAAGTAAAAACAGAACAGAGGTTTCTGTGGGGAAGAAACTTAAAAATGACATGCTTCCTGAAATTGAGAGGGTCCACAAGGTGGTCTGCTATTTCTTTACTCGAAGATTTTTATCCTGCATTTATTTAGCCTCTCTTCATTTCGTCACTCTGTTTTTCTGAATAAGATCTAATATTTTATTAAGATGTGGATGTTCAATGTTTTTCTCTTTGGTGTTATTGGCGCTAAAGATGTGTTTTTGTACAGAGGAAGGAGAAACAGCTAAAGAAACAGCATAGACAAGCACTTATGCTCGATAATATGATGAGTATGGATGGCATTGCAGCTGGACGTTCTCTTCGTGACAGAAAACCTGTCACTTATACTTTTGGTATGTTTATTGTTGCAGTCTCATAATGCTACTTCGTCTCTTTTTGTGTATTTTTATTTATTTACTCTGAAGATCATAAGAGTCATTAGTCATCCGTTTATCAGTCTCTCTCTATAGTTCCCGAGTAATGGATCTTGTGCTGGTATGTATGTAGTTAAATAGTTATGTCTTTGGTGTCGGTAGTTTTTGCTCAGAATTTTTAATTAATTACTCGTTTTATCCATACTAGGTGTTTCTCACCCCTGTGGAGAGCTATCAACCATTTTTTTCTTGGACCTTTTTCTGGATTGATGATGTAGGTGTGTGTTCAAACCCAAGGCTTATTGTTCAAAATCTGATTGTTGTTTTTTTGTGTTTTTTTCGGCAGATGATTATGACCGATCGATAAATGAGGCTATAAAGGTTACCAAGTAAGGAATTGAGCACCCAAGATTCTTGAATTCAGTAGTTCTCTGTTTTTACTCATAATTTCCTTTTACTCAATTGCGTATCAGGAACAAACAGCAATCCCCAGAACCTTTTGAGAGGAGAGACCCTCTTGTCAAACTTGAAGTCTCTACAAACGGTAGATTGGGTGGCCCTTCACAATATCCTCAACACAACTCATTCAGTGCGGTCTCTCCTAAATCACCCGATAGTGATGAATTTTATGATGATCAGATGACCGAGGCATTGGATCGGAGGTATACTTGTACTCTCTATCCTTTGGGAATATACACATTGTACCTGCAATCAATAAAATATGTTAAACCCGTCTTGTGACTTGTAGTGACCGACGAAGGCAGAGGCCACAGCGGTATTCTGTGGATGACTTTGTTGAAGCTGCCTCAGATAACGATGCAGATTTTGACAGCGATGATGATATAGTTGGTGAAGTAGTCTACGATGATGAATACCTGAGGAAAAGGAAACAGAGAAGGAAGACATCGAGTAGCTCAGAAGGCGACGATGAGTATCACATGGATGACGAAAACCCTGAAGAGGAGGAGGAAGAAGAAGAAGAGGAAGAAGACGATAGCTTAAGCACGAGCGATGAGAGTGATGGGCCCCGTAGTCGTAGACACAGACACAACAAAGCATTGCCCGGGCGGACTAGAAGGGAAACTAAACGGAGGTCAGTTGGTGATCTACAATCGGGTCTCAGGCGTAGTAAAAGGGCAACCAGAAACCGGATTGATTATAGACAGATCGAGATGTCTGAATCGGAACCTGAGTCAATGAAACCCGACAAGTCCAATGTGATAAACGAGCACTCCGATGCAAGTGATGATTATGCGGAGTTGTCTATGGGTGGTCATGATGATTGGGACAATAACACAAATAAAGAGCACGAGACACATGACAATGAGCCTCATGAGGAGCATCCTGAGACTGCTGATGAAAAGCAAGGGGGCCCACCAGAGCAATCAAACATCGTAGATCAAGAAACGGATGGTGTTAAAGAAAGGCGATTTCTTGATTTAAATGAGCTGGCCCCAGGTTCAGATGGTCCAACCTCGACGAGAGATGAAGGGGACGATGACTTCTGAAGAGAGATCACCGGTTTTGTGGTGGGAAGCTGATCTGTACAATAGGTAACTTTCTACATCTTGTGGTGAAATCCACTCTCCTTGAAGGAAAGAAGTGGCTATTAGAGAGTTAGTTCTTCCTTGTTATAATATTTATGAAAGAGTTATGTAGGTTTAGTCTAATTTTTTTAGTATTCGTAGAGTATTAGTAGGAGGGTAAAGAAAATGAGAAATGAGAAACGGGTTGGTAGATTTTGTTGAAGTGATTATGATAATTTTATGATGAGTCCTTCCCTTGTACAATATTACTTTCTCCCCATAGTTATCAACCACGCCTCCCCCATCTTTTTGGGTTTTCGAACTATTACAAAATATATGTTTAAGAGTATATTTTGCCATAGAAAAAGTCTTGGTCCGACGGTCTCATGAATCCTATTTTGTGATATTTTGTGAGATGGGCTTGATGACTCGATCAACCGTCTAGTCATTGTTGGCCCAAAGTCAACTAATAGATCTAAGTAATGTTTATATATATATATATATATACTAGTTGAGAATACGTGCAACAGAGATAAATTTTTGAGATCTATTATTTGGTTGAATTTGTGGTTTTTTTTCCGTCACTTATTCTTTAATATTTTGTTGAAGTGTAAACAATTTACCTAACATTTGATTATTATAAATTAATGTTTTTTCAATTTAAAATAGGTATCATAACAATGATAATTTATTAAGAAAAATATCATGAGATCCTCGAAATTGTGTGTGGTTGAGTATGAGTTTTCAATGTGAAATCCAAATATACCGAAAATATTGTTTTGGGAGTCGTCAAAAAAATGTTAAAAAATATTATTGTATTCGATTACAAATTCTAATTCCTCTATTCCTATAAATTAAAATATTAAAAAAAAACGTATCGAATTTTTGAAACGAAAGATTATAATTCTAACTAACTAAAGGTAACCAAAACATTTTTGATCTACAATTAAAATCAAAGAAAGTTAAACAATAATAAATGAAGATAAAATTAAAAATTAAAAAAATTCAATATAAACAAAGAATGAAAATAGGGTTTAAGCTAGTTACAAATTTCAGGATCGGTATCAATGCTAGGATCGGTATCAATTTCAGATTTGCATATTTTCTTTTTTGTCCAACAAGTTTCCTTTGTTGCAATTTATATTTGGTGTTCGCTGTTCAAAAACTAAACAATTCAAAAAAGAATTAAATATAATATGAAACGCAACTAACTAAAAGTAACCAAAACATGTTTGATCTACAATTAAAATTAAAGAAAGTTAAACAATAATAAATGAAAATAAAATAAAAAATTTACTAATTAAAAAAATCAACTGAACCTGCATCTTCATGTAACAATGACAAAAGTTCAGCATTAGTAAATTTCTATTATGTGTGAAATAGTATCATGTACATACATCTACATCTAAAAAAAGTTATCATTAAAATCAGTATAAAAGAGACAGATGGACAGTTGGCAATTATAAGAATCCAACACCGTAGAGAAGATTCACAACCTAAAATAAAAAAATAAAAAATATTTCATGTAAGCATGAAACTATAGAAACCAGAACACAGATTACATATTATGTCGACTTGTTGCAACTGACCTAAAATATAAAAAAAAAAAGACTGTAAAAGAGAAATAAAATTCGATCAAAATCACAAAATGTTCACACAACTGCTATGAATAAACATAAGACAATAGTGATATATCATATATAGCTTAAATGTATAGCTTTCATTGGATACCTTCATGACATCAAACCAAATTGTTTATCAAATATATTTAGTTACTTATCTAAACATTTTGATTTTTTTTCACCATATTATTGTATGACTCATTAGTTTAATATTTCTACCTATACTTAGCATAATTCCGTACATCTTCTAAGTCTTTATGTAAATATATCAATGAATTTTTTAACAATGGGTCACATTTGTTAGTTTTTATTAAATTAGATTAAATAGTCGTTTACAATCATGTTACCCTACCCACTGTGTGCATATTAAGATATGTCCACCACTGATATGTCAGATATCCAGTATATCTATTAATTTTACTTTCCATATAATCAGGGGATGAGATCATTACACGTCACGAGTGGACATATTAAGAATTGCCCACGCTGGGTATTTTATTATTTTGGTAGTCCATTTAATCTCAATTTCTTCAAGTTACTTTTATTCCTTAATGGTACTATTTTGGTGACCAAATATAATATTTTTCCTAAAAGATTTTAAGGATATTTCTTCCATAATTAAGTTCATCCATATTTTATTACTTCATAATAATTTAAGGCATTTATACTCTTATCTAAAGATTGTCAAAAAAAAAAAAAATCAATCATGTGTTTGAGGATAAATTTTGTCGAATTTACAGAGTTTGAATTTATAACATAATAATTGGGTTGTCTTTAAAACATAATAATTTTAAGCGTACATATTTATTGGAATTGGTAATTGTTAGAAATATTGATGATATATCAATGTAATATCTTAAAAGATATGGTTAGAATACCTTATATATGATTGATTATGTGAATGAAAACTAATGTTAATTCTTAAACATATTGAGCATATATCGACAATATATCAAAACGATATTATATCGACAAAATATTTGAGATCATACCAATTTTTTAAGATTTTTTTTTGTTGATTTCATAGTTGTTTTTTCCTTCATTTATTGATCTTTAATATTTTATTGAAGTGTATTTAAATTATTTAACATTTTATTATTTTAAGTTATTTTTTTAAAAAAAATTTATTAGAGGAATCTTAACAACAATAATATATTAAGAAAAATATCAATAAATTATGAAAACTATAAATAGTTAGGTATAAGTGTAATACATTGCGAAATCCAATTATAACAAATATATAGGTTTGTGAGTCATTAAGAAAATGGAAAAAATATTATAGGTGTACAAAAATTATATCCTCTAATAGTAAAAAAATTAAATCTAATAATAAAAAAAATTAAAATAATAATATGTATCGAAATTCTAAAATAAAAGATTATAATTTCTCAAAAATTCTTAAAAATATTGAGGATATATCGACAATATATCAAAAAAATTATATCGACGAATAGAGATATTGTTGGAATAAGTTTGTATTAAAGAAAACTCAATTATATACCCAAACCTTTTAAAATCGTCTAAAAATTTTGTCAAACAAGAATATAGTACACAAGTTTAAAAAAAAACTATAAACATTACAATTAATTAATTTAAAAATCCATAATAATTAAGATTTTCATTTTAAACTATTTTTGCATTATTTTTTGCAATTAATTGTTTAAAAATCCATAATAATTACGATTTTCGTTTTAAATTATTTTTGCATTATCTTTTAGCTTTGATAAATTTATTTTGTTTTCTTTTCACTATAATATATTAAAAGAAACAAATAAGATTTTGGAAAAAAAAAACATAAGAACATATTTTTTAATAATAATATTTTTTAATAAAAATATTAAATTTGAATATATGGGACTGAAACATTGTGGTATTGATCATTTTGCTATTGCTGATGATCACTTGAATACTGATAAGTAACTTGGAGAAAGACATAACCCCTTCTTCATTTACAAGCAAACTTCCATTCTGCCACTAGCACTTGTTTTTCTAAGACTTCTGTCGGACCCATTTGCAAGAGGAGCTGTCATGGTGAACTGTCCAAAAAGGGCTCGGATTTAAGAACATATTTTTTAATAATAACATTCTTTAATAAAAATATTAAATTTATGGTATAATTTTTTTTTAAATGCTTATAATATATCATTAAATACATATTAAATAAGACTAATTTTAGTCTAATATTAAAAATGTTTGATATTATAAAAGAAGAATAATCAAAATATATAACTTGACGCCACAATATTTAGTGAATTTTGAGAGCATGGTCAGGACACTAAAATATCTACAAAGACAATAAATGGAGTTGAGTTTTCTACCAGTAAGTTGAACGTAATTTTGGAGTTTGGCCTTTCCATTTTCTTGATCATTAACTCTTAATTTAAAATAAATACAGAATATGGGAGACCAATTTGAATTCAAATCTTTCAGTTTCAGCATATATAAATAGTATTCATAGAAACACACAAAGTGAAAAGAAAGGGTTCCAAACTGCATTAAGCGAATTTATACTAATGCAATTGCAGCTTGCACCTGTGTTTTTTACCTTTTCTCCTGGAACAAAGACACATTACTATGGGAGGACATTACTTCACGGAGGTGCAAAATATAGGCCGACAGGTCGTGGATTTGTCGTGTTCCATGCTAAATTTGCAGATAACTATCAGCTATACTCTCGTAGCCATTTTGTTAAGGGACTTGAGTTAATGATATTGCTTCTTGTTTATCAAATCTTTGGTCAGTCTTACAGAGGTACAGTTGCATATATCTTAATAACTGTATCAATGTGGTTTATGGTGGGCACCTGACTTTTTGCTCCCTTCCTCTTCAATCCTTCTGGTTTTGAGTGGCAAAAAATAGTCGATGATGATTGGACGGATTGGAACAAGTGGATTAGCAACCGTGGAGGTATAGGTGTCCCTCCAGAGAAAAGTTGGGAATCATGGTGGGAAGAGGAGCAAGATCATCTTCGTCGTTTAGGGATACGCGGCATCATTGCTGAGATTATATTGGCCATAAAAAATTCATGATTCTCCGATGCACAACGTTCTATATAACATACTTTTTATATCCTTATACATGCCGTATTTTTATATATCTCTTTGAAAAAAAAATTATTAGCTATTTTTATTATATTCCTATTCTCTTCACATTATTCTCCATCACCTCCGTTATATATTTTTCAAAGACTATAAATGCTATATATAATTGGATACCTTCACGACATCAAACCAAATTGTTTATCAAATATATTTAGTTACTTATCTAAACATTTTGATTTTTTTTCACCATATCATTGTATGACTCATTAGTTTAATATTTCTACCTATACTTAACATAATTCCGTACATCTTCTAAGTCTTTATGTAAATTCAAGAAGAGTTTGAATATGATTATAATATATTATTGAAAGCTCTTTAAATATTTATTAATATAAGACTAATTTTAGTCTAATTATGTTATTTACAATTGTGATTTGGATGGACTCTATTAAATTAAATAAGATTTTGAAAAAAAAAGCATAAGAACATAATTTCTTATAATAACATACTTTAATTAAAATATAAAATTTATAATTTTTTTTATATATGCTTATAATATATCATTGAAAAGCTCTTTAAATATATATATATATATTAATATAAGACTAATTTTAGTGTAAGATTCAAAGTGTTCTAGATTATAAAAGCAAAATAATCAAAACATGTAATTTTTTCAAGAAGAGTTTGAAATGTTAAAGACTCTTGTCTTTTATAAGCAAATAAAAAAATAAAATAAATATTGAATTACGTTACTATCCTTAATAAAGAGTTTTTATTAGTGAGGACTCTAATTTAATTTGATTTGATTTAATTATGTAGGAGGGTTAAAATTGACATTATAAAAAATGAACGAAACATCCATACTTGCCATAATTTATTTCCTTCTTTTTTTTGACATCTTAAATTAGGAATTATGTTATTTACAATTGTGATTTGGATGGACTCTATTAAATTAAATAAGATTTGGAAAAAAAGAGTATAAGAACATAATTTCTTATAATAGCATACTTTAATTAAAATATAAAATTTATAATTTTTTTTATATATGCTTATAATATATCATTGAAAAGCTCTTTAAATATATATTAATATAAGACAAATTTTAGTTTAAGATTCAAAGTGTTCTAGATTATAAAAGCAAAATAATCAAAACATGTAATTTTTTCAAGAATAGTTTGAAATGTTAAAGACTTGCCTTTTATAAGCAAATAAAATAAATAAATATTGAATTACGTTACTATCCTTAATAAAGAGTTTTCATTAATGAGGACTCTAATTTAATTTGATTTAGTTATGTAGGAGGGTTAAAATTGGCATTATGAAAAATGGACGAAGCATCCATACTTATATAGTGTAATAGATAGATATATATATATATATATTTTTTTTTTTACCATAGAAAAAGTCTTGGTCCGAGACCGTCTCATGAATCCTATTTTGTGAGATGGGCTTGATGACTTGATCAACCGTCTAGTCATTGTTGACCCAAAGTCAACTAATAAATCTAAGTAATGTTTGTATATATATATATATAAATATATAAATATATATATATAATATTATATTCTTATATGTATTATGTAATATTTTTGCACACTACAAATATTACATTATGAAAATAAAAGTAATATTTATCAAATTACAATTTGTCAAATTAATTATTGCTTTCAAGCTATGGAACCACAAGTATCACCCTATACATATACAATCCAAAATATTACCTATTATTACTTGTATCAAATTATAATATTTTTAAAGTACTAAATGATACATACAAAAATATTACATGATGAGAATAAAAGTTTTACTTATGAAATTATGACTTTTCAAATCAATCCAAAATTTAGAATATTGAAACTAAATATATTATATGATGCACATAAAAATAGTAAAATATTACATGACAAATATTACTAGTTATGCACAAGAGTAGTGTATAATATTGCTTGTCAAATTATAATTTTTCAAAAAGTAGTGTTTGTGTGCACCAAGTGCATGGATCATGATCGATGCAACTGGGCACGCGGGTCTGATCGGGTTGGGTCTGGCCCAGATCCGCGCACAATTTTTTTTTTTAATTTATGACATAACCTTTATGTTTACCGAATATAGCCTTTATGTTTAGCGAATATAACCTCTATGTACAAATATCATAATCTTTACGTAAAATTACTTAGACTTTTTTAAGTATAAAAAACATAATTAAAAGTTATGTAACATTTATGTTAACCGAGTATAACCTTAATGTTATATTAGTATAACCTTTACATACATATATCATAACCTTTAAGTGATATTACTTAAACTTTTTTTAACTATAAAAATTCATATAGTATGGCTTAACATTTATGTTATAATACTTTAACATTTATGTTATATTAATATAACCTTTATGTACTTAAAGAATAACATAAGGTTATATTATTATTATAACGAAAATGTTAAATTATTATGCATAAAGGTTATATTATTACAATATAAAAGTTTTGAAAGGTTTTGAAAGATATTATAAGTCTGTCATACAGTGCAAAAAATTATGTGAACTTAATTAAAAGGTTAGGTTAGGTTCGGCAAACTAAAAAGTTAGGTTCGCTAAACTAAAAGGTTAGGCCAAATAACTACGAAACTAGGGTTTGGGTGTTTAAGCGAGCTTGTGGGCGCGTGAAACGCGTGTGGGACGCGTGAAACGTACACTTAGTGAGTGCACAAAAACATTTGTGTTTTTCAAAAGTAATACCTAATATACATATATAAAAAAAAGGTATTGTCTTATCTGTGTTGACTAGATTGATTGGGCGCTGATCGAGATGTCGACGGGATTAAATCGATTTATTACGAAATGAAATCAGTAAAAGGATCACAAGGTTTTGTCTCTGTTTTATAATAGAATTAAACTAGAATTAAACATATAAATCTTTTAGATAAAATTTAATTTTTGGGAGAATAAAATAAAATCTTATTAAAGGTATTTGCATCATCAGTTGATCTTGTAATAAAATTCGTATCCGCTACTAAAGGTGAATATTCTTCTTTCACACGTTGGTAATTGGTTTTCTTTTTTACTTTTTCTATAGATATATTATGCCGATTGCTTTATACATCAATTCCTAGTCCTTTTTTTTTTTTCCATTCAGTAGACCCTTTAAATTACTGCAAAAACTTACGTGAGACCGTCTCACAGATCATCTTCCATGAGACGGATCGATATGACCCACTACCCAGCCCAACCCAAACCATAATCTAGCCCAACCCAAATCATAGCCTAGTCCAAAATCAAATTAAACCCACAAGCCAACTCACTAACCTATCTCACTCAGCATCAACCTAGAATTTCGTCGCACAACCTGAGACAACCCTATACACCATCCACTCATCTTACCTATCGTCGCACTATCGCACCGTGAGTTGAAGCCATCGCAGCCGTCGCACCGTGAGTTGAAGTCGTTGCACCTCGCAACAAGTGCCGGAGGACTTGATTCTGCTGATTCAACCGCCGTGACCTAACTGTACCTTTCTCTTCCTCTCTTTATTTTTCCTTTGTTTAACTGTTTGTTCGAATCTTTATCTTCAATTCTATGCATTTGATGATTGCATCCTGAAAATAACTTAAGTATACAAATTAATGGGAAGTAGAACTTACTTTTAGGGTTTTACAATGATTTTGTAGATATATTTGTATGCATAATTTTAGTGGTTTTGTTGTGGACTTGTTTTGGGTATTGGTTGGTAATTTGTTGTCTATACAAAGCTGTTGCCTGTTGTTGATGATTGATTTGTTTGATTTCTTGCTAATTGATGCAGGATTATGAACTTTATAATGATAAATAATTAAATCATCTAATGAGGTTGTGGTGAAAGTGAGTTAGTTTTCTTGATATAGTGGCTGGAATTTTGCTTGATGTGCATTGCCAGTTTCTAACCCAATATATTCATATATTAATAGATCATCTATGTTTATTTTTTCTAGAAACACAATTTTTGACTCATTTTATCTTCGATACCTGGTACTTGATTGTAGATAGATCTTCGGGATAAGCCAGCTCTTGAGAAACTTTTTGCTTCTGAAAAGTAAGTTTTTGTAGAGTCATATTGTTATGTATTTAGCTCTCAAAGTAAAGTTGTTTCTCAAAGTAAAGCTGTTTTCACAATTGAATTGGAATGGCCCCTTGCTAGATGATAGTTTTTGATGTTCTTTTCTGAATTATGGTTCGGTGTAAATAGTTATAATGCTCCGAATATCTTAGTTACCTTGAAATTTGTAAGATACTATTCGAAGTTTATGCTTAATTTATTTTCTTCGAGTTTCTTCACTATTATTGTATTATTTTGATTCTCTATTTTAAACCACCCTTATGAATAATTTAGACCTCTATGATTGCTGATCATGGCATTGTTTGAAGGATCCATCCATTTACTATCTTATAATCGATTTATCTCTATTACTGGTTGTATAATGAAAATATTTTTTATGATCATCCTAATATGATATGTATTTGACACTTTTACACCACATTAGTGGATGCATATATATGAAGGGTAGTGTTGGCTGCCCTGAAAGATTGAACTAAATGGAGGCACCACACCACACCTGATTTGACTGTTATTTTTTTAGTCAAAACTGAAAGAGACTTTAAATTATGGTTTGTATTTGTAGAGAAAGCCCACACATTTTCTATTAATCAAACAAAAGACAGTGATTAGATTGATAAATATTTTTTTTTCTAATTTCAATATGGACAGAATTAGATTTCAATAAGTGCAATCCCCATTTTTAGTTCAAAGTTTAATCTATTCTAAGCAATAATCTGTCGGCAGTATCTACAAGAGAGGATTAGAGAGTGCAAAATTTTTGTAGCAAAATGACAACATTTCATGTGTTGTTGGCATGCTTTTCAGTATTAATTTGCATACATAGCTATAACAAATATAAATATAGAAATCTAGATCTGTACATAAATTTCTTTTTTGCTTGTCGAAGTAATGTGTTTCTTTGTTTTGATATTTTTTTTACAAGGTAAACTTTTCAATTATGGTGAAAGAAAAGATAATTTTTGAGTATTCACCTCGACAATCAAAGCGGGAAGAATATGACATTGTGCATGGCTGCAGGAAAGAAACCACAACAAAAGAAAATTAAGAGAAAAGTTTCAAAAGATGAAAAGAAAAAGGAAGAGAAAAAAATGAGAAAAAAATCAAGTTAAGTGGAGAAAAAGATGAAAAAGGGATTGCCAATGAAGAAAATAATAGGTAATTATTTCTATCTTCTCACCGATTTTAAATATAAGTATGTGTTTTGTTGTCATAAGTATGTAATTCCTGAATTTAAGCATGTAGTTTTATCACTAAATTTAAGTATAAGTTAAAGTATGCCTCTTACAACATTAAGTACGTGATTTCTGCATATAAGTATGTGATTTTATCACTGAATTTAAGTATAAGTTAAAGTATGCCTTTTACATCATTAAGTATGTGATTTTTTGACATAAGTATGTGATTCCTGAACATAAATATGTGAATTTTTTGACTGAATTTAAGTATAAGTTAAAGTATACCTCTTACATCATTTAAGTATGTGATTTCTGCCTACAAGTATATGAATGTTTGACTGAATTTAAGTATAAGTCAAAGTATGTCTCTTACATCTTTAAGTATGTGATTCCTTAACATAAGTATGTGATTTGTGTGATTTGTATTTTTGATTCTACATATGTTGTCTTTATTTGTAGAGACTTATAACTCACTGCAGACCTCAAGGTCTTTGTCATGTTGTTAAGAGCCTTAATGAGAAGTAAAGAGAAGATGTAGTGAGTATAGGTTTTGGTGGTTTGCTAAAGTTGACTCTTAATAGTTATGTTCCTGATCATATCATGAAGTGGCTTACAAATAATTTCAATGGATCCAGTAGAATGCTAACAATAAGCCCAAATAGGAGTTTTGTAGTCACATCCAATGATATATGTGATATATTTCTTTTACCTAGGAAAGGTAAAGAAATAATAGAACTTGGAAAAAATCACAAGAGTGTTGAGTTAGGTATGTTGAAAGAGAGATTTGATATTGATGTGAAGACACCTCTTACTAGGTTGAATAAGCTGATGTTAGAGGATTTGAAGGGGGGGTGAGGATTTCAAATGTATTTTTACATTGTACAACCTGTTAACATTTCTTACTCCTACGACAAACAGGCTTGTGGATTTCAATGCATATAATTTTGTAGCGCCCCGAATAAAAAATGAAGCATAATTTATTAATTAAATAATTAAACACATGACTTAATAATTATGTGCGTATATTTTGATTGTTTACATTAATTACGTGCGTTTCAGATAGATGATTAAAGCATGATTTAGACGGATAAATTCCTTGGACATGGTATATATAATATTTTTATACCATTAGATGCGTATTGGAAAAACAAGTAGATAGAAACGAACTAGGGGTCAATCGGAGACCCGTAACTCAAACGGCGATGAAAAGGGCAAATCATAAAGTTTCGGAAAATCGAAAGATATTACGGTGAATAGTAACGAAGATTTTTCCGGTGAATAGTGGCGAAGACTTTTCAACCGTGAATAGTAACTAGGATATTTTCGGTGAATAGTGTTTTCGGAAAATCTATAAAAAGGGGTGTTTCGATTCAAAAATCACCGTTTTTCTGAACGAGCCGAAAGCGACGAAAACTTGTAAGTCTCTCTCTTCTCTCTCTTTCCGATTTTCTGTCTCCAGCGCGCCGCTGCCGCCGCCAATGGCCGGAAAATTTCAACATTGTCAGTTTCGGTCGATTTTCGCACACGACATAGGTCTCGACAAGACGAATCTAGGATAGGTCTCGGAATTCAATTCTGATTTCGCGTTCGATGGAAAACGGCGAAAAATGATCTCCAAACCCTTTTTCTCTCTCCTCCTTTCCACCTCGTTTCTTCTCCATTTTGGGTAAACTCAAACTGTAGCGCCCCGGATCAAAATGAGCATAATTGATTAATTAAATATTTTAACTTATGATTTAATAATTTTGTGCGTATGATTTAATTGTTTAATTTATTTCGTGCGTTTCAGATACGTGTTTTAATGCGAGGTTTAGATCGATAATTTTTATTAGATGTGGAACATAGGGTAATTTTATACCAGTAGATACGTATCGAGAAAATGAGAAGATAGAAACGAACTAGGGGTCAATCGGAGACCCGTAGCTCAACCGGCGACGAAAAGGGCGAAACACGAGGTTTCGGAAAACCGAAAGATATTTCGGTGAATAGTAGCGTGGAAAATTCAACCGATGAATAGTGACGAGATATTTTCACGTGAATAGTGTTTTCCAACTTCTATAAATAGGGGCTCCTCCGATTCATTTTTCACCGTTTTTCCGAACGAGCCGAACGCGCCGAAAACTCGTAAGTTCTCTCTCTCTCTTTCTCTCTTCGTTTTCTGTTTTCTGGTCGGCGGCGCCACCACCGGCGCCGCCGCCGGCGCGGCGGCGCCGCTGCCGGCCGGTCGCCGGAAAATTTCAACGTTGTCGGAATCGGACGATTTTCGCACACGACGTTCGTCTCGACGAGACGAATTTAGGATAGGTCTCGGATTTCAAATCCGATTTCTCATTCGCCGGAAAACGGCGAAAAACAGCCTCTTAAACCCTAAACCCTAACCCTTGATCACCTTCTCTCTCCTCTGTTTTTTCTCTCTCTCTCACTCTCTCTCGCTGGAGAAACCACCGGAGGACGACCTGGGACTGCTGGAGGGCCGGCGCCGCCGTGGGTGGCGGCGCCGGAGACGAACAGTGTTATATATGCATGAAACGTGCATGTGTGTGTGAATGGTGGTGTATCAGTGTGTGTGTGTTGTGTGGCTCGCTGTGGGGGCGGCGCCGGGTGGCGCCGCCGTGTGTGATCGGTGGGCCGGCGACGGGAGGTCGCCGGCGAGGTGGTTTGGTGGGTTGCCGGCGGCTGGAGGCCGCCGGCCGGAGGGAAGTCAGTGTGTGTGTGTGTGTGTTTGCTAGCATGCGCATGTGTGTGTAGATGCCACTGTTGTGGTTGTTGCACGGCGGCAGGTGGCGGCCGGCGACTGGGGCGTCGCCGGCCAGTGTCTCCGGTGGCGGGTGGTGGTGGCCGACGGCAGGTGGCCGCCGGCCAAGGCTGGAAAGTATGTGTGTGATTGAACGTGTGTGTGTGTGTGTTTCATGCGTGAGTGTATATGGATGTGTTAGGGTGTTGGCTTGGCCGGGAAAGGTTGCCGGCGACGGGGAGTCGCCGGCGGAGGGGCTGGGAGTGGTCGCCGGCGACGGGAGGTCGCCGGCCGGAGTTTTGGTTGGGGTTGAAAATCTGGGAAAAACAGGGTATCGAAGGGTTTTACGGCGTAATTTCCGGGCACTATTCATGCCGGAATCCGGAGATGGACGGCCGGAGGTGGTAGCCGGCGGTTCGAGGTATCCGGCGAGGTAGGTGGTGGTGGCTGGAGGCGGTGCCGCCGCGCCGGGCGACGCCGGGAAGTGGCCTGCTCGAGCAGGCCACCGTCGGGTAACCTGGGCAGAGGCTGGCCGAGAAAACTCGACCAGCCGGGTTGGGTCGCGCCTAGCTGCCGAGAAAACTCGGCAGCCGTCGGGTGCCGGGTGCCGGCGCGCACCGTGCGCGCCCGTCGGGTGCCGACGCGCACCCGACGCCGTGTTTTCGATCCGAATCTCGTTTTCTTTCCGTCGTTCATCCGTATCGAGTCATCTCTGACGAGACGTCATTGACCGAGGGTCGTGGGCCCGGTCAAAGTCAACCCTTTGACCAAAATTACCATTTTACCCCTTAACTTAAAATGCTCCGTTTGAGCTCGTTTCAACTCCGATTGAGCTCATTCTTTTTGCGTTGCGATCCTTATTTCATTTCCTATCATCTCAGACCTTTAGATTTGAATTTCAGCCTTGTCTCCAAAATTCCAATCATTAGATCGATCGATCCGTCGCGTTTTTAACGACCGTTTCTCCGTCGGAGTCTTTTACAGCTTTAATTATAATTTATTAAGGATCTAAGGAACGTCATAACTTGTGTAGGCTACTTGTTGAGTTGAGCCTTGTGATATCGGATCCTTTGGTACTCGCTTGTGAAATCTGATCCGTCGGTACTCATTCACGTGGTAACCACTATACGAGGTGGAGGTAATTTCTATCTCTTTATCTGTTTACAGTTTTCTCTATTTAATGCATGATTGACGGAATACTAAATGCTGTGATTATATGCTTTGAATACATGATCATGATATACTGTGAAAGGACGTGGGTCCACATTCATCCATATGTAGGGTCGGGAGAGATGCCGTACCTGAGATTCCGTAGGGTCGGGAGATACCCGTACCTGAGATATTGTGTAGGGTCAGGTGATGCCTGTACCTGAGATTCTGTAGGGTCGGGTGATACCCGTACCTGAGATTGAGTAGGGTCGGGTGATACCCGTACCTGAGTTTCTGTAGGGTCGGGTGATTCCCGTACCTGAGTTTTGTAGGGGTAAGTCAGGTAATACCTGCACCTGAGCTTTGTAGGGATAAGACGGGGGATACCCGCACCTGAGTTGGGTTGCGAAATACATGCTATGCATTTTATGTGCTGTGATAATATGATTGAATGTTACCATTCCTGTATTTGATATCTGTTGATTGTTAAAAGAGCCGAATTTCATTCCCCACGAGTGTATTCCACGCACTCACCCCCTTAATCTGTACTCACACTACAGGAGCTATTGAGCATGATGAACCCTAGATGGAGAGAGGCGGTGCGCTTTTGAACCTGTGATTTTTAGGGTGTGTTGCACAACATTTTCAAAACAATATGTTATAAGTTTATTCACGTTTTGTAATTATATTCTGAGTATTCTGTGAACGAGAGATCCTGATGTTATTTCCGCTGCGTATGATGTACATTATCAGTAGTGAGACTGATTGCTATCGGCAGAGGCCGATTGTTGTTAAGTGAAGGAATCATTTCGTCTCTTACCTCTTTCTTCTGTCGTCTTTTGCTTATTCTTTCTGTTGTGTATGCGTCTCTTGCTATTTCTCTCTTCACGCCCAACGATAAAACTCTGATAAAATACTAAAAGATTTCGGGGCATGACACAAACTCTATGTTGAAGCTCTCGTCGAGCCCGTCACGAATCCGGGCTTGGATTTCTGAACAGATCTCTCCTCTCCGGCAATCGCCGGTTAAAGATCCGGCCAAATCTTTCTCTCTCCTCTCGCCGGCAAAGTTACAAGGACAGTGGCTGGGTGTGTGTGTGATGGGTTGGAGGTGGTGGAAGTCGCCGGCCGGAGCTGGAAGAGGGCTGGAAAGGTGAGGGTTTGCATGGGGTTTGAGTGTGTGTGAATTGTGTACGTGTGCGTGCATGTATGTTGCTGTTTGTGGGCGGCGCTGGTGGCCGGCACTGGTGATGCGCCGGCGAGGTCAGGGAGGTGGTGGCTGGCGGCAGGTGGCCGCCGGCCAAGGCTATTGTGGGTGATTGTGTTCTTATGCGAGTGTGTGATATAAACGTGTGTATACATATACTGTATGTGTGTTTTGGGGTGGCCTGGGATGGTTACCGGCGATGGGAGGTTGCCGGCGACTGGAAGTCGCCGGTCGAAGTTTGGTTGGTAGGTTTTGTTTTAGCATGCGTGTGTGATGAAGGGGGTTTGCAGCGGATTTTCCGGCACTGTTCATGCCGAAATCCGACGAGAGATGGTCGGAGGTGGTAGCCGGCGGTGCAGGCTTTCCGACGGACATGGTAGCGGTGGCGATGGGCGGCGCCGGGAAGGTGGCTGGTCGAGCAGGCCCGATGATGGGTGGTCTGGGCGTGAGCCTGGCCGAGCTACCGAGCGAAGCTGCCGAGCTGCCGAGGACGCTGGGTGCCGCGTGCGTGAAGCTGTCGAGAAAACTCGGCAGCTGCCGAGACTGCCGAGTTATCCACCCGATGTCTGGTGCGCACGCGTCCCGTTGCACATAATGCCGTATTTTCGATCCGAACCCCATTATTTCCACCATACGTCATCATCGAGTCGTCGTCGACGAGATGTCATTGACCGAGGGTTGTGGGCCCGGTCAAAGTGAACCCTTTGACCAAAATTACCAAAATACCCCTAAACTTAAAATTCTCCGTTTAAGCTTGTTTTATCTCCGATTGAGCTCATTCTTTTTTCATCGTGACCCAAATTTCATCCTCTACCATCTCAGCCTCTTGAACTAATTATCCACTTTCGTTTTTTCAACTCCAATCTTTAGATCTCTCGATCTATCGCGTCTTTAATAATCGTCTTTCCTTCGGAATCTTTTATAGCTTTAATTATACATTATTAAGGATAAGAAAACACCATAATTGTGTAGACTACTTGTTGGATTGAGCCTTGTGATATCCGATCTTTGGTACTTGCTACTCATGTGGAAACCACCGAATAAGGTGGGGGTAACTTCTAATCTCTATGTGGTTACTGTTTTCCCTATTTGATATATGAACTGTTGAATCTTATTATTGAACCCTATGTACTGTGAATATTGTGATCGTATTTTTATTTTAGGGAAGGGACAAGGTGGTCCGTAAATACACCGCTTGTGATCGTATTTTTATTTTAGGGAGGGGACAGGGTGGTCCGTAAATACACCACTAGGGATGGACAGGGTGGTCCGTAAATACACCGCTAGGGATGGACAGAGTGGTCCGTAAATACACCGTTAGAGATGGATAGGGTGGTCCATAAATACACCGCTAGGGATGGACGGGGTGGTCTGTAAATACACCGGTAGCTGGGGATGGGCTGGGTCGTCCGTTAAGGAAACGATTACATGATGTGCCATATCTGTGATGTGTTTATTTGCCGAACATATATACGATTGATTTGTGTAACTGCATAATAATTGTTTGAACAAGGAAAGTATCTCCACGAGTGTATTTAACACACTCACCCCCATCTGTACTCATACTACAGGAAATTATGAGAGTCAAGGTGCATAGAGAGGATGGTGCCATATCAAGTCTTCTTCTTTTGTTTCTTTTTCAAAACTTAACGTTGAAATGTTGTTTTAATAGTTCATGTTTGTAAAAGATAAACTCTTCTTTTTTTCTTTATGGATCTTGATGATGTTCTGCTGCTATGTTTTAAATGTTTTATTTCGGCTAGACGCCGAGAATTTATATATATAAAATCGTATGTTATCTCTTTCCAAAGGTTTTTATTTTATTTC
The DNA here is from genome assembly GCA_954870855.1 of Scutellaria minor. Taxonomy (NCBI): domain Eukaryota; kingdom Viridiplantae; phylum Streptophyta; class Magnoliopsida; order Lamiales; family Lamiaceae; genus Scutellaria; species Scutellaria minor. The sequence continues at coordinate 10,358,233 of OX940737.1, forward strand.
ATGCAAGTCTTTTTCCTTTCTTTCTTCATGCCCACAAGTAAAACTCTGATATTTTTAAGAAAAGAAAACAGGGCGTGGCAGATGGTATCAGAGCTTAGTTCTACCCTTTTTAGGGCTTTGCTCAAGCTAGTTTTTAAATGTGTTTTAAACGAGAAAATATTTTCAAAAAGAGATGGATAAGCACCACCACTCTCTATACGTTTCTCTCTCTAACTACAGAACTTAGTAAAATGAATGTTGATCGGTGCTATGTTACCTGGTATTTGTTTATATGTTGTTATAGATTGTTGGTTTACATGGGGTAAATGATAAGAGTTAGTTTTCGCATGTTATCTTAAGAATTATGTCGAGAGGAAGATCCCGAAAGGAGCAACTACAGCCGGCCAATCAGTTGGAACGTGAGGAAAACACCAACGTACAGTGCTACGAGGGTTAGCACAACACTTCGAAATAACCCGAGCCACCCCACAGCCAGCGAGAACTGACCCGAATCTCATCTATGAACAGTTTCGGCAGTTTAACCCACCGACTTTTGATGGGAAAGGGGAACTGACAGATGCGGAAGAGTGGCTACGGTCACTCGACCGATTATTTGGGCACCTGATGTGCTCTAAAGAACAGATGGTTAGCTGCGCCATCTTCCAACTCACTGATGAAGCGAGTCACTGGTGGGACTCGTATGAGTGAACTCTGTCGCCCGCTCAAAGAGAGGGGATGTCGTGGGAAGAGTTCAAGGAAGTGGTTTCTCATCACTTCATCCCTCAGTCCTACCGGGACAAGAAGAAAATTGAGTTTTTACACCTCCGTCAAGGAATCGTGAAAGTGGGAGAGTACGAGCGGAGGTTTAGTCAATTGAGCAGATACGTAACTCACTTGGATGACACTGATGACAAGAAGGCCCGACGTTTTGAGAAGGGTCTTCGTTCAAAGATCAGTTCTATTCTGGCAGGGCAGGGAATAATGACCTATGCTAACGTTGTAGAAAGAGCCCAAGAGATTTCCTCTCGTCTACGTTTGGATGTTGTACCTTCCGAGAAGGTTGATGAGATACTTGGAAAAAGGAAGTGGACCGAACCAAGCCAAAGCTTCAATCAAAACGAATTTCAAAGAACTAACAATGCTTCACTTCCCCCCACTCCCAAACCGGGAAACCCATGTACCAGATGTGGAAGGATTCATGCGGGACCATGCCGGCAAGAGACTCAGAATTGTTTCAGGTGTGGAGAACCTGGACATGTCGTGAGAGACTGTTAGAAGTTTAGACGTCCAACAGTGCAAAAGACTCAGAATTGTTTCAGGTGTGGAGAACCTGGACATTTCGTGAGAAACTGTCTGAAGTTTAGACGTCCAACAGCTACAACACCGGGGCCGAGGTTAAGGGCAGGCAAGGCTCGGGCTTTCGCTCTCAATCACACAAAGGCTGTTGATAAATAGGTTACGAACGAGGAACCTTTAGTATTATATATGTAAATAGATATATAGTGGCTTTTTCCTTGAAGTAGTGTACATGATCTATTGTATAATGTATGAGCGGCCCATCTTTTGCTTATAAGTATAAGATGTCAGTTTGACTTTTGCTAATCGATGGAATCCACGTTTACTTCTCTCCTCGCGATCCGTGTTTAATTTCTATACCTATAGTACTGTTATGACACTGGATTTGTTGAAGCATGAGAACAATAAGATAGTCACTAAAACTTTAGAAGTTAGTATTCCATCGGAAAGAACGAAACGACACGGGAATAAGAGGATGAGATTCTGGCAAAGTAGCCAATCATGTCGTTTCTCAGTACATGTTTAATTTCGAGGATGAAATTCTTTTAAGGGGTAAGGGATGTAGCGCCCCAGACCAAAAATGAAGCATAATTTATTAATTAAATAATTAAACACATGACTTAATAATTATGTGCGTATATTTTGACTGTTTACATTAATTACGTGCGTTTCAGTTACATGATTAAAGCATGATTTAGATGGATAAATTCCTTGGACATGGTATATAGAATATTTTTATACCATTAGATGCGTATTGGAAAAACGAGAAGATAGAAATGAACTAGGGGTCAATCGGAGACCCGTAGCTCAAACGGTGATAAAAAGGACAAATCACGAAGTTTCGGAAAATCGAAAGATATTATGGTGAATAGTAACGAAGATTTTTCTGGTGAATAGTGGCAAAGACTTTTCAACCATGAATAGTAACTAGGATATTTTTGGTGAATAGTGTTTTTGGAAAATCTATAAATAGGGGTGTTTTCAATTAGAAAATCACCATTTTTCCGAACGAGCCGAAAACGACGAAAACTTATAAGTCTCTCTCTCTTCTCTCTCTCTTTCCGATTTTCTATCTCCGGTGGTGGCCGGAAAATTTCAATGTTGTTGATTTCGGCCGATTTTCGCACACGATATAGGTCTCGACAAGACGAATCTAGGATAGGTCTCGGAATTCAATTCTGATTTCGCATTCGTCGGAAAACAGCGAAAAACGATCTCCAAATCCTTTTTCTCTCTCTCCTCCTCTCCACCTCGTTTCTTCTCCATTTTGGGTAAACTAAAACTCTATGTTGAAGCTCTCATCGAGCCCGTCACGAATCTGGGCTCGGATTTCTGAACGGATCTCTCCTCCTCCGGCAATCACCGGTCAAAGATCCAGCCAAAATTTTCTCTCTCCTCCCTCCCTATTCTCTCGCACCGTCAGCTCTCTTTCTCTCTCCTCTCGCCAGAAAAGTTGCAGGGACAGTGGCTGAGTGTGTATGTGATGGGTTGGAGGTGGTGGCCGACGATTGGAAGTCGCCGGCCGGAGCTGGAAGAGGGCTGGAAAGGTGAGGGTTTGCATGGGGTTTGAGTGTGTGTGAATAGTATACGTGTGTGTGCATGTGTGTTGCTGTTTGGGGGCGGCGCCACTGCTGGTGGCCGGCGCTGGTGATGCATCGGTGAGGTTAGGGAGGTTGTGTCCGGCGGCAAGTGGCCGCCGGCCAAGGCTGTTGTGGTTGTGTGTGTTCTTATGCGTGTGTGTGTCAAGCAGACCCGATGCCGGGTGGCCTAGGCGTGAGCTTAGCCGAGCTGCCGAGAAAACTCGGCCAGCTGCCGAGCGAAGCTGTCGGGCTGCCGAGAAAACTTGGCAGTTGCCGAGGGCGCCGGGTGCCTCACGCCCGAAGCTGTCGAGAAAACTCAGCAGTTGCCGAGACACGTTGCTGATGCTGCCGATGCTGCCGAGAAAACTCAGCAGCTGCCGAGGACCACACGTTGAGCTGCCAGAAAAACTCGGCAACTGTCGAGACCGTCGAGTTTTCCACTCGGTGCCGGGTGCGTGTGCGTCCCGTTGCACGCAATGCCGTGTTTTCGATCCGAACCCCATTTTTTCCACCGTACGTCATCATCGAGTCATCACCGATGAGATGTCGTTGACCGAGGGTCGTGGGCCCGGTCAAAGTCAACCCTTTGACCAAAATTACCAAAATACCCCTAAACATAAAATGCTCCATTTGAGCTCGTTTTAACTCCGATTGAGCTCATTGTTTTTCCATCGTGACCCAAATTTCATCCTCTATCATCTCAGTCTCTTGGACTGATTATCCACTCTCGTTTCTTCAACTTTAATCTTTAGATCTCTCGATCTATCGCGCCTTTAACGATCGTTTTTCCTCCGAAATCTTTTACAGCTTTAATTATACATTATTAAGGATCTAAGAAAACACCGTAATTGTGTAGGCTACTTGTTGGATTGAGCCTTGTGATATTTGATCTTTGGTACTTGCTACTCACGTGGAAACCACCGAATAAGGTGGGGGTAACTTCTAATCTCTATGTGGTTACTGTTTTCCCTATTTGATATATGAACTGTTGAATCTTATTGTTGAACCCTATGTACTGTGAATATTGTGAGCGTATTTTTATTTTGGGGAAGGGACAGGGTGGTCTGTAAATACATCGCTAGTGATGGACAGAGTGGTCCGTAAATACACCGCTAGGGATGGACAGGGTGGTCTGTAAATACACCATTAGGGATGGACAAGGTGGTCCGTAAATACACCGTTAGGGATGGACAGGATGGTCTGTAAATACACCGTTAGAGATGGACAGGGTGATCCGTAAATACACCGCTAGGGATGGACAGAGTGGTCCGTAAATACACCAGTAGTTGGGGATGGGCTGGGTCGTCCGTTAAGAAAATGATTACATGATGTGCCATATATGTGATGTGTTTATTTGCTGAACATATATACGATTGATTTGTGTAACTGCATAATAATAGTTTAAACAAGGAAAATATCTCCACGAGTGTATTCAACGCACTCACCCCCATCTGTACTCTCACTACAAGAAATTACGAGAGTCAAGGTGCATAGAGAGGATGGTGCCATATCAAGTCTTCTTCTTTTGTTTCTTTTTCAAAACTTAACGTTGAAACGTTGTTTTAATAGTTCATGTTTGTAAAAAATAAACTCTTTTCTTTTTCTTTATGGATCCTGATGATGTTCCGCTGCTATGTTTTAAATGTTTTATTTCGGCTAGACGCCGAGGATTTATATATATAAATCCGTATGTTATCTTTTTCCAAAGGTTTCTATTTTATTTCATGCACGTCTTTTTCCCTTCTTTCTTCACACCCACAAGTAAAACTCTGATATTTTTAAGAAAAGAAAATTGGGCGTGAAAAATTTAATTAAGGTTGTGGATAAAATATGTGATTTTGATTGGTGTGACTACGTTCTGAAGAAGCTCTGTGTCGTTGTTGACAGTTACAATCGAAATCGTTGTTAAACGAACATAAGTGGTTGTGTTTTGGCCATTCAGATTATTTATTTCCACAGAATGAAGTGGCAAGGAAAGATTGAGCCCTACACGTTACCATTGATCCAATATTAGGACAATGAGAAGTTGAGGAAAAGAATGAGAGAGGAAGTAAAAATAAGTATGGACAAGGTGAATGGGTAGAGTGCTACCCCATAAGTAAGAAGGAGAGAAATAAAGAAGTAACAATTGAGAAAGAGGGGATTAGTGGTGATAAGAAAGAGGAGACTCATGTTGAGGAGAAAGTTGGTGAGGAAGAGATCACTGAAGAAAGAAATTTCATTAAATTCTTTATATCAAGTGAGGAATTAGATGATAAAACAATCCATAACATGGCCAAATATATAACATATTTCTAAATTTGTTAAAAGTATTCCATTTTGTTTCCATTTATATATTATAACGTAATTATCTTTCCATTGTAAGATGTTGTCCATGAGACTTTGTTTCTCCTTAAGAGAGACATTTCTATTGTTTCAAAATTCCATATGACAAAGTTGATGAAAATTAGAAGTGAGAATTTGATGGACAAATCTGTTTCAACTTCTTTCGATTCGCCTACTGAATTGTTTGGAACACAAGAATTTTTTACAGATTCAAAAGTGCAAAAATTTATAGATGATATAGTAGAGAATTTTCTGGCGATGAAGATTAAGAAGTTCTCAGATGATATACATCCATTTGAATTATTAACTTCAGAAGTGACTTAAGTGGATGATGTTTTAGAAGATGAGTCTGAAGATCTTTTGATTGAAGAGATTCAAAAAGTAACATCAGTAAGTTTGAAAAGAAATGATCAGAAGAAAGAGAAAATGGATAAAGCAGCTGCTGTTCTTAATTTAGGGGAAGAAGTTGGATATATTTGCACATTTTTGAATGTGAATAGAAAATTATTTTCTGAAGTTGAGAGAGAGAAGAAAGAGGTGATTGATTATTGCTTTTATCAAACAGACAGGAGTTAAAAAAGACAAGTTAATTATAGTATTTCATATTTTTGAAATTTATATATTTATTTCAGTTTTCTCTAGTCTCAAGTTTTTTTATTTTATTTTATTGTGAACTTGTCTTCAAATATGGTAGTACTAATACCATTTCATTTAAAGAAATATAGTCAATGAATACATTTCAACAGATCTACACAAGTATTATTATGCGTGGGCATTGATATTAAATACTACACATCAACGAAAATGCTTTATCAACGGAAATGCTTTATTTTTGATTTTGGACATAGTGTACGTGTCTTTATTACAAGTGTGTTGCACTTATATAAGTATGTATTTATCTTATATATGCATGTATTACACTGGTTTAACATTATATCTTTAAGTATGTGATTTATGTACATAAGTATGTGATTTTATGACTGAATTTAAATTTATGTAGTATGTGATTTATGTACATAAGTATGTGATTTATGTCCACAAGTATGACTGAATTTAAATTTATATGAATAACATTACAACTTTTTTTTTTTGCAAAAGCTTTATTTGAATAGGATTGTTGAAGGCAACAATGTTGAAGAAAGTGAAAAAAGTGTTAAGAGGCTGTAGGAAATGGTGGTGTTGTTTGAATAATGCAAAGTTGGATGAATTTGATATGGTAAGAAACAACATAGTACTATTATTATTTTTATAAATTGTTTATTTGTTGTTTGATTATGAAATTTTAGTTCTTTGTGCTAATCCATATGCATGGTTATTATATTGGTAGTGTGGTTAATTTGATCGAAGGAAAGATGCATTATCTAGATAATATAAAACATATATATCTAGAATCGTACATCAATGTTGTTCAAGTAGTGGTATGTATTTTTTTGTTTTCTTAATATTTTATGGTAAGTTAGCTATGTATTGACAATTTGTTTATATATTTGTTTCTGATGTAACAAAATCAAATGTCTGTGTTACTTGGGAAGGATAATCACACAAAAGCAGATGGTGTTCTTAAATGTGTTTTTGAGAACGTTAGTTGACAAAAAAAAATACAAAAAAGATCTAGATTGTGGTGTGTTCCTTATGCACCATATGAAATTTTTTGAAGAAAATGTCTATGTAAGTCCGGACTTAGGCAATGTATAGATTTTTAATATGTTTTGTTGTTTTGATTCTTTGAGAACTAGTTTGTTACTTATATTGAATATTTTAATTTTATTCTTTGAAGGCTATGATACGATGATTGTTGAGGCTAAATATTTAGTTCGAATTGTCTTAAGTGACATAAATGAGTTCAAGGCTGAGATGGTTTGAAAAATATCCGAATTATCTTTGAAGAAACCACAACTTATTGAGACATGTGGTAAAAAAAAGAAAGATGTAAATGTCACTAAGAGGAAAAAAAGCGAAAGATGAAGTGTTCTGATTATAGCTTTTTCATTAGGTCTTGAAAAACTTGTTGGTTTATCATTTTAAAGGTAATTATATAGTTGTTGGTTTATTTTGATATACTTATTGATTTTATGATGCACATGTTGCTGCACATGGATTAAGAGTACAATGATTTTATGTAAGTATGTTACTGTACATTTTCTTATCAATTATTTTCTTTTGATCCATGTTAGATGACTTCAATATTAGAGTTTATATGGTATGTTAGGATGCATAGGCCATGCAAAAGGAAAAAAAAGGAAAGATTAGTAGTAATGGTGCTATAATTTAGGATAATTAAACAATAAGTATGTCTTTCACACCTTCAAGTATGCATTTTTTTTATTTTATTTTTCCATCCGTTTTAACAATGAAAATATTAAGAAAACTGTTATTTAATATTTTTCAATACTAATATTAATATTAAACAATTATTTACTATTAACATTAATATTATTTATACCTTCTTACCGAATTTAACAATAAGTATGCCTTTTAAATATGTAAGTATGTCTTTCAAACTTTCAAGTATGCATTATTGTATTCTATTTTTTCCATGCGTTTTAACAATGAAAATATCAAGAAAACACTTATTTAAGAAAATTAGAATCATTTTAAGAAAATAGATTAGAGCAAAGTTTCAAGATCGTTTCAGAATGCCAATTAATAGAAAAAAAAAGAAAACAACACATATTACACTTCTAACATTTCCCCTAGGAAAATCATCTTCTGCACATTCTTTAAGCAAACATACTGCCTGTAAAAAGAAAAACATGATTTTAGTCAAATTATTCATTGTAGCAAACACCATTCTAACAAAATATTTTCAAAAAAAATATTTCACAATAACAAGTATGGAAGTATAGAAAATACATCACTCACAAAATATAGTAGAAGAGAAAGTTTACCCCAAAGAATAAACGCAATCTAAGTATCAATCTTCCAATATTTTTTTGCTAAAATAAATGTAGATTAGAAGTCTTGCTTCCAAACTCCTTTTCGTGATTTGATGTATCAGTTGTCCTTTTTTTCTTTTTAGAATGTCCTTTGATCCTTTATCTTCTCCTATTTGTAACAGATCGTGTAGGATCCAAAATAATATTAGTTGTCGAACATGAATCAGTAGAAGGATTGTACTGATCAATATAATCTCTTGAACTCAACATTTCATAAATAACAACACAATTTCTATTATATCTGTCTTCAACAATCTTTCTTACTTCTTCACAATGTCCACTTTTCAATACAAGATTATGATACTTTCGTGGCATCTCATGACGCCAAAGTATGGATCCCTTCCTAATATCAGGTAACTGTTGTTCTTTGTTTAAATTCTTCTATATCTCTGACTTTGCATATCTTGTCCATCTTTTAAGGATGTAAGACTTAGATATCACTGTTACAGAATGAATACGAAGCACTCTTAAACAATGATAACACAATAACCCACATTCTTCAATTTTTTTACAGTTACAAGTGATCAACATATTTCAACAATCAAATGCATCACGATGAGATCCTTCACCATCACACAAAATGTCATAAACCATCATGTTGTCATCAAGAAAGACAATAGTACAACTTGTTGATATAGATTTCAGAAATTCATCCTCAAAATTCTTGAAATGAGATAACGTATATACTTTATAAGCGTGTTTCAACATTTCAGTAAATGGGAGTACTGATGTTGGATTTGATTTTGAGCATTGAAATTCATCAAGTTGTTCTCTTGTTCGCCAACATTTTATGGTGTCCTTGTAGATACCAACAAATTCTGTCAAACTTGTTTTTTTCGCGTTGAATCCAATGACATGATTTGTACTTTCACTTCGTTGAGAAGATAACATTCCAGCTGAAAAAAAGTCTTTACATAGTGCAGTAGCCCATTTTTCTTTCAAAGAATACAACCGTGCAAACCATGTGTGTCCTTCCTATCCATATTTTTAGACCATTAATTGCCAACACTTTTCAAACAAATCTGGATTAGCACATCCTGTTAAGCATTTATTAAATGCTTCTTTGAAAGTCTTGTCTCGTTTTTGAATTCTCCAAATTGACTGATAGTTTCTGTTAAAGGTGCCACAGACATAGTCTATGTCTTGTCTCGGGGAAAACTTGTATAATTTTTACAAAGTTAATAAAGAAATAAAAACAGTGCTGAATAAATTTACAAATATGCAATACTTAAACACATACTTATATCTATAAAATACATATTTATATCTATTAAACACATATTTATACTGTATAGACTATAACAAAATATGATTTGAACAACTTTGTATTACATTTTCTATTCCATTTGAGATCGCTTGATCTTGATCAGTGAAAATCGTAACACAATATTTTCCACCTATTGATTTCTTAAATGTTTCAAAAAGCTACTTAAAGCTCTCAATTTTCTCATCAGATAAAAATGCACACCCAAACATGATTTTCTTCCAATGATTGTTAATACTAATGAATGGTGCACAAATGAGATTATATCGATTAGTTCGATACGTTGTGTCAAACACTACAACATTACCATAAATATTGTAGTCTTCTTTTATCATTGAGTCTGTAGCTCCCAGGACAAAAACGAAGTATAATTGGTTAATTAAATAATTAAATCCTTAATTGAATTATTTTATTATGTGCGTTAACCCTTGACTATTTAATTTAATTACATGCGTTTCAGATAATTGATAAATGTATGTTTTAGATGGAAGTATAATTTAGTCGTGAAACATAGATTATAATTTTACCATAAGATGCGTAATGGAAAAACGAGAAGATAGAAATGAATTAGAGGTCAATCGGAGACTCGTAGTTCAAATGGCGAAGAAAAGGGTAAAATACGAAGATTCGGAAAAATGAAAGATATTTTCAGTGAATAGTAACCTAAGATTTTTACAGTGAATAGTAACCTAAGATTTTTTATAGCGAATAGTAACCTAAGATTTTTACGATGAATAGTGATTTTCGGAAGTCTATATATATGGGTGTTTTCGAGTCGAAAAATCACCATTTTTCAAACAAGGCAAAAATCGGGAAAAATCGTAAGTCTCTCTCTTCTCTGTTTTCTGGTCTCCGGTGTGCCGCCACCGGTGCCGGAAAATCATTTTTCTCGGTTTCGGCCGATTTTCGCACAGAACGTAGGTCTCATCGAGACGAGTCTAGAACAGGTGTCGGATTTCCATTCTGATGTCTACTTCATCGAAAAACGACAAAAACGTCGCCGGAAAACCCTAACCCTTGTTTTTCCACCCTTTCTCTCTCCTCGGTTTTCTCTCACTCTCTCTCTCTCCTCTTTTGTCGGAGTGGTAGCTGACCTTCTCGGGATGATGGGCTATCAGTTGGGGGTGGTGGTGCAACCGTGGGCGACGACATCGGGGTTGGAAGTGGTGGTGGAAAATGGTTGTGTGTGTGTGTAGGCTGGTGTGTGTGTGTTTTTCCATGATAGTGTGTGAGTTTTTGGGCTATTGGCTGCCGGTGATGGGAGGTCGCCGGTCGGAGTTGAGTGTTGGGACGGCGCCTCGTTGCGCCGCCGTGTCATGTGGTGTCGCTGGCAACGGGAGGTCGCCGACCATGGCCGGAGTTTGGGGGGGAGGGAGAAAACTATTGAGGGGCTAGTCTTGGCGCCGGGTGCAGGGCGCGTTGGGCACACGGCACCGGGTGACGCCGGGTACTGGGCGTGCGCCGGGAGGGCACCGGGTACTTGGCGCGCAATGTCAGGAGACATCGGGCTGGGCTACTGGACAATGCCGCACAGTCGTGCCCGACGTGCAAGGGCGTGCGCGGTCGTCGGGAGACGGGAAGCGCGCGCGCGATGCCGTCTCCCGGGTGTGCGCGCGGTGCCGTGTTTGCAATGCGAGTTATGTTTTTTCCATCGTATGTTATCATCGAGTCGTTGGCGATGAGATGTCGTCGACCGGGAGTCGGGGGTCCCGGTCAAAGTCAACCTTTTTACCAAAATTACGAAAACGCCCCTATATCTTAAAACGCTCCGTTTGAGCTCGTTTCAACTCCGATTAAGCTCATTCCTTTTCCGTTGCAACCCTAATCTTTCCCTCTTCCTCACCTTTTTACCAAAATTACGAAAATGCCCCTATATCTTGAAACTCTCCATTTGAGCTTGTTTCAACTCCAATTAAGCTTATTATTTTTCCGTTGCAACCCTAATCTTTCCTTTTTCCTCACCTTTTTACCAAAATTACCAAAACGCCCCTCAATCTTAAAACGCTCCGTTTGAGCTTGTTTCAACTTCGATTAAGCTCATTCTTTTTTCGTTGCAATCCCAATCTTTTCCTTTTCCTCATCAGATTATTGGATTTACCTTCCACACTCGTTTCTTCATCCTCGATCTTTAGATCTTCCATTCCATCTCGTTTTTATCGATCGTTTCTTCTCCGAGAAAGTCTATATCTTTAGTTATACGTATTTAATCTAGTAAGGATCTAAGAAACATTGTTGCTTGTGTAGGCTATCAATCGGATCGTACGTCTTAATACTTAATACTTGTTACTCGACAACTCACGTGGTAACCACCGAACAAGGTGGGGGTAACTTCTAAACTCTATATGTTTATTATTTTCCCTATTTAATATATGAACTGTTGAATCTTATATGAGGTGATTATATGCTATGAATATTGTGTTTATATTACGATAGTGTGATAGGGATGGACTGGGTGTCCATTGGGCTGTGTGTCCATTAGTGAGTCTTGGGCTGTGTGTCCATTAGTGAGTCTTGGGCTGTGTGTCCATTAGTGAGTCATGGGCTTAGTGTCTATTGGGCTGTGTGTCCATTAGTGAGTCATGGGCTGAGTGTCCATTGGACTGTATGTCCATTAATGAGTCATGGGTTGTGTGTCCGTTAATGAACCGAATTATGTACTATGCATTATATGTGTTGTGTCTAATTGTCGTACTAATATATGTTTGATTTATTTAACTGCTTAATACATGTTATAACATGGAAAATATCCCCACGAGTGTATTCAATGCACTCACTCCTATTTGTACTCACATTACAGGAGATGAAGAGAATCATGATGCGTAGAGAGAGGGGTGAATATCAGCTGTGTCCTTTTTCCGGTTTTGTCTTTTAAAACTATGTTGAAATGTTGTTCCATATTTTGTTAAATTAAACTGTCCTTCTTTTATGTAATGGATCCTGATGTATTTCCACTGCTTAAGGTTTTCGAACCCTTTGAAATCGGTTGTATCCGAAGGCTTATATGTAATATTTCTGATCGTCTCTTACCTCATTCTTCTTATGATCGTCTCTTACCTCTTTCTATTTTATATCATGCACGTCTCTTCCCCTTTTTTCTTCACGCCCACAATGAAAACTCTGATAATTTTTAAGTACGAAAAAACAGGACGTGACAGATGGTATCAGAGCAATGTTCTATCATTTTTTGAACTTGGTCAAACTTGTTTAGAAACAGAAAATGAGAAAAATGTGAAAATCTTTTCGAAAAGAAATGGATAAGCACCATCCTCTCTCTACACGTGTCTCTCCCTAATCATAGAACTTAATAAACTGTTTAGGTTTGACAGGGTGTTAAGGATATAGTTTCACGATAAAAAGATCTTTTAAAAACCTCTTGATAACACTACAATCGACACACTGCTCTAAGCCACCGCCACAAAGCCACTGACTGCAGCAGTGTGAGCTCATGTGCGAGAATGGCCGTTCGCAGGAGTTGATGTTGTGTTACAAAGAGTAAAGTCTACCATGGACCCTTGTTTACAACAGGGTGTGTTAATGGGTGTGTGTTGAAACTACCATGGGCCCTTGTTTATAATAGGGTGTGCTAATGGGTGTGTTTTCTTAGTCCGTATGTGTGATTCGTAAAGTTGGTTTTGATACTTGAGGTCTATGGGGACCATGTGTGAATGTCAGTGATGTGTTTCATAATGTGCTTTTATGGTTAGTATATGGAAGTTGGGTATATGTTATTCTACATGACAATGTTATGCTATGATGATAAACAAATGACAGAAATCTATTGAAGTTATTAAATGATTTATGAAATAACGTCTATCGGTACCATGTTACCTGTTTTTGTTTATCTGTTATTATTTTATGTTGTTGGGTTATGTGGGGTAGATGATAAGGGTTAATATTCGTATATTGTCTTAAGAATTATGCCTCGAGGTCGACCACAAAGGGACCAGCCACCAACTGTAAATCCACCAGAACAAAATGTGGATGCTACAATGGTGGATTTAGTGTCCGTCCTTAGAGGATTGGCCCGACAATTTAAGGTCACGCAAGCTATGTCACCACCAGTGAGAAATGATACAAACTTAATCTTTGAATAATTTCGGCATTTCAATCCACCGACGTTTAACGGAAAGGGCGAAACAGCTGACGCCGAGGAGTGACTAAGGTCACTGGATCATTTATTTGGACATCTAACCTACACAAAAGAACAAAAGATCTTATGCGCGGTGTTTCAACTCACGGAGAAAGCCAGTCATTGGTGGGATTCGTATGAGAGGACATTGTTGCCGAACTAACGGGAGGATATGACATGGAAAACCTTCAAGAAGGTGATCGCACAACACTTTATACCACAATCCTATCGCGATATAAAGAAAATAGAGTTTTTACATCTCGTCAAGGAATCGCGACGGTAAGAGAATATGAACGGAGGTTTAATCAATTGAGCAGATACACAACTCACTTAGTGGACACTGATGTCAAAAAGGCCCGACGTTTTGAGAAGGGTCTCCATCCAGAAATTGGGTCGATTCTAGTAGGGAAGGGAGCAATGACCTATGCCAACGTCACAGAGCGAGCCTAAGAGATCTCTTCTCGTCTGCGCTTGGACGTTTTACCACCCAAGGAGGTTGATGAGATAACCGAAAAAAGGAAGTGGACCGGTCCGAGTCAGTGCTTTAGTCCAAACAAGTTTCCCAGGACTATTAATACTCTACTTCTCCCCACTGCCAGGCCGGGAAATCCATGTGCCAGATGTGGAAGGAATCATGTGGGACCGTGTTCGTAAGAAATTCGAAAATGCTACAAATGTGGAAAATAGGGACACATTGCGTTAAACTGTCAAAAGATTGGAAATTTAGTAGCTGCAACACCGAGGCCGAGGCGAGGGAGAATTCAGAAATGCTACAGATGTGGAGAACCGGGACACATCACATTAAACTGTCAGAAGTTTGGAAACTCAGAGACTGCTGAGAGATAGATTACCGATGATGAACTGTTAGTATTATACATGTAGATAGATATGTAGTGGCTCTTACCTTATAGTAGTATACATGAATCCTTTTGTATAATGTATGAGCTACCCATCTTTTGCTTATATATATAGGATACCAGTTTGTCTTTTGCTAAATCGATGGAATCCACGTTTACTTCTCTCCTCGCGTTTCGTGTTTATTCTCCTCACCTATAGTATTGTTGTGACACCGAATCTGTTGAAGCATGAGAACGATAAAATAGTCGCTAAAACTTTGGAAGTTAGTATCCCATTAGGAAGGACGAGATTCCGTTTTCTTATCAGAAATCGGAAAAGGAGAAGTTAAGAACGCACCTTGGATGATCCTTGGCTTGTGGTATTAATCTTGGAAGAAGAAAGAAGAGAGTTTACACCATCGGACAAAGGTTGTAGGTTCGGGCATTGACTTTGCTCATTACTCAACAAGATATGATGAAGTAAACGAGAAACCAAAGGTTCCCAACTAATCGGTTGTTACATTAACCATCCCATTTGTTTTCTTAGATATCACCAAAGAATCTAAGGATTGCCTTTTTCATTCGTACCTCGAACGTTTCATCATAGTGTTCGTCAATGACACTCTGGTTTACTCGTGCGGTAAGACATCCCGAATAGCATCTCAGGAATGCGTTGGAAATTCTGCGAAAGGAGTTACGCATGCAGCTAATTCCTCCTGTTGGATGCGACAACTTTTCCCCTGTCTCTCCAACTCTCTTTCTCTCTTGCTCTCTCTCTCTTTTCTTTGTCTTTGTCGAAAACGTACTTACTTCTTTGACTGAGGAATACGACTCTCCAGCGCCAATTGCTTCTCACTCTACTCCACAAGTAAAATGGTGAAAACGAGAAATAAATGGAATGCATGTTATAGTTGAAGAAGAAACAATGGACGATGTGATTGAGGAAGGTCTCTAAAAGTAGAACCAGAGAATGCAAAACAGACACATAATAATGATGTTTGTGTTGATATGGATAGTTAGGATGATCCAGAGGTGTCTGATGAGGTTTATAGAATGGGTGAATCTCTGTCTCATATATCGTCTGATGGTTCCTCTTCCTCGAGAGATGATTAATGTGAAAACGAGGATGTAAAGCAAACGGGTAGCAAAATGAGTGTGAGGAAAGAAAGTGATAAAAAACAGATGATGTAATTATTATCATTAATGGCAAGGAGACGATTTCCAGTAGAAGAGTAAAAGTGAAACTAAAGTCAATAAGGGTTGTCATGATAAAACGAGTATTGGTTGGAAAAATGAGAAGCAGAAGCGTGATCCGGTTAGGAAGGTTCGAGAAAGAATTAGAGAAGCTCAGGACTGACAAAAGTTCTGAACATTGAGCTTAGCCAAATAATCGAGGCCTGCAAGTTCCTTGACGAGAAATAGAAAGAACGAAACAACATGGGAATAAGAGGATGAGATTCTGGCAAAGTAGTCAATCTTGTCGTTTCTAAGTACACATCTAATTTCGAGGATGAAATTCTTTTAAGGGGTAAGGGATGTAGCGCCCAGGATAAAAACGAAGCATAATTGGTTAATAAAATAATTAAACCCTTAATTGAATTATTTTATTATGTGCTTTAACCCTTGACTGTTTAATTTAATTACATGCGTTTCAGATAATTGATAAATGCATATTTTAGATGGAAGTATAATTTAGTCGTGAAATATAGATTATAATTTTACCATAAGATGCGTAATGGAAAAACGAGAAGATAGAATCGAATTAGAGGTCAATCGAAGACTCGTAGCTCAAATGGTGAAGAAAAGGGCAAAATACGAAGATTTGAAAAAACGAAAGATATTTTCAGTGAATAGTAACCCAAGATTTTTTACAGTGAATAGTAACCCAAGATTTTTACGATGAATAGTGAATTTCGGAAGTCTATATATATGGGTGTTTTCGAGCCGAAAAATCACCATTTTTCGAACGAGGCAAAAATTGGGAAAAATCTTAGGTCTCCATTTTTCGAACGAGGCAAAAATTGGGAAAAATCGTAAGTCTCTCTCTCCTCTCTCTTCTCTTTCTCTCCTCTGTTTTCTAGTCTCCGACGCGCCACCACCGGTGCCGGAAAATCGTTTTTCTCGGTTTCGGCCGATTTTCGCACAGAACGTAGGTCTCATCGAGATGAATCTAGAATAGGTCTTGAATTTCCATTTCGATGTCTACTTCATCGGAAAACGACAAAAAATGTCGTCGGAAAACCTTAACCCTTGTTTTTCCACCCTTTCTCTCTCCTCAGTTTTTTTTTTCTCTCTCTCTCTCTTTCCTCTTTCGCCGGAGTGGTGGCTGACCTTCCCGGGATGATGGGCTATCAGTTGGGGGTGGTGGCGCCGCCGTGGGCGGCGGTGCCGGGGCTGGAAGTGGTGGTGGAAAGTGGTTGTGTGTGTGTGTAGACTGGTGTATGTGTGTTTTTCCATGATAGTGTATGTGTTTTTGGGCTGTTGGCGCTCCTCGTTGCGCCGCCGTGTCAGGGGGTGTCGCCGGCAATGGGAGGTCGCCGGCCATGGCTGGAGTTTGGAGGGGGGAGAAAACTGTTGAGGGACTAGTCTGGGCGCCGGGTGCTGGGCGCGCTGGGCATACGACACCGGGAGACGCCGGGTACTGGGTGTGCACCGGGAGGGCGCTGGGCGCGCGACGCCGGGCTGGGCTACTGGACAATGGTGCACGATCGTGCCCGGCGTGCACGGGCGTGCGCGGTCGTCGGGAGACGGGAAGCACGCGTGTGACACCGTCTCCTAGGTACGCGCGCGACGACGTGTTTGCGTTGCGAGTTGCATTTTTTCCATCGTATGTTATCGTCGAGTCGTCGGTAATGAGATGTCGTTGACCGGGAATCGGGGGTCCCGATCAAAGTCAACCTTTTTACCAAAATTATGAAAACACCCCTATATCTTAAAACATTCCGTTTGAGCTCGTTTCAACTCCGATTAAGCTCATTCTTTTTCCGTTGCAGCCCTAATCTTTCCCTCTTCCTCATCTTTTTACCAAAATTATGAAAATGCCCCTATATCTTAAAACGCTCCATTTGAGCTCGTTTCAACTTTGATTAAGCTCATTCTTTTTCGTTGCAACCCTAATCTTTCCCTCTTCCTCACCTTTTTACCAAAATTACCAAAACACCCTTCAATCTTAAAACGCTCCCTTTGAGCTCGTTTCAACTCCGATTAAGCTCATTTTTTTTCCATTGCAATCCTAATCTTTCCCTCTTCCTCATCAGATTATTGGATTTACCTTCCACACTCGTTTCTTCATCCTCGATCTTTAGATCTTCCGTTCCATCTCGTTTTTATCAATCGTTTCTTCTTCGAGAAAGTCTATATCTTTAGTTATACGTATTTAATCTAGTAAGGATCTAAGAAACATCGTTGCTTGTGTAGGCTATTAGTCGGATCGTACGTCTTGATACTTAATACTTGTTACTCGACAACTCACGTGGTAACCACCGAACAAGGTGGGGGTACTTCTAAACTCTATCTGTTTATTGTTTTTCCTATTTAATGTATGAACTGTTGAATCTTATATGAGGTGATTATATGCTATGAATACTGTGTTTATATTACGATTGTGTGATAGGGATGGACTGTGTGTCCATTGGGCTGTGTGTCCATTAGTGAGTCTTGGGCTGTGTGTCCATTAGTAAGTCATGGGCTGAGTGTCCATTAGTGAGTCATGGGCTGAGTGTCAATTGGGCTGAGTGTCCATTGGGTTGTGTGTCCATTAATGAGTCATGGGTTATGTGTCCGTTAATGAACCGAATTATGTGTTATGCATTATATGTGTTGTGTCTAATTGCCGAACTAATATATGTTTGATTTATTTAACTGCTTAATACATGTTAAAAGATGGAAAATATCCCCATGAGTGTATTCAACGCACTCACCCCTATCTGTACTCACACTACAAGAGATGAAGAGAATCATGATGCGTAGAGAGAGGCGTGCCTTATCAGCTGTTTCTTTTTTCCTGTTTTGTCTTTAAAAACTATGTTGAAACGTTGTTCCACGTTTTGTAAAATTAAACTGTCCTTCTTTTATGTAATAGATCCTAATGTATTTCTGCTGCTTAAGGTTTTCAAACCCTTTGAAATCGGTGTATCCGATGGCTTATATGTAATATTTCTGATCGTCTCTTACCTCATTCTTCTTATGATCATCTCTTACCTCCTTCTATTTTATATCATGCACGTCTCTTCCCCTTCTTTCTTCACACCCACAATGAGAACTTTGATAATTTTTAAATGTGAAAAAACGGGACGTGATAGTCCCTCCAAAACACATTAACCAACTTGCTATTTTCATCCAATTTCACCCTAAAATAAAAGTCATCTTCTTCAACATCTTGTTGATATAGTATATCAATAATTGTTTGTGCATCACCTCCCTTATTGCCTTTATCTTCAAACGGTTATCAAAATTCAAATGGTCTTTCAAAGTATGCCCAACATGTTCTTCTCCACCAGCATTATATGACACATAACGATATGAATCAATTGGTCTCATTCTTGAAGAGATCATTTCTTCTATTACTTTACATTTTTCATTACTCATTTTCCTCTGTGAGCGATGAAAGTGGCTTCATTCCTTTTGAGTTAATGCATGGTTATGTGCCAACACATGATGTATAACTTAAAAAATTCCCTCAACATTCATTTTTACTCTTAATAAAGCTTAACATCCTGTTCGTATAACAGGAGCTCTCCTTTTATTTGTTGAATCATTCTCTTTTATATTCTCCAAACAAGAACTGCCATTCCTTTTGAATCCAGCACAAGAACAAACATACTATTTCTCCAACATAACATTTTTATTATCATTTGACATCCTAGTAGTTGATTTACGTACACTAAACCCAACCTCACGAGCATGATTGCAATATAATTCATACATTTTATCAACATTGTTTCTTGTCAGCCCCAGAAGACTTTCAGTAAAATCAAAACTATTACAAGTATTTTCTGAAAAAGGAAAAAATGAAAAAACAAAAACAGTTACAATTGTCATACTCTTGCGCAAAAAACATATACTTATGAACATAATTCTAATACTTGAATAGAGAAGTATATAACAGAATATAGCCATAAAATGTCATACTTTTGGGCAAAAAATAGATACTTATGAACATAATCCTAACACTTGAATAGAGAAATATATAACAGAATATAGCCGTAAAATGTCATACTTTTAGGCAAAAAACAAATACTTATGAACATAATCCTAACACTTGAATAGAGAAATATATAATAGAATATAGTCGTAAAATGTCATACTTGTCACGCCCCGTTTTCTTACATAAAAATTATCAGAGTTTTCATTGTGGGCGTGAAGAAAGAAGGGGAAAAAGATGTGCATGATATAAAATAGAAAGAGGTAAGAGACGAACATAAGAAGAATGAGATAAGAGACGATTACATATACAAATGAAGAGGGTAGGAGACAGTTATCAGAAGAATGAGGTAGGAGACGAACCAAAACATCACATACAAATCATCGGATACAACCGATTAACACAATCATTCACAGCAGAAATAAACCTTCAGGATCCATCACTCAAAACATAAACGAGATTATACTTTACAAAACGTGAATTATAAAATCATTGTTTAGTTGTTGTGAGATAACAGACTTAAAATACACATGTCTGGATAGAGCACCACCCCTCTCTCTCTAAGGTTCATCATGCTCGTCATCTCCTATAGCGTGAATTACAAAATAGGGGGTGAGTGCATGAAATATACTCGTGGGGATAAAATCCGCATCTTATAATAATCGACAGATATATTATTCAGGAATACGTAACATTCAGCACGTAGTCACAACACGTAAAATGCGTAGCACGTATCTCGTAACTCATCCTTTAGGTTTGGGAATTTCCCATCTTACCCTATAAAACAGTCTTAAATACCGCTGGCGCATTTACAGGACCGCCACACCTTCCAGGTAGTAGAGGGGGTAAGAGAGTTTTTTTAAGGACCATAAGTCCCTTCGAACATGCAATGTGGACCGTAGTCCTTTCACAGTATATCATGAACAAATAATCATAACATATAATCACTGCATTTAGTATTCCTCAATCATGCTTTATAATAGGGAAAACTGTAAACAATTAAAGATTTAGAAATTACCCGCACCTTGTTCGGTGGTTACCACATGAGTAGCGAGTATCAAATAACGAGTATCACAAAGCATGATCCAACTGATAGCCTACACAAGTTACAGTATTTCTTAGATCCTTAATATGTATAATTAAAGACATAATTGTTTCCGAAGAAAATACGAACGATAAAGACGAGACAGATCGGAAGATCTAAAGATTGAGGTTGAAAAAATGAGGGTGAAAGTTCAGTTTAATAGGCTGATGTGAAAGAAGATAAGATTTAGGTCACAACGGAAAAAAATGAGCTCAATCGGAGTTGAAACGAGCTCGAACGGAGCGTTTTAAGATTGGGGGTATTTTGGTAATTTTGGTCAAAGGGTTGACTTTGACCGGGACCCACGACTCCCGGTCGATGACATCTCGTTGGTGACGACTCGATGATAATGTACGATAGAAAAAATGGGATTCGTATCGAAAACACGGCATCGTGCGCGCACCCGTCACACGGCGTTGCACGCGCGCGCCAGCGCACCCGGCGTCGGGCCCTTTTCTCTGCAGATTTAGCAGCCTCGTGTGCCCGGCACCCGGCGTCCCTCGGCAGGCCTCGGCAGACTCGGCAGCTGCGCACCCGTCGCGCGTCCAGCGCGCGCGCTTACCCGGCTTCACGCCCAGCCGCCTGGAAACTTCCCAGCTGCCACCAGCTACAGCGGCGCCGTCCAGCGCCACCGCCACCCTGTCCGCCGGCGACCCAGCACCGACCACCACCATCTCCAGCCACCCCACCGGACTCCGGCGTGAATAGTTCTCCCTTTCCAACCATCCAAACACACACGCACATACACATATATATACACACAGCTGTTACACAGCCTTGGCCGGCCATCCACCACCTGACCTCGCCGACGCATCACCAGCGCCAGCCGACAACACCAACGGCGGCGCTGCACAGCACCGCCTCCACAACAAGCAAAACACAACACACACACGTTTCTCACACACACATGCGATTACACACACACACCCCTGTTGTTCCGGCGCCGCTCCTTCATCGACACCCCCAAACACCCAGGCGGCGTTCTGGCATCAGCTCCGGTGAGAAGAGGGGGAGAAACAGAAGAGAGAGAAAAGGTGGCAAGGTTTAGGGTTTGGAGGCGGTTTTTCACCGTTTCCCGATGAACGAGACATCGGATTTGAAATTCGAGACCTATCCTAGACTCGTCTCAATGGGGCCTACATTTTGTGTGAAAATCAGCCTAAACCGATAAAGTTGAATTTTCCGACCACCGCCAGCGGTGCACCGGAGGTCAGAAAATAGTAAAGAGAGAGAGAGGAGGGAGGAGAGAGAGACTTATGGGTTTTCGTCAATTTTGCCTCATTCGAAAAAACAGTGATTTTTGAATCGAAAACGTCTCTATTTATAGATTTTCTGAAAATCACTATTCATCCAAAAAATCTAAGTTACTATTCACGGTAAAAATCTTGGGTCACTATTCATGTAAAATTCTCAGGTTACTATTCACCATAAATATCTTTCGATTTTACAAATCTTCGTGTTTCGCCCTTTTCGTCGCCATTTGAGGTACGGGTCTCCGATTGACCTATAATTCATTTCTATCTTCTCGTTTTTCCATTACGCATCTAATGGTATAATTATATTCTATGTTCCACGACTAGAAAATATTTTCATCTAAAACATGCATTAAACACGTATCTGAAACACACGTAATTGAATTAAACAGTCAAAATTAACGCACATAATAATTAAATTAAGGGTTTAATATTTAATTAATCAATTATGCTTCATTTTTTGTTTGGGGCGCTACAATACTTATGGGCAAAAAACAGATACTTACGAACATAATCCTAATACTTGAACAAAATAGCAGAATAACACAGAAATTATAACAAAATAACATATACTTTGTATACAAGTGGTACTTAGACAAGTATAATTAATACTTTTAAGAACAATTTACCTCCGACATACTCAACTATAAGATATTCAGTTTCCTCTACTGTGCAATAAGATTTGACCACTAATTCTACATTTAACAAGTGATCTGAAGCATATGCCCATATAATGAAAAACTATCTTAGATGCCTTCTAATTATCTTCATAATATCTCAAGATGATAAAAAGAGAACACAAAAACTTGATAAAAAAGAATTATTGAGCTGGAAAATATTTTGTAGGAGCTAGTCCTGTTATCAGAAGGAACAAATTTTCTTTCATTGATGCTATCTTTTTAGATGTAAAATAAGATTAAAGAAGAGTAATAAAGCCTTTGAAGAGAGTGTTGCTGAAAGAAAAAGATGAATCAATTGAAAACATAAATCTCGGAGAATCAAAAATTAGTCAGAAATGTCACTTGAATCTTATCAACAATGCGAAAGTACGAATCTTCTCGTAGGATCATCTCTCCCACTACTATGCGACGGTGTGACATAATCTTCCAATCTTTCTTTTTCAGTTTGTAAACTTGTTGTGCATTGGGCATGACTAATTGTTGAGCTGAGAGTTTATATTTGGTGTGGGTTATTTTTGTTGCGGGCTGGGCTGGGTCTGAGTTGAGTAGTGGATCAAATAGATCCATCTCATGGAAGGGGATCCGTAAAACGGTCTCACAAGAGACATACTCTTAAATTACCGGTAATATTCTTAAGTATTTAGAATATAGAAAACAAATAGAATTTCAATTTAGGAAGAAATCTTTCATTTGAACGTTGCCCACGAAATTGAATGTCTTCCCAACCGAAATATCAAAGGAATCCATGAACCAAGTGGATCAAATATGTATTCTCTCATAATAAAAGGATATTGAAGCAAATTATGCAACAAGATCGAACATGAAAAAAAGGAAAACTCAATGCTCGTTAGGAGGTTGAACTAGTGACCTATTGAATTCAGTGCAACCCTATCCCCACTAGCAACAACCCACTAGGGGTTTTAGAGGCCTTTGAGAGATGAGATGCAAAAAGAAGACAGGTCTAGTGATATATATAAGAACCGTCCGACATACCATTTTAGCCCGAGTCCATCAAGTCTGCCGGGTTTGCTTGGATCAGGCCAAATAAACTCATGTTTTTTGGGACTGCTATATTCATAGTCCGACCCAATCTTATTTACAGGTAGTTCGTGCTGCCAAACAGGTTAATCTCAAATTGTTGGCTCTAATTTTAATTATGTATCCAGATCCCACATGAATTGTATAACCAACAATTATTTTTTATAGTTTTTGGTAATAATATTTTAAAATTATATTTCAAAGTTGATTATAATTTAATCTGAAGTTATTATTTTATTTTTGGGACACTTTTTTTAGATCGTTTTATAGATCAATATCCATGAGATAGAGTCTCATTTAAAAATAATGAATGTAATGGCCGATATTGAGTTAATAATCAAGTGAAATAAATTGAACGTGTCCCCATTTCATATATAATCCATAGGGAAGCATTCTTGTACCCTTGGGGCATGTATCCTAGGATCCGTGCCCCCGACCCGCTCTGACCCACCACATAGCCATATATATATAGTTTTTTTTAAATCTGTACTGTTGCATCGAGAAACGAGAATCACATCTGAGAGACACGAATCACAACTGAGAGAGACGCTCTTAGCTTGAATTCCTACTCAATCTCTATGTTTAATTCGAATCTCACACAATTTCTTCTCAAAATCAACAATACTATAAATTAGGGTTCTTCTAATTAGGGTTATTTCACAAGAAGACCCCATCAACAATGGAAGAACATATGAACAATGAGCAAAGTAAAATTTTATCAAGAACACAGGTTTCAAAATTATTTGTACATAGATATATAAACAATGCTGATACAACTCTTATAATTATAGGTTAAGAATCAAGTGTAATTCTCATATCACCAAGTGAGAAAGAAGAAGACAATGTTGTAATATTAGTTTTTCTAAATCAGATTATTGAATCAATAAATGAAGGTAATAGACATTGATTTTCTTTATTGAATCAATAAACTTTCTAGAGCATGTTTACATTTAATAATATTACGTAAGATATTCTTGGTATGCTCTAAAGTTATTACACACATGATCTAAATATATTAAATATATGCTCTACAGGTATTTCAAAATAACATGCTTGAATGATATGTATGTAATACCTTTAAGGTATTATAAAAATACTTTAAATGTATTAGATATATGTTGTATATGTATTACAAAATTACATGCTTGAATTATATGTATGTAATACATTTATGGTATTATGAAAATACTTTAAAGGTATTAGTGATATGTTCTAAAGGTATTACAAAATTACATGCTTGAATGATATGTAATTAATACCTTCAAGGTATTATGAAAATATATTTGGGGTATTATTGATTTGTTATATAGGTATTAGACATATGTTCTAAAGGTATTACAATACTTCTCTTGTAGATGTAATGCTTGAGATAACTGATGTAAGTGGTTCTCTACTTAGATTAACATTATATACAATTAATGAAGGTAATACACTCTGATTTTGTTTCATATCAGTGATTTCCTGATATTCTATTGATTTTCTAGTGCATGTTTATTTTTGATAATATCATTTTTTATATAGTGATTGAGTTTAAGGAAAAACTTGAGGTAAATTGTTATTCTTCCAATTTCAATATGTTTGACTGGATTTTTGACTATTTATGCTTTAAGGTATTATGAAAATACTTTAAGGTATTCATTTATGTTCATTGAGTTTAAGACAGATATTGAGCTTTGAGTTGTTATATGACTATTTATGATATCAGTAATACTTTTGAAAATACTTTTGAGTTATTATTGATTTGTTTTATAGGTATTAGACATGTGTTCTAAAGGTATTACAATATTTATCTTGTAGATAAAATGCCTAAGGCAACTGATGTAAATGACTCTCTTATTGACTAACAAGACATATAATTGATGAGATGTACGAGCTCTATTGCAAACATGCTCGTTTATTGGAGTTCTCTATTCGTAAATAAACTACTAGATATTCCACGGGTGAAAAACCTAAAAAGATAGGAATTTTTTTTGTATGCTCTTGTGATGGACTAAAGAAGTAGGGAAATGTTCTAGCAAAGAATATAAAAAAAAGGCAATCACTAGGACAAAATGTAATGCTTTGATGATGGTAAAGATAAATGATGAAGGTTTGTTCAAAGTTGTAGAGCATGTAGTGTTATATAATCATCCATTAACAAGAACAAAATTCAATCATCTTCATTGTTCAGAAAGAAAGATTAATGAGGAAAAAGGTAAGTTAATCGAGCACATGGTATCTTCGGGTTTGACTGTAATAAATTCTTATATATACATGGAAAACGATGCTGGTGGTGAGGAAATTCTTGGGCATACAAAGACAGATCATATGAACTTTATTAATCGATTAAAGATGAAAACAATAAAAGGTGGGGATGCATAAACTGTTATTGATATGATACAAGAATAACAAGCAAATGAAGAAGACTTTTTCTATAGAGTTCAGTTGGATGACGAATGTAAACTAAGTAACATTTTTTGAAGGGACTTTATAATGAAAAAGGATAATCAAATCTAAGAAGATGTCTTGGTGTTTGATACAACCTACAGAACAAATAAATATAACCTCATTCGTTCTCCTTTTGTTGGTACTAACAATCATCGAAGAAAAGTCATGTACAATTGTGCATTTTTTGCCGATGAAAAAACAGAAACATTTCAGTGGTTTTTCAAAGTATTTAAGAAGTCAATGGCATGGAAATGTCCTGCAACTATTTTCACAGACCAAGACGTAGCTATTGCAAATGCAATAGAAAAGGTATTTCTCTGATAATTTGTATCACACCCCAAATTAATTAATTAAGATATAAAGTGTTAATTTTGGTGATCAAATTAAATATGCATAAGTATATGATAAGCTAAGTAATGATATATATATATATATATTGCTAATTAATTAACTATGTATAAGAATGAATTAATTAAGCCTAAAAATTAGTTAATTAAGATTATAGGTGCTAATTAATTAATTATATATAAGAATTAATTAAGTAAGTGATAATTTTAATTAAGCTAAGAAGTAGTTAATTAGGGGACACTCTTAAGCCTAAGTAATTGATTAATTAAAGTTTAATGTTTTAATTTTTGGTTATTCAAGTAATATTACATAGGTAATTAATTAAGCATATGCACTTGGTAATTAGGTGACAAGCCGTGAGAAGGCTTAGTCACACTCTCTCTCCTCACATAAAATGGACACCACTTTAACCCCATGCTATACTTATTGTTGCAAGTGGGAAAAGGAGGAAACAAGCCATCTCTCCCTCTCCATCTTACTCTCTCTCCAGCATCTCTCTCTCCTGCCGCTGTTCGCTGCTGCCCTACTGCCTGAGAGTGTGGGCGTGTATATTTTTGCCGCCGCCAGGAATGGCGGCGGGTGCAGGTGTGCGCGGGGGTGCTGCTGGGCGCCCTTCGTGCTATTTTTTGGCAGCGATGTGGTGTGGCTGTGTGTGAGTTTGGGGGTCGTCTAGGTAGGTGGAAGTCTGGTGGTCAATCGGGTGTGGGTCGCCGACGATGCGGGTCGCCGGAGTCGGCAGTAGCAGCAATGGAAAGGGGCTAGTTGCAGCAGATTTTGGGTGATCGGGTCGCGCCGAAGACTGCGCGCAGGCAGCGTTCGACACGCCGTTTCAGGCACTTACGGGGATGGGATTAGAAAACTGTTTTTATGGAATATACTAGAGTCTATGGGGAAGGTCTCCACCAAGTTTGGTGGCCATCCGAGGTCGGACGACCGAGGAATAATTTTACGAAGTCGGGGCTGCGATTCTGCACCCGAACCAGAAATAGTCGTGGAGCAGAAGGTCTTAACGAAGGAGTTTTTTAAAACTGTTTCTATGGGGTGTTCTTTAGTGTGTTGGGAGCATACCTACCAAATTTCACCTTAAGGCGAGTCCGTCTGAGGGGCCTAAGATAAATCGGGGCACAAAGTGACGGTGCAGTGTGCAATGGTGAATTTCAGCTTATTGCAAGGGCAATTTCTAGACGATCCAATATCGGATGGGCTTGAGATTTCACGAAGTTAATATTCACACCAAGAGCTTCATTACGGGCTTTCTGGATCATAAATCGGAGCTCGGACGAGGAAGATACGCAACGACGATTTTCTTTCCAATGGGCAAGGGATTTTACATTTGCAATTTACTTTGCAAGTTCAATTTTAATTTTGCAAGATTGATTTATTTGCAAGATTGATTTATTCTGCAAGATTCATTTACTTTGCAAGATTAGTATGCCTTGCAAGTTTTATTTTTCCCTAGCAAGATTAAAGTTCTTTACAAGCTAAATTATTTTTCTTTGCAACTTTGCAAGTTTAGTGTTCCTTGCAGGCTTAATTATTTAATTCGCAAGATTGCAAGTTTAATTTTGCCAGCTTAATGTCATCTTTGCAAGTTTGCAAGTTAATTCTGCAAGCTTAGTTTCTCCTTTGCAAAGTTTAATTCTTCCTCGCAAGTTTAATTCTTCTTGCAAGCTTTATATTTTTCCTTGCAAGTTTAAGCTTTCTTTGCAAGTCTACTAAAGTTTGCAAGAGGTTTTCTTTGCAAGTTTAATGTTCGTCGCAAGCTTAATTTTTGCCTCGCAAGTTTAATTTTACGGACTTATGCCATCGAACCCTGTCTAAGAATGTTCTCAATCCAAGGTTCTAATTAGAAATATAAATAGTCTCTTTAAGCCGCTAAGACAGGTTTATATATATATATTGTAGGAAACGCAGACCAAGGACCCCGTTAAGTCTCTGAAATGTAGCAGTTTTTCCAAGAGACCACTTGATTGGGGTGAAGGAACGAACTTAGGATTTAAAGAGTCGAGCTTCACGAGAGTTATCACCGAACAAGGTTGGGGTAACTTCCACATTTTCTCTTATGCGTCTTTTTACGATTTAAAGTGCAAATTTGAGTCTTTTGAAGTATATGTTTCTGAGCAACGTGGTATACGTGGGGTTAAATTCTTGTAAATTATATGTTGTGATCTATGGGTGCTCTTGTGTGCAATAATTGAATGTTTTTATTTATAACGTGGAGGTTGAAAGTGATATGCAAAGTGAAATGTCGTATGCTCCATGAATGATGATATATGGTGAAGGATATGGGAAAATCCTTGTTTTTCCTTTTACATGATCAAGTGATGTGACGTGAGATTGTTGATTAATGTGAGAAGAAGTGATTTAATATATAAGTGTGGTATTTTGTGCCTTATTTCGTGGCAAAGAGATTTGTGCAATAATTGCAAGATGAAAGTAGATAGTATGTGACAATTGTATTCATGGTGGCATAGTTCCACAATTGTATTCATGGTGGCTCGAACCCACAAAAATATTTTTACGGCGACTCAGAACCGTATTTTCAAAGGCGGCCTCAAAACCGCATTTTTGCGCTATTGAGTGATATGTTTATGTTTGTTATATATGTAAAAATGGCGGCAAGTTCCGCAAGATGTAAAACTGGCAGCTAAGTTCCGCAAGACGTATTTGGCGGCAAGTTCCGCAAGGCTAAAATGTTTTCATGGCGGCTCAGAACCGCAAAGTTTTCCAAGTCGGCTCAGATCCGCAACTATGTGCTTAATGAATTATATGTCTATGTTTCCTGTTATATTTTAAACTGTTCACAAGTCCCACCCCACTGAGTGTCTTCATGCACTCACCCCTTTATGTCAAAAATATTTTCTGCTTAAGGAATCATTGAGCGTGGTGTGCAAGTGGTGGGTGCTGGTAGCCAATGTTCTAAGGAATGCAAAAGAGTTCTATTGGAATTGAAAGAGGTGTTATATTATTTAATTGTATAGAAAGTGCTCTTAAGACCTTTTTGGGAAAAAAGTTAGTTTGCAAAGTTGTATAGTTTTAGCTGTATGATTATAAAGAAAAGGAAAATATATTTTTCTTCCGCAGTGTACGAATTTACGTTTTATAAAATAGGAAAGCTCAAATTGACTTATCCTTATTTGAATGTTTTAAATTACCTTGAAAATACATGTTTTGTCGAGTGTCTAGATGCTCAAAGCGAAAAATTTATTAAACTCTGATATTCTACAGTAATTTATAAGAATGGGGCGTTACAATTTGACACTTAATATGTAATCTTACATAGTCTAATACCTTAAATAGAAACAAATTTATGGTTTATGTTAATATGAGATAAGCTTGATACCTGATAATTACTGATACCTTGACATACTATATGAAATACTTTGAATGAGAATGACTGATACCTTATGTATCATTATGCAGGTCTTCCCTCAAACAAGACATAGGCTTTGTCTATGACATCTACAATAGAATGTAGTAAGTAGATTTGCAGAGCTGAAGTCAGATAGCTCATTTAAGGCATCATTCAACAAATGTTTATCAGGTTGTGTTGATGAGAACGATTTTGAAATCTGTTGGAAAACCATGATTTCACAATATGGTTTAGAGAATCATTCTTGGTTTACAAGATTATACAGCTTGAAAGAAAAATGGTGTACGACATTAAATAATGATTTCTTCTTGGCTGGAATGTTGTCATCTCAAAGAAGTGAAAGTACAAACGCCATTGGGTTCTATGTTAAAAAACAAATTTTGACTGATTTTCACAAAATTTTCAAGAAGAATTAAAATTTGGAGACTCAAGGAGCAACATGATGAATTCCAGTCATCAAGATCAAATCCTGAATCTACCCTACCAATGACGGGTATGTTAAAACATAATTCAAGTGTCTACACATTGCCTGTTTATAAAGATTTTGAAGATGAATTCATCAACTGCATTTCAAGTACTTCTACAGTTTCAATGGTTGAAAACAACACAATGGTTTATCATGTTTCATCCCATAATGTTAATTATCCTACGCATCGAGTCATATTTGATTATGAGATGAAGCTGATAATATGTACTTGCAAGAAATTTGAGAAATATGGTATGTTATGCTAACATTATTTGAGGGTACTACATGTCAACTCTGCACAAAGTTTACCAGGTATTTATGTACAAAAGCGATGGACAAGACTTGCTAAATCAAGAGTTTGGGAAAATTTTAAAAGTTTGACCATGACAATCGAAAAGGTAAGTGATAGTATTTCTTGGTGACATGATATGGCATGAAAATATTACAACATTGTGTTGAAATGCAAGGAAATAGGGAAGTAAGAAGAATTGTTGAAGAAAGTTATAAACGAGATGTCCTTGCAATAAACTATTTGATATCTCCAATTGTTTCTACACATCAATCCGAAACATCAATACGATCAAATGTTGTCCTCGATCCATCCCGTTCGGTTACCAAAGGACGACGACAGAGGATTAAAGGTCATTTTGAAAAGAACAAGAAGAGCAAAGAACTTAGTTCAAATTCAACATCAACAAAGGAGTTTGGTTCGAAGACACCTATTATTAAATTGTTTTAGTTTAATTCTACCCACTACAAGAGAAATAGGAAACAACCCCCAAAGACAACCCTTTTTATGAATTTGTGTAGTCTTTTCAAAATTTAAAACCCTTTTTCCGAAAAGTGTTGTCTTTGTTCAAAAAATTCACTGAAAGACAACGCAAATATTGGGAAAGACAACCCTTTTTTCATAGGGTTGTTAAATAGCGGATTTTTTTTAAAAAAGAAAACGCTTTTTTCAAAGGGTTGTCTTATAGCGGATTTTTTTTAAAAAAGACAACCCTTTTATGCAACGCTCTTTATACGTTATCTTTCAGCGCATTTTTTTAAAAAAAGACAACCCTTTTATGCAATGTTCTTTATGCGTTGTCTTTTAGTGGAATTTTTTAAAAAAAAGACAACCCATTGTGCAATGTTTTTTTATGTGTTGTGTTAATATTAATTGTTTATTAATTAAATTAAATTTGAAAATTTAAATTATTTTATGATTTTATCTTATATTATTTGCATTAATATTATCTTATATGAACAAACTCATAATTTTATAAAAATAGTATTTTTATAAAATATATTAAAAATATGCACTAGTATATTTTATAATTGTCTTAAAATGAAATTAGATTAAACATTACTAAACATATTAATTATTCATTAATCTTCCAATTATATACATATATATTTATATTTAACCTTTTAAAATATATTAAAAATACAAATAATAAAAATTAACAAAAAATATGTGATAATATTAATTGTTTTTTAATTAAATTAAATTTGAAAAGTTTAATTATTTTATGATTTTATCTTATATTATTTGCACTAATATTATCTTATATGAACAAACTCATAATTTTAAAAAAATAGTATTTTCATAAAATATATTAAAAATATGCACTAGTATATTTTATATTTGTCTTAAAATGAAATTAGATTAAATATTACTAAACATATTAATTAGTCATTAATCTTCCAATTATATATATATATATATATTTAACCTTTTAAAATATATTAAAAATACAAATAATAAAAATTAACAAAAAATATGTGATAATATTAATTGTTTTTTAATTAAATTAAATTTGAAAATTTTAATTATTTTATGATGTTATCTTATATTATTTGCCCTAATATTATCTTATATGAACAAACTCATAATTTTAAAAAATAGTATTTTCATAAAATATATTAAAAATATGCACTAGTATATTTTATAATTGTCTTAAAATGAAATTAGATTAAACATTATTAAACATATTAGTTAGTCATTAATCTTCCAATTATATATATATATATATATTTATATATATTTAACCTTTTAAAATATATTAAAAATATAAATAATAAAAATTAACAAAAAATATGTGATAATATTAATTGTTTTTTAATTAAATTAAATTTGAAAAGTTTAATTATTTTATGATGTTATCTTATATTATTTGCATTAATATTATCTTATATGAACAAACTCATAATTTTAAAAAATAGTATATTCATAAAATATATTAAAAATATGCACTAGTATATTTTATAATTGTCTTAAAATGAAATTAGATTAAACATTACTAAACATATTAATTAGTCATTAATCTTCCAATTATATATATATATATATTTAACCTTTTAAAATATATTAAAAATACAAATAATAAAAATTAACAAAAAATATGTGATAATAGAAAATTGAAAAATATCAAAAATTGAAATAAAAGAAATGATTGTAGAATATTATTACATAAAACACTAGTGGTCTAGTGGTTGGAGTACCACCTTGTCACTCGGGTTCGAATCGCAGACAACACGCAATTTGCCATGATAATAGCGAAATTTTTTTTGTAACGCTGGATACGACAATGCTAAAAAACTGGATACGACAACAGGTAAAAACTGTTGTAAAAATGTTTTTTTCTTGTAATGACCATTGTAATTCCAGAATACTTAATTTATTATGGTTTACATATTTTGATCATGTATATTTATATTTTTAATTTTTTTATATCTTTAAGTATCTAATAAAACAAATATAAATACCTGAAAGGACCATGTGTAAGCTTATAAGGTATTTATATAATGTCACGCCCCATTTTCTTTCATAAAAATATCAGAGTTTTTCCACGGACGTGAAGAAGAGATAACAAGGGACACATATCATAAACAAAAGAAGTAGATAGGAGACGCTAGAAGAATGAGGTAAGGGACGATGTGAATCATTCACATATCAACAATCGGTCTCAATACTGATAATATCAACATTCTCAGCGGAAAAATACCATCGGGATCTCACATCGGAACCATGTATAGAATTATTACAAAACGTGAAATTAATAAAACATTGTTTGAAAATGTTTGTGTGACATCATCTAAACATACAAATCCAGATACAGCACCTCCTTTCTCCATCTAGGGTTCATCCGGCTTATCATCTCCTGTAGTGTGAGTACAGAATAGGGGGTGAGTGCGTGGAATACACTCGTGGGGATGAAATCCACCTCTTATAACAGTCAACAGATATAAAATATCGAGAATGTAACACTCAGTCACGTTGTCACAGCACATAGAATGCATAGCAGATATTAGAAATGGTGTGGGAATCCCCCATCTTATCCTATAAACGGTCTCATCACCGCTAGCGCATTTCAAGGACCGCCAGACCACTTAGAGTAGTAGAAGGGGTGGGAGACAGTTTTTTACGGTCCATAAGACCCTCCGAACATGCAATGTGAACCGAAGTCCTTTCACAGCATAAAGTATGACACAACAAATATATTCACAACATTTAATATTCCTCATTCATGCATTTAATAGGGAAAACAGTAAACAAATAAAGAGACCCCCACCTTGTTCGGTGGTTTCCATGTGAGTAGCAAGTACCAAAGATCGGATAACTCAAAACTCAATCCAACAAGTAGCCTACACAATTACGATGTTTCATAGATCCTTAATAATGTATAAATAAAGCTATAAAAGATTCCGGTGAAAAAACGATCGTTAAAGGCACGACGGATCGAGAGATCTAAAGATTGGAGTTGAAGAAATGAGAGTGGATAATCAGTCCATATGGTTGAGATGATAGAGGATGAAATTTGGGTCATGACGGAAAAAGAATTAGCTCAATCGGAGTTAAAACGAGCTCAAACAGAACATTTTAAGTTTAGGGCTATTTTGGTAATTTTGGTCAAAGGGTTGACTTTGACCGGGCCCACGATCCTCGGTCAATGACATCTCGTCGGCGATGACTCGATGACGACTTACGGTGAAAAAAATGGAATTCGGATCGAAAACACGGCGTCGCATGCATGTCGTCACCCGACGAGGCACGCGCGTGCGTGCATGCACCCGGTGTCCCTGGGAACTCGGCAGCTCGACGGCTTCTCTCGGCAGTTGCCGAGTTTTCTCAACAGCCTCGGCGACACTTCTCAGCAACTCTCGACATCGAATCGGCCCTTCTCGGCAGCTCAGCGGCTTCTCTCGACAGCCTCGGCGACTCGTCTCGGCAGCTACCGAGTTTTCTCGGCATCGGGTCGGCCCTTCTTGGCAGCTGCCGAGTTTTCTCGGCAACTCGGCGTCCGACGCTCCCGGCGTCGGACCTGCTCAACCAACCACCTTCCCGGTGCCAACAACTGCGACGACGCCGTCTTGTGCCACCGCCACCTCGACCACCGGCGAGCCTGCACCGCCGACTACCACCTCCGGCCATCCCTCGCCGGATTCCAGCATGAACAGTGCCGGAAAAACCGCCGCAAACCCCCTTCGACACCATGTATGCCAAAAACAAACCCTACACTTCCCAGCTCCGGCCGACGACTTCCAGTCGCCGGCGACCCTTCCCAAACCTCCGGCCGGTGACTTTTCATAGCCGGCGACCTTTCCCAGCCAGCCCCAAGCCCCAACAACAAACATATACACCCACGCATACACACACACACACACACGTATAAACACACTCACATACAAACAGCCTTGGCTGGCGGCCACCTGCCGCCGGCCACTACCCCCAGGTCCTCATCGGCGCATCATCAGCACCGGCCACCAGTTCCCACACGGCGGCGCCACCCAGCGCCGCCCACAATAGCAGCAACACACTTACACACACTACACACACATGCACGATTACACACACACGTTCTGTACAGCTCCGGCGCCGCAACTCACGGCGGCGCCACATCTCCGGCAGGTCACCCTCACACCCAGCAGCTTCTCCGACAACGGCTCCGGCGAGAGGAGGAGGAAAGAGAAATAAATCAGAAGAGAAAGAAGGTGGTGGAAATCTAGGGTTTAGGGTTTGGAGCTCATATTTCGCCGTTTTCCGGCGAACGAGAAATCGGAATTGAATTCCAAGATCTTTCCTAGATTCGTCTCGTAGAGACCTACGTGGTGTGCGAAAATCGACCGAAACCGACAACGTTGAAATTTTCCGGCCACCGGCGGCGGCGCGCCGGAGATAAAAAATCAGAAAGAGAGAGAGAGACTTACAAGTTTTCGTCACTTTCGGCTTGTTCGAAAAAACGGTGATTTTCGAATCGAAAACACCCCTATTTATAGAATTTCCGAAAACACTATTCACTAGAAAAAAAATCTTAGTTACTATTCACGAGGTCAAATCTTGGTCACTATTCATCGTAAAAATCTTCGTTACTATTCACCGTAAATATCCTTCGGTTTTCTTTTTCCGAAACTCCGTATTTTGCCCTTTTTGTCGCT
This sequence comes from Scutellaria minor, assembly GCA_954870855.1. Lineage (NCBI taxonomy): Eukaryota > Viridiplantae > Streptophyta > Magnoliopsida > Lamiales > Lamiaceae > Scutellaria > Scutellaria minor. Next base: position 10,393,811 of record OX940737.1, read on the forward strand.
GTTTGAGCTACGGGTCTCCGATTGACCCCTAGTTCGTATTCGTCTTCTCGTTTTTCCAATATGCATCTAATGGTATAAAAAATATTCTATATACCATGTCTAAGAAAAATATCTGTCTAAATCATGCTTTAATCATGTATCTGAAACGCACGTAATTAATGTAAACAGTTAAAATATACGCACATAATTATTAAGTCATGTGTTTAATTATTTAATTAATAAATTATGCTTCATTTTTGGTCCGGGGTGCTACATCCCTTACCCTTTAAAAGAATTTCGTCCTCGAAATTAAACGCGTACTTAGGAACAAAAATAAACGTGTACCTAGGAAAGGTAAGTTGGGGTACTTCTTCAAAATTTCGTCCTCCAGTTCCTAGGTTGCTTCTTTCTTTCCGTGACGGCTCCACTGGACCTTCACTATAGCCATCTCCCGATTTCTTAGTTGTCGTTTCTTTCTATCCAAGATGGCTATCGGGACTTCCTCATAAGTTAGATCTTTCTCCAGTTCTATGTCTTCTTGTTCGATTATATGATTTGGATCAAATATATACTTGCGTAACATTGACACATGGAAAACATTGTGTACTCCAGCAAAGTCCGGCGGTAGTGCTAGACGGTACGCGACCTCCCCAACTTGATCTAGAATTTCAAACGGTCCTACGTACCTCGGCTTCAACTTTCCTCTCTTTCCAAAACGATGGACTCCTTTGGTGGGCGATACTTTAAGCAATACTTTGTCTCCTACTTCAAACTTCAGCTCCCTCCTCATTTTGTCTGCATATGCTTTTTGTCGATCCTGGGCTACCCGTATTCTTTCCTGAATCTTCTTTATTACCCTGACCGTTTGATCCACCAATTCGGGTCCCAAGATTTTCTTTTCACCCACTTCATCCCAGCAGATAGGTGAGCGGCACTTTCTTTCGTAGAGAGCTTCATAGGGCGTCATACCAATTGTTGATTGGTAGCTATTGTTGTAGGCGAACTCCACTAAGCACAAGTGGTCTTCCCAGCTTCCGGGAAAATCTAACACACATGCTCGCAACATATCCTCCAAGATTTGTATGGTCCTTTCCGATTGTCTGTCGGTTTGAGGATGGAAAGTTGTTCTGAAAGACAAACTTAGTTCCTAACTTCTTTTGCAAACTTTGCCAGAATCTGGAGGTGAACCGTGGATCTCTATCTGATACGATAGAAACTGGTACACTATGTAATCGGACTATCTCCTCGAGATATATTCGTGCCAACTTGTCCAGTCCGAATATCATCTTGATTGGCAAGAAATGGGTAGATTTCGTTAATCTATCAACGATTACCTATACGGCGTGGTTTTCTCGTCTGGTTGTCGGCAGACCAACCACGAAGTTCATGGCTATGTGTTCCCACTTCCATTCTGGTATCTCCAAAGGAATTATCATCCCAGCCAGTCGTTGATGCCCCGCTTTTACTTGTTGACAGATGAGACACCTCTTGACAAACAGCCCTATACTTTTCTTCATGTTTCTCCACCAAAAATTCACCCTTAAATCTCGGTACATCTTTATACCTCCAGGATGTGCAGACATTGGTGTACAATGCACCTCTTTGAGAATTTCTTCTCTTAATTCTTCATTCTTAGGCACACACATTCTTCCTCTGAAAATCAGAGCTCCATCTGTAGCTAAAGAGAAACCTTCGTCTCTTCCATTATCCATAAGAGCTTTCATCTTTATTGGGAAGTTATCCCTCTTTTGGGCTTCCACAATTCGGTCGTGCAGCATGGGTTTTACAAATAACATTGTCATCCTAGATTCAATGTTGATCGAAGATGAGACTATCTCCAGATTTAGTTTTGACATCTCCTCAATTAGTTGGTGCTGATTGGTGATCATCGACGTCACCACTCCCTTCCCTTTCCTGCTAAGGGCGTCAGCCACCACATTCGTTTTTCCAGGATGGTAGTGGATCGTAATATCATAATCTTTCACCAGCTCTAGCCATCTTCTTTGCCTCATATTGAGCTCTTTCTGCTCAAAGAAGTATTTCAGGCTTTTGTGGTTGGTGTAGATTTCACACTTCACGTCGTAGAGATAATGTCTCCAGATCTTGAGGGCGTGTACCATAGCCGCTAGTTCCAGATCATGCATTGGGTAGTTCTGTTCGTGAATCTTCAACTAGCGTGATGCATACGCCACTACCTTTCCTTCCTGCATCAAAACACACCCCAAACCCTATTTGGATGCGTCACTGTAGATCACAAACTCCTTAGTTACGTCTGGAACTATTAAGACTGGAGCTTCTGTTAGTCTTCTCTTCAATTCCTGGAAACTACGCTCACATTGCTCACTCCATTGGAACTTCACATCCTTTCTTGTCAAGCGAGTCATTGGAGTGGAATTCTTCGAAAATCCTTCTATGAATCTTCGGTAGTATCCAGCCAAGCCGATGAAACTTCGGACTTCCTTTACGTTTGTTGGAGTTTCCCACTTACTGACAGCTTCCACCTTTTCAGGATCTACTTCGATCCCTTGCGAAGAGACGATATGGCCTAGAAACCCCACTTTGTCCATCCAGAATTTGCACTTCTTGAATTTTGCGTAAAGCTTCTCCTTCCTTAAAACCTCTAGTATGATTCTGAGATGTTGTTCATGGTGCGCTCTATCACACGAATAGATGAGAATATCATCAATGAACACAATGACAAAGAGATCAAGATAAGGATGGAAGACGCGATTCATCAAATCCATAAAGACAGCTGGTGCATTACTCAGTCTGAATGGCATTACTACAAACTCGTAGTTGCCATATCTCATTCTGAATGTTGTCTTAGATATATCAGTGTCTTTGACTTTCATCTGGTGATATCCAGATCTTAAGTCAATCTTCGAGAACACACTGACACCTCTTAATTGATCAAAGAGATCTTCAATCCGAGGCAGTGGATACTTGTTCTTTATTGTTCTCTTGTTCAGCTCTCGGTAATCGATACATATTCGAAAGTTGCCATCCTTCTTCTTCACGAAAAATACTGGTGCTCCCCAGGACGACACACTCAGTCTGATGAAACCTTTGTCCAAAAGTTCCTGTAATTGGACCTTCAGTTCCTGCAATTCTTTTGGTGTCATCCTTCAGATCTATCTCGAAGGTCACCTGCCGATCCGATGGAGGACCAGGTAAATCCTCAGGAAACACAACCAGGAATTCCTTTATCACCGGCATCTTCTCGATAGTAGTCGATTCCTTCTCAGAGTTCACCATGTTGACCAACCAAGCTTCACAATCTCTTTTGCTAAGCATCTGGGTTGCTTTCATGGCCAAGATATTTCTTGAGTCGACTTTAATTCGCGTCCTATGGAATGTATACTCCGACTCTCCTGGTGCTTGAAAGACGATCTCCCTCGCACGACACTTTATTACAGCGTAATTGGACTCTAGCCAGTCCATCCCTAGGATTATATCAAAATCCTTTATCTCCAAAATGTGGAGATCAGCTAGAAGGATCTTGTCTTCAAAAACGATCTTAAGGTGACGGTATAGGTGTTTTATCCTTACCGTCTTTCCTGAGGGGATACTAACTTCTAGAGTTTGAGCGACTATCCTACCGTCTTCATGCTTCAGCAATTTACAGAAGTTGATAGATATAAAGAAGTGTGTCGCTCCAGTATAAAAAAGGATGAAAGCAGGTATATCAGATACTGATAATATACCCGTCATCGTCTCAACTCCCTCAGCGGCTTCTAGATGAGTAAGAGCGAAAGCTCTCGCTTTGGCTGCCACCGGCCTCGAGTTCGAGGTTGTAGCTGGCGTGTTTCTCGTCCTCCAGCAATTGGTCGCTATGTGTCCCGGTGCCCCGCAGGTGAAATAGTTCTGTGTTTCTTACTGACACGGTCCTGAGTGTACCTTCCTGCATCTTGAGCATGGGTTTATAGGTCAAGGAGTAGGAAAGAGTGGAGCATTGCTTGCCCTTGGAAATTTATTCTGGGCAAAACTCTGGCTCGGGCCAGTCCACTTCCTCTTTGCAGGAGCAGGGAAGACTTTCTTGAGAGAGGCAGCATCTAAATCCAGACGAGAGGCGATTTCTTGGGCTCTCTCGATAACACTTGCATATGTCATCATCCCTTGCCCAGTCAGAATCGAGCTAATCTCTGAATGAAAGCCCCTCTCAAATCTTCGGGCCTTCTTGAGGTCGGTATCCACCAAGTGTGGGGCATATCGGCTCAAGTGATTGAACCGTCACTCGTAATCTCCCACAGTTGAGCTTCCCTGTCGGAGATGAAGGAACTTTGTCTCCTTGTCCTAGTACGATTGAGGGATGAAGTGATGAGAAACCACTTCCTTGAACTCTTCCAAAGTCATTCTCTCTCTCTATGCAGGCAGTAGGGTCCGCTCATACGCATCCCACCAGTGACTCACCTCATTAGTGAGCTGGAAGATGGCACAACTGACCATCTGTTCTTTGGGGCACGTTAAGTGCCAAATAATTAGTCGAGTGATCTTAGCTACTCTTCCACCTCTATCGGTTCCCCCTTCCCATCAAAAGTCGGTGGGTTGAATCACCGAAATTGTTCATAGATGAGGTTCGGGTCAATTCTAGCTGGCTGTGGAGTGGCTCGGGTTACTTCAAAGTGTTGTGCTAATCCATTTAGCACTGTAACCAAATCCCCTACATTAGCGTTCTCTTCCCGCTCCGGCTGATTAGCCGGCTGTGGTTGCTCTTTTTGGGGTCTTTTTCTCGATATAATTCTGTTACGATACATATATATGTATAAGTCGTTGAGATTACACAATAATACTATAAGTATAGAAGTTAACACGATACACGTGAAGAGGCATAAATATATATTCCATAAGATAAACGAGTAACTATACGTTCATAATATACATCGAAACATAATAAGGGTAGCTCTACACCATAACAAAAGGTGTATGTACACTATCTATGACAAATCAACTACCCTATACATATACATATAGAATAAAGTATCGTTTGTAGCATAATATATATACATATCATCAGTCTTCTTGAATCGTCTATATTATAGCAGCAGGAGGCGGCGGAGGCCCCGGTAATCCTGGCGCTTTGTCCCGAGGATCACCCATCTCCGGATCGTCCTCCTCTGGGTCGTCCTCCAACTCGGAGCTATTGCAGAACGGATCATAAGGTCCCGGCTCAGGAGCCGTCGAAAGGCCATATCGGCCCCATAGCTCCAACATCTGTCTCGCTACGTTGTCGAAGTCGGCGATAGGCACAAGATCTACTGACGAGAACACTAACTCGTCTCGATAGACTAAGCGAGCTCTCACCTCCCACTCCCGTGGTAGAGTATGGATCATGTGCAGATATGCCTGCATACCGCTGATCCTGTCTCCCGTACCTCCAATCTCTCTCCAGCAGTGTAGGAGTCTAGCCACATGCTCCCCCACCGATATGTCCCCCACATCCTACTCTCGTAGAAACGGCATCAAAGCCACTCCTCTCGTGTCTCAATAATAGGCGCTCTTCCTCTACTGGCCACGTAAATCCTATTCATCTGTCAAGTTTAATTTACACGAGTTTCTATCATCATATGTCCATACCTGGAACGCTCCCTTCAAAACCTAAAAGTTCAAGGTGAAATAACACATAACAGGCAAGCACTCATATTTCGAAAGTCTTACAATCAGGGAGGGTCACCTATGGAGAGAGGATAGTGCATATCTATTTCTTTTCAAAAACCTTTCACATTTTAGAAACACATTTTTCTCATTTTAAAACCAGCTAGAGCAAGATACCAACTGTCACGCTCCATTTTCTTTCATAAAAATATCAGAGTTTTTCCACGGGTGTGAAGAAGAGATAGCAAAGGACATATATCATAAACAAAAGAAGTAGATAGGAGATACTAGAAGAATAAGGTAAGGGACGATGTGAATCATTCACATATCAACAATCGGTCTCAATATCAATAATATCAACATTCGCAGTGGAAAAATACCATCAGGATATCACATCCGAACCATGTATAGAATTATTACAAAATGTGAAATTAATAAAACATTATTTGAAAATGTTTGTATGACATCAGTCTAAACATACAAATCCAGATACAGCACCTCCTCTCTCCATCCAGGGTTCATCCGGCTCATCATCTCCTGTAGTGTGAGTACAGAATAGGGGATGAGTGCGTGGAATACACTCATGGGGATGAAATCCACCTCTTATAACAGTCAACAGATATAAAATATCGAGAATTTAACACTCAGTCACGTTGTCACAACACATAGAATGCATAGCAGATATTAGAAATGGTAAGGGATGAATAGGTGCGGGAATCTCCCGTCTTATCCTATAAAACGGTCTCAATACCGCTAGCGCATTTCAAGGACCGCCAGACCTCTAAGAGTAGTAGAAGGGGTGAGAGACAGTTTTTTACAGTCCATAAGACCCTCCAAACATGCAATGTGAACCAAAGTCCTTTCACAGTATAAAGTATGGCACAACAAATATATTCACAACATTTAATATTCATCATTCATGCATTTAATAGGGAAAACAGTAAACAGATAAAGAGATAGAAATTACCCCCACCTTGTTCGATGGTTTCCGCGTGAGTAGCAAGTACCAAAGATCGGATAACTCAAAACTCAATCCAACAAATAGCCTACACAATTACGATGTTTCTTAGATCCTTAATAATGTAGAAATAAAGCTATAAAAGATTCTGGTGAAGAAATGATCGTTAAAGGCGCGACGGATCGAGAGATCTAAAGATTGGAGTTGAAGAAACGAGAGTGGATAATTAGTCCATATGGCTGAGATGATAGAGGATGAAATTTGGGTCACGACGGAAAAAGAATGAGCTCAATTGGAGTTAAAACGAGCTCAAATGGAGCATTTTAAGTTTAGGGGTATTTTGGTAATTTTGGTCAAAGGGCTGACTTTGACCGGGCCCACGACCCTCGGTCAACAATATCTCATCGGCGATGACTTGATGTACGGTGGAAAAAATTGGATTCGAATCGAAAACACGGCATCGTGTGCGCATCGTCAACCGACGGGACACGCCTGTGCACGCGCGCACCCAGTGTCCTCGACAGCTGCCGAGTTTTGTCGGCAGCTTGGTGGCTTCTCTCGATAGTTGCCGAGTTTTCTCGGCAGCCTCGGCGACACTCCTCAGCAGCTCTCGGTATCGGGTCGGCCCTTCTCGGCAGCTCGGCGGCTTCTCTCGACAGCTGCGAGTTTTCTCGGCAGCCTCGACAACACTCCTCGGGAGCTGCCGAGTTTTCTCGACAGCTCTCGGTATAGGGGCGGCCTTTCTCGGCAGCTGCCGAGTTTTCTCGACAGCTCGGCGCCCAGCTCTCCCGGCGTCGACCACCAGCCACCGCCACCGCTACCTCGACCACCAGCGAGGCTACACCGCCGGCTACCACCTCCGGCCATCCCTTGCTAGCCCCAAGCCCCTGCAACAAACATATACACCCACGCATATACACACACATATGTATAAACACACTCACATACAAACAGCCTTGGCCGGTGGCCACCTGCAGCCGGCCACCACCCCTAGGCCCTCGCCAGCGCATCACCAGCGCTGGCCACCAGTTCCCACATGGCGGCGCCACCCAGCGCCGCCCACAACAGCAGCAACACACTCACACACACTACACACACACCTGCACGATTACACACACACGTTCTGTACAGCTCCGGCGCCGCCACTCACGGCGGTGCCACCCCTCAGGCAGGTCACCCTCACACCCAGCAGCTTCTCCGGCGACGGCTCCGGCGAGAAGAGGAGGAGAGAGAAAGAAATCAGAAGAGAGGAAGGTGGTGGAAATCTTGGGTTTAGGGTTTGGAGCTCGCATTTCGCCCTTTTCCAGCGAACGAGAAATCGGAATTGAATTCCGAGACCTATCCTAGATTCATCTCGTCGAGACCTACGTCGTGTGTGAAAATCGGCCGAAACTGACAATGTTGAAATTTTCCGGCCACCGGCACCGCCGCCGCCGCACCGGTGGCAGCGCGCCGGAGATAGAAAATTGGAAAGAGAGAGAGACTTACAAGTTTTCGTCTCTTTCGGCTCGTTCTGAAAAATGGTGATTTTCAAATCGAAAACACCCCTATTTATAGAATTTCTAAAAACACTATTCACTGGAAAAAAATCTTAGTTACTATTCACGGGGTCAAATCTTGGTCACTATTCATTGTAAAAATCTTCGTTACTATTCATTGGAAATATCTTTCAGTTTTCTTTTTCCGAAACTCGGTGGTTTGCCTTTTTTATCGCCGTTTGAGCTACGGGTCTTCGATTGACCCCTAGTTCGTTTTTATCTTCTCGTTTTTCCAATACGCATCTAATGGTATAAAAAAATATTTTATATACCATGTCCAAGAAAAATATCCATCTAAATCATGCTTTAATCATGTATCTGAAATGCATGTAATTAATGTAAACAGTCAAAATATACGCACATAATTATTAAGTCATGTGTTTAATTATTTAATTAATAAAGTATGCTTCATTTTTGGTCCGGGGTGCTACATATAATACTTGAAAGAAATATACCTGAAAGGACCATGCGTAATACCTATAAGGTATTTATGTAATACTTGAAAGGACCATGTGTAATACCTATTAGGTATTTATGTAATACTTGAAAGGACCATGTGTAATACCTATAAGGTATTTATGTAATACTTGAAAGGACCATGTGTAATACTAATACCTATAAGGTATTTACGTAATACCAATAAGGTAAATATGTAATACCTTATAAATATATTTAATACCTTAAACAAATTATTGTAACACCTTAAAGTTGCATATGTAATACATTTGGTATAAGCATTAATAATTTTAATTACAGTCAACTATTACCTCCATTTGTTAACCTGTCACAAATACAATTTTCCACATTTAATTATCTGACTAATGTCCTCATGTTTTACTCTTTGACAATATCTTTATGTTTTTGAACTTTGCATATTAATAACTTTATAGTAAGTAAATAATACCTCATAACATAACATAATCATTAGTTCTTATGACAAGGAAATACTATTGAATATATCTAATACCTTAAATGAATATATATAACACCTTAATGGTATTCACCTAATACTTTAACGGCATGATTGATATGATGGAATGGAATTAGGTGGGAATGGAATGAACTCAAGAATGGAATGGTGATGGGAAATGAATGGTATAAAAATACTGATTCTTGTGATTGGTATCACACAGGAATAGGAAATGAATGAAATAATCATTATAATTATATTTTAGGATTGATAACTATAAATAAAATGTATAATATTAAATCAATCTTTATTTGACCAAATTACATTCCACTATAATTTTATTTAATATTCATATTCAATATATCACTCAAATTTAAAATATTTGGCATATTTAAATTTAAAAATATTTCTTTTTACAGAAAATTAATCATTGTACTAATATTAAGATATATTATATTTATATATTTTATTAATATTATTATTATTTTACTATTTTTGTATTATTTACATATTCTTAAAGTAGTTAAATAATAATAATATATTTTTCATATTTTTTTATTAATTATTCTATATGATTTTATATTATTAAAATCTTAATATCTTATTTTATATTTCTAAAAAAATATTTTAGTTACAATTTATTTATATTTTTTTAAATAACCTATTATCTATACTAATATTCATTTATCTTATTTATATGTATTTATAGATAAATCTTATATCAGAACTAAAATTATTTGTATTATTAAAATTATATTCATATTATTTTATTATGTTTTTAAGATTTTATATTTATTAATTTTTTTATACTATTTATGTATTTGATTTTTTTTGCTATTGTTATATATTTATTTTAAATTATTAGTTATTATTTTATATTTTTTATAAATAATTTAATATTATTTACACAATTTTATATAATAATTCAACTTTAGAAAGTTAATTTGTGAAAACATAAAATAAATAATGATAACTGTCAAAATTAATAAAAAAAACGTTCATTTTCTTCAAGATAGGAATACGTAATGCCATGGGGATATGAATGAATGATCATTCCCTCATCCATGGTAATATCAATTCATGCGGTAATCACCATTCCCATTTTATAAAGCATATCAATCAAAGGAATATGAATGAAGATAAGAATGATGATTCCATTCTCACCCAATTCCATCATACCAATCACGCCGTAAAGGTTTTCATGTAATACCTAATAACTTTATATATATAACATTTATGTATATATATCTAATATGTTATATTATATTAATTCATAATTGCAAATGTTTACATCCAAATTCTACCTTCCAGTATTAACCTGTATTGAAAACAAAATTACTTTATCTAATTATTTATTTACTTAATGTAATACTATTAAGAGACATAAAAGATATCTTTAACAGTTTGATTTAATACTTTTTATTACTGAATAAGTACATGTAAAAGAAACAACTTTAGATACCAACTATGATCTATAACAGTAAAATATAATATCTTTAATAGTTGCAAAAATATGTATCTAATCTATGATATATTTAACATTAACAGAAGACATTGTTATCATTCCCAAATTACCAAATATATGAAACATAAAACATTATTATGAACCCCTATTACCAAAACATATAAACTAAAAACATTGTTTCAATCAAATTACTCAAACATTGAAACATTATCAATATCCATATTACATCACTTTTCCGCTCTCTTTGTACGAACATTGTTTGTCTTTTGAACTGCAGTTATTTTCTTCTTCAAACCTGCATTTTTCTTTGTGGCTTCCTTATTCTTTTCTCCAGTTATCTTCAACCTCAACTCAGGCTTACGTTGATAAGAATCAAATACTTTTTCTGATACAGTCCTCCTAACCTCATTAATGTTAGATAAGATAATTGAAGCACATAAGTCAGCTCTGAGAACTCATCTTATATCAGCCTGAAAATGTGAAAAAATTGTCAAAATATAAAATGATATCAAAAAATTAATTAAAATACAAAAAAATAATTCAGAATACCTTCGTCAAATCAGGAGAAGTATAAACAACATCATCAAAATGCTTAATGTGATGCATCATGTACACAAATCCTCATTTGATGTTTGCCATTTGAATTCCACATTCTCAAATTCATAGTTTGCTATCTCTTCTCCTTTTTCATGTTTTTTATTCGGCTAAAAATTTCAACATTTCACTTTTCTGAATATCATTCAAAAGCAAAAATAAAAAAAACAAATAAATATTAAAATCAGAAATAGATATACATGTGATATGTAATAGGTATTCAGTTAATACCTTAAGGCTATAACAGTATACCTTAAAGGTATATCGTTTGTACCTAATTATTCAAAATATATATCTTCCATAAAATTATCAATATTTCAGTAGCTTTGAAGAATTCATCATCCACATCTTCATACTTTCTGTTATCTAGAACTGGAACTTCTTATGAACCGTATTAAAGACAATAACATCATAATGATTTCGAAAAAAAAAGGGATAAAAATTTACAATTTCCACAAACAGAAATAAACATTAAAAATGTATAATCAACTACAATATAATTATCATATCAATTACTATAAACAGGTTACCATTTCAACAGATTTAAGAAGATTGCTCTTGTTGGAAGCTAACCATATCTACCAATTGTGATATTATAAAGTTACAAATATGATACCTTAAAGGTATATAAGTGATACCTCGTAGGTATACATATGATATCTTAAAGTTTCACAAGTGATACCTTAAAGGTATATAAGTAATACCCTGGAGGTATACATATGAAACCTTAAAGTTTCACATAAGACACCTTAAAGGTATATAAGTGAAACCTTGAATGTATACATGTGATATCTTAAACTTACACATATAATAATTAATAATATAAATATTTATCAAATTCATTCATAAAATCAGAAAGCTTAAACTTACAAAGCACAACCAGGTCTATTCTGTTTATAGAAAAAGAAATCAACAATCTCTCTATGACCTTAATCCATTTTTTTCAAAAACTTCTTTGAATGAATAACAAATTCTGACATATATCGTACTCCTTTTTTTATTGTCCAAAACCCACAACCATCATCCTCCACAACATGTTTTCCCTTTGAACCAATAGATATCACAACATCACCTAACTCTTTGGTTGAAGAAATGTCTCTATCAGATAAATCTACATTCTCATCTTCAACAGTTTCATTGTGTGAAGTATAAACTTCTTCACATTCAGGAGGATCTGGAGTCAGCAGCTCGAATGATGATATTTCTGATGTCAATTTCTTCATCATCTTAAAATTTTCAACCATTTCGTTAATATATTTATGGAGCTTCTTATCATAAATTATTTTTATGAATTAATCAAATCTAGTGTTGAGCTAGTAGTTGATTTCCTCACAAATTTCTTCTTCATATTTAACATCTTGACCATGTGGTAATTTGAAATGATTGATATGTCTCTCTTATAATACAGAAAAATTTCATGTAATTCCTGTAAAAAAAATAAAAAATAGAAACATATATGTAAGCCATAATATATTTGAAACTTTAAAAGTACACATATGATACCTGAAAGGTATTCAACTCATACCTTAAACAGACATATGTGATACTTGAAATGTATACAATTGATACCTTGAAGGTATTTAATTAATACCTCAAAGATATCACATGTATACCTTGATTGAAAATATGTAATAGTGTAAGTATATAATATCATGCTTACATCTTTTGCAATCTTCTTGATTTCTTCATTATTAGGCTCTACTGTCGTGAGATCAAATTTTATGCATTTTCTTTCTTCACCATATTTTTTAACATTAACAAGAATCTCCTTAGCCATTTCAACATCCTCTTCAACTTCTTCTTCAACCTCTGTCCTTACATTCTCTTTAAAAACATTACCCATCCTTGACACTAGGTACATATTCAACAGAAGCTCATCTTTCCTATATTGACAAACAACAACCTCTTTAGAACATCTCTTAGAAATCTTCTCATCAGCCCAATGCTGAATGAGAAATAATGTCCTAGGTTCTACAACTCCTTGCTAGTTTACCCTTTGCAAATATAAAATATCAACAAAATGACACAACCACTTACATACCTTAACTTATCATCCTTAAAGGCCTTAACTGACTCACAAAACTTGTCCAAAACATATGAACACCAATCTAACTTCGAAATTGTACTAGCATCAACAATAGACTTCACAACAGTCATACTTATCAGTCTATTTGAAGAAGGTGTTAGAAAGAAACATATAACATACAAGATAACCAAGCTCTTAAAATCATCACCGCCATCAACCAATCATTTAATTATATCCACCAAAACCCTTAAAGGAACTCTAGAAACAATTCCATACTGCTCATTAAACCTATCAAACAAAGGGCATGCTACATTACTTCTAGTATATGTTTGCACACTGTGACCTTTATTCCTCGGTATCATAAACACATCAAATACGTCGTTTGCTATAAAAATAAAATGATGATATTTGTTAATACTAACCATTCTACTAGAACTACAAAAATTATTCACCAACCAGTTTAACATCTTCATGTTGTAGTTAGCCAACTTCAGATATAAAAGACCTTTAAATCCCATACTCCTCACATCATCCTTATATTTATCAGTCTTCAATGACTGTATAAATTCAACAACACCATTTGGCCTACGTTTACTGACAAAAGTACTGCCAACAAAGAATTAAAAAAAATATAAAAACACAAACATACATATATCTCATGCATATCAAACATATAAGGTATTCATTTGATAACACATAAGTAATGCATGTGATACATGACAGACAAGCATGTGATACCTTAAGTGAATATATATCACCTTAAAACTATACATGTGATACCTTGAACACCTAAACATTAAAGCTAACCTAAAACAACATAAAAATCCAAAAAAACGATTTTAATAACAAACACTAACATACATAGATCTCATGCATATCATATATATAAGGTAATTCATCTGATAACATATAAGAAATGGATGTGATACGTGATAGACAAGCATATGATACCTTAAGTCAATATATCTGTCATCTTAAGTCTAATATGTGATACCTTAAACACCTAAATAAGAAAGCTAACATAAACAACATAGAAAGGCATAAAATCTTTAACATACAAAACTACAACTATGTTAGCAGAAACAAAACACATTTTCATTTTCCATAAGAAGAACACTATCATACATGTATATCATGCATTTCATATATGAAACATATTCATTTGATAATTTACACATAAACATACCTTCGTGAAGCCACACCACCATCAACACACATATCACCATCAAACTTATTAATTGTTTTCTTTTTACTTCTTGTACGACTAAAAAAACTATATAAAGATTCACTAAACTACATAACTAAATAAAAGTAAAATAAAAACAAAACTCAAAAGATTCAAAACTTATAAATTTAAATACTAAACAATAGCGACTGAACTCCCCTTTACTTCGTTTCTCAGCAACAACAGTAATTTGTTTTTCACTTCAAAGAAAAAAAATACAACAAAAGTATTAGAAGCCCAGCATAACAATACGATACAAAAATACTTAATTAAAACCTTCATATATATATATATCAAAATACCTAAACAACATAGAAATCCACTCTAACAAGTAAAAAAATACATATAGAAATGTACCTATTCATTTCCACAATATCTTTCCTTCAATTTATCAGCCTTCAAAACTTTTTTTCTTACTCACCTTCTTCTAACTAAAAAATAAAATAGAATATACATAAGGAAATAAAAAAATAATTATAACAAATAATATAAATATTCATCTGATAACTTTCAGCATGTGATACATTTATGAGAAACATATGATATCTTAAGTGAATAAATGTGATAACTTAAGTGTCTTTATTTGATACCTTAAAATCATTTATACATGCATGTGATACCTCTAAAATATTCATATAATATTTTAACTAAATATATGTAATACCTCAAACATATTTATATGATACTTTAAACACCTAAACATCAAATCAAACCTATAAAACATACAAAAAATATGAAAACTTAAAAAAAAAACCACCTTTTAATTTTACATAAGAAAACATAATAATGAACTTTTATAACATATAACTAAAATTCTTATATAAATGCATATAATATATTTTAAGGTAACATATATGACACCTTAAGTTAACATATTTGATACCTTAAGGGTCTTCATCTGATACGTCAAACTACTATTAAATATATGCATGTTGTTGACGTCAGATTTTGTCTTAAGACAAAATCCTAGACAAACACCAAAAAACTTGATCCAACTTAAATTGATTGAAATGAATAAATAATAGTAAAATCGAATAAACTGAAGAAAAGACGGTGCCCGGTACCTACTCGGGCAAATCAATTAGGCTTGTTCTTGTCGATCAGTTTTAGCCGGACATAATTTTTTTATATCAGATTAAGAGAAAAAATCTCTCTAATTGCTTGAATTAAATGATTTCGGAACCCCATTCAATAAGGCTTAAGGCCCTATTTATAGGCTAAGTCTAAGATATGAAACTTGGAAAATAAGACTTAAATTTCTTGAATTTAGGGCTTAGATAAGGAAAAATCAGATTAAATCCTATCAAAATCGGATATGATTTACTTGTAGATTTGTTTCCTTCTTTGCAAATTCTCTCTTGTGAGATTAAGTCCTTTGTACTCCTCCAAAGTGACGACCTTAATCTCTGGTCATCCTCGTAATCTCCAAAAATGTCTTGAGTGATATCATTTTCTTTGGACTTTCAGATGGGCTTATGACTCGAATCGGCCCGGCCATGAACTAGCCTCGATACACCCTGCTCGTACCGGTCCTCGACTTGGGATAGACTTGGCCATACCTTGGTCAGCTTCCAGCTTGAGCCCGTCTTGGTCGACACATGGGTCGGCCTTGCTCGAGTCGGCCCAATCAGGTCAGTCACCTAGTCGGCCACCCTAGGGGTCAAGTCGGCCTCTGGTTGGCTCAGTCTCGGATCGGCCTCTTGGTCGGTCTCGAGGTCGACAGGATCGGCCCTCAGCTCGGTCTCAGGGTCGACCCCCTATTCGGATTCAATCCCTAGTCCGGGTCGGATTGTTGAGGGTCCAACATCAGCCCCTTAGGCCGTGATGAGAAATCATTCTTACTAGGGCCTAACTCAATCGACGTCTTACAAGCCGACCTCAAACCGAGCGATGAAACATCCTT